>JARDYJ010000012.1:31216389-32416389 GCA_029215755.1 Spea hammondii | reverse complement strand
TACACTGTTACACTCTGCTACAGTCTATTACACTCTGCTACTGTCTCTTACACTCTGCTATTGTCTCTTACACTCTGCTACTGTCTATAACACTCTCTTACACTCTCTTACACTCTGCTACTGTCTCTTACACTATGTTACTGTCTCTTACACTCTCCTACACTATGTTACTGTCTCTTACACTCTCTTACACTCTGTTACACTCTCTTACACGCTGTAACTGTCTCTTACACTCTCTTACACTCTGCTACTGTCTATAACACTCTCTTACACTCTGTTACTGTCTATTACACTCTGCTACTGTCTCTTACACTCTCTTACACTATGTTACACTCTGCTACAGTCTATTACACTCTGCTACTGTCTCTTACACTCTGCTATTGTCTCTTACACTCTGCTACTGTCTATAACACTCTCTTACACTCTGTTACTGTCTATTACACTCTGCTACTGTCTCTTACACTCTCTTACACTCTGCTGCTGTCTATTACACTCTGCTACTGTCTCTTACACTCTGCTATTGTCTCTTACACTCTGCTACTGTCTATAACACTCTCTTACACTCTGTTACTGTCTATTACACTCTGCTACAGTCTCTTACACTGTCTTACACTATGTTACACTCTGCTCCAGTCTATTACACTCTGCTATTGTCTCTTACACTCTGCTACTGTCTATAACACTCTCTTACACTCTGTTACTGTCTATTACACTCTGCGACTGTCTCTTCAACTCTCTTACACTCTTCTGCTGTCTCTTACACTCTGTTACTGTCTCTTACACTATGTTACACTCTCTTACACTCTGTAACTGTCTCTTACACTCTCTTACACTCTGTTACTGTCTCCTATACTCTGTTACTGTCTCCTATACTCTGTTACACTCTCTTACACTCTGCTGCTGTCTCTTACACTCTGTTACTGTCTCTTACACTCTCTTACACTCTCTTACACTCTCCTACTGTCTCTTACACCCTCTTACACTCTGTTACTGTCTCTTACACTCTGTTACTGTCTCTTAAACTCTGCTACTGTCTATAACACTCTCGTACACTCTGTTACTGTCTATTACACTCTGCTACTGTCTCTTACACTCTCTTACACTATGTTACACTCTGCTACAGTCTATTACACTCTGCTACTGTCTCTTACACTCTGCTATTGTCTCTTACACTCTGCTACTGTCTCTTACACTCTGCTACTGTCTATAACACTCTCTTACACTCTGTTACTGTCTATTACACTCTGCTACTGTCTCTTACACTCTCTTACGCTATTACACTCTGCTACAGTCTATTACACTCTGCTACTGTCTCTTACACTCTGCTATTGTCTCTTACACTCTCTTACACTCTGCTACTGTCTCTTACACCCTCTTACACTCTGTTACTGTCTCTTACACTCTCTTACACTCTGTTACACTCTCTTACACGCTGTTACACTCTCTTACACGCTGTTACACCCTCTTACACACTGTTACTGTCTCTTACACTCTCCTACACTCTGCTACTGTCTCTTACACTCTGTTACTGTTTCTTACACTCTGCTACTGTCTCTAACACTCTGCTACTGTCTCTTTCACTCTGCTACTGTCTCTTACACTCTGCTACTATCTCTTACGCTCTGTTACTGTGTCTTACACTGTACTACACTGTCATACACTCTGTTACTGTATCTTACACTATGTTACTGTATCTTACACTATGTTACTGTCTCGTACACTCTGTTACTGTCTCTTACACTCTGTTACTGTCTCCTATACTCTGTTACTGTCTCTTACACCCTGTTACACTCTCTTACACTCTGCTACTGTCTCTTACACTCTACTACACTCTCGTACACTCTGTTACTGTCTATTACACTCTCTTACACTCTGCTGCTGTCTCTTACACTCTGTTACTGTCTCTTACACTCTGTTACTGTCTCTTACACTCCTATCTCTTACACTCTACTACACTCTACTACTGTCTCTTTCACTCTGCTACTGTCTCTTTCACTCTGTTACTGTCTCTTACACTCTGTTACTGTCTCTTACACTCTGCTACTGTCTATAACACTCTCTTACACTATGTTACACTCTGCTACTGTCTCTTACACTCTGCTATTGTCTCTTACACTCTGCTACTGTCTCTTACACTCTATTACACTCTGTTACTGTCTATTACACTCTGCTACTGTCTCTTACACTCTCTTACACTATGTTACACTCTCTTACACTCTGCTGCTGTCTCTTACACTCTGTTACTGTCTCTTACACTCTGTTACTGTCTCTTACACTCTCCTACACTCTGTTACTGTCTCTTACACTCTCTTACACTCTCTTACTGTCTCTTACACTCTGTTACACTCTCTTACACGCTGTTACACTCTCTTACACTCTGTTACTGTCTCTTACACTCTCTTACACTCTGCTACTGTCTCTTACACTCTGCTACTGTCTATTACACTCTGCTACTCTCTCTTTCACTTTGCTTCTGTCTCTTACACACTGCTACTGTCTCTTACGCTGTGTTACTGTCTCTTACACTCTACTACACTCTCGTATACTCTGTTACTGTCTCTTACACTCTGTTACTGTCTCGTACACTCTGTTACTGTCTCGTACACTCTGTTACTGTCTCGTACACTCTGTTACTGTCTCTTACACTCTGTTACACTCTCTTACACTCTGTTACTGTCTCTTACACTCTTACACTCTGCTGCTGTCTCTTACACTCTGTTACTGTCTCTTACACTCTGTTACTGTATATTACACTCTGCTACTGTCTCTTACACTCTGCTATTGTCTCTTGCACTCTGCTACTGTCTATAACACTCTCTTACACTCTCTTACTGTCTCTTACACTCTGTTACTGTCTCTTACACTCTCCTACACTATGTTACTGTCTCTTACACTCTCTTACACTCTGTTACACTCTCTTACACTCTGTAACTGTCTCTTACACTCTCTTACACTCTGCTACTGTCTATAACACTCTCTTACACTATGTTACACTCTGCTACAGTCTATTACACTCTGCTACTGTCTCTTACACTCTGCTATTGTCTCTTACACTCTGCTACTGTCTATAACACTCTCTTACACTCTGTTACTGTCTATTACACTCTGCTACTGTCTCTTACACTCTTCTGCTGTCTATTACACTCTGCTACTGTCTCTTACACTCTGCTATCGTCTCTTACACTCTGCTACTGTCTATAACACTCTCTTACACTCTGTTACTGTCTATTACACTCTGCTACAGTCTCTTACACTGTCTTACACTATGTTACACTCTGCTCCAGTCTATTACACTCTGCTATTGTCTCTTACACTCTGCTACTGTCTATAACACTCTCTTACACTCTGTTACTGTCTATTACACTCTGCGACTGTCTCTTCAACTCTCTTACACTCTTCTGCTGTCTCTTACACTCTGTTACTGTCTCTTACACTATGTTACACTCTCTTACACTCTGTAACTGTCTCTTACACTCTCTTACACTCTGTTACTGTCTCCTATACTCTGTTACTGTCTCCTATACTCTGTTACACTCTCTTACACTCTGCTGCTGTCTCTTACACTCTGTTACTGTCTCTTACACTCTGTTACTGTCTCTTACACTCTTACACTCTCTTACACTCTCTTACACTCTCTTACACTCTCCTACTGTCTCTTACACCCTCTTACACTCTGTTACTGTCTCTTACACTCTGTTACTGTCTCTTAAACTCTGCTACTGTCTATAACACTCTCGTACACTCTGTTACTGTCTATTACACTCTGCTACTGTCTCTTACACTCTCTTACACTATGTTACACTCTGCTACAGTCTATTACACTCTGCTACTGTCTCTTACACTCTGCTATTGTCTCTTACACTCTGCTACTGTCTCTTACACTCTGCTACTGTCTATAACACTCTCTTACACTCTGTTACTGTCTATTACACTCTGCTACTGTCTCTTACACTCTCTTACACTGTTACACTCTGCTACAGTCTATTACACTCTGCTACTGTCTCTTACACTCTGCTATTGTCTCTTACACTCTGCTACTGTCTATAACACTCTCTTACACTCTCTTACACTCTGCTACTGTCTCTTACACCCTCTTACACTCTGTTACTGTCTCTTACACTCTCTTACACTCTGTTACACTCTCTTACACGCTGTTACACTCTCTTACACGCTGTTACACCCTCTTACACACTGTTACTGTCTCTTACACTCTCTTACACTCTGCTACTGTCTCTTACACTCTGTTACTGTTTCTTACACTCTGCTACTGTCTCTAACACTCTGCTACTGTCTCTTTCACTCTGCTACTGTCTCTTACACTCTGCTACTATCTCTTACGCTCTGTTACTGTGTCTTACACTGTACTACACTGTCATACACTCTGTTACTGTATCTTACACTATGTTACTGTCTCGTACACTCTGTTACTGTCTCTTACACTCTGTTACTGTCTCCTATACTCTGTTACTGTCTCTTACACCCTGTTACACTCTCTTACACTCTGCTACTGTCTCTTACACTCTACTACACTCTCGTACACTCTGTTACTGTCTATTACACTCTCTTACACTCTGCTGCTGTCTCTTACACTCTGTTACTGTCTCTTACACTCTGTTACTGTCTCTTACACTCCTATCTCTTACACTCTACTACACTCTACTACTGTCTCTTTCACTCTGCTACTGTCTCTTTCACTCTGTTACTGTCTCTTACACTCTGTTACTGTCTCTTACACTCTGCTACTGTCTATAACACTCTCTTACACAATCTTACACTCTATTACTGTCTATTACACTCTGCTACTGTCTCTTACACTCTCTTACACTATTTTACACTCTGCTGCTGTCTATTACACTCGGCTACTGTCTCTTACACTCTGCTATTGTCTCTTGCACTCTGCTACTGTCTATAACACTCTCTTACACTCTGTTACTGTCTATTACACTCTGCTATTGTCTCTTACACTCTCTTACACTCTGTTACAGTCTATTACACTCTGCTACTGTCTCTTACACTCTTCTACTGTCTCTTACACTCTATTACACTCTGTTACTGTCTATTACACTCTGCTACTGTCTCTTACACTCTCTTACACTATGTTACACTCTCTTACACTCTGCTGCTGTCTCTTACACTCTGTTACTGTCTCTTACACTCTGTTACTGTCTCTTACACTCTCCTACACTCTGTTACTGTCTCTTACACTCTGTTGCACTCTCTTACACGCTGTTACACTCTCTTACACTCTGTTACTGTCTCTTACACTCTCTTACACTCTGCTACTGTCTCTTACACTCTGCTACTCTCTCTTTCACTTTGCTTCTGTCTCTTACACACTGCTACTGTCTCTTACGCTCTGTTACTGTCTCTTACACTCTACTACACTCTCGTATACTCATTTACTGTCTCTTACACTCTGTTACTGTCTCTTACACTCTGTTACTGTCTCTTACACTCTCTTACACTCTGCTGCTGTCTCTTACACTCTTTTACTGTCTCTTACACTCTGTTACTGTCTATTACACTCTCTTACACTCTCCTACACTCTTCTACTTTCTCTTACACCCCCTTACACTCTGTTACTGTCTCTTACACTCCCTTACACTCTGTTACACTCTCTTACATGCTGTTACACTCTCTTACATGCTGTTACACTCTCTTACACGCTGTTACACCCTCTTACACACTGTTACTGTCTCTTACACTCTCTTACACTCTGCTACTATCTCTTACACTCTGTTACTGTCTCTTACACTCTGCTACTGTCTCTTACACTCTGCTACTGTCTCTTTCACTCTGCTACTGTCTCTTACACTGTCTTACACTATGTTACACTCTCTTACACTCTGCTGCTGTCTCATATACTCTGTTACTGTCTCTTACACAGGTTTACGATGTCTACGCGAAGAGATACCCAAAGACGTTCACAGTATACTGAGATCATTCGGGACCATGTGGTCCTAGAGGACGGTATATGCCATGAGACGCTCTCTTACACTCTACTACACTCTACTACTGTCTCTTTCACTCTGCTACTGTCTCTTACACTCTGTTACTGTCTCTTACACTCTGTTACTGTCTCTTACACTCTGTTACAGTCTCTTACACTCTTCTACTGTATCTTACACTCTGCTATTGTCTCTTACACTCTGCAACTGTCTATAACACTCTCTTACACTCTGTTACTGTCTATTACACTCTGCTACTGTCTCTTACACTCTCTTACACTCTGCTACAGTCTCTTACACTCTCTTACACTATGTTACACTCTGCTCCAGTCTATTACACTCTGCTATTGTCTCTTACACTCTGCTACTGTCTATAACACTCTCTTACACTCTGTTACTGTCTATTACACTCTGCGACTGTCTCTTCAACTCTCTTACACTCTTCTGCTGTCTCTTACACTCTGTTACTGTCTCTTACACTATGTTACACTCTCTTACACTCTGTAACTGTCTCTTACACTCTCTTACACTCTGTTACTGTCTCCTATACTCTGTTACTGTCTCCTATACTCTGTTACACTCTCTTACACTCTGCTGCTGTCTCTTACACTCTGTTACTGTCTCTTACACTCTGTTACTGTCTCTTACACTCTCTTACACTCTCTTACACTCTGCTACTGTCTCTTACACCCTCTTACACTCTTACTGTCTCTTACACTCTGTTACTGTCTCTTAAACTCTGCTACTGTCTATAACACTCTCTTACACTCTATTACTGTCTATTACACTCTGCTACTGTCTCTTACACTCTCTTACACTATTTTACACTCTGCTACAGTCTATTACACTCTGCTACTGTCTCTTACACTCTGCTATTGTCCCTTACACTCTGCTACTGTCTATAACACTCTCTTACACTCTCTTACACTCTGCTACTGTCTCTTACACTCTGTTACTGTCTCTTACACTCTCCTACACTATGTTACTGTCTCTTACACTCTCTTACACTCTGTTACACTCTCTTACACTCTGTAACTGTCTCTTACACTCTCTTACACTCTGCTACTGTCTATAACACTCTCTTACACTCTGTTACTGTCTATTACACTCTGCTACTGTTTCTTACACTCTCTTACACTATGTTACACTCTGCTACAGTCTATTACACTCTGCTACTGTCTCTTACACTCTGCTATTGTCTCTTACACTCTGCTACTGTCTATAACACTCTCTTACACTCTGTTACTGTCTATTACACTCTGCTACTGTCTCTTACACTCTCTTACACTCTGCTGCTGTCTATTACACTCTGCTACTGTCTCTTACACTCTGCTATTGTCTCTTACACTCTGCTACTGTCTATAACACTCTCTTACACTCTGTTACTGTCTATTACACTCTGCTACTGTCTCTTACACTCTCTTACACTATGTTACACTCTGCTACAGTCTATTACAATCTGCTACTGTCTCTTACACTCTGCTATTGTCTCTTACACTCTGCTACTGTCTATAACACTCTCTTACACTCTGTTACTGTCTATTACACTCTGCTACTGTCTCTTACACTCTCTTACACTCTGCTGCTGTCTATTACACTCTGCTACTGTCTCTTACACTCTGCTATTGTCTCTTACACTCTGCTACTGTCTATAACACTCTCTTACACTCTGTTACTGTCTATTACACTCTG
The DNA here is from genome assembly GCA_029215755.1 of Spea hammondii. Taxonomy (NCBI): domain Eukaryota; kingdom Metazoa; phylum Chordata; class Amphibia; order Anura; family Pelobatidae; genus Spea; species Spea hammondii. The sequence goes on along the minus strand of JARDYJ010000012.1, from coordinate 32,408,749 downwards.
CTACTGTCTCTTACACTCTCTTACACTCTGCTGCTGTCTATTACACTCTGCTACTGTCTCTTACACTCTGCTATTGTCTCTTACACTCTGCTACTGTCTATAACACTCTCTTACACTCTGTTACTGTCTCTTACACTCTGTTACACTCTCTTACACTCTGCTGCTGTCTCTTACACTCTGTTACTGTCTCTTACACTCTGTTACTGTCTCTTACACTCTCTTACACTCTCCTACACTCTGCTACTGTCTCTTACACCCTCTTACACTCTGTTACTGTCTCTTACACTCTGTTACTGTCTCTTAAACTCTGCTACTGTCTATAACACTCTCTTACACTCTGTTAATGTCTATTACACTCTGCTACTGTCTCTTACACTCTCTTACACTGTTACACTCTGCTACAGTCTATTACACTCTGCTACTGTCTCTTACACTCTCTTACACTCTGCTGCTGTCTATTACACTCTGCTACTGTCTCTTACACTCTGCTATTGTCTCTTACACTCTGCTACTGTCTATAACACTCTCTTACACTCTGTTACTGTCTATTACACTCTGCTACTGTCTCTTACACTCTCTTACACTCTGCTGCTGTCTATTACACTCTGCTACTGTCTCTTACACTCTGCTATTGTCTCTTACACTCTGCTACTGTCTATAACACTCTCTTACACTCTGTTACTGTCTATTACACTCTGCTACAGTCTCTTACACTCTCTTACACTATGTTACACTCTGCTCCAGTCTATTACATTCTGCTATTGTCTCTTACACTCTGCTACTGTCTATAACACTCTCTTACACTCTGTTACTGTCTATTACACTCTGCGACTGTCTCTTCAACTCTCTTACACTCTTCTGCTGTCTCTTACACTCTGTTACTGTCTCTTACACTATGTTACACTCTCTTACACTCTGTAACTGTCTCTTACACTCTCTTACACTCTGTTACTGTCTCCTATACTCTGTTACTGTCTCCTATACTCTGTTACACTCTCTTACACTCTGCTGCTGTCTCTTACACTCTGTTACTGTCTCTTACACTCTGTTACTGTCTCTTACACTCTCTTACACTCTCTTACACTCTGCTACTGTCTCTTACACCCTCTTACACTCTTACTGTCTCTTACACTCTGTTACTGTCTCTTAAACTCTGCTACTGTCTATAACACTCTCTTACACTCTATTACTGTCTATTACACTCTGCTACTGTCTCTTACACTCTCTTACACTATTTTACACTCTGCTACAGTCTATTACACTCTGCTACTGTCTCTTACACTCTGCTATTGTCCCTTACACTCTGCTACTGTCTATAACACTCTCTTACACTCTCTTACACTCTGCTACTGTCTCTTACACTCTGTTACTGTCTCTTACACTCTCCTACACTATGTTACTGTCTCTTACACTCTCTTACACTCTGTTACACTCTCTTACACTCTGTAACTGTCTCTTACACTCTCTTACACTCTGCTACTGTCTATAACACTCTCTTACACTCTGTTACTGTCTATTACACTCTGCTACTGTCTCTTACACTCTCTTACACTATGTTACACTCTGCTACAGTCTATTACACTCTGCTACTGTCTCTTACACTCTGCTATTGTCTCTTACACTCTGCTATTGTCTATAACACTCTCTTACACTCTGTTACTGTCTATTACACTCTGCTACTGTCTCTTACACTCTCTTACACTCTGCTGCTGTCTATTACACTCTGCTACTGTCTCTTACACTCTGCTATTGTCTCTTACACTCTGCTACTGTCTATAACACTCTCTTACACTCTGTTACTGTCTATTACACTCTGCTACAGTCTCTTACACTGTCTTACACTATGTTACACTCTGCTCCAGTCTATTACACTCTGCTATTGTCTCTTACACTCTGCTACTGTCTATAACACTCTCTTACACTCTGTTACTGTCTATTACACTCTGCGACTGTCTCTTCAACTCTCTTACACTCTTCTGCTGTCTCTTACACTCTGTTACTGTCTCTTACACTATGTTACACTCTCTTACACTCTGTAACTGTCTCCTATACTCTGTTACTGTCTCCTATACTCTGTTACTGTCTCCTATACTCTGTTACACTCTCTTACACTCTGCTGCTGTCTCTTACACTCTGTTACTGTCTCTTACACTCTCTTACACTCTCTTACACTCTCTTACACTCTCCTACTGTCTCTTACACCCTCTTACACTCTGTTACTGTCTCTTACACTCTGTTACTGTCTCTTAAACTCTGCTACTGTCTATAACACTCTCGTACACTCTGTTACTGTCTATTACACTCTGCTACTGTCTCTTACACTCTCTTACACTATGTTACACTCTGCTACAGTCTATTACACTCTGCTACTGTCTCTTACACTCTGCTATTGTCTCTTACACTCTGCTACTGTCTCTTACACTCTGCTACTGTCTATAACACTCTCTTACACTCTGTTACTGTCTATTACACTCTGCTACTGTCTCTTACACTCTCTTACACTGTTACACTCTGCTACAGTCTATTACACTCTGCTACTGTCTCTTACACTCTGCTATTGTCTCTTACACTCTCTTACACTCTGCTACTGTCTCTTACACCCTCTTACACTCTGTTACTGTCTCTTACACTCTCTTACACTCTGTTACACTCTCTTACACGCTGTTACACTCTCTTACACGCTGTTACACCCTCTTACACACTGTTACTGTCTCTTACACTCTCCTACACTCTGCTACTGTCTCTTACACTCTGTTACTGTTTCTTACACTCTGCTACTGTCTCTAACACTCTGCTACTGTCTCTTTCACTCTGCTACTGTCTCTTACACTCTGCTACTATCTCTTACGCTCTGTTACTGTGTCTTACACTGTACTACACTGTCATACACTCTGTTACTGTATCTTACACTATGTTACTGTATCTTACACTATGTTACTGTCTCGTACACTCTGTTACTGTCTCTTACACTCTGTTACTGTCTCCTATACTCTGTTACTGTCTCTTACACCCTGTTACACTCTCTTACACTCTGCTACTGTCTCTTACACTCTACTACACTCTCGTACACTCTGTTACTGTCTATTCCACTCTCTTACACTCTGCTGCTGTCTCTTACACTCTGTTACTGTCTCTTACACTCTGTTACTGTCTCTTACACTCCTATCTCTTACACTCTACTACACTCTACTACTGTCTCTTTCACTCTGCTACTGTCTCTTTCACTCTGTTACTGTCTCTTACACTCTGTTACTGTCTCTTACACTCTGCTACTGTCTATAACACTCTCTTACACTATGTTACACTCTGCTACTGTCTCTTACACTCTGCTATTGTCTCTTACACTCTGCTACTGTCTCTTACACTCTATTACACTCTGTTACTGTCTATTACACTCTGCTACTGTCTCTTACACTCTCTTACACTATGTTACACTCTCTTACACTCTGCTGCTGTCTCTTACACTCTGTTACTGTCTCTTACACTCTGTTACTGTCTCTTACACTCTCCTACACTCTGTTACTGTCTCTTACACTCTCTTACACTCTCTTACTGTCTCTTACACTCTGTTACACTCTCTTACACGCTGTTACACTCTCTTACACTCTGTTACTGTCTCTTACACTCTCTTACACTCTGCTACTGTCTCTTACACTCTGCTACTGTCTATTACACTCTGCTACTCTCTCTTTCACTTTGCTTCTGTCTCTTACACACTGCTACTGTCTCTTACGCTGTGTTACTGTCTCTTACACTCTACTACACTCTCGTATACTCTGTTACTGTCTCTTACACTCTGTTACTGTCTCGTACACTCTGTTACTGTCTCGTACACTCTGTTACTGTCTCGTACACTCTGTTACTGTCTCTTACACTCTGTTACACTCTCTTACACTCTGTTACTGTCTCTTACACTCTTACACTCTGCTGCTGTCTCTTACACTCTGTTACTGTCTCTTACACTCTGTTACTGTATATTACACTCTGCTACTGTCTCTTACACTCTGCTATTGTCTCTTGCACTCTGCTACTGTCTATAACACTCTCTTACACTCTGTTACTGTCTATTACACTCTGCTATTGTCTCTTACACTCTCTTACACTCTGTTACACTCTGCTACAGTCTATTACACTCTGCTACTGTCTCTTACACTCTGCTATTGTCTCTTACACTCTGCTACTGTCTCTTACACTCTATTACACTCTGTTACTGTCTATTACACTCTGCTACTATCTCTTTCACTCTCTTACACTATGTTACACACTCTTACACTCTGCTGCTGTCTCTTACACTCTGTTACTGTCTCTTACACTCTGTTACTGTCTCTTACACTCTCTTACACTCTGTTACACTCTCTTACATGCTGTTACACTCTCTTACACTCTGTTACTGTCTATTACACTCTCTTACACTGCTACTGTCTCTTACTCTCTGCTACTGTCTCTTACACTCTGCTACTCTCTCTTTCACTCTGCTTCTGTCTCTTACACTCTGCTACTGTCTCTTATGCTCTGTTACTGTCTCTTACACTCTGTTACACTCTCTTACACTCTGCTGCTGTCTCTTACACTCTGTTACTGTCTCTTACACTCTGTTACTGTCTCTTACACTCTCTTGCACTCTCCTACACTCTGCTACTGTCTCTTACACCCTCTTACACTCTGTTACTGTCTCTTACACTCTGTTACTGTCTCTTAAACTCTGCTACTGTCTATAACACTCTCTTACACTCTGTTAATGTCTATTACACTCTGCTACTGTCTCTTACACTCTCTTACACTGTTACACTCTGCTACAGTCTATTACACTCTGCTACTGTCTCTTACACTCTGCTATTGTCTCTTACACTCTGCTACTGTCTATAACACTCTCTTACACTCTGTTACTGTCTATTACACTCTGCTACTGTCTCTTACACTCTCTTACACTCTGCTGCTGTCTATTACACTCTGCTACTGTCTCTTACACTCTGCTATTGTCTCTTACACTATGTTACACTCTCTTACACTCTGTAACTGTCTCTTACACTCTCTTACACTCTGTTACTGTCTCCTATACTCTGTTACTGTCTCCTATACTCTGTTACACTCTCTTACACTCTGCTGCTGTCTCTTACACTCTGTTACTGTCTCTTACACTCTGTTACTGTCTATTACACTCTCTTACACTCTCCTACACTCTTCTACTGTCTCTTACACCCCCTTACACTCTGTTACTGTCTCTTACACTCCCTTACACTCTGTTACACTCTCTTACATGCTGTTACACTCTCTTACACGCTGTTACACCCTCTTACAAACTGTTACTGTCTCTTACACTCTCTTACACTCTGCTACTATCTCTTACACTCTGTTACTGTCTCTTACACTCTGCTACTGTCTCTTACACTCTACTACTGTCTCTTTCACTCTGCTACTGTCTCTTACACTCTGCTACTATCTCTTACGCTCTGTTACTGTCTCTTACACTCTACTACACTCTCATACACTCTGTTACTGTCTCTTACACTCTGTTACTGTCTCTTACACTCTGCTATTGTCTCTTACACTCTGCTACTGTCTATAACACTGTCTTACACTCTGTTACTGTCTATTACACTCTGCTACTGTCTCTTTCACTCTCTTACACTATGTTACACTCTCTTACACTCTGTTACTGTCTCTTACACTCTGTTACTGTCTCTTACACTCTCCTACACTCTGTTACTGTCTCCTACACTCTCTTACACTCTGTTACACTCTCTTACACGCTGTTACACTCTATTACACTCTGTTAATTTCTCTTACACTCTCTTACACTCTGCTACTGTCTCTTACACTCTGCTACTCTCTCTTTCACTCTGTTTCTGTCTCTTACACTCTGCTTCTGTCTCTTATGCTCTGTTACTGTCTCTTATGCTCTGTTACTGTCTCTTACACTCTACTACACTCTTGTACACTCTGTTACTGTCTCTTAAACTCTGTTACACTCTCTTACACTCTGTTACTGTCTCTTACACTCTGCTGCTGTCTCTTACACTCTGTTACTGTCTCTTACACTCTCTTACACTCTCCTACACTCTGCTACTGTCTCTTACACCCTCTTACACTCTTACTGTCTCTTACACTCTGTTACTGTCTCTTAAACTCTGCTACTGTCTATAACACTCTCTTACACTCTATTACTGTCTATTACACTCTGCTACTGTCTCTTACACTCTCTTACACTATTTTACACTCTGCTACTGTCTCTTACACTCTGCTACTGTCTCTTACACTCTGCTATTGTCCCTTACACTCTGCTACTGTCTATAACACTCTCTTACACTCTCTTACTGTCTCTTACACTCTGTTACTGTCTCTTACACTCTCCTACACTATGTTACTGTCTCTTACACTCTCTTACACTCTGTTACACTCTCTTACACTCTGTAACTGTCTCTTACACTCTCTTACACTCTGCTACTGTCTATAACACTCTCTTACACTATGTTACACTCTGCTACAGTCTATTACACTCTGCTACTGTCTCTTACACTCTGCTATTGTCTCTTACACTCTGCTACTGTCTATAACACTCTCTTACACTCTGTTACTGTCTATTACACTCTGCTACTGTCTCTTACACTCTTCTGCTGTCTATTACACTCTGCTACTGTCTCTTACACTCTGCTATCGTCTCTTACACTCTGCTACTGTCTATAACACTCTCTTACACTCTGTTACTGTCTATTACACTCTGCTACAGTCTCTTACACTGTCTTACACTATGTTACACTCTGCTCCAGTCTATTACACTCTGCTATTGTCTCTTACACTCTGCTACTGTCTATAACACTCTCTTACACTCTGTTACTGTCTATTACACTCTGCGACTGTCTCTTCAACTCTCTTACACTCTTCTGCTGTCTCTTACACTCTGTTACTGTCTCTTACACTATGTTACACTCTCTTACACTCTGTAACTGTCTCTTACACTCTCTTACACTCTGTTACTGTCTCCTATACTCTGTTACTGTCTCCTATACTCTGTTACACTCTCTTACACTCTGCTGCTGTCTCTTACACTCTGTTACTGTCTCTTACACTCTGTTACTGTCTCTTACACTCTTACACTCTCTTACACTCTCTTACACTCTCTTACACTCTCCTACTGTCTCTTACACCCTCTTACACTCTGTTACTGTCTCTTACACTCTGTTACTGTCTCTTAAACTCTGCTACTGTCTATAACACTCTCGTACACTCTGTTACTGTCTATTACACTCTGCTACTGTCTCTTACACTCTCTTACACTATGTTACACTCTGCTACAGTCTATTACACTCTGCTACTGTCTCTTACACTCTGCTATTGTCTCTTACACTCTGCTACTGTCTCTTACACTCTGCTACTGTCTATAACACTCTCTTACACTCTGTTACTGTCTATTACACTCTGCTACTGTCTCTTACACTCTCTTACACTGTTACACTCTGCTACAGTCTATTACACTCTGCTACTGTCTCTTACACTCTGCTATTGTCTCTTACACTCTGCTACTGTCTATAACACTCTCTTACACTCTCTTACACTCTGCTACTGTCTCTTACACCCTCTTACACTCTGTTACTGTCTCTTACACTCTCTTACACTCTGTTACACTCTCTTACACGCTGTTACACTCTCTTACACGCTGTTACACCCTCTTACACACTGTTACTGTCTCTTACACTCTCTTACACTCTGCTACTGTCTCTTACACTCTGTTACTGTTTCTTACACTCTGCTACTGTCTCTAACACTCTGCTACTGTCTCTTTCACTCTGCTACTGTCTCTTACACTCTGCTACTATCTCTTACGCTCTGTTACTGTGTCTTACACTGTACTACACTGTCATACACTCTGTTACTGTATCTTACACTATGTTACTGTCTCGTACACTCTGTTACTGTCTCTTACACTCTGTTACTGTCTCCTATACTCTGTTACTGTCTCTTACACCCTGTTACACTCTCTTACACTCTGCTACTGTCTCTTACACTCTACTACACTCTCGTACACTCTGTTACTGTCTATTACACTCTCTTACACTCTGCTGCTGTCTCTTACACTCTGTTACTGTCTCTTACACTCTGTTACTGTCTCTTACACTCCTATCTCTTACACTCTACTACACTCTACTACTGTCTCTTTCACTCTGCTACTGTCTCTTTCACTCTGTTACTGTCTCTTACACTCTGTTACTGTCTCTTACACTCTGCTACTGTCTATAACACTCTCTTACACAATCTTACACTCTATTACTGTCTATTACACTCTGCTACTGTCTCTTACACTCTCTTACACTATTTTACACTCTGCTGCTGTCTATTACACTCGGCTACTGTCTCTTACACTCTGCTATTGTCTCTTGCACTCTGCTACTGTCTATAACACTCTCTTACACTCTGTTACTGTCTATTACACTCTGCTATTGTCTCTTACACTCTCTTACACTCTGTTACAGTCTATTACACTCTGCTACTGTCTCTTACACTCTTCTACTGTCTCTTACACTCTATTACACTCTGTTACTGTCTATTACACTCTGCTACTGTCTCTTACACTCTCTTACACTATGTTACACTCTCTTACACTCTGCTGCTGTCTCTTACACTCTGTTACTGTCTCTTACACTCTGTTACTGTCTCTTACACTCTCCTACACTCTGTTACTGTCTCTTACACTCTGTTGCACTCTCTTACACGCTGTTACACTCTCTTACACTCTGTTACTGTCTCTTACACTCTCTTACACTCTGCTACTGTCTCTTACACTCTGCTACTCTCTCTTTCACTTTGCTTCTGTCTCTTACACACTGCTACTGTCTCTTACGCTCTGTTACTGTCTCTTACACTCTACTACACTCTCGTATACTCATTTACTGTCTCTTACACTCTGTTACTGTCTCTTACACTCTGTTACTGTCTCTTACACTCTCTTACACTCTGCTGCTGTCTCTTACACTCTTTTACTGTCTCTTACACTCTGTTACTGTCTATTACACTCTCTTACACTCTCCTACACTCTTCTACTTTCTCTTACACCCCCTTACACTCTGTTACTGTCTCTTACACTCCCTTACACTCTGTTACACTCTCTTACATGCTGTTACACTCTCTTACATGCTGTTACACTCTCTTACACGCTGTTACACCCTCTTACACACTGTTACTGTCTCTTACACTCTCTTACACTCTGCTACTATCTCTTACACTCTGTTACTGTCTCTTACACTCTGCTACTGTCTCTTACACTCTGCTACTGTCTCTTTCACTCTGCTACTGTCTCTTACACTGTCTTACACTATGTTACACTCTCTTACACTCTGCTGCTGTCTCATATACTCTGTTACTGTCTCTTACACAGGTTTACGATGTCTACGCGAAGAGATACCCAAAGACGTTCACAGTATACTGAGATCATTCGGGACCATGTGGTCCTAGAGGACGGTATATGCCATGAGACGCTCTCTTACACTCTACTACACTCTACTACTGTCTCTTTCACTCTGCTACTGTCTCTTACACTCTGTTACTGTCTCTTACACTCTGTTACTGTCTCTTACACTCTGTTACAGTCTCTTACACTCTTCTACTGTATCTTACACTCTGCTATTGTCTCTTACACTCTGCAACTGTCTATAACACTCTCTTACACTCTGTTACTGTCTATTACACTCTGCTACTGTCTCTTACACTCTCTTACACTCTGCTACAGTCTCTTACACTCTCTTACACTATGTTACACTCTGCTCCAGTCTATTACACTCTGCTATTGTCTCTTACACTCTGCTACTGTCTATAACACTCTCTTACACTCTGTTACTGTCTATTACACTCTGCGACTGTCTCTTCAACTCTCTTACACTCTTCTGCTGTCTCTTACACTCTGTTACTGTCTCTTACACTATGTTACACTCTCTTACACTCTGTAACTGTCTCTTACACTCTCTTACACTCTGTTACTGTCTCCTATACTCTGTTACTGTCTCCTATACTCTGTTACACTCTCTTACACTCTGCTGCTGTCTCTTACACTCTGTTACTGTCTCTTACACTCTGTTACTGTCTCTTACACTCTCTTACACTCTCTTACACTCTGCTACTGTCTCTTACACCCTCTTACACTCTTACTGTCTCTTACACTCTGTTACTGTCTCTTAAACTCTGCTACTGTCTATAACACTCTCTTACACTCTATTACTGTCTATTACACTCTGCTACTGTCTCTTACACTCTCTTACACTATTTTACACTCTGCTACAGTCTATTACACTCTGCTACTGTCTCTTACACTCTGCTATTGTCCCTTACACTCTGCTACTGTCTATAACACTCTCTTACACTCTCTTACACTCTGCTACTGTCTCTTACACTCTGTTACTGTCTCTTACACTCTCCTACACTATGTTACTGTCTCTTACACTCTCTTACACTCTGTTACACTCTCTTACACTCTGTAACTGTCTCTTAAACTCTCTTACACTCTGCTACTGTCTATAACACTCTCTTACACTCTGTTACTGTCTATTACACTCTGCTACTGTTTCTTACACTCTCTTACACTATGTTACACTCTGCTACAGTCTATTACACTCTGCTACTGTCTCTTACACTCTGCTATTGTCTCTTACACTCTGCTACTGTCTATAACACTCTCTTACACTCTGTTACTGTCTATTACACTCTGCTACTGTCTCTTACACTCTCTTACACTCTGCTGCTGTCTATTACACTCTGCTACTGTCTCTTACACTCTGCTATTGTCTCTTACACTCTGCTACTGTCTATAACACTCTCTTACACTCTGTTACTGTCTATTACACTCTGCTACTGTCTCTTACACTCTCTTACACTATGTTACACTCTGCTACAGTCTATTACAATCTGCTACTGTCTCTTACACTCTGCTATTGTCTCTTACACTCTGCTACTGTCTATAACACTCTCTTACACTCTGTTACTGTCTATTACACTCTGCTACTGTCTCTTACACTCTCTTACACTCTGCTGCTGTCTATTACACTCTGCTACTGTCTCTTACACTCTGCTATTGTCTCTTACACTCTGCTACTGTCTATAACACTCTCTTACACTCTGTTACTGTCTATTACACTCTGCTACTGTCTCTTACACTCTCTTACACTCTGCTGCTGTCTATTACACTCTGCTACTGTCTCTTACACTCTGCTATTGTCTCTTACACTCTGCTACTGTCTATAACACTCTCTTACACTCTGTTACTGTCTCTTACACTCTGTTACACTCTCTTACACTCTGCTGCTGTCTCTTACACTCTGTTACTGTCTCTTACACTCTGTTACTGTCTCTTACACTCTCTTACACTCTCCTACACTCTGCTACTGTCTCTTACACCCTCTTACACTCTGTTACTGTCTCTTACACTCTGTTACTGTCTCTTAAACTCTGCTACTGTCTATAACACTCTCTTACACTCTGTTAATGTCTATTACACTCTGCTACTGTCTCTTACACTCTCTTACACTGTTACACTCTGCTACAGTCTATTACACTCTGCTACTGTCTCTTACACTCTCTTACACTCTGCTGCTGTCTATTACACTCTGCTACTGTCTCTTACACTCTGCTATTGTCTCTTACACTCTGCTACTGTCTATAACACTCTCTTACACTCTGTTACTGTCTATTACACTCTGCTACTGTCTCTTACACTCTCTTACACTCTGCTGCTGTCTATTACACTCTGCTACTGTCTCTTACACTCTGCTATTGTCTCTTACACTCTGCTACTGTCTATAACACTCTCTTACACTCTGTTACTGTCTATTACACTCTGCTACAGTCTCTTACACTCTCTTACACTATGTTACACTCTGCTCCAGTCTATTACATTCTGCTATTGTCTCTTACACTCTGCTACTGTCTATAACACTCTCTTACACTCTGTTACTGTCTATTACACTCTGCGACTGTCTCTTCAACTCTCTTACACTCTTCTGCTGTCTCTTACACTCTGTTACTGTCTCTTACACTATGTTACACTCTCTTACACTCTGTAACTGTCTCTTACACTCTCTTACACTCTGTTACTGTCTCCTATACTCTGTTACTGTCTCCTATACTCTGTTACACTCTCTTACACTCTGCTGCTGTCTCTTACACTCTGTTACTGTCTATTACACTCTGTTACTGTCTCTTACACTCTCTTACACTCTCTTACACTCTGCTACTGTCTCTTACACCCTCTTACACTCTTACTGTCTCTTACACTCTGTTACTGTCTCTTAAACTCTGCTACTGTCTATAACACTCTCTTACACTCTATTACTGTCTATTACACTCTGCTACTGTCTCTTACACTCTCTTACACTATTTTACACTCTGCTACAGTCTATTACACTCTGCTACTGTCTCTTACACTCTGCTATTGTCCCTTACACTCTGCTACTGTCTATAACACTCTCTTACACTCTCTTACACTCTGCTACTGTCTCTTACACTCTGTTACTGTCTCTTACACTCTCCTACACTATGTTACTGTCTCTTACACTCTCTTACACTCTGTTACACTCTCTTACACTCTGTAACTGTCTCTTACACTCTCTTACACTCTGCTACTGTCTATAACACTCTCTTACACTCTGTTACTGTCTATTACACTCTGCTACTGTCTCTTACACTCTCTTACACTATGTTACACTCTGCTACAGTCTATTACACTCTGCTACTGTCTCTTACACTCTGCTATTGTCTCTTACACTCTGCTATTGTCTATAACACTCTCTTACACTCTGTTACTGTCTATTACACTCTGCTACTGTCTCTTACACTCTCTTACACTCTGCTGCTGTCTATTACACTCTGCTACTGTCTCTTACACTCTGCTATTGTCTCTTACACTCTGCTACTGTCTATAACACTCTCTTACACTCTGTTACTGTCTATTACACTCTGCTACAGTCTCTTACACTGTCTTACACTATGTTACACTCTGCTCCAGTCTATTACACTCTGCTATTGTCTCTTACACTCTGCTACTGTCTATAACACTCTCTTACACTCTGTTACTGTCTATTACACTCTGCGACTGTCTCTTCAACTCTCTTACACTCTTCTGCTGTCTCTTACACTCTGTTACTGTCTCTTACACTATGTTACACTCTCTTACACTCTGTAACTGTCTCCTATACTCTGTTACTGTCTCCTATACTCTGTTACTGTCTCCTATACTCTGTTACACTCTCTTACACTCTGCTGCTGTCTCTTACACTCTGTTACTGTCTCTTACACTCTCTTACACTCTCTTACACTCTCTTACACTCTCCTACTGTCTCTTACACCCTCTTACACTCTGTTACTGTCTCTTACACTCTGTTACTGTCTCTTAAACTCTGCTACTGTCTATAACACTCTCGTACACTCTGTTACTGTCTATTACACTCTGCTACTGTCTCTTACACTCTCTTACACTATGTTACACTCTGCTACAGTCTATTACACTCTGCTACTGTCTCTTACACTCTGCTATTGTCTCTTACACTCTGCTACTGTCTCTTACACTCTGCTACTGTCTATAACACTCTCTTACACTCTGTTACTGTCTATTACACTCTGCTACTGTCTCTTACACTCTCTTACACTGTTACACTCTGCTACAGTCTATTACACTCTGCTACTGTCTCTTACACTCTGCTATTGTCTCTTACACTCTGCTACTGTCTATAACACTCTCTTACACTCTCTTACACTCTGCTACTGTCTCTTACACTCTGTTACTGTCTCTTACACTCTCCTACACTATGTTACTGTCTATAACACTCTCTTACACTCTGTTACTGTCTATTACACTCTGCTACTGTCTCTTACACTCTCTTACACTATGTTACACTCTGCTACAGTCTATTACACTCTGCTACTGTCTCTTACACTCTGCTATTGTCTCTTACACTCTGCTACTGTCTATAACACTCTCTTACACTCTGTTACTGTCTATTACACTCTGCTACTGTCTCTTACACTCTCTTACACTCTGCTGCTGTCTATTACACTCTGCTACTGTCTCTTACACTCTGCTATTGTCTCTTACACTCTGCTACTGTCTATAACACTCTCTTACACTCTGTTACTGTCTATTACACTCTGCTACAGTCTCTTACACTCTCTTACACTATTTTACACTCTGCTCCAGTCTATTACACTCTGCTATTGTCTCTTACACTCTGCTACTGTCTATAACACTCTCTTACACTCTGTTACTGTCTATTACACTCTGCGACTGTCTCTTCAACTCTCTTACACTCTTCTGCTGTCTCTTACACTCTGTTACTGTCTCTTACACTATGTTACACTCTCTTACACTCTGTAACTGTCTCTTACACTCTCTTACACTCTGTTACTGTCTCCTATACTCTGTTACTGTCTCCTATACTCTGTTACACTCTCTTACACTCTGCTGCTGTCTCTTACACTCTGTTACTGTCTCTTACACTCTGTTACTGTCTCTTACACTCTCTTACACTCTCTTACACTCTCCTACACTCTGCTACTGTCTCTTACACCCTCTTACACTCTTACTGTCTCTTACACTCTGTTACTGTCTCTTAAACTCTGCTACTGTCTATAACACTCTCTTACACTCTATTACTGTCTATTACACTCTGCTACTGTCTCTTACACTCTCTTACACTATTTTACACTCTGCTACAGTCTATTACACTCTGCTACTGTCTCTTACACTCTGCTATTGTCCCTTACACTCTGCTACTGTCTATAACACTCTCTTACACTCTCTTACACTCTGCTACTGTCTCTTACACTCTGTTACTGTCTCTTACACTCTCCTACACTATGTTACTGTCTCTTACACTCTCTTACACTCTGTTACACTCTCTTACACTCTGTAACTGTCTCTTACACTCTCTTACACTCTGCTACTGTCTATAACACTCTCTTACACTCTGTTACTGTCTATTACACTCTGCTACTGTCTCTTACACTCTCTTACACTATGTTACACTCTGCTACAGTCTATTACACTCTGCTACTGTCTCTTACACTCTGCTATTGTCTCTTACACTCTGCTATTGTCTATAACACTCTCTTACACTCTGTTACTGTCTATTACACTCTGCTACTGTCTCTTACACTCTCTTACACTCTGCTGCTGTCTATTACACTCTGCTACTGTCTCTTACACTCTGCTATTGTCTCTTACACTCTGCTACTGTCTATAACACTCTCTTACACTCTGTTACTGTCTATTACACTCTGCTACAGTCTCTTACACTGTCTTACACTATGTTACACTCTGCTCCAGTCTATTACACTCTGCTATTGTCTCTTACACTCTGCTACTGTCTATAACACTCTCTTACACTCTGTTACTGTCTATTACACTCTGCGACTGTCTCTTCAACTCTCTTACACTCTTCTGCTGTCTCTTACACTCTGTTACTGTCTCTTACACTATGTTACACTCTCTTACACTCTGTAACTGTCTCCTATACTCTGTTACTGTCTCCTATACTCTGTTACTGTCTCCTATACTCTGTTACACTCTCTTACACTCTGCTGCTGTCTCTTGCACTCTGTTACTGTCTCTTACACTCTCTTACACTCTCTTACACTCTCTTACACTCTCCTACTGTCTCTTACACCCTCTTACACTCTGTTACTGTCTCTTACACTCTGTTACTGTCTCTTAAACTCTGCTACTGTCTATAACACTCTCGTTCACTCTGTTACTGTCTATTACACTCTGCTACTGTCTCTTACACTCTCTTACACTATGTTACACTCTGCTACAGTCTATTACACTCTGCTACTGTCTCTTACACTCTGCTATTGTCTCTTACACTCTGCTACTGTCTCTTACACTCTGCTACTGTCTATAACACTCTCTTACACTCTGTTACTGTCTATTACACTCTGCTACTGTCTCTTACACTCTCTTACACTGTTACACTCTGCTACAGTCTATTACACTCTGCTACTGTCTCTTACACTCTGCTATTGTCTCTTACACTCTGCTACTGTCTATAACACTCTCTTACACTCTCTTACACTCTGCTACTGTCTCTTACACTCTGTTACTGTCTCTTACACTCTCCTACACTCTGCTACTGTCTATAACACTCTCTTACACTCTGTTACTGTCTATTACACTCTGCTACTGTCTCTTACACTCTCTTACACTATGTTACACTCTGCTACAGTCTATTACACTCTGCTACTGTCTCTTACACTCTGCTATTGTCTCTTACACTCTGCTACTGTCTATAACACTCTCTTACACTCTGTTACTGTCTATTACACTCTGCTACTGTCTCTTACACTCTCTTACACTCTGCTGCTGTCTATTACACTCTGCTACTGTCTCTTACACTCTGCTATTGTCTCTTACACTCTGCTACTGTCTATAACACTCTCTTACACTCTGTTACTGTCTATTACACTCTGCTATAGTCTCTTACACTCTCTTACACTATTTTACACTCTGCTCCAGTCTATTACACTCTGCTATTGTCTCTTACACTCTGCTACTGTCTATAACACTCTCTTACACTCTGTTACTGTCTATTACACTCTGCGACTGTCTCTTCAACTCTCTTACACTCTTCTGCTGTCTCTTACACTCTGTTACTGTCTCTTACACTATGTTACACTCTCTTACACTCTGTAACTGTCTCTTACACTCTCTTACACTCTGTTACTGTCTCCTATACTCTGTTACTGTCTCCTATACTCTGTTACACTCTCTTACACTCTGCTGCTGTCTCTTACACTCTGTTACTGTCTCTTACACTCTGTTACTGTCTCTTACACTCTCTTACACTCTCTTACACTCTCCTACACTCTGCTACTGTCTCTTACACCCTCTTACACTCTTACTGTCTCTTACACTCTGTTACTGTCTCTTAAACTCTGCTACTGTCTATAACACTCTCTTACACTCTATTACTGTCTATTACACTCTGCTACTGTCTCTTACACTCTCTTACACTATTTTACACTCTGCTACAGTCTATTACACTCTGCTACTGTCTCTTACACTCTGCTATTGTCCCTTACACTCTGCTACTGTCTATAACACTCTCTTACACTCTCTTACACTCTGCTACTGTCTCTTACACTCTGTTACTGTCTCTTACACTCTCCTACACTATGTTACTGTCTCTTACACTCTCTTACACTCTGTTACACTCTCTTACACTCTGTAACTGTCTCTTACACTCTCTTACACTCTGCTACTGTCTATAACACTCTCTTACACTCTGTTACTGTCTATTACACTCTGCTACTGTCTCTTACACTCTCTTACACTATGTTACACTCTGCTACAGTCTATTACACTCTGCTACTGTCTCTTACACTCTGCTATTGTCTCTTACACTCTGCTATTGTCTATAACACTCTCTTACACTCTGTTACTGTCTATTACACTCTGCTACTGTCTCTTACACTCTCTTACACTCTGCTGCTGTCTATTACACTCTGCTACTGTTTCTTACACTCTGCTATTGTCTCTTACACTCTGCTACTGTCTATAACACTCTCTTACACTCTGTTACTGTCTATTACACTCTGCTACAGTCTCTTACACTGTCTTACACTATGTTACACTCTGCTCCAGTCTATTACACTCTGCTATTGTCTCTTACACTCTGCTACTGTCTATAACACTCTCTTACACTCTGTTACTGTCTATTACACTCTGCGACTGTCTCTTCAACTCTCTTACACTCTTCTGCTGTCTCTTACACTCTGTTACTGTCTCTTACACTATGTTACACTCTCTTACACTCTGTAACTGTCTCCTATACTCTGTTACTGTCTCCTATACTCTGTTACTGTCTCCTATACTCTGTTACACTCTCTTACACTCTGCTGCTGTCTCTTACACTCTGTTACTGTCTCTTACACTCTCTTACACTCTCTTACACTCTCCTACACTCTCCTACTGTCTCTTACACCCTCTTACACTCTGTTACTGTCTCTTACACTCTGTTACTGTCTCTTAAACTCTGCTACTGTCTATAACACTCTCGTACACTCTGTTACTGTCTATTACACTCTGCTACTGTCTCTTACACTCTCTTACACTATGTTACACTCTGCTACAGTCTATTACACTCTGCTACTGTCTCTTACACTCTGCTATTGTCTCTTACACTCTGCTACTGTCTCTTACACTCTGCTACTGTCTATAACACTCTCTTACACTCTGTTACTGTCTATTACACTCTGCTACTGTCTCTTACACTCTCTTACACTGTTACACTCTGCTACAGTCTATTACACTCTGCTAATGTCTCTTACACTCTGCTATTGTCTCTTACACTCTGCTACTGTCTATAACACTCTCTTACACTCTCTTACACTCTGCTACTGTCTCTTACACTCTGTTACTGTCTCTTACACTCTCCTACACTATGTTACTGTCTCTTACACTCTCTTACACTCTGTTACACTCTCTTACACGCTGTAACTGTCTCTTACACTCTCTTACACTCTGCTACTGTCTATAACACTCTCTTACACTCTGTTACTGTCTATTACACTCTGCTACTGTCTCTTACACTCTCTTACACTATGTTACACTCTGCTACAGTCTATTACACTCTGCTACTGTCTCTTACACTCTGCTATTGTCTCTTACACTCTGCTACTGTCTATAACACTCTCTTACACTCTGTTACTGTGTATTACACTCTGCTACTGTCTCTTACACTCTCTTACACTCTACTGCTGTCTATTACACTCTGCTACTGTCTCTTACACTCTGCTATTGTCTCTTACACTCTGCTACTGTCTATAACACTCTCTTACACTCTGTTACTGTCTATTACACTCTGCTACAGTATCTTACACTGTCTTACACTATGTTACACTCTGCTCCAGTCTATTACACTCTGCTATTGTCTCTTACACTCTGCTACTGTCTATAACACTCTCTTACACTCTGTTACTGTCTATTACACTCTGCGACTGTCTCTTCAACTCTCTTACACTTCTGCTGTCTCTTACACTCTGTTACTGTCTCTTACACTATGTTACACTCTCTTACACTCTGTAACTGTCTCTTACACTCTCTTACACTCTGTTACTGTCTCCTATACTCTGTTACTGTCTCCTATACTCTGTTACTGTCTCCTATACTCTGTTACACTCTCTTACACTCTGCTGCTGTCTCTTACACTCTGTTACTGTCTCTTACACTCTCTTACACTCTCTTACACTCTCTTACACTCTCTTACACTCTCTTACACTCTCCTACTGTCTATTACACCCTCTTACACTCTGTTACTGTCTCTTACACTCTGTTACTGTCTCTTAAACTCTGCTACTGTCTATAACACTCTCGTACACTCTGTTACTGTCTATTACACTCTGCTACTGTCTCTTACACTCTCTTACACTATGTTACACTCTGCTACAGTCTATTACACTCTGCTACTGTCTCTTACACTCTGCTATTGTCTCTTACACTCTGCTACTGTCTCTTACACTCTGCTACTGTCTATAACACTCTCTTACACTCTGTTACTGTCTATTACACTCTGCTACTGTCTCTTACACTCTCTTACACTGTTACACTCTGCTACAGTCTATTACACTCTGCTACTGTCTCTTACACTCTGCTATTGTCTCTTACACTCTCTTACACTCTGCTACTGTCTCTTACACCCTCTTACACTCTGTTACTGTCTCTTACACTCTCTTACACTCTGTTACACTCTCTTACACGCTGTTACACTCTCTTACACGCTGTTACACCCTCTTACACACTGTTACTGTCTCTTACACTCTCCTACACTCTGCTACTGTCTCTTACACTCTGTTACTGTTTCTTACACTCTGCTACTGTCTCTAACACTCTGCTACTGTCTCTTTCACTCTGCTACTGTCTCTTACACTCTGCTACTATCTCTTACGCTCTGTTACTGTGTCTTACACTGTACTACACTGTCATACACTCTGTTACTGTATCTTACACTATGTTACTGTATCTTACACTATCTTACTGTCTCGTACACTCTGTTACTGTCTCTTACACTCTGTTACTGTCTCCTATACTCTGTTACTGTCTCTTACACCCTGTTACACTCTCTTACACTCTGCTACTGTCTCTTACACTCTACTACACTCTCGTACACTCTGTTACTGTCTATTACACTCTCTTACACTCTGCTGCTGTCTCTTACACTCTGTTACTGTCTCTTACACTCTGTTACTGTCTCTTACACTCCTATCTCTTACACTCTACTACACTCTACTACTGTCTCTTTCACTCTGCTACTGTCTCTTTCACTCTGTTACTGTCTCTTACACTCTGTTACTGTCTCTTACACTCTGCTACTGTCTATAACACTCTCTTACACTATGTTACACTCTGCTACTGTCTCTTACACTCTGCTATTGTCTCTTACACTCTGCTACTGTCTCTTACACTCTATTACACTCTGTTACTGTCTATTACACTCTGCTACTGTCTCTTACACTCTCTTACACTATGTTACACTCTCTTACACTCTGCTGCTGTCTCTTACACTCTGTTACTGTCTCTTACACTCCGTTACTGTCTCTTACACTCTCCTACACTCTGTTACTGTCTCTTACACTCTCTTACACTCTCTTACTGTCTCTTACACTCTGTTACACTCTCTTACACGCTGTTACACTCTCTTACACTCTGTTACTGTCTCTTACACTCTCTTACACTCTGCTACTGTCTCTTACACTCTGCTACTGTCTATTACACTCTGCTACTCTCTCTTTCACTTTGCTTCTGTCTCTTACACACTGCTACTGTCTCTTACGCTCTGTTACTGTCTCTTACACTCTACTACACTCTCGTATACTCTGTTACTGTCCCTTACACTCTGTTACTGTCTCGTACACTCTGTTACTGTCTCGTACACTCTGTTACTGTCTCGTACACTCTGTTACTGTCTCTTACACTCTGTTACACTCTCTTACACTCTGTTACTGTCTCTTACACTCTTACACTCTGCTGCTGTCTCTTACACTCTGTTACTGTCTCTTACACTCTGTTACTGTATATTACACTCTGCTACTGTCTCTTACACTCTGCTATTGTCTCTTGCAATCTGCTACTGTCTATAACACTCTCTTACACTCTGTTACTGTCTATTACACTCTGCTATTGTCTCTTACACTCTGTTACACTCTGCTACAGTCTATTACACTCTGCTACTGTCTCTTACACTCTGCTATTGTCTCTTACACTCTGCTACTGTCTCTTACACTCTATTACACTCTGTTACTGTCTATTACACTCTGCTACTATCTCTTTCACTCTCTTACACTATGTTACACACTCTTACACTCTGCTGCTGTCTCTTACACTCTGTTACTGTCTCTTACACTCTGTTACTGTCTCTTACACTCTCTTACACTCTGTTACACTCTCTTACATGCTGTTACACTCTCTTACACTCTGTTACTGTCTATTACACTCTCTTACACTCTGCTACTGTCTCTTACTCTCTGCTACTGTCTCTTACACTCTGCTACTCTCTCTTTCACTCTGCTTCTGTCTCTTACACTCTGCTACTGTCTCTTATGCTCTGTTACTGTCTCTTACACTCTGTTACACTCTCTTACACTCTGCTGCTGTCTCTTACACTCTGTTACTGTCTCTTACACTCTGTTACTGTCTCTTACACTCTCTTACACTCTCCTACACTCTGCTACTGTCTCTTACACCCTCTTACACTCTGTTACTGTCTCTTACACTCTGTTACTGTCTCTTAAACTCTGCTACTGTCTATAACACTCTCTTACACTCTGTTAATGTCTATTACACTCTGCTACTGTCTCTTACACTCTCTTACACTGTTACACTCTGCTACAGTCTATTACACTCTGCTACTGTCTCTTACACTCTGCTATTGTCTCTTACACTCTGCTACTGTCTATAACACTCTCTTACACTCTGTTACTGTCTATTACACTCTGCTACTGTCTCTTACACTCTCTTACACTCTGCTGCTGTCTATTACACTCTGCTACTGTCTCTTACACTCTGCTATTGTCTCTTACACTCTGCTACTGTCTATAACACTCTCTTACACTCTGTTACTGTCTATTACACTCTGCTACAGTCTCTTACACTCTCTTACACTATTTTACACTCTGCTCCAGTCTATTACACTCTGCTATTGTCTCTTACACTCTGCTACTGTCTATAACACTCTCTTACACTCTGTTACTGTCTATTACACTCTGCGACTGTCTCTTCAACTCTCTTACACTCTTCTGCTGTCTCTTACACTCTGTTACTGTCTCTTACACTATGTTACACTCTCTTACACTCTGTAACTGTCTCTTACACTCTCTTACACTCTGTTACTGTCTCCTATACTCTGTTACTGTCTCCTATACTCTGTTACACTCTCTTACACTCTGCTGCTGTCTCTTACACTCTGTTACTGTCTCTTACACTCTGTTACTGTCTCTTACACTCTCTTACACTCTCTTACACTCTCCTACACTCTGCTACTGTCTCTTACACCCTCTTACACTCTTACTGTCTCTTACACTCTGTTACTGTCTCTTAAACTCTGCTACTGTCTATAACACTCTCTTACACTCTATTACTGTCTATTACACTCTGCTACTGTCTCTTACACTCTCTTACACTATTTTACACTCTGCTACAGTCTATTACACTCTGCTACTGTCTCTTACACTCTGCTATTGTCCCTTACACTCTGCTACTGTCTATAACACTCTCTTACACTCTCTTACACTCTGCTACTGTCTCTTACACTCTGTTACTGTCTCTTACACTCTCCTACACTATGTTACTGTCTCTTACACTCTCTTACACTCTGTTACACTCTCTTACACTCTGTAACTGTCTCTTACACTCTCTTACACTCTGCTACTGTCTATAACACTCTCTTACACTCTGTTACTGTCTATTACACTCTGCTACTGTCTCTTACACTCTCTTACACTATGTTACACTCTGCTACAGTCTATTACACTCTGCTACTGTCTCTTACACTCTGCTATTGTCTCTTACACTCTGCTACTGTCTATAACACTCTCTTACACTCTGTTACTGTCTATTACACTCTGCGACTGTCTCTTCAACTCTCTTACACTCTTCTGCTGTCTCTTACACTCTGTTACTGTCTCTTACACTATGTTACACTCTCTTACACTCTGTAACTGTCTCTTACACTCTCTTACACTCTGTTACTGTCTCCTATACTCTGTTACTGTCTCCTATACTCTGTTACTGTCTCCTATACTCTGTTACACTCTCTTACACTCTGCTGCTGTCTCTTACACTCTGTTGCTGTCTCTTACACTCTGTTACTGTCTCTTACACTCTCTTACACTCTCTTACACCCTCTTACACTCTGTTACTGTCTCTTACACTCTGTTACTGTCTCTTAAACTCTGCTACTGTCTATAACACTCTCGTACACTCTGTTACTGTCTATTACACTCTGCTACTGTCTCTTACACTCTCTTACACTATGTTACACTCTGCTACAGTCTATTACACTCTGCTACTGTCTCTTACACTCTGCTATTGTCTCTTACACTCTGCTACTGTCTCTTACACTCTGCTACTGTCTATAACACTCTCTTACACTCTGTTACTGTCTATTACACTCTGCTACTGTCTCTTACACTCTCTTACACTGTTACACTCTGCTACAGTCTATTACACTCTGCTACTGTCTCTTACACTCTGCTATTGTCTCTTACACTCTGCTACTGTCTATAACACTCTCTTACACTCTCTTACACTCTGCTACTGTCTCTTACACTATGTTACTGTCTCTTACACTCTCCTACACTATGTTACTGTCTCTTACACTCTCTTACACTCTGTTACACTCTCTTACACGCTGTAACTGTCTCTTACACTCTCTTACACTCTGCTACTGTCTATAACACTCTCTTACACTCTGTTACTGTCTATTACACTCTGCTACTGTCTCTTACACTCTCTTACACTATGTTACACTCTGCTACAGTCTATTACACTCTGCTACTGTCTCTTACACTCTGCTATTGTCTCTTACACTCTGCTACTGTCTATAACACTCTCTTACACTCTGTTACTGTCTATTACACTCTGCTACTGTCTCTTACACTCTCTTACACTCTGCTGCTGTCTATTACACTCTGCTACTGTCTCTTACACTCTGCTATTGTCTCTTACACTCTGCTACTGTCTATAACACTCTCTTACACTCTGTTACTGTCTATTACACTCTGCTACAGTCTCTTACACTGTCTTACACTATGTTACACTCTGCTCCAGTCTATTACACTCTGCTATTGTCTCTTACACTCTGCTACTGTCTATAACACTCTCTTACACTCTGTTACTGTCTATTACACTCTGCGACTGTCTCTTCAACTCTCTTACACTCTTCTGCTGTCTCTTACACTCTGTTACTGTCTCTTACACTATGTTACACTCTCTTACACTCTGTAACTGTCTCTTACACTCTCTTACACTCTGTTACTGTCTCCTATACTCTGTTACTGTCTCCTATACTCTGTTACACTCTCTTACACTCTGCTGCTGTCTCTTACACTCTGTTACTGTCTCTTACACTCTCTTACACTCTCTTACACTCTCCTACTGTCTCTTACACCCTCTTACACTCTGTTACTGTCTCTTACACTCTGTTACTGTCTCTTAAACTCTGCTACTGTCTATAACACTCTCGTACACTCTGTTACTGTCTATTACACTCTGCTACTGTCTCTTACACTCTCTTACACTATGTTACACTCTGCTACAGTCTATTACACTCTGCTACTGTCTCTTACACTCTGCTATTGTCTCTTACACTCTGCTACTGTCTCTTACACTCTGCTACTGTCTATAACACTCTCTTACACTCTGTTACTGTCTATTACACTCTGCTACTGTCTCTTACACTCTCTTACGCTGTTACACTCTGCTACAGTCTATTACACTCTGCTACTGTCTCTTACACTCTGCTATTGTCTCTTACACTCTCTTACACTCTGCTACTGTCTCTTACACCCTCTTACACTCTGTTACTGTCTCTTACACTCTCTTACACTCTGTTACACTCTCTTACACGCTGTTACACTCTCTTACACGCTGTTACACCCTCTTACACACTGTTACTGTCTCTTACACTCTCCTACACTCTGCTACTGTCTCTTACACTCTGTTACTGTTTCTTACACTCTGCTACTGTCTCTAACACTCTGCTACTGTCTCTTTCACTCTGCTACTGTCTCTTACACTCTGCTACTATCTCTTACGCTCTGTTACTGTGTCTTACACTGTACTACACTGTCATACACTCTGTTACTGTATCTTACACTATGTTACTGTATCTTACACTATGTTACTGTCTCGTACACTCTGTTACTGTCTCTTACACTCTGTTACTGTCTCCTATACTCTGTTACTGTCTCTTACACCCTGTTACACTCTCTTACACTCTGCTACTGTCTCTTACACTCTACTACACTCTCGTACACTCTGTTACTGTCTATTACACTCTCTTACACTCTGCTGCTGTCTCTTACACTCTGTTACTGTCTCTTACACTCTGTTACTGTCTCTTACACTCCTATCTCTTACACTCTACTACACTCTACTACTGTCTCTTTCACTCTGCTACTGTCTCTTTCACTCTGTTACTGTCTCTTACACTCTGTTACTGTCTCTTACACTCTGCTACTGTCTATAACACTCTCTTACACTATGTTACACTCTGCTACTGTCTCTTACACTCTGCTATTGTCTCTTACACTCTGCTACTGTCTCTTACACTCTATTACACTCTGTTACTGTCTATTACACTCTGCTACTGTCTCTTACACTCTCTTACACTATGTTACACTCTCTTACACTCTGCTGCTGTCTCTTACACTCTGTTACTGTCTCTTACACTCTGTTACTGTCTCTTACACTCTCCTACACTCTGTTACTGTCTCTTACACTCTCTTACACTCTCTTACTGTCTCTTACACTCTGTTACACTCTCTTACACGCTGTTACACTCTCTTACACTCTGTTACTGTCTCTTACACTCTCTTACACTCTGCTACTGTCTCTTACACTCTGCTACTGTCTATTACACTCTGCTACTCTCTCTTTCACTTTGCTTCTGTCTCTTACACACTGCTACTGTCTCTTACGCTGTGTTACTGTCTCTTACACTCTACTACACTCTCGTATACTCTGTTACTGTCTCTTACACTCTGTTACTGTCTCGTACACTCTGTTACTGTCTCGTACACTCTGTTACTGTCTCGTACACTCTGTTACTGTCTCTTACACTCTGTTACACTCTCTTACACTCTGTTACTGTCTCTTACACTCTTACACTCTGCTGCTGTCTCTTACACTCTGTTACTGTCTCTTACACTCTGTTACTGTATATTACACTCTGCTACTGTCTCTTACACTCTGCTATTGTCTCTTGCACTCTGCTACTGTCTATAACACTCTCTTACACTCTGTTACTGTCTATTACACTCTGCTATTGTCTCTTACACTCTCTTACACTCTGTTACACTCTGCTACAGTCTATTACACTCTGCTACTGTCTCTTACACTCTGCTATTGTCTCTTACACTCTGCTACTGTCTCTTACACTCTATTACACTCTGTTACTGTCTATTACACTCTGCTACTATCTCTTTCACTCTCTTACACTATGTTACACACTCTTACACTCTGCTGCTGTCTCTTACACTCTGTTACTGTCTCTTACACTCTGTTACTGTCTCTTACACTCTCTTACACTCTGTTACACTCTCTTACATGCTGTTACACTCTCTTACACTCTGTTACTGTCTATTACACTCTCTTACACTGCTACTGTCTCTTACTCTCTGCTACTGTCTCTTACACTCTGCTACTCTCTCTTTCACTCTGCTTCTGTCTCTTACACTCTGCTACTGTCTCTTATGCTCTGTTACTGTCTCTTACACTCTGTTACACTCTCTTACACTCTGCTGCTGTCTCTTACACTCTGTTACTGTCTCTTACACTCTGTTACTGTCTCTTACACTCTCTTACACTCTCCTACACTCTGCTACTGTCTCTTACACCCTCTTACACTCTGTTACTGTCTCTTACACTCTGTTACTGTCTCTTAAACTCTGCTACTGTCTATAACACTCTCTTACACTCTGTTAATGTCTATTACACTCTGCTACTGTCTCTTACACTCTCTTACACTGTTACACTCTGCTACAGTCTATTACACTCTGCTACTGTCTCTTACACTCTGCTATTGTCTCTTACACTCTGCTACTGTCTATAACACTCTCTTACACTCTGTTACTGTCTATTACACTCTGCTACTGTCTCTTACACTCTCTTACACTCTGCTGCTGTCTATTACACTCTGCTACTGTCTCTTACACTCTGCTATTGTCTCTTACACTCTGCTACTGTCTATAACACTCTCTTACACTCTGTTACTGTCTATTACACTCTGCTACAGTCTCTTACACTCTCTTACACTATTTTACACTCTGCTCCAGTCTATTACACTCTGCTATTGTCTCTTACACTCTGCTACTGTCTATAACACTCTCTTACACTCTGTTACTGTCTATTACACTCTGCGACTGTCTCTTCAACTCTCTTACACTCTTCTGCTGTCTCTTACACTCTGTTACTGTCTCTTACACTATGTTACACTCTCTTACACTCTGTAACTGTCTCTTACACTCTCTTACACTCTGTTACTGTCTCCTATACTCTGTTACTGTCTCCTATACTCTGTTACACTCTCTTACACTCTGCTGCTGTCTCTTACACTCTGTTACTGTCTCTTACACTCTGTTACTGTCTCTTACACTCTCTTACACTCTCTTACACTCTCCTACACTCTGCTACTGTCTCTTACACCCTGTTACACTCTTACTGTCTCTTACACTCTGTTACTGTCTCTTAAACTCTGCTACTGTCTATAACACTCTCTTACACTCTATTACTGTCTATTACACTCTGCTACTGTCTCTTACACTCTCTTACACTATTTTACACTCTGCTACAGTCTATTACACTCTGCTACTGTCTCTTACACTCTGCTATTGTCCCTTACACTCTGCTACTGTCTATAACACTCTCTTACACTCTCTTACACTCTGCTACTGTCTCTTACACTCTGTTACTGTCTCTTACACTCTACTACACTCTCGTATACTCTGTTACTGTCTCTTACACTCTGTTACTGTCTCGTACACTCTGTTACTGTCTCGTACACTCTGTTACTGTCTCGTACACTCTGTTACTGTCTCTTACACTCTGTTACACTCTCTTACACTCTGTTACTGTCTCTTACACTCTTACACTCTGCTGCTGTCTCTTACACTCTGTTACTGTCTCTTACACTCTGTTACTGTATATTACACTCTGCTACTGTCTCTTACACTCTGCTATTGTCTCTTGCACTCTGCTACTGTCTATAACACTCTCTTACACTCTGTTACTGTCTATTACACTCTGCTATTGTCTCTTACACTCTGTTACACTCTGCTACAGTCTATTACACTCTGCTACTGTCTCTTACACTCTGCTATTGTCTCTTACACTCTGCTACTGTCTCTTACACTCTATTACACTCTGTTACTGTCTATTACACTCTGCTACTATCTCTTTCACTCTCTTACACTATGTTACACACTCTTACACTCTGCTGCTGTCTCTTACACTCTGTTACTGTCTCTTACACTCTGTTACTGTCTCTTACACTCTCTTACACTCTGTTACACTCTCTTACATGCTGTTACACTCTCTTACACTCTGTTACTGTCTATTACACTCTCTTACACTCTGCTACTGTCTCTTACTCTCTGCTACTGTCTCTTACACTCTGCTACTCTCTCTTTCACTCTGCTTCTGTCTCTTACACTCTGCTACTGTCTCTTATGCTCTGTTACTGTCTCTTACACTCTGTTACACTCTCTTACACTCTGCTGCTGTCTCTTACACTCTGTTACTGTCTCTTACACTCTGTTACTGTCTCTTACACTCTCTTACACTCTCCTACACTCTGCTACTGTCTCTTACACCCTCTTACACTCTGTTACTGTCTCTTACACTCTGTTACTGTCTCTTAAACTCTGCTACTGTCTATAACACTCTCTTACACTCTGTTAATGTCTATTACACTCTGCTACTGTCTCTTACACTCTCTTACACTGTTACACTCTGCTACAGTCTATTACACTCTGCTACTGTCTCTTACACTCTGCTATTGTCTCTTACACTCTGCTACTGTCTATAACACTCTCTTACACTCTGTTACTGTCTATTACACTCTGCTACTGTCTCTTACACTCTCTTACACTCTGCTGCTGTCTATTACACTCTGCTACTGTCTCTTACACTCTGCTATTGTCTCTTACACTCTGCTACTGTCTATAACACTCTCTTACACTCTGTTACTGTCTATTACACTCTGCTACAGTCTCTTACACTCTCTTACACTATTTTACACTCTGCTCCAGTCTATTACACTCTGCTATTGTCTCTTACACTCTGCTACTGTCTATAACACTCTCTTACACTCTGTTACTGTCTATTACACTCTGCGACTGTCTCTTCAACTCTCTTACACTCTTCTGCTGTCTCTTACACTCTGTTACTGTCTCTTACACTATGTTACACTCTCTTACACTCTGTAACTGTCTCTTACACTCTCTTACACTCTGTTACTGTCTCCTATACTCTGTTACTGTCTCCTATACTCTGTTACACTCTCTTACACTCTGCTGCTGTCTCTTACACTCTGTTACTGTCTCTTACACTCTGTTACTGTCTCTTACACTCTCTTACACTCTCTTACACTCTCCTACACTCTGCTACTGTCTCTTACACCCTCTTACACTCTTACTGTCTCTTACACTCTGTTACTGTCTCTTAAACTCTGCTACTGTCTATAACACTCTCTTACACTCTATTACTGTCTATTACACTCTGCTACTGTCTCTTACACTCTCTTACACTATTTTACACTCTGCTACAGTCTATTACACTCTGCTACTGTCTCTTACACTCTGCTATTGTCCCTTACACTCTGCTACTGTCTATAACACTCTCTTACACTCTCTTACACTCTGCTACTGTCTCTTACACTCTGTTACTGTCTCTTACACTCTACTACACTCTCGTATACTCTGTTACTGTCTCTTACACTCTGTTACTGTCTCGTACACTCTGTTACTGTCTCGTACACTCTGTTACTGTCTCGTACACTCTGTTACTGTCTCTTACACTCTGTTACACTCTCTTACACTCTGTTACTGTCTCTTACACTCTTACACTCTGCTGCTGTCTCTTACACTCTGTTACTGTCTCTTACACTCTGTTACTGTATATTACACTCTGCTACTGTCTCTTACACTCTGCTATTGTCTCTTGCACTCTGCTACTGTCTATAACACTCTCTTACACTCTGTTACTGTCTATTACACTCTGCTATTGTCTCTTACACTCTGTTACACTCTGCTACAGTCTATTACACTCTGCTACTGTCTCTTACACTCTGCTATTGTCTCTTACACTCTGCTACTGTCTCTTACACTCTATTACACTCTGTTACTGTCTATTACACTCTGCTACTATCTCTTTCACTCTCTTACACTATGTTACACACTCTTACACTCTGCTGCTGTCTCTTACACTCTGTTACTGTCTCTTACACTCTGTTACTGTCTCTTACACTCTCTTACACTCTGTTACACTCTCTTACATGCTGTTACACTCTCTTACACTCTGTTACTGTCTATTACACTCTCTTACACTCTGCTACTGTCTCTTACTCTCTGCTACTGTCTCTTACACTCTGCTACTCTCTCTTTCACTCTGCTTCTGTCTCTTACACTCTGCTACTGTCTCTTATGCTCTGTTACTGTCTCTTACACTCTGTTACACTCTCTTACACTCTGCTGCTGTCTCTTACACTCTGTTACTGTCTCTTACACTCTGTTACTGTCT
This sequence comes from Spea hammondii, assembly GCA_029215755.1. Classification (NCBI taxonomy): domain Eukaryota; kingdom Metazoa; phylum Chordata; class Amphibia; order Anura; family Pelobatidae; genus Spea; species Spea hammondii. The sequence continues at coordinate 32,377,761 of JARDYJ010000012.1, read as the reverse complement.
CTTACACTCTCTTACACTCTCCTACACTCTGCTACTGTCTCTTACACCCTCTTACACTCTGTTACTGTCTCTTACACTCTGTTACTGTCTCTTAAACTCTGCTACTGTCTATAACACTCTCTTACACTCTGTTAATGTCTATTACACTCTGCTACTGTCTCTTACACTCTCTTACACTGTTACACTCTGCTACAGTCTATTACACTCTGCTACTGTCTCTTACACTCTGCTATTGTCTCTTACACTCTGCTACTGTCTATAACACTCTCTTACACTCTGTTACTGTCTATTACACTCTGCTACTGTCTCTTACACTCTCTTACACTCTGCTGCTGTCTATTACACTCTGCTACTGTCTCTTACACTCTGCTATTGTCTCTTACACTCTGCTACTGTCTATAACACTCTCTTACACTCTGTTACTGTCTATTACACTCTGCTACAGTCTCTTACACTCTCTTACACTATTTTACACTCTGCTCCAGTCTATTACACTCTGCTATTGTCTCTTACACTCTGCTACTGTCTATAACACTCTCTTACACTCTGTTACTGTCTATTACACTCTGCGACTGTCTCTTCAACTCTCTTACACTCTTCTGCTGTCTCTTACACTCTGTTACTGTCTCTTACACTATGTTACACTCTCTTACACTCTGTAACTGTCTCTTACACTCTCTTACACTCTGTTACTGTCTCCTATACTCTGTTACTGTCTCCTATACTCTGTTACACTCTCTTACACTCTGCTGCTGTCTCTTACACTCTGTTACTGTCTCTTACACTCTGTTACTGTCTCTTACACTCTCTTACACTCTCTTACACTCTCCTACACTCTGCTACTGTCTCTTACACCCTCTTACACTCTTACTGTCTCTTACACTCTGTTACTGTCTCTTAAACTCTGCTACTGTCTATAACACTCTCTTACACTCTATTACTGTCTATTACACTCTGCTACTGTCTCTTACACTCTCTTACACTATTTTACACTCTGCTACAGTCTATTACACTCTGCTACTGTCTCTTACACTCTGCTATTGTCCCTTACACTCTGCTACTGTCTATAACACTCTCTTACACTCTCTTACACTCTGCTACTGTCTCTTACACTCTGTTACTGTCTCTTACACTCTCCTACACTATGTTACTGTCTCTTACACTCTCTTACACTCTGTTACACTCTCTTACACTCTGTAACTGTCTCTTACACTCTCTTACACTCTGCTACTGTCTATAACACTCTCTTACACTCTGTTACTGTCTATTACACTCTGCTACTGTCTCTTACACTCTCTTACACTATGTTACACTCTGCTACAGTCTATTACACTCTGCTACTGTCTCTTACACTCTGCTATTGTCTCTTACACTCTGCTATTGTCTATAACACTCTCTTACACTCTGTTACTGTCTATTACACTCTGCTACTGTCTCTTACACTCTCTTACACTCTGCTGCTGTCTATTACACTCTGCTACTGTCTCTTACACTCTGCTATTGTCTCTTACACTCTGCTACTGTCTATAACACTCTCTTACACTCTGTTACTGTCTATTACACTCTGCGACTGTCTCTTCAACTCTCTTACACTCTTCTGCTGTCTCTTACACTCTGTTACTGTCTCTTACACTATGTTACACTCTCTTACACTCTGTAACTGTCTCTTACACTCTCTTACACTCTGTTACTGTCTCCTATACTCTGTTACTGTCTCCTATACTCTGTTACTGTCTCCTATACTCTGTTACACTCTCTTACACTCTGCTGCTGTCTCTTACACTCTGTTGCTGTCTCTTACACTCTGTTACTGTCTCTTACACTCTCTTACACTCTCTTACACCCTCTTACACTCTGTTACTGTCTCTTACACTCTGTTACTGTCTCTTAAACTCTGCTACTGTCTATAACACTCTCGTACACTCTGTTACTGTCTATTACACTCTGCTACTGTCTCTTACACTCTCTTACACTATGTTACACTCTGCTACAGTCTATTACACTCTGCTACTGTCTCTTACACTCTGCTATTGTCTCTTACACTCTGCTACTGTCTATAACACTCTCTTACACTCTGTTACTGTCTATTACACTCTGCTACTGTCTCTTACACTCTCTTACACTGTTACACTCTGCTACAGTCTATTACACTCTGCTACTGTCTCTTACACTCTGCTATTGTCTCTTACACTCTGCTACTGTCTATAACACTCTCTTACACTCTCTTACACTCTGCTACTGTCTCTTACACTATGTTACTGTCTCTTACACTCTCCTACACTATGTTACTGTCTCTTACACTCTCTTACACTCTGTTACACTCTCTTACACGCTGTAACTGTCTCTTACACTCTCTTACACTCTGCTACTGTCTATAACACTCTCTTACACTCTGTTACTGTCTATTACACTCTGCTACTGTCTCTTACACTCTCTTACACTATGTTACACTCTGCTACAGTCTATTACACTCTGCTACTGTCTCTTACACTCTGCTATTGTCTCTTACACTCTGCTACTGTCTATAACACTCTCTTACACTCTGTTACTGTCTATTACACTCTGCTACTGTCTCTTACACTCTCTTACACTCTGCTGCTGTCTATTACACTCTGCTACTGTCTCTTACACTCTGCTATTGTCTCTTACACTCTGCTACTGTCTATAACACTCTCTTACACTCTGTTACTGTCTATTACACTCTGCTACAGTCTCTTACACTGTCTTACACTATGTTACACTCTGCTCCAGTCTATTACACTCTGCTATTGTCTCTTACACTCTGCTACTGTCTATAACACTCTCTTACACTCTGTTACTGTCTATTACACTCTGCGACTGTCTCTTCAACTCTCTTACACTCTTCTGCTGTCTCTTACACTCTGTTACTGTCTCTTACACTATGTTACACTCTCTTACACTCTGTAACTGTCTCTTACACTCTCTTACACTCTGTTACTGTCTCCTATACTCTGTTACTGTCTCCTATACTCTGTTACACTCTCTTACACTCTGCTGCTGTCTCTTACACTCTGTTACTGTCTCTTACACTCTCTTACACTCTCTTACACTCTCCTACTGTCTCTTACACCCTCTTACACTCTGTTACTGTCTCTTACACTCTGTTACTGTCTCTTAAACTCTGCTACTGTCTATAACACTCTCGTACACTCTGTTACTGTCTATTACACTCTGCTACTGTCTCTTACACTCTCTTACACTATGTTACACTCTGCTACAGTCTATTACACTCTGCTACTGTCTCTTACACTCTGCTATTGTCTCTTACACTCTGCTACTGTCTCTTACACTCTGCTACTGTCTATAACACTCTCTTACACTCTGTTACTGTCTATTACACTCTGCTACTGTCTCTTACACTCTCTTACGCTGTTACACTCTGCTACAGTCTATTACACTCTGCTACTGTCTCTTACACTCTGCTATTGTCTCTTACACTCTCTTACACTCTGCTACTGTCTCTTACACCCTCTTACACTCTGTTACTGTCTCTTACACTCTCTTACACTCTGTTACACTCTCTTACACGCTGTTACACTCTCTTACACGCTGTTACACCCTCTTACACACTGTTACTGTCTCTTACACTCTCCTACACTCTGCTACTGTCTCTTACACTCTGTTACTGTTTCTTACACTCTGCTACTGTCTCTAACACTCTGCTACTGTCTCTTTCACTCTGCTACTGTCTCTTACACTCTGCTACTATCTCTTACGCTCTGTTACTGTGTCTTACACTGTACTACACTGTCATACACTCTGTTACTGTATCTTACACTATGTTACTGTATCTTACACTATGTTACTGTCTCGTACACTCTGTTACTGTCTCTTACACTCTGTTACTGTCTCCTATACTCTGTTACTGTCTCTTACACCCTGTTACACTCTCTTACACTCTGCTACTGTCTCTTACACTCTACTACACTCTCGTACACTCTGTTACTGTCTATTACACTCTCTTACACTCTGCTGCTGTCTCTTACACTCTGTTACTGTCTCTTACACTCTGTTACTGTCTCTTACACTCCTATCTCTTACACTCTACTACACTCTACTACTGTCTCTTTCACTCTGCTACTGTCTCTTTCACTCTGTTACTGTCTCTTACACTCTGTTACTGTCTCTTACACTCTGCTACTGTCTATAACACTCTCTTACACTATGTTACACTCTGCTACTGTCTCTTACACTCTGCTATTGTCTCTTACACTCTGCTACTGTCTCTTACACTCTATTACACTCTGTTACTGTCTATTACACTCTGCTACTGTCTCTTACACTCTCTTACACTATGTTACACTCTCTTACACTCTGCTGCTGTCTCTTACACTCTGTTACTGTCTCTTACACTCTGTTACTGTCTCTTACACTCTCCTACACTCTGTTACTGTCTCTTACACTCTCTTACACTCTCTTACTGTCTCTTACACTCTGTTACACTCTCTTACACGCTGTTACACTCTCTTACACTCTGTTACTGTCTCTTACACTCTCTTACACTCTGCTACTGTCTCTTACACTCTGCTACTGTCTATTACACTCTGCTACTCTCTCTTTCACTTTGCTTCTGTCTCTTACACACTGCTACTGTCTCTTACGCTGTGTTACTGTCTCTTACACTCTACTACACTCTCGTATACTCTGTTACTGTCTCTTACACTCTGTTACTGTCTCGTACACTCTGTTACTGTCTCGTACACTCTGTTACTGTCTCGTACACTCTGTTACTGTCTCTTACACTCTGTTACACTCTCTTACACTCTGTTACTGTCTCTTACACTCTTACACTCTGCTGCTGTCTCTTACACTCTGTTACTGTCTCTTACACTCTGTTACTGTATATTACACTCTGCTACTGTCTCTTACACTCTGCTATTGTCTCTTGCACTCTGCTACTGTCTATAACACTCTCTTACACTCTGTTACTGTCTATTACACTCTGCTATTGTCTCTTACACTCTGTTACACTCTGCTACAGTCTATTACACTCTGCTACTGTCTCTTACACTCTGCTATTGTCTCTTACACTCTGCTACTGTCTCTTACACTCTATTACACTCTGTTACTGTCTATTACACTCTGCTACTATCTCTTTCACTCTCTTACACTATGTTACACACTCTTACACTCTGCTGCTGTCTCTTACACTCTGTTACTGTCTCTTACACTCTGTTACTGTCTCTTACACTCTCTTACACTCTGTTACACTCTCTTACATGCTGTTACACTCTCTTACACTCTGTTACTGTCTATTACACTCTCTTACACTCTGCTACTGTCTCTTACTCTCTGCTACTGTCTCTTACACTCTGCTACTCTCTCTTTCACTCTGCTTCTGTCTCTTACACTCTGCTACTGTCTCTTATGCTCTGTTACTGTCTCTTACACTCTGTTACACTCTCTTACACTCTGCTGCTGTCTCTTACACTCTGTTACTGTCTCTTACACTCTGTTACTGTCTCTTACACTCTCTTACACTCTCCTACACTCTGCTACTGTCTCTTACACCCTCTTACACTCTGTTACTGTCTCTTACACTCTGTTACTGTCTCTTAAACTCTGCTACTGTCTATAACACTCTCTTACACTCTGTTAATGTCTATTACACTCTGCTACTGTCTCTTACACTCTCTTACACTGTTACACTCTGCTACAGTCTATTACACTCTGCTACTGTCTCTTACACTCTGCTATTGTCTCTTACACTCTGCTACTGTCTATAACACTCTCTTACACTCTGTTACTGTCTATTACACTCTGCTACTGTCTCTTACACTCTCTTACACTCTGCTGCTGTCTATTACACTCTGCTACTGTCTCTTACACTCTGCTATTGTCTCTTACACTCTGCTACTGTCTATAACACTCTCTTACACTCTGTTACTGTCTATTACACTCTGCTACAGTCTCTTACACTCTCTTACACTATTTTACACTCTGCTCCAGTCTATTACACTCTGCTATTGTCTCTTACACTCTGCTACTGTCTATAACACTCTCTTACACTCTGTTACTGTCTATTACACTCTGCGACTGTCTCTTCAACTCTCTTACACTCTTCTGCTGTCTCTTACACTCTGTTACTGTCTCTTACACTATGTTACACTCTCTTACACTCTGTAACTGTCTCTTACACTCTCTTACACTCTGTTACTGTCTCCTATACTCTGTTACTGTCTCCTATACTCTGTTACACTCTCTTACACTCTGCTGCTGTCTCTTACACTCTGTTACTGTCTCTTACACTCTGTTACTGTCTCTTACACTCTCTTACACTCTCTTACACTCTCCTACACTCTGCTACTGTCTCTTACACCCTCTTACACTCTTACTGTCTCTTACACTCTGTTACTGTCTCTTAAACTCTGCTACTGTCTATAACACTCTCTTACACTCTATTACTGTCTATTACACTCTGCTACTGTCTCTTACACTCTCTTACACTATTTTACACTCTGCTACAGTCTATTACACTCTGCTACTGTCTCTTACACTCTGCTATTGTCCCTTACACTCTGCTACTGTCTATAACACTCTCTTACACTCTCTTACACTCTGCTACTGTCTCTTACACTCTGTTACTGTCTCTTACACTCTACTACACTCTCGTATACTCTGTTACTGTCTCTTACACTCTGTTACTGTCTCGTACACTCTGTTACTGTCTCGTACACTCTGTTACTGTCTCGTACACTCTGTTACTGTCTCTTACACTCTGTTACACTCTCTTACACTCTGTTACTGTCTCTTACACTCTTACACTCTGCTGCTGTCTCTTACACTCTGTTACTGTCTCTTACACTCTGTTACTGTATATTACACTCTGCTACTGTCTCTTACACTCTGCTATTGTCTCTTGCACTCTGCTACTGTCTATAACACTCTCTTACACTCTGTTACTGTCTATTACACTCTGCTATTGTCTCTTACACTCTGTTACACTCTGCTACAGTCTATTACACTCTGCTACTGTCTCTTACACTCTGCTATTGTCTCTTACACTCTGCTACTGTCTCTTACACTCTATTACACTCTGTTACTGTCTATTACACTCTGCTACTATCTCTTTCACTCTCTTACACTATGTTACACACTCTTACACTCTGCTGCTGTCTCTTACACTCTGTTACTGTCTCTTACACTCTGTTACTGTCTCTTACACTCTCTTACACTCTGTTACACTCTCTTACATGCTGTTACACTCTCTTACACTCTGTTACTGTCTATTACACTCTCTTACACTCTGCTACTGTCTCTTACTCTCTGCTACTGTCTCTTACACTCTGCTACTCTCTCTTTCACTCTGCTTCTGTCTCTTACACTCTGCTACTGTCTCTTATGCTCTGTTACTGTCTCTTACACTCTGTTACACTCTCTTACACTCTGCTGCTGTCTCTTACACTCTGTTACTGTCTCTTACACTCTGTTACTGTCTCTTACACTCTCTTACACTCTCCTACACTCTGCTACTGTCTCTTACACCCTCTTACACTCTGTTACTGTCTCTTACACTCTGTTACTGTCTCTTAAACTCTGCTACTGTCTATAACACTCTCTTACACTCTGTTAATGTCTATTACACTCTGCTACTGTCTCTTACACTCTCTTACACTGTTACACTCTGCTACAGTCTATTACACTCTGCTACTGTCTCTTACACTCTGCTATTGTCTCTTACACTCTGCTACTGTCTATAACACTCTCTTACACTCTGTTACTGTCTATTACACTCTGCTACTGTCTCTTACACTCTCTTACACTCTGCTGCTGTCTATTACACTCTGCTACTGTCTCTTACACTCTGCTATTGTCTCTTACACTCTGCTACTGTCTATAACACTCTCTTACACTCTGTTACTGTCTATTACACTCTGCTACAGTCTCTTACACTCTCTTACACTATTTTACACTCTGCTCCAGTCTATTACACTCTGCTATTGTCTCTTACACTCTGCTACTGTCTATAACACTCTCTTACACTCTGTTACTGTCTATTACACTCTGCGACTGTCTCTTCAACTCTCTTACACTCTTCTGCTGTCTCTTACACTCTGTTACTGTCTCTTACACTATGTTACACTCTCTTACACTCTGTAACTGTCTCTTACACTCTCTTACACTCTGTTACTGTCTCCTATACTCTGTTACTGTCTCCTATACTCTGTTACACTCTCTTACACTCTGCTGCTGTCTCTTACACTCTGTTACTGTCTCTTACACTCTGTTACTGTCTCTTACACTCTCTTACACTCTCTTACACTCTCCTACACTCTGCTACTGTCTCTTACACCCTCTTACACTCTTACTGTCTCTTACACTCTGTTACTGTCTCTTAAACTCTGCTACTGTCTATAACACTCTCTTACACTCTATTACTGTCTATTACACTCTGCTACTGTCTCTTACACTCTCTTACACTATTTTACACTCTGCTACAGTCTATTACACTCTGCTACTGTCTCTTACACTCTGCTATTGTCCCTTACACTCTGCTACTGTCTATAACACTCTCTTACACTCTCTTACACTCTGCTACTGTCTCTTACACTCTGTTACTGTCTCTTACACTCTCCTACACTATGTTACTGTCTCTTACACTCTCTTACACTCTGTTACACTCTCTTACACTCTGTAACTGTCTCTTACACTCTCTTACACTCTGCTACTGTCTATAACACTCTCTTACACTCTGTTACTGTCTATTACACTCTGCTACTGTCTCTTACACTCTCTTACACTATGTTACACTCTGCTACAGTCTATTACACTCTGCTACTGTCTCTTACACTCTGCTATTGTCTCTTACACTCTGCTATTGTCTATAACACTCTCTTACACTCTGTTACTGTCTATTACACTCTGCTACTGTCTCTTACACTCTCTTACACTCTGCTGCTGTCTATTACACTCTGCTACTGTCTCTTACACTCTGCTATTGTCTCTTACACTCTGCTACTGTCTATAACACTCTCTTACACTCTGTTACTGTCTATTACACTCTGCGACTGTCTCTTCAACTCTCTTACACTCTTCTGCTGTCTCTTACACTCTGTTACTGTCTCTTACACTATGTTACACTCTCTTACACTCTGTAACTGTCTCTTACACTCTCTTACACTCTGTTACTGTCTCCTATACTCTGTTACTGTCTCCTATACTCTGTTACTGTCTCCTATACTCTGTTACACTCTCTTACACTCTGCTGCTGTCTCTTACACTCTGTTGCTGTCTCTTACACTCTGTTACTGTCTCTTACACTCTCTTACACTCTCTTACACCCTCTTACACTCTGTTACTGTCTCTTACACTCTGTTACTGTCTCTTAAACTCTGCTACTGTCTATAACACTCTCGTACACTCTGTTACTGTCTATTACACTCTGCTACTGTCTCTTACACTCTCTTACACTATGTTACACTCTGCTACAGTCTATTACACTCTGCTACTGTCTCTTACACTCTGCTATTGTCTCTTACACTCTGCTACTGTCTATAACACTCTCTTACACTCTGTTACTGTCTATTACACTCTGCTACTGTCTCTTACACTCTCTTACACTGTTACACTCTGCTACAGTCTATTACACTCTGCTACTGTCTCTTACACTCTGCTATTGTCTCTTACACTCTGCTACTGTCTATAACACTCTCTTACACTCTCTTACACTCTGCTACTGTCTCTTACACTATGTTACTGTCTCTTACACTCTCCTACACTATGTTACTGTCTCTTACACTCTCTTACACTCTGTTACACTCTCTTACACGCTGTAACTGTCTCTTACACTCTCTTACACTCTGCTACTGTCTATAACACTCTCTTACACTCTGTTACTGTCTATTACACTCTGCTACTGTCTCTTACACTCTCTTACACTATGTTACACTCTGCTACAGTCTATTACACTCTGCTACTGTCTCTTACACTCTGCTATTGTCTCTTACACTCTGCTACTGTCTATAACACTCTCTTACACTCTGTTACTGTCTATTACACTCTGCTACTGTCTCTTACACTCTCTTACACTCTGCTGCTGTCTATTACACTCTGCTACTGTCTCTTACACTCTGCTATTGTCTCTTACACTCTGCTACTGTCTATAACACTCTCTTACACTCTGTTACTGTCTATTACACTCTGCTACAGTCTCTTACACTGTCTTACACTATGTTACACTCTGCTCCAGTCTATTACACTCTGCTATTGTCTCTTACACTCTGCTACTGTCTATAACACTCTCTTACACTCTGTTACTGTCTATTACACTCTGCGACTGTCTCTTCAACTCTATTACACTCTTCTGCTGTCTCTTACACTCTGTTACTGTCTCTTACACTATGTTACACTCTCTTACACTCTGTAACTGTCTCTTACACTCTCTTACACTCTGTTACTGTCTCCTATACTCTGTTACTGTCTCCTATACTCTGTTACACTCTCTTACACTCTGCTGCTGTCTCTTACACTCTGTTACTGTCTCTTACACTCTCTTACACTCTCTTACACTCTCCTACTGTCTCTTACACCCTCTTACACTCTGTTACTGTCTCTTACACTCTGTTACTGTCTCTTAAACTCTGCTACTGTCTATAACACTCTCGTACACTCTGTTACTGTCTATTACACTCTGCTACTGTCTCTTACACTCTCTTACACTATGTTACACTCTGCTACAGTCTATTACACTCTGCTACTGTCTCTTACACTCTGCTATTGTCTCTTACACTCTGCTACTGTCTCTTACACTCTGCTACTGTCTATAACACTCTCTTACACTCTGTTACTGTCTATTACACTCTGCTACTGTCTCTTACACTCTCTTACGCTGTTACACTCTGCTACAGTCTATTACACTCTGCTACTGTCTCTTACACTCTGCTATTGTCTCTTACACTCTCTTACACTCTGCTACTGTCTCTTACACCCTCTTACACTCTGTTACTGTCTCTTACACTCTCTTACACTCTGTTACACTCTCTTACACGCTGTTACACTCTCTTACACGCTGTTACACCCTCTTACACATTGTTACTGTCTCTTACACTCTCCTACACTCTGCTACTGTCTCTTACACTCTGTTACTGTTTCTTACACTCTGCTACTGTCTCTAACACTCTGCTACTGTCTCTTTCACTCTGCTACTGTCTCTTACACTCTGCTACTATCTCTTACGCTCTGTTACTGTGTCTTACACTGTACTACACTGTCATACACTCTGTTACTGTATCTTACACTATGTTACTGTATCTTACACTATGTTACTGTCTCGTACACTCTGTTACTGTCTCTTACACTCTGTTACTGTCTCCTATACTCTGTTACTGTCTCTTACACCCTGTTACACTCTCTTACACTCTGCTACTGTCTCTTACACTCTACTACACTCTCGTACACTCTGTTACTGTCTATTACACTCTCTTACACTCTGCTGCTGTCTCTTACACTCTGTTACTGTCTCTTACACTCTGTTACTGTCTCTTACACTCCTATCTCTTACACTCTACTACACTCTACTACTGTCTCTTTCACTCTGCTACTGTCTCTTTCACTCTGTTACTGTCTCTTACACTCTGTTACTGTCTCTTACACTCTGCTACTGTCTATAACACTCTCTTACACTATGTTACACTCTGCTACTGTCTCTTACACTCTGCTATTGTCTCTTACACTCTGCTACTGTCTCTTACACTCTATTACACTCTGTTACTGTCTATTACACTCTGCTACTGTCTCTTACACTCTCTTACACTATGTTACACTCTCTTACACTCTGCTGCTGTCTCTTACACTCTGTTACTGTCTCTTACACTCTGTTACTGTCTCTTACACTCTCCTACACTCTGTTACTGTCTCTTACACTCTCTTACACTCTCTTACTGTCTCTTACACTCTGTTACACTCTCTTACACGCTGTTACACTCTCTTACACTCTGTTACTGTCTCTTACACTCTCTTACACTCTGCTACTGTCTCTTACACTCTGCTACTGTCTATTACACTCTGCTACTCTCTCTTTCACTTTGCTTCTGTCTCTTACACACTGCTACTGTCTCTTACGCTGTGTTACTGTCTCTTACACTCTACTACACTCTCGTATACTCTGTTACTGTCTCTTACACTCTGTTACTGTCTCGTACACTCTGTTACTGTCTCGTACACTCTGTTACTGTCTCGTACACTCTGTTACTGTCTCTTACACTCTGTTACACTCTCTTACACTCTGTTACTGTCTCTTACACTCTTACACTCTGCTGCTGTCTCTTACACTCTGTTACTGTCTCTTACACTCTGTTACTGTATATTACACTCTGCTACTGTCTCTTACACTCTGCTATTGTCTCTTGCACTCTGCTACTGTCTATAACACTCTCTTACACTCTGTTACTGTCTATTACACTCTGCTATTGTCTCTTACACTCTCTTACACTCTGTTACACTCTGCTACAGTCTATTACACTCTGCTACTGTCTCTTACACTCTGCTATTGTCTCTTACACTCTGCTACTGTCTCTTACACTCTATTACACTCTGTTACTGTCTATTACACTCTGCTACTATCTCTTTCACTCTCTTACACTATGTTACACACTCTTACACTCTGCTGCTGTCTCTTACACTCTGTTACTGTCTCTTACACTCTGTTACTGTCTCTTACACTCTCTTACACTCTGTTACACTCTCTTACATGCTGTTACACTCTCTTACACTCTGTTACTGTCTATTACACTCTCTTACACTGCTACTGTCTCTTACTCTCTGCTACTGTCTCTTACACTCTGCTACTCTCTCTTTCACTCTGCTTCTGTCTCTTACACTCTGCTACTGTCTCTTATGCTCTGTTACTGTCTCTTACACTCTGTTACACTCTCTTACACTCTGCTGCTGTCTCTTACACTCTGTTACTGTCTCTTACACTCTGTTACTGTCTCTTACACTCTCTTACACTCTCCTACACTCTGCTACTGTCTCTTACACCCTCTTACACTCTGTTACTGTCTCTTACACTCTGTTACTGTCTCTTAAACTCTGCTACTGTCTATAACACTCTCTTACACTCTGTTAATGTCTATTACACTCTGCTACTGTCTCTTACACTCTCTTACACTGTTACACTCTGCTACAGTCTATTACACTCTGCTACTGTCTCTTACACTCTGCTATTGTCTCTTACACTCTGCTACTGTCTATAACACTCTCTTACACTCTGTTACTGTCTATTACACTCTGCTACTGTCTCTTACACTCTCTTACACTCTGCTGCTGTCTATTACACTCTGCTACTGTCTCTTACACTCTGCTATTGTCTCTTACACTCTGCTACTGTCTATAACACTCTCTTACACTCTGTTACTGTCTATTACACTCTGCTACAGTCTCTTACACTCTCTTACACTATTTTACACTCTGCTCCAGTCTATTACACTCTGCTATTGTCTCTTACACTCTGCTACTGTCTATAACACTCTCTTACACTCTGTTACTGTCTATTACACTCTGCGACTGTCTCTTCAACTCTCTTACACTCTTCTGCTGTCTCTTACACTCTGTTACTGTCTCTTACACTATGTTACACTCTCTTACACTCTGTAACTGTCTCTTACACTCTCTTACACTCTGTTACTGTCTCCTATACTCTGTTACTGTCTCCTATACTCTGTTACACTCTCTTACACTCTGCTGCTGTCTCTTACACTCTGTTACTGTCTCTTACACTCTGTTACTGTCTCTTACACTCTCTTACACTCTCTTACACTCTCCTACACTCTGCTACTGTCTCTTACACCCTCTTACACTCTTACTGTCTCTTACACTCTGTTACTGTCTCTTAAACTCTGCTACTGTCTATAACACTCTCTTACACTCTATTACTGTCTATTACACTCTGCTACTGTCTCTTACACTCTCTTACACTATTTTACACTCTGCTACAGTCTATTACACTCTGCTACTGTCTCTTACACTCTGCTATTGTCCCTTACACTCTGCTACTGTCTATAACACTCTCTTACACTCTCTTACACTCTGCTACTGTCTCTTACACTCTGTTACTGTCTCTTACACTCTACTACACTCTCGTATACTCTGTTACTGTCTCTTACACTCTGTTACTGTCTCGTACACTCTGTTACTGTCTCGTACACTCTGTTACTGTCTCGTACACTCTGTTACTGTCTCTTACACTCTGTTACACTCTCTTACACTCTGTTACTGTCTCTTACACTCTTACACTCTGCTGCTGTCTCTTACACTCTGTTACTGTCTCTTACACTCTGTTACTGTATATTACACTCTGCTACTGTCTCTTACACTCTGCTATTGTCTCTTGCACTCTGCTACTGTCTATAACACTCTCTTACACTCTGTTACTGTCTATTACACTCTGCTATTGTCTCTTACACTCTGTTACACTCTGCTACAGTCTATTACACTCTGCTACTGTCTCTTACACTCTGCTATTGTCTCTTACACTCTGCTACTGTCTCTTACACTCTATTACACTCTGTTACTGTCTATTACACTCTGCTACTATCTCTTTCACTCTCTTACACTATGTTACACACTCTTACACTCTGCTGCTGTCTCTTACACTCTGTTACTGTCTCTTACACTCTGTTACTGTCTCTTACACTCTCTTACACTCTGTTACACTCTCTTACATGCTGTTACACTCTCTTACACTCTGTTACTGTCTATTACACTCTCTTACACTCTGCTACTGTCTCTTACTCTCTGCTACTGTCTCTTACACTCTGCTACTCTCTCTTTCACTCTGCTTCTGTCTCTTACACTCTGCTACTGTCTCTTATGCTCTGTTACTGTCTCTTACACTCTGTTACACTCTCTTACACTCTGCTGCTGTCTCTTACACTCTGTTACTGTCTCTTACACTCTGTTACTGTCTCTTACACTCTCTTACACTCTCCTACACTCTGCTACTGTCTCTTACACCCTCTTACACTCTGTTACTGTCTCTTACACTCTGTTACTGTCTCTTAAACTCTGCTACTGTCTATAACACTCTCTTACACTCTGTTAATGTCTATTACACTCTGCTACTGTCTCTTACACTCTCTTACACTGTTACACTCTGCTACAGTCTATTACACTCTGCTACTGTCTCTTACACTCTGCTATTGTCTCTTACACTCTGCTACTGTCTATAACACTCTCTTACACTCTGTTACTGTCTATTACACTCTGCTACTGTCTCTTACACTCTCTTACACTCTGCTGCTGTCTATTACACTCTGCTACTGTCTCTTACACTCTGCTATTGTCTCTTACACTCTGCTACTGTCTATAACACTCTCTTACACTCTGTTACTGTCTATTACACTCTGCTACAGTCTCTTACACTCTCTTACACTATTTTACACTCTGCTCCAGTCTATTACACTCTGCTATTGTCTCTTACACTCTGCTACTGTCTATAACACTCTCTTACACTCTGTTACTGTCTATTACACTCTGCGACTGTCTCTTCAACTCTCTTACACTCTTCTGCTGTCTCTTACACTCTGTTACTGTCTCTTACACTATGTTACACTCTCTTACACTCTGTAACTGTCTCTTACACTCTCTTACACTCTGTTACTGTCTCCTATACTCTGTTACTGTCTCCTATACTCTGTTACACTCTCTTACACTCTGCTGCTGTCTCTTACACTCTGTTACTGTCTCTTACACTCTGTTACTGTCTCTTACACTCTCTTACACTCTCTTACACTCTCCTACACTCTGCTACTGTCTCTTACACCCTCTTACACTCTTACTGTCTCTTACACTCTGTTACTGTCTCTTAAACTCTGCTACTGTCTATAACACTCTCTTACACTCTATTACTGTCTATTACACTCTGCTACTGTCTCTTACACTCTCTTACACTATTTTACACTCTGCTACAGTCTATTACACTCTGCTACTGTCTCTTACACTCTGCTATTGTCCCTTACACTCTGCTACTGTCTATAACACTCTCTTACACTCTGTTAATGTCTATTACACTCTGCTACTGTCTCTTACACTCTCTTACACTATTTTACACTCTGCTACAGTCTATTACACTCTGCTACTGTCTCTTACACTCTGCTATTGTCCCTTACACTCTGCTACTGTCTATAACACTCTCTTACACTCTCTTACACTCTGCTACTGTCTCTTACACTCTGTTACTGTCTCTTACACTCTCCTACACTATGTTACTGTCTCTTACACTCTCTTACACTCTGTTACACTCTCTTACACTCTGTAACTGTCTCTTACACTCTCTTACACTCTGCTACTGTCTATAACACTCTCTTACACTCTGTTACTGTCTATTACACTCTGCTACTGTCTCTTACACTCTCTTACACTATGTTACACTCTGCTACAGTCTATTACACTCTGCTACTGTCTCTTACACTCTGCTATTGTCTCTTACACTCTGCTATTGTCTATAACACTCTCTTACACTCTGTTACTGTCTATTACACTCTGCTACTGTCTCTTACACTCTCTTACACTCTGCTGCTGTCTATTACACTCTGCTACTGTCTCTTACACTCTGCTATTGTCTCTTACACTCTGCTATTGTCTATAACACTCTCTTACACTCTGTTAATGTCTATTACACTCTGCTACTGTCTCTTACACTCTCTTACACTGTTACACTCTGCTACAGTCTATTACACTCTGCTACTGTCTCTTACACTCTGCTATTGTCTCTTACACTCTGCTACTGTCTATAACACTCTCTTACACTCTGTTACTGTCTATTACACTCTGCTACTGTCTCTTACACTCTCTTACACTCTGCTGCTGTCTATTACACTCTGCTACTGTCTCTTACACTCTGCTATTGTCTCTTACACTCTGCTACTGTCTATAACACTCTCTTACACTCTGTTACTGTCTATTACACTCTGCTACAGTCTCTTACACTCTCTTACACTATTTTACACTCTGCTCCAGTCTATTACACTCTGCTATTGTCTCTTACACTCTGCTACTGTCTATAACACTCTCTTACACTCTGTTACTGTCTATTACACTCTGCGACTGTCTCTTCAACTCTCTTACACTCTTCTGCTGTCTCTTACACTCTGTTACTGTCTCTTACACTATGTTACACTCTCTTACACTCTGTAACTGTCTCTTACACTCTCTTACACTCTGTTACTGTCTCCTATACTCTGTTACTGTCTCCTATACTCTGTTACACTCTCTTACACTCTGCTGCTGTCTCTTACACTCTGTTACTGTCTCTTACACTCTGTTACTGTCTCTTACACTCTCTTACACTCTCTTACACTCTCCTACACTCTGCTACTGTCTCTTACACCCTCTTACACTCTTACTGTCTCTTACACTCTGTTACTGTCTCTTAAACTCTGCTACTGTCTATAACACTCTCTTACACTCTATTACTGTCTATTACACTCTGCTACTGTCTCTTACACTCTCTTACACTATTTTACACTCTGCTACAGTCTATTACACTCTGCTACTGTCTCTTACACTCTGCTATTGTCCCTTACACTCTGCTACTGTCTATAACACTCTCTTACACTCTCTTACACTCTGCTACTGTCTCTTACACTCTGTTACTGTCTCTTACACTCTCCTACACTATGTTACTGTCTCTTACACTCTCTTACACTCTGTTACACTCTCTTACACTCTGTAACTGTCTCTTACACTCTCTTACACTCTGCTACTGTCTATAACACTCTCTTACACTCTGTTACTGTCTATTACACTCTGCTACTGTCTCTTACACTCTCTTACACTATGTTACACTCTGCTACAGTCTATTACACTCTGCTACTGTCTCTTACACTCTGCTATTGTCTCTTACACTCTGCTATTGTCTATAACACTCTCTTACACTCTGTTACTGTCTATTACACTCTGCTACTGTCTCTTACACTCTCTTACACTCTGCTGCTGTCTATTACACTCTGCTACTGTCTCTTACACTCTGCTATTGTCTCTTACACTCTGCTACTGTCTATAACACTCTCTTACACTCTGTTACTGTCTATTACACTCTGCTACAGTCTCTTACACTGTCTTACACTATGTTACACTCTGCTCCAGTCTATTACACTCTGCTATTGTCTCTTACACTCTGCTACTGTCTATAACACTCTCTTACACTCTGTTACTGTCTATTACACTCTGCGACTGTCTCTTCAACTCTCTTACACTCTTCTGCTGTCTCTTACACTCTGTTACTGTCTCTTACACTATGTTACACTCTCTTACACTCTGTAACTGTCTCCTATACTCTGTTACTGTCTCCTATACTCTGTTACTGTCTCCTATACTCTGTTACACTCTCTTACACTCTGCTGCTGTCTCTTACACTCTGTTACTGTCTCTTACACTCTCTTACACTCTCTTACACTCTCCTACACTCTCCTACTGTCTCTTACACCCTCTTACACTCTGTTACTGTCTCTTACACTCTGTTACTGTCTCTTAAACTCTGCTACTGTCTATAACACTCTCGTACACTCTGTTACTGTCTATTACACTCTGCTACTGTCTCTTACACTCTCTTACACTATGTTACACTCTGCTACAGTCTATTACACTCTGCTACTGTCTCTTACACTCTGCTATTGTCTCTTACACTCTGCTACTGTCTCTTACACTCTGCTACTGTCTATAACACTCTCTTACACTCTGTTACTGTCTATTACACTCTGCTACTGTCTCTTACACTCTCTTACACTGTTACACTCTGCTACAGTCTATTACACTCTGCTAATGTCTCTTACACTCTGCTATTGTCTCTTACACTCTGCTACTGTCTATAACACTCTCTTACACTCTCTTACACTCTGCTACTGTCTCTTACACTCTGTTACTGTCTCTTACACTCTCCTACACTATGTTACTGTCTCTTACACTCTCTTACACTCTGTTACACTCTCTTACACGCTGTAACTGTCTCTTACACTCTCTTACACTCTGCTACTGTCTATAACACTCTCTTACACTCTGTTACTGTCTATTACACTCTGCTACTGTCTCTTACACTCTCTTACACTATGTTACACTCTGCTTCAGTCTATTACACTCTGCTACTGTCTCTTACACTCTGCTATTGTCTCTTACACTCTGCTACTGTCTATAACACTCTCTTACACTCTGTTACTGTGTATTACACTCTGCTACTGTCTCTTACACTCTCTTACACTCTACTGCTGTCTATTACACTCTGCTACTGTCTCTTACACTCTGCTATTGTCTCTTACACTCTGCTACTGTCTATAACACTCTCTTACACTCTGTTACTGTCTATTACACTCTGCTACAGTATCTTACACTGTCTTACACTATGTTACACTCTGCTCCAGTCTATTACACTCTGCTATTGTCTCTTACACTCTGCTACTGTCTATAACACTCTCTTACACTCTGTTACTGTCTATTACACTCTGCGACTGTCTCTTCAACTCTCTTACACTTCTGCTGTCTCTTACACTCTGTTACTGTCTCTTACACTATGTTACACTCTCTTACACTCTGTAACTGTCTCTTACACTCTCTTACACTCTGTTACTGTCTCCTATACTCTGTTACTGTCTCCTATACTCTGTTACTGTCTCCTATACTCTGTTACACTCTCTTACACTCTGCTGCTGTCTCTTACACTCTGTTACTGTCTCTTACACTCTCTTACACTCTCTTACACTCTCTTACACTCTCTTACACTCTCCTACTGTCTCTTACACCCTCTTACACTCTGTTACTGTCTCTTACACTCTGTTACTGTCTCTTAAACTCTGCTACTGTCTATAACACTCTCGTACACTCTGTTACTGTCTATTACACTCTGCTACTGTCTCTTACACTCTCTTACACTATGTTACACTCTGCTACAGTCTATTACACTCTGCTACTGTCTCTTACACTCTGCTATTGTCTCTTACACTCTGCTACTGTCTCTTACACTCTGCTACTGTCTATAACACTCTCTTACACTCTGTTACTGTCTATTACACTCTGCTACTGTCTCTTACACTCTCTTACACTGTTACACTCTGCTACAGTCTATTACACTCTGCTACTGTCTCTTACACTCTGCTATTGTCTCTTACACTCTCTTACACTCTGCTACTGTCTCTTACACCCTCTTACACTCTGTTACTGTCTCTTACACTCTCTTACACTCTGTTACACTCTCTTACACGCTGTTACACTCTCTTACACGCTGTTACACCCTCTTACACACTGTTACTGTCTCTTACACTCTCCTACACTCTGCTACTGTCTCTTACACTCTGTTACTGTTTCTTACACTCTGCTACTGTCTCTAACACTCTGCTACTGTCTCTTTCACTCTGCTACTGTCTCTTACACTCTGCTACTATCTCTTACGCTCTGTTACTGTGTCTTACACTGTACTACACTGTCATACACTCTGTTACTGTATCTTACACTATGTTACTGTATCTTACACTATGTTACTGTCTCGTACACTCTGTTACTGTCTCTTACACTCTGTTACTGTCTCCTATACTCTGTTACTGTCTCTTACACCCTGTTACACTCTCTTACACTCTGCTACTGTCTCTTACACTCTACTACACTCTCGTACACTCTGTTACTGTCTATTACACTCTCTTACACTCTGCTGCTGTCTCTTACACTCTGTTACTGTCTCTTACACTCTGTTACTGTCTCTTACACTCCTATCTCTTACACTCTACTACACTCTACTACTGTCTCTTTCACTCTGCTACTGTCTCTTTCACTCTGTTACTGTCTCTTACACTCTGTTACTGTCTCTTACACTCTGCTACTGTCTATAACACTCTCTTACACTATGTTACACTCTGCTACTGTCTCTTACACTCTGCTATTGTCTCTTACACTCTGCTACTGTCTCTTACACTCTATTACACTCTGTTACTGTCTATTACACTCTGCTACTGTCTCTTACACTCTCTTACACTATGTTACACTCTCTTACACTCTGCTGCTGTCTCTTACACTCTGTTACTGTCTCTTACACTCCGTTACTGTCTCTTACACTCTCCTACACTCTGTTACTGTCTCTTACACTCTCTTACACTCTCTTACTGTCTCTTACACTCTGTTACACTCTCTTACACGCTGTTACACTCTCTTACACTCTGTTACTGTCTCTTACACTCTCTTACACTCTGCTACTGTCTCTTACACTCTGCTACTGTCTATTACACTCTGCTACTCTCTCTTTCACTTTGCTTCTGTCTCTTACACACTGCTACTGTCTCTTACGCTCTGTTACTGTCTCTTACACTCTACTACACTCTCGTATACTCTGTTACTGTCCCTTACACTCTGTTACTGTCTCGTACACTCTGTTACTGTCTCGTACACTCTGTTACTGTCTCGTACACTCTGTTACTGTCTCTTACACTCTGTTACACTCTCTTACACTCTGTTACTGTCTCTTACACTCTTACACTCTGCTGCTGTCTCTTACACTCTGTTACTGTCTCTTACACTCTGTTACTGTATATTACACTCTGCTACTGTCTCTTACACTCTGCTATTGTCTCTTGCAATCTGCTACTGTCTATAACACTCTCTTACACTCTGTTACTGTCTATTACACTCTGCTATTGTCTCTTACACTCTGTTACACTCTGCTACAGTCTATTACACTCTGCTACTGTCTCTTACACTCTGCTATTGTCTCTTACACTCTGCTACTGTCTCTTACACTCTATTACACTCTGTTACTGTCTATTACACTCTGCTACTATCTCTTTCACTCTCTTACACTATGTTACACACTCTTACACTCTGCTGCTGTCTCTTACACTCTGTTACTGTCTCTTACACTCTGTTACTGTCTCTTACACTCTCTTACACTCTGTTACACTCTCTTACATGCTGTTACACTCTCTTACACTCTGTTACTGTCTATTACACTCTCTTACACTCTGCTACTGTCTCTTACTCTCTGCTACTGTCTCTTACACTCTGCTACTCTCTCTTTCACTCTGCTTCTGTCTCTTACACTCTGCTACTGTCTCTTATGCTCTGTTACTGTCTCTTACACTCTGTTACACTCTCTTACACTCTGCTGCTGTCTCTTACACTCTGTTACTGTCTCTTACACTCTGTTACTGTCTCTTACACTCTCTTACACTCTCCTACACTCTGCTACTGTCTCTTACACCCTCTTACACTCTGTTACTGTCTCTTACACTCTGTTACTGTCTCTTAAACTCTGCTACTGTCTATAACACTCTCTTACACTCTGTTAATGTCTATTACACTCTGCTACTGTCTCTTACACTCTCTTACACTGTTACACTCTGCTACAGTCTATTACACTCTGCTACTGTCTCTTACACTCTGCTATTGTCTCTTACACTCTGCTACTGTCTATAACACTCTCTTACACTCTGTTACTGTCTATTACACTCTGCTACTGTCTCTTACACTCTCTTACACTCTGCTGCTGTCTATTACACTCTGCTACTGTCTCTTACACTCTGCTATTGTCTCTTACACTCTGCTACTGTCTATAACACTCTCTTACACTCTGTTACTGTCTATTACACTCTGCTACAGTCTCTTACACTCTCTTACACTATTTTACACTCTGCTCCAGTCTATTACACTCTGCTATTGTCTCTTACACTCTGCTACTGTCTATAACACTCTCTTACACTCTGTTACTGTCTATTACACTCTGCGACTGTCTCTTCAACTCTCTTACACTCTTCTGCTGTCTCTTACACTCTGTTACTGTCTCTTACACTATGTTACACTCTCTTACACTCTGTAACTGTCTCTTACACTCTCTTACACTCTGTTACTGTCTCCTATACTCTGTTACTGTCTCCTATACTCTGTTACACTCTCTTACACTCTGCTGCTGTCTCTTACACTCTGTTACTGTCTCTTACACTCTGTTACTGTCTCTTACACTCTCTTACACTCTCTTACACTCTCCTACACTCTGCTACTGTCTCTTACACCCTCTTACACTCTTACTGTCTCTTACACTCTGTTACTGTCTCTTAAACTCTGCTACTGTCTATAACACTCTCTTACACTCTATTACTGTCTATTACACTCTGCTACTGTCTCTTACACTCTCTTACACTATTTTACACTCTGCTACAGTCTATTACACTCTGCTACTGTCTCTTACACTCTGCTATTGTCCCTTACACTCTGCTACTGTCTATAACACTCTCTTACACTCTCTTACACTCTGCTACTGTCTCTTACACTCTGTTACTGTCTCTTACACTCTACTACACTCTCGTATACTCTGTTACTGTCTCTTACACTCTGTTACTGTCTCGTACACTCTGTTACTGTCTCGTACACTCTGTTACTGTCTCGTACACTCTGTTACTGTCTCTTACACTCTGTTACACTCTCTTACACTCTGTTACTGTCTCTTACACTCTTACACTCTGCTGCTGTCTCTTACACTCTGTTACTGTCTCTTACACTCTGTTACTGTATATTACACTCTGCTACTGTCTCTTACACTCTGCTATTGTCTCTTGCACTCTGCTACTGTCTATAACACTCTCTTACACTCTGTTACTGTCTATTACACTCTGCTATTGTCTCTTACACTCTGTTACACTCTGCTACAGTCTATTACACTCTGCTACTGTCTCTTACACTCTGCTATTGTCTCTTACACTCTGCTACTGTCTCTTACACTCTATTACACTCTGTTACTGTCTATTACACTCTGCTACTATCTCTTTCACTCTCTTACACTATGTTACACACTCTTACACTCTGCTGCTGTCTCTTACACTCTGTTACTGTCTCTTACACTCTGTTACTGTCTCTTACACTCTCTTACACTCTGTTACACTCTCTTACATGCTGTTACACTCTCTTACACTCTGTTACTGTCTATTACACTCTCTTACACTCTGCTACTGTCTCTTACTCTCTGCTACTGTCTCTTACACTCTGCTACTCTCTCTTTCACTCTGCTTCTGTCTCTTACACTCTGCTACTGTCTCTTATGCTCTGTTACTGTCTCTTACACTCTGTTACACTCTCTTACACTCTGCTGCTGTCTCTTACACTCTGTTACTGTCTCTTACACTCTGTTACTGTCTCTTACACTCTCTTACACTCTCCTACACTCTGCTACTGTCTCTTACACCCTCTTACACTCTGTTACTGTCTCTTACACTCTGTTACTGTCTCTTAAACTCTGCTACTGTCTATAACACTCTCTTACACTCTGTTAATGTCTATTACACTCTGCTACTGTCTCTTACACTCTCTTACACTGTTACACTCTGCTACAGTCTATTACACTCTGCTACTGTCTCTTACACTCTGCTATTGTCTCTTACACTCTGCTACTGTCTATAACACTCTCTTACACTCTGTTACTGTCTATTACACTCTGCTACTGTCTCTTACACTCTCTTACACTCTGCTGCTGTCTATTACACTCTGCTACTGTCTCTTACACTCTGCTATTGTCTCTTACACTCTGCTACTGTCTATAACACTCTCTTACACTCTGTTACTGTCTATTACACTCTGCTACAGTCTCTTACACTCTCTTACACTATTTTACACTCTGCTCCAGTCTATTACACTCTGCTATTGTCTCTTACACTCTGCTACTGTCTATAACACTCTCTTACACTCTGTTACTGTCTATTACACTCTGCGACTGTCTCTTCAACTCTCTTACACTCTTCTGCTGTCTCTTACACTCTGTTACTGTCTCTTACACTATGTTACACTCTCTTACACTCTGTAACTGTCTCTTACACTCTCTTACACTCTGTTACTGTCTCCTATACTCTGTTACTGTCTCCTATACTCTGTTACACTCTCTTACACTCTGCTGCTGTCTCTTACACTCTGTTACTGTCTCTTACACTCTGTTACTGTCTCTTACACTCTCTTACACTCTCTTACACTCTCCTACACTCTGCTACTGTCTCTTACACCCTCTTACACTCTTACTGTCTCTTACACTCTGTTACTGTCTCTTAAACTCTGCTACTGTCTATAACACTCTCTTACACTCTATTACTGTCTATTACACTCTGCTACTGTCTCTTACACTCTCTTACACTATTTTACACTCTGCTACAGTCTATTACACTCTGCTACTGTCTCTTACACTCTGCTATTGTCCCTTACACTCTGCTACTGTCTATAACACTCTCTTACACTCTCTTACACTCTGCTACTGTCTCTTACACTCTGTTACTGTCTCTTACACTCTCCTACACTATGTTACTGTCTCTTACACTCTCTTACACTCTGTTACACTCTCTTACACTCTGTAACTGTCTCTTACACTCTCTTACACTCTGCTACTGTCTATAACACTCTCTTACACTCTGTTACTGTCTATTACACTCTGCTACTGTCTCTTACACTCTCTTACACTATGTTACACTCTGCTACAGTCTATTACACTCTGCTACTGTCTCTTACACTCTGCTATTGTCTCTTACACTCTGCTATTGTCTATAACACTCTCTTACACTCTGTTACTGTCTATTACACTCTGCTACTGTCTCTTACACTCTCTTACACTCTGCTGCTGTCTATTACACTCTGCTACTGTCTCTTACACTCTGCTATTGTCTCTTACACTCTGCTACTGTCTATAACACTCTCTTACACTCTGTTACTGTCTATTACACTCTGCTACAGTCTCTTACACTGTCTTACACTATGTTACACTCTGCTCCAGTCTATTACACTCTGCTATTGTCTCTTACACTCTGCTACTGTCTATAACACTCTCTTACACTCTGTTACTGTCTATTACACTCTGCGACTGTCTCTTCAACTCTCTTACACTCTTCTGCTGTCTCTTACACTCTGTTACTGTCTCTTACACTATGTTACACTCTCTTACACTCTGTAACTGTCTCTTACACTCTCTTACACTCTGTTACTGTCTCCTATACTCTGTTACTGTCTCCTATACTCTGTTACTGTCTCCTATACTCTGTTACACTCTCTTACACTCTGCTGCTGTCTCTTACACTCTGTTGCTGTCTCTTACACTCTGTTACTGTCTCTTACACTCTCTTACACTCTCTTACACTCTCTTACACTCTCCTACTGTCTCTTACACCCTCTTACACTCTGTTACTGTCTCTTACACTCTGTTACTGTCTCTTAAACTCTGCTACTGTCTATAACACTCTCGTACACTCTGTTACTGTCTATTACACTCTGCTACTGTCTCTTACACTCTCTTACACTATGTTACACTCTGCTACAGTCTATTACACTCTGCTACTGTCTCTTACACTCTGCTATTGTCTCTTACACTCTGCTACTGTCTCTTACACTCTGCTACTGTCTATAACACTCTCTTACACTCTGTTACTGTCTATTACACTCTGCTACTGTCTCTTACACTCTCTTACACTGTTACACTCTGCTACAGTCTATTACACTCTGCTACTGTCTCTTACAC
Organism: Spea hammondii; assembly: GCA_029215755.1. Lineage (NCBI taxonomy): Eukaryota > Metazoa > Chordata > Amphibia > Anura > Pelobatidae > Spea > Spea hammondii. Next base: position 32,351,291 of record JARDYJ010000012.1, on the reverse strand, counting down.
TCTGCTATTGTCTCTTACACTCTGCTACTGTCTATAACACTCTCTTACACTCTCTTACACTCTGCTACTGTCTCTTACACTATGTTACTGTCTCTTACACTCTCCTACACTATGTTACTGTCTCTTACACTCTCTTACACTCTGTTACACTCTCTTACACGCTGTAACTGTCTCTTACACTCTCTTACACTCTGCTACTGTCTATAACACTCTCTTACACTCTGTTACTGTCTATTACACTCTGCTACTGTCTCTTACACTCTCTTACACTATGTTACACTCTGCTACAGTCTATTACACTCTGCTACTGTCTCTTACACTCTGCTATTGTCTCTTACACTCTGCTACTGTCTATAACACTCTCTTACACTCTGTTACTGTCTATTACACTCTGCTACTGTCTCTTACACTCTCTTACACTCTGCTGCTGTCTATTACACTCTGCTACTGTCTCTTACACTCTGCTATTGTCTCTTACACTCTGCTACTGTCTATAACACTCTCTTACACTCTGTTACTGTCTATTACACTCTGCTACAGTCTCTTACACTGTCTTACACTATGTTACACTCTGCTCCAGTCTATTACACTCTGCTATTGTCTCTTACACTCTGCTACTGTCTATAACACTCTCTTACACTCTGTTACTGTCTATTACACTCTGCGACTGTCTCTTCAACTCTCTTACACTCTTCTGCTGTCTCTTACACTCTGTTACTGTCTCTTACACTATGTTACACTCTCTTACACTCTGTAACTGTCTCTTACACTCTCTTACACTCTGTTACTGTCTCCTATACTCTGTTACTGTCTCCTATACTCTGTTACACTCTCTTACACTCTGCTGCTGTCTCTTACACTCTGTTACTGTCTCTTACACTCTCTTACACTCTCTTACACTCTCCTACTGTCTCTTACACCCTCTTACACTCTGTTACTGTCTCTTACACTCTGTTACTGTCTCTTAAACTCTGCTACTGTCTATAACACTCTCGTACACTCTGTTACTGTCTATTACACTCTGCTACTGTCTCTTACACTCTCTTACACTATGTTACACTCTGCTACAGTCTATTACACTCTGCTACTGTCTCTTACACTCTGCTATTGTCTCTTACACTCTGCTACTGTCTCTTACACTCTGCTACTGTCTATAACACTCTCTTACACTCTGTTACTGTCTATTACACTCTGCTACTGTCTCTTACACTCTCTTACGCTGTTACACTCTGCTACAGTCTATTACACTCTGCTACTGTCTCTTACACTCTGCTATTGTCTCTTACACTCTGCTACTGTCTCTTACACTCTGCTACTGTCTATAACACTCTCTTACACTCTGTTACTGTCTATTACACTCTGCTACTGTCTCTTACACTCTCTTACACTGTTACACTCTGCTACAGTCTATTACACTCTGCTACTGTCTCTTACACTCTGCTATTGTCTCTTACACTCTCTTACACTCTGCTACTGTCTCTTACACCCTCTTACACTCTGTTACTGTCTCTTACACTCTCTTACACTCTGTTACACTCTCTTACACGCTGTTACACTCTCTTACACGCTGTTACACCCTCTTACACACTGTTACTGTCTCTTACACTCTCCTACACTCTGCTACTGTCTCTTACACTCTGTTACTGTTTCTTACACTCTGCTACTGTCTCTAACACTCTGCTACTGTCTCTTTCACTCTGCTACTGTCTCTTACACTCTGCTACTATCTCTTACGCTCTGTTACTGTGTCTTACACTGTACTACACTGTCATACACTCTGTTACTGTATCTTACACTATGTTACTGTATCTTACACTATGTTACTGTCTCGTACACTCTGTTACTGTCTCTTACACTCTGTTACTGTCTCCTATACTCTGTTACTGTCTCTTACACCCTGTTACACTCTCTTACACTCTGCTACTGTCTCTTACACTCTACTACACTCTCGTACACTCTGTTACTGTCTATTACACTCTCTTACACTCTGCTGCTGTCTCTTACACTCTGTTACTGTCTCTTACACTCTGTTACTGTCTCTTACACTCCTATCTCTTACACTCTACTACACTCTACTACTGTCTCTTTCACTCTGCTACTGTCTCTTTCACTCTGTTACTGTCTCTTACACTCTGTTACTGTCTCTTACACTCTGCTACTGTCTATAACACTCTCTTACACTATGTTACACTCTGCTACTGTCTCTTACACTCTGCTATTGTCTCTTACACTCTGCTACTGTCTCTTACACTCTATTACACTCTGTTACTGTCTATTACACTCTGCTACTGTCTCTTACACTCTCTTACACTATGTTACACTCTCTTACACTCTGCTGCTGTCTCTTACACTCTGTTACTGTCTCTTACACTCCGTTACTGTCTCTTACACTCTCCTACACTCTGTTACTGTCTCTTACACTCTCTTACACTCTCTTACTGTCTCTTACACTCTGTTACACTCTCTTACACGCTGTTACACTCTCTTACACTCTGTTACTGTCTCTTACACTCTCTTACACTCTGCTACTGTCTCTTACACTCTGCTACTGTCTATTACACTCTGCTACTCTCTCTTTCACTTTGCTTCTGTCTCTTACACACTGCTACTGTCTCTTACGCTCTGTTACTGTCTCTTACACTCTACTACACTCTCGTATACTCTGTTACTGTCCCTTACACTCTGTTACTGTCTCGTACACTCTGTTACTGTCTCGTACACTCTGTTACTGTCTCGTACACTCTGTTACTGTCTCTTACACTCTGTTACACTCTCTTACACTCTGTTACTGTCTCTTACACTCTTACACTCTGCTGCTGTCTCTTACACTCTGTTACTGTCTCTTACACTCTGTTACTGTATATTACACTCTGCTACTGTCTCTTACACTCTGCTATTGTCTCTTGCAATCTGCTACTGTCTATAACACTCTCTTACACTCTGTTACTGTCTATTACACTCTGCTATTGTCTCTTACACTCTGTTACACTCTGCTACAGTCTATTACACTCTGCTACTGTCTCTTACACTCTGCTATTGTCTCTTACACTCTGCTACTGTCTCTTACACTCTATTACACTCTGTTACTGTCTATTACACTCTGCTACTATCTCTTTCACTCTCTTACACTATGTTACACACTCTTACACTCTGCTGCTGTCTCTTACACTCTGTTACTGTCTCTTACACTCTGTTACTGTCTCTTACACTCTCTTACACTCTGTTACACTCTCTTACATGCTGTTACACTCTCTTACACTCTGTTACTGTCTATTACACTCTCTTACACTCTGCTACTGTCTCTTACTCTCTGCTACTGTCTCTTACACTCTGCTACTCTCTCTTTCACTCTGCTTCTGTCTCTTACACTCTGCTACTGTCTCTTATGCTCTGTTACTGTCTCTTACACTCTGTTACACTCTCTTACACTCTGCTGCTGTCTCTTACACTCTGTTACTGTCTCTTACACTCTGTTACTGTCTCTTACACTCTCTTACACTCTCCTACACTCTGCTACTGTCTCTTACACCCTCTTACACTCTGTTACTGTCTCTTACACTCTGTTACTGTCTCTTAAACTCTGCTACTGTCTATAACACTCTCTTACACTCTGTTAATGTCTATTACACTCTGCTACTGTCTCTTACACTCTCTTACACTGTTACACTCTGCTACAGTCTATTACACTCTGCTACTGTCTCTTACACTCTGCTATTGTCTCTTACACTCTGCTACTGTCTATAACACTCTCTTACACTCTGTTACTGTCTATTACACTCTGCTACTGTCTCTTACACTCTCTTACACTCTGCTGCTGTCTATTACACTCTGCTACTGTCTCTTACACTCTGCTATTGTCTCTTACACTCTGCTACTGTCTATAACACTCTCTTACACTCTGTTACTGTCTATTACACTCTGCTACAGTCTCTTACACTCTCTTACACTATTTTACACTCTGCTCCAGTCTATTACACTCTGCTATTGTCTCTTACACTCTGCTACTGTCTATAACACTCTCTTACACTCTGTTACTGTCTATTACACTCTGCGACTGTCTCTTCAACTCTCTTACACTCTTCTGCTGTCTCTTACACTCTGTTACTGTCTCTTACACTATGTTACACTCTCTTACACTCTGTAACTGTCTCTTACACTCTCTTACACTCTGTTACTGTCTCCTATACTCTGTTACTGTCTCCTATACTCTGTTACACTCTCTTACACTCTGCTGCTGTCTCTTACACTCTGTTACTGTCTCTTACACTCTGTTACTGTCTCTTACACTCTCTTACACTCTCTTACACTCTCCTACACTCTGCTACTGTCTCTTACACCCTCTTACACTCTTACTGTCTCTTACACTCTGTTACTGTCTCTTAAACTCTGCTACTGTCTATAACACTCTCTTACACTCTATTACTGTCTATTACACTCTGCTACTGTCTCTTACACTCTCTTACACTATTTTACACTCTGCTACAGTCTATTACACTCTGCTACTGTCTCTTACACTCTGCTATTGTCCCTTACACTCTGCTACTGTCTATAACACTCTCTTACACTCTCTTACACTCTGCTACTGTCTCTTACACTCTGTTACTGTCTCTTACACTCTACTACACTCTCGTATACTCTGTTACTGTCTCTTACACTCTGTTACTGTCTCGTACACTCTGTTACTGTCTCGTACACTCTGTTACTGTCTCGTACACTCTGTTACTGTCTCTTACACTCTGTTACACTCTCTTACACTCTGTTACTGTCTCTTACACTCTTACACTCTGCTGCTGTCTCTTACACTCTGTTACTGTCTCTTACACTCTGTTACTGTATATTACACTCTGCTACTGTCTCTTACACTCTGCTATTGTCTCTTGCACTCTGCTACTGTCTATAACACTCTCTTACACTCTGTTACTGTCTATTACACTCTGCTATTGTCTCTTACACTCTGTTACACTCTGCTACAGTCTATTACACTCTGCTACTGTCTCTTACACTCTGCTATTGTCTCTTACACTCTGCTACTGTCTCTTACACTCTATTACACTCTGTTACTGTCTATTACACTCTGCTACTATCTCTTTCACTCTCTTACACTATGTTACACACTCTTACACTCTGCTGCTGTCTCTTACACTCTGTTACTGTCTCTTACACTCTGTTACTGTCTCTTACACTCTCTTACACTCTGTTACACTCTCTTACATGCTGTTACACTCTCTTACACTCTGTTACTGTCTATTACACTCTCTTACACTCTGCTACTGTCTCTTACTCTCTGCTACTGTCTCTTACACTCTGCTACTCTCTCTTTCACTCTGCTTCTGTCTCTTACACTCTGCTACTGTCTCTTATGCTCTGTTACTGTCTCTTACACTCTGTTACACTCTCTTACACTCTGCTGCTGTCTCTTACACTCTGTTACTGTCTCTTACACTCTGTTACTGTCTCTTACACTCTCTTACACTCTCCTACACTCTGCTACTGTCTCTTACACCCTCTTACACTCTGTTACTGTCTCTTACACTCTGTTACTGTCTCTTAAACTCTGCTACTGTCTATAACACTCTCTTACACTCTGTTAATGTCTATTACACTCTGCTACTGTCTCTTACACTCTCTTACACTGTTACACTCTGCTACAGTCTATTACACTCTGCTACTGTCTCTTACACTCTGCTATTGTCTCTTACACTCTGCTACTGTCTATAACACTCTCTTACACTCTGTTACTGTCTATTACACTCTGCTACTGTCTCTTACACTCTCTTACACTCTGCTGCTGTCTATTACACTCTGCTACTGTCTCTTACACTCTGCTATTGTCTCTTACACTCTGCTACTGTCTATAACACTCTCTTACACTCTGTTACTGTCTATTACACTCTGCTACAGTCTCTTACACTCTCTTACACTATTTTACACTCTGCTCCAGTCTATTACACTCTGCTATTGTCTCTTACACTCTGCTACTGTCTATAACACTCTCTTACACTCTGTTACTGTCTATTACACTCTGCGACTGTCTCTTCAACTCTCTTACACTCTTCTGCTGTCTCTTACACTCTGTTACTGTCTCTTACACTATGTTACACTCTCTTACACTCTGTAACTGTCTCTTACACTCTCTTACACTCTGTTACTGTCTCCTATACTCTGTTACTGTCTCCTATACTCTGTTACACTCTCTTACACTCTGCTGCTGTCTCTTACACTCTGTTACTGTCTCTTACACTCTGTTACTGTCTCTTACACTCTCTTACACTCTCTTACACTCTCCTACACTCTGCTACTGTCTCTTACACCCTCTTACACTCTTACTGTCTCTTACACTCTGTTACTGTCTCTTAAACTCTGCTACTGTCTATAACACTCTCTTACACTCTATTACTGTCTATTACACTCTGCTACTGTCTCTTACACTCTCTTACACTATTTTACACTCTGCTACAGTCTATTACACTCTGCTACTGTCTCTTACACTCTGCTATTGTCCCTTACACTCTGCTACTGTCTATAACACTCTCTTACACTCTCTTACACTCTGCTACTGTCTCTTACACTCTGTTACTGTCTCTTACACTCTCCTACACTATGTTACTGTCTCTTACACTCTCTTACACTCTGTTACACTCTCTTACACTCTGTAACTGTCTCTTACACTCTCTTACACTCTGCTACTGTCTATAACACTCTCTTACACTCTGTTACTGTCTATTACACTCTGCTACTGTCTCTTACACTCTCTTACACTATGTTACACTCTGCTACAGTCTATTACACTCTGCTACTGTCTCTTACACTCTGCTATTGTCTCTTACACTCTGCTATTGTCTATAACACTCTCTTACACTCTGTTACTGTCTATTACACTCTGCTACTGTCTCTTACACTCTCTTACACTCTGCTGCTGTCTATTACACTCTGCTACTGTCTCTTACACTCTGCTATTGTCTCTTACACTCTGCTACTGTCTATAACACTCTCTTACACTCTGTTACTGTCTATTACACTCTGCGACTGTCTCTTCAACTCTCTTACACTCTTCTGCTGTCTCTTACACTCTGTTACTGTCTCTTACACTATGTTACACTCTCTTACACTCTGTAACTGTCTCTTACACTCTCTTACACTCTGTTACTGTCTCCTATACTCTGTTACTGTCTCCTATACTCTGTTACTGTCTCCTATACTCTGTTACACTCTCTTACACTCTGCTGCTGTCTCTTACACTCTGTTGCTGTCTCTTACACTCTGTTACTGTCTCTTACACTCTCTTACACTCTCTTACACCCTCTTACACTCTGTTACTGTCTCTTACACTCTGTTACTGTCTCTTAAACTCTGCTACTGTCTATAACACTCTCGTACACTCTGTTACTGTCTATTACACTCTGCTACTGTCTCTTACACTCTCTTACACTATGTTACACTCTGCTACAGTCTATTACACTCTGCTACTGTCTCTTACACTCTGCTATTGTCTCTTACACTCTGCTACTGTCTATAACACTCTCTTACACTCTGTTACTGTCTATTACACTCTGCTACTGTCTCTTACACTCTCTTACACTGTTACACTCTGCTACAGTCTATTACACTCTGCTACTGTCTCTTACACTCTGCTATTGTCTCTTACACTCTGCTACTGTCTATAACACTCTCTTACACTCTCTTACACTCTGCTACTGTCTCTTACACTATGTTACTGTCTCTTACACTCTCCTACACTATGTTACTGTCTCTTACACTCTCTTACACTCTGTTACACTCTCTTACACGCTGTAACTGTCTCTTACACTCTCTTACACTCTGCTACTGTCTATAACACTCTCTTACACTCTGTTACTGTCTATTACACTCTGCTACTGTCTCTTACACTCTCTTACACTATGTTACACTCTGCTACAGTCTATTACACTCTGCTACTGTCTCTTACACTCTGCTATTGTCTCTTACACTCTGCTACTGTCTATAACACTCTCTTACACTCTGTTACTGTCTATTACACTCTGCTACTGTCTCTTACACTCTCTTACACTCTGCTGCAGTCTATTACACTCTGCTACTGTCTCTTACACTCTGCTATTGTCTCTTACACTCTGCTACTGTCTATAACACTCTCTTACACTCTGTTACTGTCTATTACACTCTGCTACAGTCTCTTACACTGTCTTACACTATGTTACACTCTGCTCCAGTCTATTACACTCTGCTATTGTCTCTTACACTCTGCTACTGTCTATAACACTCTCTTACACTCTGTTACTGTCTATTACACTCTGCGACTGTCTCTTCAACTCTCTTACACTCTTCTGCTGTCTCTTACACTCTGTTACTGTCTCTTACACTATGTTACACTCTCTTACACTCTGTAACTGTCTCTTACACTCTCTTACACTCTGTTACTGTCTCCTATACTCTGTTACTGTCTCCTATACTCTGTTACACTCTCTTACACTCTGCTGCTGTCTCTTACACTCTGTTACTGTCTCTTACACTCTCTTACACTCTCTTACACTCTCCTACTGTCTCTTACACCCTCTTACACTCTGTTACTGTCTCTTACACTCTGTTACTGTCTCTTAAACTCTGCTACTGTCTATAACACTCTCGTACACTCTGTTACTGTCTATTACACTCTGCTACTGTCTCTTACACTCTCTTACACTATGTTACACTCTGCTACAGTCTATTACACTCTGCTACTGTCTCTTACACTCTGCTATTGTCTCTTACACTCTGCTACTGTCTCTTACACTCTGCTACTGTCTATAACACTCTCTTACACTCTGTTACTGTCTATTACACTCTGCTACTGTCTCTTACACTCTCTTACGCTGTTACACTCTGCTACAGTCTATTACACTCTGCTACTGTCTCTTACACTCTGCTATTGTCTCTTACACTCTCTTACACTCTGCTACTGTCTCTTACACCCTCTTACACTCTGTTACTGTCTCTTACACTCTCTTACACTCTGTTACACTCTCTTACACGCTGTTACACTCTCTTACACGCTGTTACACCCTCTTACACACTGTTACTGTCTCTTACACTCTCCTACACTCTGCTACTGTCTCTTACACTCTGTTACTGTTTCTTACACTCTGCTACTGTCTCTAACACTCTGCTACTGTCTCTTTCACTCTGCTACTGTCTCTTACACTCTGCTACTATCTCTTACGCTCTGTTACTGTGTCTTACACTGTACTACACTGTCATACACTCTGTTACTGTATCTTACACTATGTTACTGTATCTTACACTATGTTACTGTCTCGTACACTCTGTTACTGTCTCTTACACTCTGTTACTGTCTCCTATACTCTGTTACTGTCTCTTACACCCTGTTACACTCTCTTACACTCTGCTACTGTCTCTTACACTCTACTACACTCTCGTACACTCTGTTACTGTCTATTACACTCTCTTACACTCTGCTGCTGTCTCTTACACTCTGTTACTGTCTCTTACACTCTGTTACTGTCTCTTACACTCCTATCTCTTACACTCTACTACACTCTACTACTGTCTCTTTCACTCTGCTACTGTCTCTTTCACTCTGTTACTGTCTCTTACACTCTGTTACTGTCTCTTACACTCTGCTACTGTCTATAACACTCTCTTACACTATGTTACACTCTGCTACTGTCTCTTACACTCTGCTATTGTCTCTTACACTCTGCTACTGTCTCTTACACTCTATTACACTCTGTTACTGTCTATTACACTCTGCTACTGTCTCTTACACTCTCTTACACTATGTTACACTCTCTTACACTCTGCTGCTGTCTCTTACACTCTGTTACTGTCTCTTACACTCTGTTACTGTCTCTTACACTCTCCTACACTCTGTTACTGTCTCTTACACTCTCTTACACTCTCTTACTGTCTCTTACACTCTGTTACACTCTCTTACACGCTGTTACACTCTCTTACACTCTGTTACTGTCTCTTACACTCTCTTACACTCTGCTACTGTCTCTTACACTCTGCTACTGTCTATTACACTCTGCTACTCTCTCTTTCACTTTGCTTCTGTCTCTTACACACTGCTACTGTCTCTTACGCTGTGTTACTGTCTCTTACACTCTACTACACTCTCGTATACTCTGTTACTGTCTCTTACACTCTGTTACTGTCTCGTACACTCTGTTACTGTCTCGTACACTCTGTTACTGTCTCGTACACTCTGTTACTGTCTCTTACACTCTGTTACACTCTCTTACACTCTGTTACTGTCTCTTACACTCTTACACTCTGCTGCTGTCTCTTACACTCTGTTACTGTCTCTTACACTCTGTTACTGTATATTACACTCTGCTACTGTCTCTTACACTCTGCTATTGTCTCTTGCACTCTGCTACTGTCTATAACACTCTCTTACACTCTGTTACTGTCTATTACACTCTGCTATTGTCTCTTACACTCTGTTACACTCTGCTACAGTCTATTACACTCTGCTACTGTCTCTTACACTCTGCTATTGTCTCTTACACTCTGCTACTGTCTCTTACACTCTATTACACTCTGTTACTGTCTATTACACTCTGCTACTATCTCTTTCACTCTCTTACACTATGTTACACACTCTTACACTCTGCTGCTGTCTCTTACACTCTGTTACTGTCTCTTACACTCTGTTACTGTCTCTTACACTCTCTTACACTCTGTTACACTCTCTTACATGCTGTTACACTCTCTTACACTCTGTTACTGTCTATTACACTCTCTTACACTCTGCTACTGTCTCTTACTCTCTGCTACTGTCTCTTACACTCTGCTACTCTCTCTTTCACTCTGCTTCTGTCTCTTACACTCTGCTACTGTCTCTTATGCTCTGTTACTGTCTCTTACACTCTGTTACACTCTCTTACACTCTGCTGCTGTCTCTTACACTCTGTTACTGTCTCTTACACTCTGTTACTGTCTCTTACACTCTCTTACACTCTCCTACACTCTGCTACTGTCTCTTACACCCTCTTACACTCTGTTACTGTCTCTTACACTCTGTTACTGTCTCTTAAACTCTGCTACTGTCTATAACACTCTCTTACACTCTGTTAATGTCTATTACACTCTGCTACTGTCTCTTACACTCTCTTACACTGTTACACTCTGCTACAGTCTATTACACTCTGCTACTGTCTCTTACACTCTGCTATTGTCTCTTACACTCTGCTACTGTCTATAACACTCTCTTACACTCTGTTACTGTCTATTACACTCTGCTACTGTCTCTTACACTCTCTTACACTCTGCTGCTGTCTATTACACTCTGCTACTGTCTCTTACACTCTGCTATTGTCTCTTACACTCTGCTACTGTCTATAACACTCTCTTACACTCTGTTACTGTCTATTACACTCTGCTACAGTCTCTTACACTCTCTTACACTATTTTACACTCTGCTCCAGTCTATTACACTCTGCTATTGTCTCTTACACTCTGCTACTGTCTATAACACTCTCTTACACTCTGTTACTGTCTATTACACTCTGCGACTGTCTCTTCAACTCTCTTACACTCTTCTGCTGTCTCTTACACTCTGTTACTGTCTCTTACACTATGTTACACTCTCTTACACTCTGTAACTGTCTCTTACACTCTCTTACACTCTGTTACTGTCTCCTATACTCTGTTACTGTCTCCTATACTCTGTTACACTCTCTTACACTCTGCTGCTGTCTCTTACACTCTGTTACTGTCTCTTACACTCTGTTACTGTCTCTTACACTCTCTTACACTCTCTTACACTCTCCTACACTCTGCTACTGTCTCTTACACCCTCTTACACTCTTACTGTCTCTTACACTCTGTTACTGTCTCTTAAACTCTGCTACTGTCTATAACACTCTCTTACACTCTATTACTGTCTATTACACTCTGCTACTGTCTCTTACACTCTCTTACACTATTTTACACTCTGCTACAGTCTATTACACTCTGCTACTGTCTCTTACACTCTGCTATTGTCCCTTACACTCTGCTACTGTCTATAACACTCTCTTACACTCTCTTACACTCTGCTACTGTCTCTTACACTCTGTTACTGTCTCTTACACTCTACTACACTCTCGTATACTCTGTTACTGTCTCTTACACTCTGTTACTGTCTCGTACACTCTGTTACTGTCTCGTACACTCTGTTACTGTCTCGTACACTCTGTTACTGTCTCTTACACTCTGTTACACTCTCTTACACTCTGTTACTGTCTCTTACACTCTTACACTCTGCTGCTGTCTCTTACACTCTGTTACTGTCTCTTACACTCTGTTACTGTATATTACACTCTGCTACTGTCTCTTACACTCTGCTATTGTCTCTTGCACTCTGCTACTGTCTATAACACTCTCTTACACTCTGTTACTGTCTATTACACTCTGCTATTGTCTCTTACACTCTGTTACACTCTGCTACAGTCTATTACACTCTGCTACTGTCTCTTACACTCTGCTATTGTCTCTTACACTCTGCTACTGTCTCTTACACTCTATTACACTCTGTTACTGTCTATTACACTCTGCTACTATCTCTTTCACTCTCTTACACTATGTTACACACTCTTACACTCTGCTGCTGTCTCTTACACTCTGTTACTGTCTCTTACACTCTGTTACTGTCTCTTACACTCTCTTACACTCTGTTACACTCTCTTACATGCTGTTACACTCTCTTACACTCTGTTACTGTCTATTACACTCTCTTACACTCTGCTACTGTCTCTTACTCTCTGCTACTGTCTCTTACACTCTGCTACTCTCTCTTTCACTCTGCTTCTGTCTCTTACACTCTGCTACTGTCTCTTATGCTCTGTTACTGTCTCTTACACTCTGTTACACTCTCTTACACTCTGCTGCTGTCTCTTACACTCTGTTACTGTCTCTTACACTCTGTTACTGTCTCTTACACTCTCTTACACTCTCCTACACTCTGCTACTGTCTCTTACACCCTCTTACACTCTGTTACTGTCTCTTACACTCTGTTACTGTCTCTTAAACTCTGCTACTGTCTATAACACTCTCTTACACTCTGTTAATGTCTATTACACTCTGCTACTGTCTCTTACACTCTCTTACACTGTTACACTCTGCTACAGTCTATTACACTCTGCTACTGTCTCTTACACTCTGCTATTGTCTCTTACACTCTGCTACTGTCTATAACACTCTCTTACACTCTGTTACTGTCTATTACACTCTGCTACTGTCTCTTACACTCTCTTACACTCTGCTGCTGTCTATTACACTCTGCTACTGTCTCTTACACTCTGCTATTGTCTCTTACACTCTGCTACTGTCTATAACACTCTCTTACACTCTGTTACTGTCTATTACACTCTGCTACAGTCTCTTACACTCTCTTACACTATTTTACACTCTGCTCCAGTCTATTACACTCTGCTATTGTCTCTTACACTCTGCTACTGTCTATAACACTCTCTTACACTCTGTTACTGTCTATTACACTCTGCGACTGTCTCTTCAACTCTCTTACACTCTTCTGCTGTCTCTTACACTCTGTTACTGTCTCTTACACTATGTTACACTCTCTTACACTCTGTAACTGTCTCTTACACTCTCTTACACTCTGTTACTGTCTCCTATACTCTGTTACTGTCTCCTATACTCTGTTACACTCTCTTACACTCTGCTGCTGTCTCTTACACTCTGTTACTGTCTCTTACACTCTGTTACTGTCTCTTACACTCTCTTACACTCTCTTACACTCTCCTACACTCTGCTACTGTCTCTTACACCCTCTTACACTCTTACTGTCTCTTACACTCTGTTACTGTCTCTTAAACTCTGCTACTGTCTATAACACTCTCTTACACTCTATTACTGTCTATTACACTCTGCTACTGTCTCTTACACTCTCTTACACTATTTTACACTCTGCTACAGTCTATTACACTCTGCTACTGTCTCTTACACTCTGCTATTGTCCCTTACACTCTGCTACTGTCTATAACACTCTCTTACACTCTCTTACACTCTGCTACTGTCTCTTACACTCTGTTACTGTCTCTTACACTCTCCTACACTATGTTACTGTCTCTTACACTCTCTTACACTCTGTTACACTCTCTTACACTCTGTAACTGTCTCTTACACTCTCTTACACTCTGCTACTGTCTATAACACTCTCTTACACTCTGTTACTGTCTATTACACTCTGCTACTGTCTCTTACACTCTCTTACACTATGTTACACTCTGCTACAGTCTATTACACTCTGCTACTGTCTCTTACACTCTGCTATTGTCTCTTACACTCTGCTATTGTCTATAACACTCTCTTACACTCTGTTACTGTCTATTACACTCTGCTACTGTCTCTTACACTCTCTTACACTCTGCTGCTGTCTATTACACTCTGCTACTGTCTCTTACACTCTGCTATTGTCTCTTACACTCTGCTACTGTCTATAACACTCTCTTACACTCTGTTACTGTCTATTACACTCTGCGACTGTCTCTTCAACTCTCTTACACTCTTCTGCTGTCTCTTACACTCTGTTACTGTCTCTTACACTATGTTACACTCTCTTACACTCTGTAACTGTCTCTTACACTCTCTTACACTCTGTTACTGTCTCCTATACTCTGTTACTGTCTCCTATACTCTGTTACTGTCTCCTATACTCTGTTACACTCTCTTACACTCTGCTGCTGTCTCTTACACTCTGTTGCTGTCTCTTACACTCTGTTACTGTCTCTTACACTCTCTTACACTCTCTTACACCCTCTTACACTCTGTTACTGTCTCTTACACTCTGTTACTGTCTCTTAAACTCTGCTACTGTCTATAACACTCTCGTACACTCTGTTACTGTCTATTACACTCTGCTACTGTCTCTTACACTCTCTTACACTATGTTACACTCTGCTACAGTCTATTACACTCTGCTACTGTCTCTTACACTCTGCTATTGTCTCTTACACTCTGCTACTGTCTATAACACTCTCTTACACTCTGTTACTGTCTATTACACTCTGCTACTGTCTCTTACACTCTCTTACACTGTTACACTCTGCTACAGTCTATTACACTCTGCTACTGTCTCTTACACTCTGCTATTGTCTCTTACACTCTGCTACTGTCTATAACACTCTCTTACACTCTCTTACACTCTGCTACTGTCTCTTACACTATGTTACTGTCTCTTACACTCTCCTACACTATGTTACTGTCTCTTACACTCTCTTACACTCTGTTACACTCTCTTACACGCTGTAACTGTCTCTTACACTCTCTTACACTCTGCTACTGTCTATAACACTCTCTTACACTCTGTTACTGTCTATTACACTCTGCTACTGTCTCTTACACTCTCTTACACTATGTTACACTCTGCTACAGTCTATTACACTCTGCTACTGTCTCTTACACTCTGCTATTGTCTCTTACACTCTGCTACTGTCTATAACACTCTCTTACACTCTGTTACTGTCTATTACACTCTGCTACTGTCTCTTACACTCTCTTACACTCTGCTGCTGTCTATTACACTCTGCTACTGTCTCTTACACTCTGCTATTGTCTCTTACACTCTGCTACTGTCTATAACACTCTCTTACACTCTGTTACTGTCTATTACACTCTGCTACAGTCTCTTACACTGTCTTACACTATGTTACACTCTGCTCCAGTCTATTACACTCTGCTATTGTCTCTTACACTCTGCTACTGTCTATAACACTCTCTTACACTCTGTTACTGTCTATTACACTCTGCGACTGTCTCTTCAACTCTCTTACACTCTTCTGCTGTCTCTTACACTCTGTTACTGTCTCTTACACTATGTTACACTCTCTTACACTCTGTAACTGTCTCTTACACTCTCTTACACTCTGTTACTGTCTCCTATACTCTGTTACTGTCTCCTATACTCTGTTACACTCTCTTACACTCTGCTGCTGTCTCTTACACTCTGTTACTGTCTCTTACACTCTCTTACACTCTCTTACACTCTCCTACTGTCTCTTACACTCTCTTACACTCTCTTACACTCTCCTACTGTCTCTTACACCCTCTTACACTCTGTTACTGTCTCTTACACTCTGTTACTGTCTCTTAAACTCTGCTACTGTCTATAACACTCTCGTACACTCTGTTACTGTCTATTACACTCTGCTACTGTCTCTTACACTCTCTTACACTATGTTACACTCTGCTACAGTCTATTACACTCTGCTACTGTCTCTTACACTCTGCTATTGTCTCTTACACTCTGCTACTGTCTCTTACACTCTGCTACTGTCTATAACACTCTCTTACACTCTGTTACTGTCTATTACACTCTGCTACTGTCTCTTACACTCTCTTACGCTGTTACACTCTGCTACAGTCTATTACACTCTGCTACTGTCTCTTACACTCTGCTATTGTCTCTTACACTCTCTTACACTCTGCTACTGTCTCTTACACCCTCTTACACTCTGTTACTGTCTCTTACACTCTCTTACACTCTGTTACACTCTCTTACACGCTGTTACACTCTCTTACACGCTGTTACACCCTCTTACACACTGTTACTGTCTCTTACACTCTCCTACACTCTGCTACTGTCTCTTACACTCTGTTACTGTTTCTTACACTCTGCTACTGTCTCTAACACTCTGCTACTGTCTCTTTCACTCTGCTACTGTCTCTTACACTCTGCTACTATCTCTTACGCTCTGTTACTGTGTCTTACACTGTACTACACTGTCATACACTCTGTTACTGTATCTTACACTATGTTACTGTATCTTACACTATGTTACTGTCTCGTACACTCTGTTACTGTCTCTTACACTCTGTTACTGTCTCCTATACTCTGTTACTGTCTCTTACACCCTGTTACACTCTCTTACACTCTGCTACTGTCTCTTACACTCTACTACACTCTCGTACACTCTGTTACTGTCTATTACACTCTCTTACACTCTGCTGCTGTCTCTTACACTCTGTTACTGTCTCTTACACTCTGTTACTGTCTCTTACACTCCTATCTCTTACACTCTACTACACTCTACTACTGTCTCTTTCACTCTGCTACTGTCTCTTTCACTCTGTTACTGTCTCTTACACTCTGTTACTGTCTCTTACACTCTGCTACTGTCTATAACACTCTCTTACACTATGTTACACTCTGCTACTGTCTCTTACACTCTGCTATTGTCTCTTACACTCTGCTACTGTCTCTTACACTCTATTACACTCTGTTACTGTCTATTACACTCTGCTACTGTCTCTTACACTCTCTTACACTATGTTACACTCTCTTACACTCTGCTGCTGTCTCTTACACTCTGTTACTGTCTCTTACACTCTGTTACTGTCTCTTACACTCTCCTACACTCTGTTACTGTCTCTTACACTCTCTTACACTCTCTTACTGTCTCTTACACTCTGTTACACTCTCTTACACGCTGTTACACTCTCTTACACTCTGTTACTGTCTCTTACACTCTCTTACACTCTGCTACTGTCTCTTACACTCTGCTACTGTCTATTACACTCTGCTACTCTCTCTTTCACTTTGCTTCTGTCTCTTACACACTGCTACTGTCTCTTACGCTGTGTTACTGTCTCTTACACTCTACTACACTCTCGTATACTCTGTTACTGTCTCTTACACTCTGTTACTGTCTCGTACACTCTGTTACTGTCTCGTACACTCTGTTACTGTCTCGTACACTCTGTTACTGTCTCGTACACTCTGTTACACTCTCTTACACTCTGTTACTGTCTCTTACACTCTTACACTCTGCTGCTGTCTCTTACACTCTGTTACTGTCTCTTACACTCTGTTACTGTATATTACACTCTGCTACTGTCTCTTACACTCTGCTATTGTCTCTTGCACTCTGCTACTGTCTATAACACTCTCTTACACTCTGTTACTGTCTATTACACTCTGCTATTGTCTCTTACACTCTCTTACACTCTGTTACACTCTGCTACAGTCTATTACACTCTGCTACTGTCTCTTACACTCTGCTATTGTCTCTTACACTCTGCTACTGTCTCTTACACTCTATTACACTCTGTTACTGTCTATTACACTCTGCTACTATCTCTTTCACTCTCTTACACTATGTTACACACTCTTACACTCTGCTGCTGTCTCTTACACTCTGTTACTGTCTCTTACACTCTGTTACTGTCTCTTACACTCTCTTACACTCTGTTACACTCTCTTACATGCTGTTACACTCTCTTACACTCTGTTACTGTCTATTACACTCTCTTACACTGCTACTGTCTCTTACTCTCTGCTACTGTCTCTTACACTCTGCTACTCTCTCTTTCACTCTGCTTCTGTCTCTTACACTCTGCTACTGTCTCTTATGCTCTGTTACTGTCTCTTACACTCTGTTACACTCTCTTACACTCTGCTGCTGTCTCTTACACTCTGTTACTGTCTCTTACACTCTGTTACTGTCTCTTACACTCTCTTACACTCTCCTACACTCTGCTACTGTCTCTTACACCCTCTTACACTCTGTTACTGTCTCTTACACTCTGTTACTGTCTCTTAAACTCTGCTACTGTCTATAACACTCTCTTACACTCTGTTAATGTCTATTACACTCTGCTACTGTCTCTTACACTCTCTTACACTGTTACACTCTGCTACAGTCTATTACACTCTGCTACTGTCTCTTACACTCTGCTATTGTCTCTTACACTCTGCTACTGTCTATAACACTCTCTTACACTCTGTTACTGTCTATTACACTCTGCTACTGTCTCTTACACTCTCTTACACTCTGCTGCTGTCTATTACACTCTGCTACTGTCTCTTACACTCTGCTATTGTCTCTTACACTCTGCTACTGTCTATAACACTCTCTTACACTCTGTTACTGTCTATTACACTCTGCTACAGTCTCTTACACTCTCTTACACTATTTTACACTCTGCTCCAGTCTATTACACTCTGCTATTGTCTCTTACACTCTGCTACTGTCTATAACACTCTCTTACACTCTGTTACTGTCTATTACACTCTGCGACTGTCTCTTCAACTCTCTTACACTCTTCTGCTGTCTCTTACACTCTGTTACTGTCTCTTACACTATGTTACACTCTCTTACACTCTGTAACTGTCTCTTACACTCTCTTACACTCTGTTACTGTCTCCTATACTCTGTTACTGTCTCCTATACTCTGTTACACTCTCTTACACTCTGCTGCTGTCTCTTACACTCTGTTACTGTCTCTTACACTCTGTTACTGTCTCTTACACTCTCTTACACTCTCTTACACTCTCCTACACTCTGCTACTGTCTCTTACACCCTCTTACACTCTTACTGTCTCTTACACTCTGTTACTGTCTCTTAAACTCTGCTACTGTCTATAACACTCTCTTACACTCTATTACTGTCTATTACACTCTGCTACTGTCTCTTACACTCTCTTACACTATTTTACACTCTGCTACAGTCTATTACACTCTGCTACTGTCTCTTACACTCTGCTATTGTCCCTTACACTCTGCTACTGTCTATAACACTCTCTTACACTCTCTTACACTCTGCTACTGTCTCTTACACTCTGTTACTGTCTCTTACACTCTACTACACTCTCGTATACTCTGTTACTGTCTCTTACACTCTGTTACTGTCTCGTACACTCTGTTACTGTCTCGTACACTCTGTTACTGTCTCGTACACTCTGTTACTGTCTCTTACACTCTGTTACACTCTCTTACACTCTGTTACTGTCTCTTACACTCTTACACTCTGCTGCTGTCTCTTACACTCTGTTACTGTCTCTTACACTCTGTTACTGTATATTACACTCTGCTACTGTCTCTTACACTCTGCTATTGTCTCTTGCACTCTGCTACTGTCTATAACACTCTCTTACACTCTGTTACTGTCTATTACACTCTGCTATTGTCTCTTACACTCTGTTACACTCTGCTACAGTCTATTACACTCTGCTACTGTCTCTTACACTCTGCTATTGTCTCTTACACTCTGCTACTGTCTCTTACACTCTATTACACTCTGTTACTGTCTATTACACTCTGCTACTATCTCTTTCACTCTCTTACACTATGTTACACACTCTTACACTCTGCTGCTGTCTCTTACACTCTGTTACTGTCTCTTACACTCTGTTACTGTCTCTTACACTCTCTTACACTCTGTTACACTCTCTTACATGCTGTTACACTCTCTTACACTCTGTTACTGTCTATTACACTCTCTTACACTCTGCTACTGTCTCTTACTCTCTGCTACTGTCTCTTACACTCTGCTACTCTCTCTTTCACTCTGCTTCTGTCTCTTACACTCTGCTACTGTCTCTTATGCTCTGTTACTGTCTCTTACACTCTGTTACACTCTCTTACACTCTGCTGCTGTCTCTTACACTCTGTTACTGTCTCTTACACTCTGTTACTGTCTCTTACACTCTCTTACACTCTCCTACACTCTGCTACTGTCTCTTACACCCTCTTACACTCTGTTACTGTCTCTTACACTCTGTTACTGTCTCTTAAACTCTGCTACTGTCTATAACACTCTCTTACACTCTGTTAATGTCTATTACACTCTGCTACTGTCTCTTACACTCTCTTACACTGTTACACTCTGCTACAGTCTATTACACTCTGCTACTGTCTCTTACACTCTGCTATTGTCTCTTACACTCTGCTACTGTCTATAACACTCTCTTACACTCTGTTACTGTCTATTACACTCTGCTACTGTCTCTTACACTCTCTTACACTCTGCTGCTGTCTATTACACTCTGCTACTGTCTCTTACACTCTGCTATTGTCTCTTACACTCTGCTACTGTCTATAACACTCTCTTACACTCTGTTACTGTCTATTACACTCTGCTACAGTCTCTTACACTCTCTTACACTATTTTACACTCTGCTCCAGTCTATTACACTCTGCTATTGTCTCTTACACTCTGCTACTGTCTATAACACTCTCTTACACTCTGTTACTGTCTATTACACTCTGCGACTGTCTCTTCAACTCTCTTACACTCTTCTGCTGTCTCTTACACTCTGTTACTGTCTCTTACACTATGTTACACTCTCTTACACTCTGTAACTGTCTCTTACACTCTCTTACACTCTGTTACTGTCTCCTATACTCTGTTACTGTCTCCTATACTCTGTTACACTCTCTTACACTCTGCTGCTGTCTCTTACACTCTGTTACTGTCTCTTACACTCTGTTACTGTCTCTTACACTCTCTTACACTCTCTTACACTCTCCTACACTCTGCTACTGTCTCTTACACCCTCTTACACTCTTACTGTCTCTTACACTCTGTTACTGTCTCTTAAACTCTGCTACTGTCTATAACACTCTCTTACACTCTATTACTGTCTATTACACTCTGCTACTGTCTCTTACACTCTCTTACACTATTTTACACTCTGCTACAGTCTATTACACTCTGCTACTGTCTCTTACACTCTGCTATTGTCCCTTACACTCTGCTACTGTCTATAACACTCTCTTACACTCTGTTAATGTCTATTACACTCTGCTACTGTCTCTTACACTCTCTTACACTATTTTACACTCTGCTACAGTCTATTACACTCTGCTACTGTCTCTTACACTCTGCTATTGTCCCTTACACTCTGCTACTGTCTATAACACTCTCTTACACTCTCTTACACTCTGCTACTGTCTCTTACACTCTGTTACTGTCTCTTACACTCTCCTACACTATGTTACTGTCTCTTACACTCTCTTACACTCTGTTACACTCTCTTACACTCTGTAACTGTCTCTTACACTCTCTTACACTCTGCTACTGTCTATAACACTCTCTTACACTCTGTTACTGTCTATTACACTCTGCTACTGTCTCTTACACTCTCTTACACTATGTTACACTCTGCTACAGTCTATTACACTCTGCTACTGTCTCTTACACTCTGCTATTGTCTCTTACACTCTGCTATTGTCTATAACACTCTCTTACACTCTGTTACTGTCTATTACACTCTGCTACTGTCTCTTACACTCTCTTACACTCTGCTGCTGTCTATTACACTCTGCTACTGTCTCTTACACTCTGCTATTGTCTCTTACACTCTGCTATTGTCTATAACACTCTCTTACACTCTGTTAATGTCTATTACACTCTGCTACTGTCTCTTACACTCTCTTACACTGTTACACTCTGCTACAGTCTATTACACTCTGCTACTGTCTCTTACACTCTGCTATTGTCTCTTACACTCTGCTACTGTCTATAACACTCTCTTACACTCTGTTACTGTCTATTACACTCTGCTACTGTCTCTTACACTCTCTTACACTCTGCTGCTGTCTATTACACTCTGCTACTGTCTCTTACACTCTGCTATTGTCTCTTACACTCTGCTACTGTCTATAACACTCTCTTACACTCTGTTACTGTCTATTACACTCTGCTACAGTCTCTTACACTCTCTTACACTATTTTACACTCTGCTCCAGTCTATTACACTCTGCTATTGTCTCTTACACTCTGCTACTGTCTATAACACTCTCTTACACTCTGTTACTGTCTATTACACTCTGCGACTGTCTCTTCAACTCTCTTACACTCTTCTGCTGTCTCTTACACTCTGTTACTGTCTCTTACACTATGTTACACTCTCTTACACTCTGTAACTGTCTCTTACACTCTCTTACACTCTGTTACTGTCTCCTATACTCTGTTACTGTCTCCTATACTCTGTTACACTCTCTTACACTCTGCTGCTGTCTCTTACACTCTGTTACTGTCTCTTACACTCTGTTACTGTCTCTTACACTCTCTTACACTCTCTTACACTCTCCTACACTCTGCTACTGTCTCTTACACCCTCTTACACTCTTACTGTCTCTTACACTCTGTTACTGTCTCTTAAACTCTGCTACTGTCTATAACACTCTCTTACACTCTATTACTGTCTATTACACTCTGCTACTGTCTCTTACACTCTCTTACACTATTTTACACTCTGCTACAGTCTATTACACTCTGCTACTGTCTCTTACACTCTGCTATTGTCCCTTACACTCTGCTACTGTCTATAACACTCTCTTACACTCTCTTACACTCTGCTACTGTCTCTTACACTCTGTTACTGTCTCTTACACTCTCCTACACTATGTTACTGTCTCTTACACTCTCTTACACTCTGTTACACTCTCTTACACTCTGTAACTGTCTCTTACACTCTCTTACACTCTGCTACTGTCTATAACACTCTCTTACACTCTGTTACTGTCTATTACACTCTGCTACTGTCTCTTACACTCTCTTACACTATGTTACACTCTGCTACAGTCTATTACACTCTGCTACTGTCTCTTACACTCTGCTATTGTCTCTTACACTCTGCTATTGTCTATAACACTCTCTTACACTCTGTTACTGTCTATTACACTCTGCTACTGTCTCTTACACTCTCTTACACTCTGCTGCTGTCTATTACACTCTGCTACTGTCTCTTACACTCTGCTATTGTCTCTTACACTCTGCTACTGTCTATAACACTCTCTTACACTCTGTTACTGTCTATTACACTCTGCTACAGTCTCTTACACTGTCTTACACTATGTTACACTCTGCTCCAGTCTATTACACTCTGCTATTGTCTCTTACACTCTGCTACTGTCTATAACACTCTCTTACACTCTGTTACTGTCTATTACACTCTGCGACTGTCTCTTCAACTCTCTTACACTCTTCTGCTGTCTCTTACACTCTGTTACTGTCTCTTACACTATGTTACACTCTCTTACACTCTGTAACTGTCTCCTATACTCTGTTACTGTCTCCTATACTCTGTTACTGTCTCCTATACTCTGTTACACTCTCTTACACTCTGCTGCTGTCTCTTACACTCTGTTACTGTCTCTTACACTCTCTTACACTCTCTTACACTCTCCTACACTCTCCTACTGTCTCTTACACCCTCTTACACTCTGTTACTGTCTCTTACACTCTGTTACTGTCTCTTAAACTCTGCTACTGTCTATAACACTCTCGTACACTCTGTTACTGTCTATTACACTCTGCTACTGTCTCTTACACTCTCTTACACTATGTTACACTCTGCTACAGTCTATTACACTCTGCTACTGTCTCTTACACTCTGCTATTGTCTCTTACACTCTGCTACTGTCTCTTACACTCTGCTACTGTCTATAACACTCTCTTACACTCTGTTACTGTCTATTACACTCTGCTACTGTCTCTTACACTCTCTTACACTGTTACACTCTGCTACAGTCTATTACACTCTGCTAATGTCTCTTACACTCTGCTATTGTCTCTTACACTCTGCTACTGTCTATAACACTCTCTTACACTCTCTTACACTCTGCTACTGTCTCTTACACTCTGTTACTGTCTCTTACACTCTCCTACACTATGTTACTGTCTCTTACACTCTCTTACACTCTGTTACACTCTCTTACACGCTGTAACTGTCTCTTACACTCTCTTACACTCTGCTACTGTCTATAACACTCTCTTACACTCTGTTACTGTCTATTACACTCTGCTACTGTCTCTTACACTCTCTTACACTATGTTACACTCTGCTACAGTCTATTACACTCTGCTACTGTCTCTTACACTCTGCTATTGTCTCTTACACTCTGCTACTGTCTATAACACTCTCTTACACTCTGTTACTGTGTATTACACTCTGCTACTGTCTCTTACACTCTCTTACACTCTACTGCTGTCTATTACACTCTGCTACTGTCTCTTACACTCTGCTATTGTCTCTTACACTCTGCTACTGTCTATAACACTCTCTTACACTCTGTTACTGTCTATTACACTCTGCTACAGTATCTTACACTGTCTTACACTATGTTACACTCTGCTCCAGTCTATTACACTCTGCTATTGTCTCTTACACTCTGCTACTGTCTATAACACTCTCTTACACTCTGTTACTGTCTATTACACTCTGCGACTGTCTCTTCAACTCTCTTACACTTCTGCTGTCTCTTACACTCTGTTACTGTCTCTTACACTATGTTACACTCTCTTACACTCTGTAACTGTCTCTTACACTCTCTTACACTCTGTTACTGTCTCCTATACTCTGTTACTGTCTCCTATACTCTGTTACTGTCTCCTATACTCTGTTACACTCTCTTACACTCTGCTGCTGTCTCTTACACTCTGTTACTGTCTCTTACACTCTCTTACACTCTCTTACACTCTCTTACACTCTCTTACACTCTCCTACTGTCTCTTACACCCTCTTACACTCTGTTACTGTCTCTTACACTCTGTTACTGTCTCTTAAACTCTGCTACTGTCTATAACACTCTCGTACACTCTGTTACTGTCTATTACACTCTGCTACTGTCTCTTACACTCTCTTACACTATGTTACACTCTGCTACAGTCTATTACACTCTGCTACTGTCTCTTACACTCTGCTATTGTCTCTTACACTCTGCTACTGTCTCTTACACTCTGCTACTGTCTATAACACTCTCTTACACTCTGTTACTGTCTATTACACTCTGCTACTGTCTCTTACACTCTCTTACACTGTTACACTCTGCTACAGTCTATTACACTCTGCTACTGTCTCTTACACTCTGCTATTGTCTCTTACACTCTCTTACACTCTGCTACTGTCTCTTACACCCTCTTACACTCTGTTACTGTCTCTTACACTCTCTTACACTCTGTTACACTCTCTTACACGCTGTTACACTCTCTTACACGCTGTTACACCCTCTTACACACTGTTACTGTCTCTTACACTCTCCTACACTCTGCTACTGTCTCTTACACTCTGTTACTGTTTCTTACACTCTGCTACTGTCTCTAACACTCTGCTACTGTCTCTTTCACTCTGCTACTGTCTCTTACACTCTGCTACTATCTCTTACGCTCTGTTACTGTGTCTTACACTGTACTACACTGTCATACACTCTGTTACTGTATCTTACACTATGTTACTGTATCTTACACTATGTTACTGTCTCGTACACTCTGTTACTGTCTCTTACACTCTGTTACTGTCTCCTATACTCTGTTACTGTCTCTTACACCCTGTTACACTCTCTTACACTCTGCTACTGTCTCTTACACTCTACTACACTCTCGTACACTCTGTTACTGTCTATTACACTCTCTTACACTCTGCTGCTGTCTCTTACACTCTGTTACTGTCTCTTACACTCTGTTACTGTCTCTTACACTCCTATCTCTTACACTCTACTACACTCTACTACTGTCTCTTTCACTCTGCTACTGTCTCTTTCACTCTGTTACTGTCTCTTACACTCTGTTACTGTCTCTTACACTCTGCTACTGTCTATAACACTCTCTTACACTATGTTACACTCTGCTACTGTCTCTTACACTCTGCTATTGTCTCTTACACTCTGCTACTGTCTCTTACACTCTATTACACTCTGTTACTGTCTATTACACTCTGCTACTGTCTCTTACACTCTCTTACACTATGTTACACTCTCTTACACTCTGCTGCTGTCTCTTACACTCTGTTACTGTCTCTTACACTCCGTTACTGTCTCTTACACTCTCCTACACTCTGTTACTGTCTCTTACACTCTCTTACACTCTCTTACTGTCTCTTACACTCTGTTACACTCTCTTACACGCTGTTACACTCTCTTACACTCTGTTACTGTCTCTTACACTCTCTTACACTCTGCTACTGTCTCTTACACTCTGCTACTGTCTATTACACTCTGCTACTCTCTCTTTCACTTTGCTTCTGTCTCTTACACACTGCTACTGTCTCTTACGCTCTGTTACTGTCTCTTACACTCTACTACACTCTCGTATACTCTGTTACTGTCCCTTACACTCTGTTACTGTCTCGTACACTCTGTTACTGTCTCGTACACTCTGTTACTGTCTCGTACACTCTGTTACTGTCTCTTACACTCTGTTACACTCTCTTACACTCTGTTACTGTCTCTTACACTCTTACACTCTGCTGCTGTCTCTTACACTCTGTTACTGTCTCTTACACTCTGTTACTGTATATTACACTCTGCTACTGTCTCTTACACTCTGCTATTGTCTCTTGCAATCTGCTACTGTCTATAACACTCTCTTACACTCTGTTACTGTCTATTACACTCTGCTATTGTCTCTTACACTCTGTTACACTCTGCTACAGTCTATTACACTCTGCTACTGTCTCTTACACTCTGCTATTGTCTCTTACACTCTGCTACTGTCTCTTACACTCTATTACACTCTGTTACTGTCTATTACACTCTGCTACTATCTCTTTCACTCTCTTACACTATGTTACACACTCTTACACTCTGCTGCTGTCTCTTACACTCTGTTACTGTCTCTTACACTCTGTTACTGTCTCTTACACTCTCTTACACTCTGTTACACTCTCTTACATGCTGTTACACTCTCTTACACTCTGTTACTGTCTATTACACTCTCTTACACTCTGCTACTGTCTCTTACTCTCTGCTACTGTCTCTTACACTCTGCTACTCTCTCTTTCACTCTGCTTCTGTCTCTTACACTCTGCTACTGTCTCTTATGCTCTGTTACTGTCTCTTACACTCTGTTACACTCTCTTACACTCTGCTGCTGTCTCTTACACTCTGTTACTGTCTCTTACACTCTGTTACTGTCTCTTACACTCTCTTACACTCTCCTACACTCTGCTACTGTCTCTTACACCCTCTTACACTCTGTTACTGTCTCTTACACTCTGTTACTGTCTCTTAAACTCTGCTACTGTCTATAACACTCTCTTACACTCTGTTAATGTCTATTACACTCTGCTACTGTCTCTTACACTCTCTTACACTGTTACACTCTGCTACAGTCTATTACACTCTGCTACTGTCTCTTACACTCTGCTATTGTCTCTTACACTCTGCTACTGTCTATAACACTCTCTTACACTCTGTTACTGTCTATTACACTCTGCTACTGTCTCTTACACTCTCTTACACTCTGCTGCTGTCTATTACACTCTGCTACTGTCTCTTACACTCTGCTATTGTCTCTTACACTCTGCTACTGTCTATAACACTCTCTTACACTCTGTTACTGTCTATTACACTCTGCTACAGTCTCTTACACTCTCTTACACTATTTTACACTCTGCTCCAGTCTATTACACTCTGCTATTGTCTCTTACACTCTGCTACTGTCTATAACACTCTCTTACACTCTGTTACTGTCTATTACACTCTGCGACTGTCTCTTCAACTCTCTTACACTCTTCTGCTGTCTCTTACACTCTGTTACTGTCTCTTACACTATGTTACACTCTCTTACACTCTGTAACTGTCTCTTACACTCTCTTACACTCTGTTACTGTCTCCTATACTCTGTTACTGTCTCCTATACTCTGTTACACTCTCTTACACTCTGCTGCTGTCTCTTACACTCTGTTACTGTCTCTTACACTCTGTTACTGTCTCTTACACTCTCTTACACTCTCTTACACTCTCCTACACTCTGCTACTGTCTCTTACACCCTCTTACACTCTTACTGTCTCTTACACTCTGTTACTGTCTCTTAAACTCTGCTACTGTCTATAACACTCTCTTACACTCTATTACTGTCTATTACACTCTGCTACTGTCTCTTACACTCTCTTACACTATTTTACACTCTGCTACAGTCTATTACACTCTGCTACTGTCTCTTACACTCTGCTATTGTCCCTTACACTCTGCTACTGTCTATAACACTCTCTTACACTCTCTTACACTCTGCTACTGTCTCTTACACTCTGTTACTGTCTCTTACACTCTCCTACACTATGTTACTGTCTCTTACACTCTCTTACACTCTGTTACACTCTCTTACACTCTGTAACTGTCTCTTACACTCTCTTACACTCTGCTACTGTCTATAACACTCTCTTACACTCTGTTACTGTCTATTACACTCTGCTACTGTCTCTTACACTCTCTTACACTATGTTACACTCTGCTACAGTCTATTACACTCTGCTACTGTCTCTTACACTCTGCTATTGTCTCTTACACTCTGCTATTGTCTATAACACTCTCTTACACTCTGTTACTGTCTATTACACTCTGCTACTGTCTCTTACACTCTCTTACACTCTGCTGCTGTCTATTACACTCTGCTACTGTCTCTTACACTCTGCTATTGTCTCTTACACTCTGCTACTGTCTATAACACTCTCTTACACTCTGTTACTGTCTATTACACTCTGCGACTGTCTCTTCAACTCTCTTACACTCTTCTGCTGTCTCTTACACTCTGTTACTGTCTCTTACACTATGTTACACTCTCTTACACTCTGTAACTGTCTCTTACACTCTCTTACACTCTGTTACTGTCTCCTATACTCTGTTACTGTCTCCTATACTCTGTTACTGTCTCCTATACTCTGTTACACTCTCTTACACTCTGCTGCTGTCTCTTACACTCTGTTGCTGTCTCTTACACTCTGTTACTGTCTCTTACACTCTCTTACACTCTCTTACACCCTCTTACACTCTGTTACTGTCTCTTACACTCTGTTACTGTCTCTTAAACTCTGCTACTGTCTATAACACTCTCGTACACTCTGTTACTGTCTATTACACTCTGCTACTGTCTCTTACACTCTCTTACACTATGTTACACTCTGCTACAGTCTATTACACTCTGCTACTGTCTCTTACACTCTGCTATTGTCTCTTACACTCTGCTACTGTCTATAACACTCTCTTACACTCTGTTACTGTCTATTACACTCTGCTACTGTCTCTTACACTCTCTTACACTGTTACACTCTGCTACAGTCTATTACACTCTGCTACTGTCTCTTACACTCTGCTATTGTCTCTTACACTCTGCTACTGTCTATAACACTCTCTTACACTCTCTTACACTCTGCTACTGTCTCTTACACTATGTTACTGTCTCTTACACTCTCCTACACTATGTTACTGTCTCTTACACTCTCTTACACTCTGTTACACTCTCTTACACGCTGTAACTGTCTCTTACACTCTCTTACACTCTGCTACTGTCTATAACACTCTCTTACACTCTGTTACTGTCTATTACACTCTGCTACTGTCTCTTACACTCTCTTACACTATGTTACACTCTGCTACAGTCTATTACACTCTGCTACTGTCTCTTACACTCTGCTATTGTCTCTTACACTCTGCTACTGTCTATAACACTCTCTTACACTCTGTTACTGTCTATTACACTCTGCTACTGTCTCTTACACTCTCTTACACTCTGCTGCTGTCTATTACACTCTGCTACTGTCTCTTACACTCTGCTATTGTCTCTTACACTCTGCTACTGTCTATAACACTCTCTTACACTCTGTTACTGTCTATTACACTCTGCTACAGTCTCTTACACTGTCTTACACTATGTTACACTCTGCTCCAGTCTATTACACTCTGCTATTGTCTCTTACACTCTGCTACTGTCTATAACACTCTCTTACACTCTGTTACTGTCTATTACACTCTGCGACTGTCTCTTCAACTCTCTTACACTCTTCTGCTGTCTCTTACACTCTGTTACTGTCTCTTACACTATGTTACACTCTCTTACACTCTGTAACTGTCTCTTACACTCTCTTACACTCTGTTACTGTCTCCTATACTCTGTTACTGTCTCCTATACTCTGTTACACTCTCTTACACTCTGCTGCTGTCTCTTACACTCTGTTACTGTCTCTTACACTCTCTTACACTCTCTTACACTCTCCTACTGTCTCTTACACCCTCTTACACTCTGTTACTGTCTCTTACACTCTGTTACTGTCTCTTAAACTCTGCTACTGTCTATAACACTCTCGTACACTCTGTTACTGTCTATTACACTCTGCTACTGTCTCTTACACTCTCTTACACTATGTTACACTCTGCTACAGTCTATTACACTCTGCTACTGTCTCTTACACTCTGCTATTGTCTCTTACACTCTGCTACTGTCTCTTACACTCTGCTACTGTCTATAACACTCTCTTACACTCTGTTACTGTCTATTACACTCTGCTACTGTCTCTTACACTCTCTTACGCTGTTACACTCTGCTACAGTCTATTACACTCTGCTACTGTCTCTTACACTCTGCTATTGTCTCTTACACTCTCTTACACTCTGCTACTGTCTCTTACACCCTCTTACACTCTGTTACTGTCTCTTACACTCTCTTACACTCTGTTACACTCTCTTACACGCTGTTACACTCTCTTACACGCTGTTACACCCTCTTACACACTGTTACTGTCTCTTACACTCTCCTACACTCTGCTACTGTCTCTTACACTCTGTTACTGTTTCTTACACTCTGCTACTGTCTCTAACACTCTGCTACTGTCTCTTTCACTCTGCTACTGTCTCTTACACTCTGCTACTATCTCTTACGCTCTGTTACTGTGTCTTACACTGTACTACACTGTCATACACTCTGTTACTGTATCTTACACTATGTTACTGTATCTTACACTATGTTACTGTCTCGTACACTCTGTTACTGTCTCTTACACTCTGTTACTGTCTCCTATACTCTGTTACTGTCTCTTACACCCTGTTACACTCTCTTACACTCTGCTACTGTCTCTTACACTCTACTACACTCTCGTACACTCTGTTACTGTCTATTACACTCTCTTACACTCTGCTGCTGTCTCTTACACTCTGTTACTGTCTCTTACACTCTGTTACTGTCTCTTACACTCCTATCTCTTACACTCTACTACACTCTACTACTGTCTCTTTCACTCTGCTACTGTCTCTTTCACTCTGTTACTGTCTCTTACACTCTGTTACTGTCTCTTACACTCTGCTACTGTCTATAACACTCTCTTACACTATGTTACACTCTGCTACTGTCTCTTACACTCTGCTATTGTCTCTTACACTCTGCTACTGTCTCTTACACTCTATTACACTCTGTTACTGTCTATTACACTCTGCTACTGTCTCTTACACTCTCTTACACTATGTTACACTCTCTTACACTCTGCTGCTGTCTCTTACACTCTGTTACTGTCTCTTACACTCTGTTACTGTCTCTTACACTCTCCTACACTCTGTTACTGTCTCTTACACTCTCTTACACTCTCTTACTGTCTCTTACACTCTGTTACACTCTCTTACACGCTGTTACACTCTCTTACACTCTGTTACTGTCTCTTACACTCTCTTACACTCTGCTACTGTCTCTTACACTCTGCTACTGTCTATTACACTCTGCTACTCTCTCTTTCACTTTGCTTCTGTCTCTTACACACTGCTACTGTCTCTTACGCTGTGTTACTGTCTCTTACACTCTACTACACTCTCGTATACTCTGTTACTGTCTCTTACACTCTGTTACTGTCTCGTACACTCTGTTACTGTCTCGTACACTCTGTTACTGTCTCGTACACTCTGTTACTGTCTCTTACACTCTGTTACACTCTCTTACACTCTGTTACTGTCTCTTACACTCTTACACTCTGCTGCTGTCTCTTACACTCTGTTACTGTCTCTTACACTCTGTTACTGTATATTACACTCTGCTACTGTCTCTTACACTCTGCTATTGTCTCTTGCACTCTGCTACTGTCTATAACACTCTCTTACACTCTGTTACTGTCTATTACACTCTGCTATTGTCTCTTACACTCTCTTACACTCTGTTACACTCTGCTACAGTCTATTACACTCTGCTACTGTCTCTTACACTCTGCTATTGTCTCTTACACTCTGCTACTGTCTCTTACACTCTATTACACTCTGTTACTGTCTATTACACTCTGCTACTATCTCTTTCACTCTCTTACACTATGTTACACACTCTTACACTCTGCTGCTGTCTCTTACACTCTGTTACTGTCTCTTACACTCTGTTACTGTCTCTTACACTCTCTTACACTCTGTTACACTCTCTTACATGCTGTTACACTCTCTTACACTCTGTTACTGTCTATTACACTCTCTTACACTGCTACTGTCTCTTACTCTCTGCTACTGTCTCTTACACTCTGCTACTCTCTCTTTCACTCTGCTTCTGTCTCTTACACTCTGCTACTGTCTCTTATGCTCTGTTACTGTCTCTTACACTCTGTTACACTCTCTTACACTCTGCTGCTGTCTCTTACACTCTGTTACTGTCTCTTACAC
This sequence comes from Spea hammondii, assembly GCA_029215755.1. Lineage (NCBI taxonomy): Eukaryota > Metazoa > Chordata > Amphibia > Anura > Pelobatidae > Spea > Spea hammondii. Next base: position 32,318,170 of record JARDYJ010000012.1, on the reverse strand, counting down.
TCTGTTACTGTCTCTTACACTCTCTTACACTCTCCTACACTCTGCTACTGTCTCTTACACCCTCTTACACTCTGTTACTGTCTCTTACACTCTGTTACTGTCTCTTAAACTCTGCTACTGTCTATAACACTCTCTTACACTCTGTTAATGTCTATTACACTCTGCTACTGTCTCTTACACTCTCTTACACTGTTACACTCTGCTACAGTCTATTACACTCTGCTACTGTCTCTTACACTCTGCTATTGTCTCTTACACTCTGCTACTGTCTATAACACTCTCTTACACTCTGTTACTGTCTATTACACTCTGCTACTGTCTCTTACACTCTCTTACACTCTGCTGCTGTCTATTACACTCTGCTACTGTCTCTTACACTCTGCTATTGTCTCTTACACTCTGCTACTGTCTATAACACTCTCTTACACTCTGTTACTGTCTATTACACTCTGCTACAGTCTCTTACACTCTCTTACACTATTTTACACTCTGCTCCAGTCTATTACACTCTGCTATTGTCTCTTACACTCTGCTACTGTCTATAACACTCTCTTACACTCTGTTACTGTCTATTACACTCTGCGACTGTCTCTTCAACTCTCTTACACTCTTCTGCTGTCTCTTACACTCTGTTACTGTCTCTTACACTATGTTACACTCTCTTACACTCTGTAACTGTCTCTTACACTCTCTTACACTCTGTTACTGTCTCCTATACTCTGTTACTGTCTCCTATACTCTGTTACACTCTCTTACACTCTGCTGCTGTCTCTTACACTCTGTTACTGTCTCTTACACTCTGTTACTGTCTCTTACACTCTCTTACACTCTCTTACACTCTCCTACACTCTGCTACTGTCTCTTACACCCTCTTACACTCTTACTGTCTCTTACACTCTGTTACTGTCTCTTAAACTCTGCTACTGTCTATAACACTCTCTTACACTCTATTACTGTCTATTACACTCTGCTACTGTCTCTTACACTCTCTTACACTATTTTACACTCTGCTACAGTCTATTACACTCTGCTACTGTCTCTTACACTCTGCTATTGTCCCTTACACTCTGCTACTGTCTATAACACTCTCTTACACTCTCTTACACTCTGCTACTGTCTCTTACACTCTGTTACTGTCTCTTACACTCTACTACACTCTCGTATACTCTGTTACTGTCTCTTACACTCTGTTACTGTCTCGTACACTCTGTTACTGTCTCGTACACTCTGTTACTGTCTCGTACACTCTGTTACTGTCTCTTACACTCTGTTACACTCTCTTACACTCTGTTACTGTCTCTTACACTCTTACACTCTGCTGCTGTCTCTTACACTCTGTTACTGTCTCTTACACTCTGTTACTGTATATTACACTCTGCTACTGTCTCTTACACTCTGCTATTGTCTCTTGCACTCTGCTACTGTCTATAACACTCTCTTACACTCTGTTACTGTCTATTACACTCTGCTATTGTCTCTTACACTCTGTTACACTCTGCTACAGTCTATTACACTCTGCTACTGTCTCTTACACTCTGCTATTGTCTCTTACACTCTGCTACTGTCTCTTACACTCTATTACACTCTGTTACTGTCTATTACACTCTGCTACTATCTCTTTCACTCTCTTACACTATGTTACACACTCTTACACTCTGCTGCTGTCTCTTACACTCTGTTACTGTCTCTTACACTCTGTTACTGTCTCTTACACTCTCTTACACTCTGTTACACTCTCTTACATGCTGTTACACTCTCTTACACTCTGTTACTGTCTATTACACTCTCTTACACTCTGCTACTGTCTCTTACTCTCTGCTACTGTCTCTTACACTCTGCTACTCTCTCTTTCACTCTGCTTCTGTCTCTTACACTCTGCTACTGTCTCTTATGCTCTGTTACTGTCTCTTACACTCTGTTACACTCTCTTACACTCTGCTGCTGTCTCTTACACTCTGTTACTGTCTCTTACACTCTGTTACTGTCTCTTACACTCTCTTACACTCTCCTACACTCTGCTACTGTCTCTTACACCCTCTTACACTCTGTTACTGTCTCTTACACTCTGTTACTGTCTCTTAAACTCTGCTACTGTCTATAACACTCTCTTACACTCTGTTAATGTCTATTACACTCTGCTACTGTCTCTTACACTCTCTTACACTGTTACACTCTGCTACAGTCTATTACACTCTGCTACTGTCTCTTACACTCTGCTATTGTCTCTTACACTCTGCTACTGTCTATAACACTCTCTTACACTCTGTTACTGTCTATTACACTCTGCTACTGTCTCTTACACTCTCTTACACTCTGCTGCTGTCTATTACACTCTGCTACTGTCTCTTACACTCTGCTATTGTCTCTTACACTCTGCTACTGTCTATAACACTCTCTTACACTCTGTTACTGTCTATTACACTCTGCTACAGTCTCTTACACTCTCTTACACTATTTTACACTCTGCTCCAGTCTATTACACTCTGCTATTGTCTCTTACACTCTGCTACTGTCTATAACACTCTCTTACACTCTGTTACTGTCTATTACACTCTGCGACTGTCTCTTCAACTCTCTTACACTCTTCTGCTGTCTCTTACACTCTGTTACTGTCTCTTACACTATGTTACACTCTCTTACACTCTGTAACTGTCTCTTACACTCTCTTACACTCTGTTACTGTCTCCTATACTCTGTTACTGTCTCCTATACTCTGTTACACTCTCTTACACTCTGCTGCTGTCTCTTACACTCTGTTACTGTCTCTTACACTCTGTTACTGTCTCTTACACTCTCTTACACTCTCTTACACTCTCCTACACTCTGCTACTGTCTCTTACACCCTCTTACACTCTTACTGTCTCTTACACTCTGTTACTGTCTCTTAAACTCTGCTACTGTCTATAACACTCTCTTACACTCTATTACTGTCTATTACACTCTGCTACTGTCTCTTACACTCTCTTACACTATTTTACACTCTGCTACAGTCTATTACACTCTGCTACTGTCTCTTACACTCTGCTATTGTCCCTTACACTCTGCTACTGTCTATAACACTCTCTTACACTCTGTTAATGTCTATTACACTCTGCTACTGTCTCTTACACTCTCTTACACTATTTTACACTCTGCTACAGTCTATTACACTCTGCTACTGTCTCTTACACTCTGCTAGTGTCCCTTACACTCTGCTACTGTCTATAACACTCTCTTACACTCTCTTACACTCTGCTACTGTCTCTTACACTCTGTTACTGTCTCTTACACTCTCCTACACTATGTTACTGTCTCTTACACTCTCTTACACTCTGTTACACTCTCTTACACTCTGTAACTGTCTCTTACACTCTCTTACACTCTGCTACTGTCTATAACACTCTCTTACACTCTGTTACTGTCTATTACACTCTGCTACTGTCTCTTACACTCTCTTACACTATGTTACACTCTGCTACAGTCTATTACACTCTGCTACTGTCTCTTACACTCTGCTATTGTCTCTTACACTCTGCTATTGTCTATAACACTCTCTTACACTCTGTTACTGTCTATTACACTCTGCTACTGTCTCTTACACTCTCTTACACTCTGCTGCTGTCTATTACACTCTGCTACTGTCTCTTACACTCTGCTATTGTCTCTTACACTCTGCTATTGTCTATAACACTCTCTTACACTCTGTTAATGTCTATTACACTCTGCTACTGTCTCTTACACTCTCTTACACTGTTACACTCTGCTACAGTCTATTACACTCTGCTACTGTCTCTTACACTCTGCTATTGTCTCTTACACTCTGCTACTGTCTATAACACTCTCTTACACTCTGTTACTGTCTATTACACTCTGCTACTGTCTCTTACACTCTCTTACACTCTGCTGCTGTCTATTACACTCTGCTACTGTCTCTTACACTCTGCTATTGTCTCTTACACTCTGCTACTGTCTATAACACTCTCTTACACTCTGTTACTGTCTATTACACTCTGCTACAGTCTCTTACACTCTCTTACACTATTTTACACTCTGCTCCAGTCTATTACACTCTGCTATTGTCTCTTACACTCTGCTACTGTCTATAACACTCTCTTACACTCTGTTACTGTCTATTACACTCTGCGACTGTCTCTTCAACTCTCTTACACTCTTCTGCTGTCTCTTACACTCTGTTACTGTCTCTTACACTATGTTACACTCTCTTACACTCTGTAACTGTCTCTTACACTCTCTTACACTCTGTTACTGTCTCCTATACTCTGTTACTGTCTCCTATACTCTGTTACACTCTCTTACACTCTGCTGCTGTCTCTTACACTCTGTTACTGTCTCTTACACTCTGTTACTGTCTCTTACACTCTCTTACACTCTCTTACACTCTCCTACACTCTGCTACTGTCTCTTACACCCTCTTACACTCTTACTGTCTCTTACACTCTGTTACTGTCTCTTAAACTCTGCTACTGTCTATAACACTCTCTTACACTCTATTACTGTCTATTACACTCTGCTACTGTCTCTTACACTCTCTTACACTATTTTACACTCTGCTACAGTCTATTACACTCTGCTACTGTCTCTTACACTCTGCTATTGTCCCTTACACTCTGCTACTGTCTATAACACTCTCTTACACTCTCTTACACTCTGCTACTGTCTCTTACACTCTGTTACTGTCTCTTACACTCTCCTACACTATGTTACTGTCTCTTACACTCTCTTACACTCTGTTACACTCTCTTACACTCTGTAACTGTCTCTTACACTCTCTTACACTCTGCTACTGTCTATAACACTCTCTTACACTCTGTTACTGTCTATTACACTCTGCTACTGTCTCTTACACTCTCTTACACTATGTTACACTCTGCTACAGTCTATTACACTCTGCTACTGTCTCTTACACTCTGCTATTGTCTCTTACACTCTGCTATTGTCTATAACACTCTCTTACACTCTGTTACTGTCTATTACACTCTGCTACTGTCTCTTACACTCTCTTACACTCTGCTGCTGTCTATTACACTCTGCTACTGTCTCTTACACTCTGCTATTGTCTCTTACACTCTGCTACTGTCTATAACACTCTCTTACACTCTGTTACTGTCTATTACACTCTGCTACAGTCTCTTACACTGTCTTACACTATGTTACACTCTGCTCCAGTCTATTACACTCTGCTATTGTCTCTTACACTCTGCTACTGTCTATAACACTCTCTTACACTCTGTTACTGTCTATTACACTCTGCGACTGTCTCTTCAACTCTCTTACACTCTTCTGCTGTCTCTTACACTCTGTTACTGTCTCTTACACTATGTTACACTCTCTTACACTCTGTAACTGTCTCCTATACTCTGTTACTGTCTCCTATACTCTGTTACTGTCTCCTATACTCTGTTACACTCTCTTACACTCTGCTGCTGTCTCTTACACTCTGTTACTGTCTCTTACACTCTCTTACACTCTCTTACACTCTCCTACACTCTCCTACTGTCTCTTACACCCTCTTACACTCTGTTACTGTCTCTTACACTCTGTTACTGTCTCTTAAACTCTGCTACTGTCTATAACACTCTCGTACACTCTGTTACTGTCTATTACACTCTGCTACTGTCTCTTACACTCTCTTACACTATGTTACACTCTGCTACAGTCTATTACACTCTGCTACTGTCTCTTACACTCTGCTATTGTCTCTTACACTCTGCTACTGTCTCTTACACTCTGCTACTGTCTATAACACTCTCTTACACTCTGTTACTGTCTATTACACTCTGCTACTGTCTCTTACACTCTCTTACACTGTTACACTCTGCTACAGTCTATTACACTCTGCTAATGTCTCTTACACTCTGCTATTGTCTCTTACACTCTGCTACTGTCTATAACACTCTCTTACACTCTCTTACACTCTGCTACTGTCTCTTACACTCTGTTACTGTCTCTTACACTCTCCTACACTATGTTACTGTCTCTTACACTCTCTTACACTCTGTTACACTCTCTTACACGCTGTAACTGTCTCTTACACTCTCTTACACTCTGCTACTGTCTATAACACTCTCTTACACTCTGTTACTGTCTATTACACTCTGCTACTGTCTCTTACACTCTCTTACACTATGTTACACTCTGCTACAGTCTATTACACTCTGCTACTGTCTCTTACACTCTGCTATTGTCTCTTACACTCTGCTACTGTCTATAACACTCTCTTACACTCTGTTACTGTGTATTACACTCTGCTACTGTCTCTTACACTCTCTTACACTCTACTGCTGTCTATTACACTCTGCTACTGTCTCTTACACTCTGCTATTGTCTCTTACACTCTGCTACTGTCTATAACACTCTCTTACACTCTGTTACTGTCTATTACACTCTGCTACAGTATCTTACACTGTCTTACACTATGTTACACTCTGCTCCAGTCTATTACACTCTGCTATTGTCTCTTACACTCTGCTACTGTCTATAACACTCTCTTACACTCTGTTACTGTCTATTACACTCTGCGACTGTCTCTTCAACTCTCTTACACTTCTGCTGTCTCTTACACTCTGTTACTGTCTCTTACACTATGTTACACTCTCTTACACTCTGTAACTGTCTCTTACACTCTCTTACACTCTGTTACTGTCTCCTATACTCTGTTACTGTCTCCTATACTCTGTTACTGTCTCCTATACTCTGTTACACTCTCTTACACTCTGCTGCTGTCTCTTACACTCTGTTACTGTCTCTTACACTCTCTTACACTCTCTTACACTCTCTTACACTCTCTTACACTCTCCTACTGTCTCTTACACCCTCTTACACTCTGTTACTGTCTCTTACACTCTGTTACTGTCTCTTAAACTCTGCTACTGTCTATAACACTCTCGTACACTCTGTTACTGTCTATTACACTCTGCTACTGTCTCTTACACTCTCTTACACTATGTTACACTCTGCTACAGTCTATTACACTCTGCTACTGTCTCTTACACTCTGCTATTGTCTCTTACACTCTGCTACTGTCTCTTACACTCTGCTACTGTCTATAACACTCTCTTACACTCTGTTACTGTCTATTACACTCTGCTACTGTCTCTTACACTCTCTTACACTGTTACACTCTGCTACAGTCTATTACACTCTGCTACTGTCTCTTACACTCTGCTATTGTCTCTTACACTCTCTTACACTCTGCTACTGTCTCTTACACCCTCTTACACTCTGTTACTGTCTCTTACACTCTCTTACACTCTGTTACACTCTCTTACACGCTGTTACACTCTCTTACACGCTGTTACACCCTCTTACACACTGTTACTGTCTCTTACACTCTCCTACACTCTGCTACTGTCTCTTACACTCTGTTACTGTTTCTTACACTCTGCTACTGTCTCTAACACTCTGCTACTGTCTCTTTCACTCTGCTACTGTCTCTTACACTCTGCTACTATCTCTTACGCTCTGTTACTGTGTCTTACACTGTACTACACTGTCATACACTCTGTTACTGTATCTTACACTATGTTACTGTATCTTACACTATGTTACTGTCTCGTACACTCTGTTACTGTCTCTTACACTCTGTTACTGTCTCCTATACTCTGTTACTGTCTCTTACACCCTGTTACACTCTCTTACACTCTGCTACTGTCTCTTACACTCTACTACACTCTCGTACACTCTGTTACTGTCTATTACACTCTCTTACACTCTGCTGCTGTCTCTTACACTCTGTTACTGTCTCTTACACTCTGTTACTGTCTCTTACACTCCTATCTCTTACACTCTACTACACTCTACTACTGTCTCTTTCACTCTGCTACTGTCTCTTTCACTCTGTTACTGTCTCTTACACTCTGTTACTGTCTCTTACACTCTGCTACTGTCTATAACACTCTCTTACACTATGTTACACTCTGCTACTGTCTCTTACACTCTGCTATTGTCTCTTACACTCTGCTACTGTCTCTTACACTCTATTACACTCTGTTACTGTCTATTACACTCTGCTACTGTCTCTTACACTCTCTTACACTATGTTACACTCTCTTACACTCTGCTGCTGTCTCTTACACTCTGTTACTGTCTCTTACACTCCGTTACTGTCTCTTACACTCTCCTACACTCTGTTACTGTCTCTTACACTCTCTTACACTCTCTTACTGTCTCTTACACTCTGTTACACTCTCTTACACGCTGTTACACTCTCTTACACTCTGTTACTGTCTCTTACACTCTCTTACACTCTGCTACTGTCTCTTACACTCTGCTACTGTCTATTACACTCTGCTACTCTCTCTTTCACTTTGCTTCTGTCTCTTACACACTGCTACTGTCTCTTACGCTCTGTTACTGTCTCTTACACTCTACTACACTCTCGTATACTCTGTTACTGTCCCTTACACTCTGTTACTGTCTCGTACACTCTGTTACTGTCTCGTACACTCTGTTACTGTCTCGTACACTCTGTTACTGTCTCTTACACTCTGTTACACTCTCTTACACTCTGTTACTGTCTCTTACACTCTTACACTCTGCTGCTGTCTCTTACACTCTGTTACTGTCTCTTACACTCTGTTACTGTATATTACACTCTGCTACTGTCTCTTACACTCTGCTATTGTCTCTTGCAATCTGCTACTGTCTATAACACTCTCTTACACTCTGTTACTGTCTATTACACTCTGCTATTGTCTCTTACACTCTGTTACACTCTGCTACAGTCTATTACACTCTGCTACTGTCTCTTACACTCTGCTATTGTCTCTTACACTCTGCTACTGTCTCTTACACTCTATTACACTCTGTTACTGTCTATTACACTCTGCTACTATCTCTTTCACTCTCTTACACTATGTTACACACTCTTACACTCTGCTGCTGTCTCTTACACTCTGTTACTGTCTCTTACACTCTGTTACTGTCTCTTACACTCTCTTACACTCTGTTACACTCTCTTACATGCTGTTACACTCTCTTACACTCTGTTACTGTCTATTACACTCTCTTACACTCTGCTACTGTCTCTTACTCTCTGCTACTGTCTCTTACACTCTGCTACTCTCTCTTTCACTCTGCTTCTGTCTCTTACACTCTGCTACTGTCTCTTATGCTCTGTTACTGTCTCTTACACTCTGTTACACTCTCTTACACTCTGCTGCTGTCTCTTACACTCTGTTACTGTCTCTTACACTCTGTTACTGTCTCTTACACTCTCTTACACTCTCCTACACTCTGCTACTGTCTCTTACACCCTCTTACACTCTGTTACTGTCTCTTACACTCTGTTACTGTCTCTTAAACTCTGCTACTGTCTATAACACTCTCTTACACTCTGTTAATGTCTATTACACTCTGCTACTGTCTCTTACACTCTCTTACACTGTTACACTCTGCTACAGTCTATTACACTCTGCTACTGTCTCTTACACTCTGCTATTGTCTCTTACACTCTGCTACTGTCTATAACACTCTCTTACACTCTGTTACTGTCTATTACACTCTGCTACTGTCTCTTACACTCTCTTACACTCTGCTGCTGTCTATTACACTCTGCTACTGTCTCTTACACTCTGCTATTGTCTCTTACACTCTGCTACTGTCTATAACACTCTCTTACACTCTGTTACTGTCTATTACACTCTGCTACAGTCTCTTACACTCTCTTACACTATTTTACACTCTGCTCCAGTCTATTACACTCTGCTATTGTCTCTTACACTCTGCTACTGTCTATAACACTCTCTTACACTCTGTTACTGTCTATTACACTCTGCGACTGTCTCTTCAACTCTCTTACACTCTTCTGCTGTCTCTTACACTCTGTTACTGTCTCTTACACTATGTTACACTCTCTTACACTCTGTAACTGTCTCTTACACTCTCTTACACTCTGTTACTGTCTCCTATACTCTGTTACTGTCTCCTATACTCTGTTACACTCTCTTACACTCTGCTGCTGTCTCTTACACTCTGTTACTGTCTCTTACACTCTGTTACTGTCTCTTACACTCTCTTACACTCTCTTACACTCTCCTACACTCTGCTACTGTCTCTTACACCCTCTTACACTCTTACTGTCTCTTACACTCTGTTACTGTCTCTTAAACTCTGCTACTGTCTATAACACTCTCTTACACTCTATTACTGTCTATTACACTCTGCTACTGTCTCTTACACTCTCTTACACTATTTTACACTCTGCTACAGTCTATTACACTCTGCTACTGTCTCTTACACTCTGCTATTGTCCCTTACACTCTGCTACTGTCTATAACACTCTCTTACACTCTCTTACACTCTGCTACTGTCTCTTACACTCTGTTACTGTCTCTTACACTCTACTACACTCTCGTATACTCTGTTACTGTCTCTTACACTCTGTTACTGTCTCGTACACTCTGTTACTGTCTCGTACACTCTGTTACTGTCTCGTACACTCTGTTACTGTCTCTTACACTCTGTTACACTCTCTTACACTCTGTTACTGTCTCTTACACTCTTACACTCTGCTGCTGTCTCTTACACTCTGTTACTGTCTCTTACACTCTGTTACTGTATATTACACTCTGCTACTGTCTCTTACACTCTGCTATTGTCTCTTGCACTCTGCTACTGTCTATAACACTCTCTTACACTCTGTTACTGTCTATTACACTCTGCTATTGTCTCTTACACTCTGTTACACTCTGCTACAGTCTATTACACTCTGCTACTGTCTCTTACACTCTGCTATTGTCTCTTACACTCTGCTACTGTCTCTTACACTCTATTACACTCTGTTACTGTCTATTACACTCTGCTACTATCTCTTTCACTCTCTTACACTATGTTACACACTCTTACACTCTGCTGCTGTCTCTTACACTCTGTTACTGTCTCTTACACTCTGTTACTGTCTCTTACACTCTCTTACACTCTGTTACACTCTCTTACATGCTGTTACACTCTCTTACACTCTGTTACTGTCTATTACACTCTCTTACACTCTGCTACTGTCTCTTACTCTCTGCTACTGTCTCTTACACTCTGCTACTCTCTCTTTCACTCTGCTTCTGTCTCTTACACTCTGCTACTGTCTCTTATGCTCTGTTACTGTCTCTTACACTCTGTTACACTCTCTTACACTCTGCTGCTGTCTCTTACACTCTGTTACTGTCTCTTACACTCTGTTACTGTCTCTTACACTCTCTTACACTCTCCTACACTCTGCTACTGTCTCTTACACCCTCTTACACTCTGTTACTGTCTCTTACACTCTGTTACTGTCTCTTAAACTCTGCTACTGTCTATAACACTCTCGTACACTCTGTTACTGTCTATTACACTCTGCTACTGTCTCTTACACTCTCTTACACTATGTTACACTCTGCTACAGTCTATTACACTCTGCTACTGTCTCTTACACTCTGCTATTGTCTCTTACACTCTGCTACTGTCTATAACACTCTCTTACACTCTGTTACTGTCTATTACACTCTGCTACTGTCTCTTACACTCTCTTACACTCTGCTGCTGTCTATTACACTCTGCTACTGTCTCTTACACTCTGCTATTGTCTCTTACACTCTGCTACTGTCTATAACACTCTCTTACACTCTGTTACTGTCTATTACACTCTGCTACAGTCTCTTACACTGTCTTACACTATGTTACACTCTGCTCCAGTCTATTACACTCTGCTATTGTCTCTTACACTCTGCTACTGTCTATAACACTCTCTTACACTCTGTTACTGTCTATTACACTCTGCGACTGTCTCTTCAACTCTCTTACACTCTTCTGCTGTCTCTTACACTCTGTTACTGTCTCTTACACTATGTTACACTCTCTTACACTCTGTAACTGTCTCTTACACTCTCTTACACTCTGTTACTGTCTCCTATACTCTGTTACTGTCTCCTATACTCTGTTACACTCTCTTACACTCTGCTGCTGTCTCTTACACTCTGTTACTGTCTCTTACACTCTCTTACACTCTCTTACACTCTCCTACTGTCTCTTACACCCTCTTACACTCTGTTACTGTCTCTTACACTCTGTTACTGTCTCTTAAACTCTGCTACTGTCTATAACACTCTCGTACACTCTGTTACTGTCTATTACACTCTGCTACTGTCTCTTACACTCTCTTACACTATGTTACACTCTGCTACAGTCTATTACACTCTGCTACTGTCTCTTACACTCTGCTATTGTCTCTTACACTCTGCTACTGTCTCTTACACTCTGCTACTGTCTATAACACTCTCTTACACTCTGTTACTGTCTATTACACTCTGCTACTGTCTCTTACACTCTCTTACGCTGTTACACTCTGCTACAGTCTATTACACTCTGCTACTGTCTCTTACACTCTGCTATTGTCTCTTACACTCTGCTACTGTCTCTTACACTCTGCTACTGTCTATAACACTCTCTTACACTCTGTTACTGTCTATTACACTCTGCTACTGTCTCTTACACTCTCTTACACTGTTACACTCTGCTACAGTCTATTACACTCTGCTACTGTCTCTTACACTCTGCTATTGTCTCTTACACTCTCTTACACTCTGCTACTGTCTCTTACACCCTCTTACACTCTGTTACTGTCTCTTACACTCTCTTACACTCTGTTACACTCTCTTACACGCTGTTACACTCTCTTACACGCTGTTACACCCTCTTACACACTGTTACTGTCTCTTACACTCTCCTACACTCTGCTACTGTCTCTTACACTCTGTTACTGTTTCTTACACTCTGCTACTGTCTCTAACACTCTGCTACTGTCTCTTTCACTCTGCTACTGTCTCTTACACTCTGCTACTATCTCTTACGCTCTGTTACTGTGTCTTACACTGTACTACACTGTCATACACTCTGTTACTGTATCTTACACTATGTTACTGTATCTTACACTATGTTACTGTCTCGTACACTCTGTTACTGTCTCTTACACTCTGTTACTGTCTCCTATACTCTGTTACTGTCTCTTACACCCTGTTACACTCTCTTACACTCTGCTACTGTCTCTTACACTCTACTACACTCTCGTACACTCTGTTACTGTCTATTACACTCTCTTACACTCTGCTGCTGTCTCTTACACTCTGTTACTGTCTCTTACACTCTGTTACTGTCTCTTACACTCCTATCTCTTACACTCTACTACACTCTACTACTGTCTCTTTCACTCTGCTACTGTCTCTTTCACTCTGTTACTGTCTCTTACACTCTGTTACTGTCTCTTACACTCTGCTACTGTCTATAACACTCTCTTACACTATGTTACACTCTGCTACTGTCTCTTACACTCTGCTATTGTCTCTTACACTCTGCTACTGTCTCTTACACTCTATTACACTCTGTTACTGTCTATTACACTCTGCTACTGTCTCTTACACTCTCTTACACTATGTTACACTCTCTTACACTCTGCTACTGTCTATAACACTCTCGTACACTCTGTTACTGTCTATTACACTCTGCTACTGTCTCTTACACTCTCTTACACTATGTTACACTCTGCTACAGTCTATTACACTCTGCTACTGTCTCTTACACTCTGCTATTGTCTCTTACACTCTGCTACTGTCTATAACACTCTCTTACACTCTGTTACTGTCTATTACACTCTGCTACTGTCTCTTACACTCTCTTACACTCTGCTGCTGTCTATTACACTCTGCTACTGTCTCTTACACTCTGCTATTGTCTCTTACACTCTGCTACTGTCTATAACACTCTCTTACACTCTGTTACTGTCTATTACACTCTGCTACAGTCTCTTACACTGTCTTACACTATGTTACACTCTGCTCCAGTCTATTACACTCTGCTATTGTCTCTTACACTCTGCTACTGTCTATAACACTCTCTTACACTCTGTTACTGTCTATTACACTCTGCGACTGTCTCTTCAACTCTCTTACACTCTTCTGCTGTCTCTTACACTCTGTTACTGTCTCTTACACTATGTTACACTCTCTTACACTCTGTAACTGTCTCTTACACTCTCTTACACTCTGTTACTGTCTCCTATACTCTGTTACTGTCTCCTATACTCTGTTACACTCTCTTACACTCTGCTGCTGTCTCTTACACTCTGTTACTGTCTCTTACACTCTCTTACACTCTCTTACACTCTCCTACTGTCTCTTACACCCTCTTACACTCTGTTACTGTCTCTTACACTCTGTTACTGTCTCTTAAACTCTGCTACTGTCTATAACACTCTCGTACACTCTGTTACTGTCTATTACACTCTGCTACTGTCTCTTACACTCTCTTACACTATGTTACACTCTGCTACAGTCTATTACACTCTGCTACTGTCTCTTACACTCTGCTATTGTCTCTTACACTCTGCTACTGTCTCTTACACTCTGCTACTGTCTATAACACTCTCTTACACTCTGTTACTGTCTATTACACTCTGCTACTGTCTCTTACACTCTCTTACGCTGTTACACTCTGCTACAGTCTATTACACTCTGCTACTGTCTCTTACACTCTGCTATTGTCTCTTACACTCTGCTACTGTCTCTTACACTCTGCTACTGTCTATAACACTCTCTTACACTCTGTTACTGTCTATTACACTCTGCTACTGTCTCTTACACTCTCTTACACTGTTACACTCTGCTACAGTCTATTACACTCTGCTACTGTCTCTTACACTCTGCTATTGTCTCTTACACTCTCTTACACTCTGCTACTGTCTCTTACACCCTCTTACACTCTGTTACTGTCTCTTACACTCTCTTACACTCTGTTACACTCTCTTACACGCTGTTACACTCTCTTACACGCTGTTACACCCTCTTACACACTGTTACTGTCTCTTACACTCTCCTACACTCTGCTACTGTCTCTTACACTCTGTTACTGTTTCTTACACTCTGCTACTGTCTCTAACACTCTGCTACTGTCTCTTTCACTCTGCTACTGTCTCTTACACTCTGCTACTATCTCTTACGCTCTGTTACTGTGTCTTACACTGTACTACACTGTCATACACTCTGTTACTGTATCTTACACTATGTTACTGTATCTTACACTATGTTACTGTCTCGTACACTCTGTTACTGTCTCTTACACTCTGTTACTGTCTCCTATACTCTGTTACTGTCTCTTACACCCTGTTACACTCTCTTACACTCTGCTACTGTCTCTTACACTCTACTACACTCTCGTACACTCTGTTACTGTCTATTACACTCTCTTACACTCTGCTGCTGTCTCTTACACTCTGTTACTGTCTCTTACACTCTGTTACTGTCTCTTACACTCCTATCTCTTACACTCTACTACACTCTACTACTGTCTCTTTCACTCTGCTACTGTCTCTTTCACTCTGTTACTGTCTCTTACACTCTGTTACTGTCTCTTACACTCTGCTACTGTCTATAACACTCTCTTACACTATGTTACACTCTGCTACTGTCTCTTACACTCTGCTATTGTCTCTTACACTCTGCTACTGTCTCTTACACTCTATTACACTCTGTTACTGTCTATTACACTCTGCTACTGTCTCTTACACTCTCTTACACTATGTTACACTCTCTTACACTCTGCTGCTGTCTCTTACACTCTGTTACTGTCTCTTACACTCCGTTACTGTCTCTTACACTCTCCTACACTCTGTTACTGTCTCTTACACTCTCTTACACTCTCTTACTGTCTCTTACACTCTGTTACACTCTCTTACACGCTGTTACACTCTCTTACACTCTGTTACTGTCTCTTACACTCTCTTACACTCTGCTACTGTCTCTTACACTCTGCTACTGTCTATTACACTCTGCTACTCTCTCTTTCACTTTGCTTCTGTCTCTTACACACTGCTACTGTCTCTTACGCTCTGTTACTGTCTCTTACACTCTACTACACTCTCGTATACTCTGTTACTGTCCCTTACACTCTGTTACTGTCTCGTACACTCTGTTACTGTCTCGTACACTCTGTTACTGTCTCGTACACTCTGTTACTGTCTCTTACACTCTGTTACACTCTCTTACACTCTGTTACTGTCTCTTACACTCTTACACTCTGCTGCTGTCTCTTACACTCTGTTACTGTCTCTTACACTCTGTTACTGTATATTACACTCTGCTACTGTCTCTTACACTCTGCTATTGTCTCTTGCAATCTGCTACTGTCTATAACACTCTCTTACACTCTGTTACTGTCTATTACACTCTGCTATTGTCTCTTACACTCTGTTACACTCTGCTACAGTCTATTACACTCTGCTACTGTCTCTTACACTCTGCTATTGTCTCTTACACTCTGCTACTGTCTCTTACACTCTATTACACTCTGTTACTGTCTATTACACTCTGCTACTATCTCTTTCACTCTCTTACACTATGTTACACACTCTTACACTCTGCTGCTGTCTCTTACACTCTGTTACTGTCTCTTACACTCTGTTACTGTCTCTTACACTCTCTTACACTCTGTTACACTCTCTTACATGCTGTTACACTCTCTTACACTCTGTTACTGTCTATTACACTCTCTTACACTCTGCTACTGTCTCTTACTCTCTGCTACTGTCTCTTACACTCTGCTACTCTCTCTTTCACTCTGCTTCTGTCTCTTACACTCTGCTACTGTCTCTTATGCTCTGTTACTGTCTCTTACACTCTGTTACACTCTCTTACACTCTGCTGCTGTCTCTTACACTCTGTTACTGTCTATTACACTCTGTTACTGTCTCTTACACTCTCTTACACTCTCCTACACTCTGCTACTGTCTCTTACACCCTCTTACACTCTGTTACTGTCTCTTACACTCTGTTACTGTCTCTTAAACTCTGCTACTGTCTATAACACTCTCTTACACTCTGTTAATGTCTATTACACTCTGCTACTGTCTCTTACACTCTCTTACACTGTTACACTCTGCTACAGTCTATTACACTCTGCTACTGTCTCTTACACTCTGCTATTGTCTCTTACACTCTGCTACTGTCTATAACACTCTCTTACACTCTGTTACTGTCTATTACACTCTGCTACTGTCTCTTACACTCTCTTACACTCTGCTGCTGTCTATTACACTCTGCTACTGTCTCTTACACTCTGCTATTGTCTCTTACACTCTGCTACTGTCTATAACACTCTCTTACACTCTGTTACTGTCTATTACACTCTGCTACAGTCTCTTACACTCTCTTACACTATTTTACACTCTGCTCCAGTCTATTACACTCTGCTATTGTCTCTTACACTCTGCTACTGTCTATAACACTCTCTTACACTCTGTTACTGTCTATTACACTCTGCGACTGTCTCTTCAACTCTCTTACACTCTTCTGCTGTCTCTTACACTCTGTTACTGTCTCTTACACTATGTTACACTCTCTTACACTCTGTAACTGTCTCTTACACTCTCTTACACTCTGTTACTGTCTCCTATACTCTGTTACTGTCTCCTATACTCTGTTACACTCTCTTACACTCTGCTGCTGTCTCTTACACTCTGTTACTGTCTCTTACACTCTGTTACTGTCTCTTACACTCTCTTACACTCTCTTACACTCTCCTACACTCTGCTACTGTCTCTTACACCCTCTTACACTCTTACTGTCTCTTACACTCTGTTACTGTCTCTTAAACTCTGCTACTGTCTATAACACTCTCTTACACTCTATTACTGTCTATTACACTCTGCTACTGTCTCTTACACTCTCTTACACTATTTTACACTCTGCTACAGTCTATTACACTCTGCTACTGTCTCTTACACTCTGCTATTGTCCCTTACACTCTGCTACTGTCTATAACACTCTCTTACACTCTCTTACACTCTGCTACTGTCTCTTACACTCTGTTACTGTCTCTTACACTCTACTACACTCTCGTATACTCTGTTACTGTCTCTTACACTCTGTTACTGTCTCGTACACTCTGTTACTGTCTCGTACACTCTGTTACTGTCTCGTACACTCTGTTACTGTCTCTTACACTCTGTTACACTCTCTTACACTCTGTTACTGTCTCTTACACTCTTACACTCTGCTGCTGTCTCTTACACTCTGTTACTGTCTCTTACACTCTGTTACTGTATATTACACTCTGCTACTGTCTCTTACACTCTGCTATTGTCTCTTGCACTCTGCTACTGTCTATAACACTCTCTTACACTCTGTTACTGTCTATTACACTCTGCTATTGTCTCTTACACTCTGTTACACTCTGCTACAGTCTATTACACTCTGCTACTGTCTCTTACACTCTGCTATTGTCTCTTACACTCTGCTACTGTCTCTTACACTCTATTACACTCTGTTACTGTCTATTACACTCTGCTACTATCTCTTTCACTCTCTTACACTATGTTACACACTCTTACACTCTGCTGCTGTCTCTTACACTCTGTTACTGTCTCTTACACTCTGTTACTGTCTCTTACACTCTCTTACACTCTGTTACACTCTCTTACATGCTGTTACACTCTCTTACACTCTGTTACTGTCTATTACACTCTCTTACACTCTGCTACTGTCTCTTACTCTCTGCTACTGTCTCTTACACTCTGCTACTCTCTCTTTCACTCTGCTTCTGTCTCTTACACTCTGCTACTGTCTCTTATGCTCTGTTACTGTCTCTTACACTCTGTTACACTCTCTTACACTCTGCTGCTGTCTCTTACACTCTGTTACTGTCTCTTACACTCTGTTACTGTCTCTTACACTCTCTTACACTCTCCTACACTCTGCTACTGTCTCTTACACCCTCTTACACTCTGTTACTGTCTCTTACACTCTGTTACTGTCTCTTAAACTCTGCTACTGTCTATAACACTCTCTTACACTCTGTTAATGTCTATTACACTCTGCTACTGTCTCTTACACTCTCTTACACTGTTACACTCTGCTACAGTCTATTACACTCTGCTACTGTCTCTTACACTCTGCTATTGTCTCTTACACTCTGCTACTGTCTATAACACTCTCTTACACTCTGTTACTGTCTATTACACTCTGCTACTGTCTCTTACACTCTCTTACACTCTGCTGCTGTCTATTACACTCTGCTACTGTCTCTTACACTCTGCTATTGTCTCTTACACTCTGCTACTGTCTATAACACTCTCTTACACTCTGTTACTGTCTATTACACTCTGCTACAGTCTCTTACACTCTCTTACACTATTTTACACTCTGCTCCAGTCTATTACACTCTGCTATTGTCTCTTACACTCTGCTACTGTCTATAACACTCTCTTACACTCTGTTACTGTCTATTACACTCTGCGACTGTCTCTTCAACTCTCTTACACTCTTCTGCTGTCTCTTACACTCTGTTACTGTCTCTTACACTATGTTACACTCTCTTACACTCTGTAACTGTCTCTTACACTCTCTTACACTCTGTTACTGTCTCCTATACTCTGTTACTGTCTCCTATACTCTGTTACACTCTCTTACACTCTGCTGCTGTCTCTTACACTCTGTTACTGTCTCTTACACTCTGTTACTGTCTCTTACACTCTCTTACACTCTCTTACACTCTCCTACACTCTGCTACTGTCTCTTACACCCTCTTACACTCTTACTGTCTCTTACACTCTGTTACTGTCTCTTAAACTCTGCTACTGTCTATAACACTCTCTTACACTCTATTACTGTCTATTACACTCTGCTACTGTCTCTTACACTCTCTTACACTATTTTACACTCTGCTACAGTCTATTACACTCTGCTACTGTCTCTTACACTCTGCTATTGTCCCTTACACTCTGCTACTGTCTATAACACTCTCTTACACTCTCTTACACTCTGCTACTGTCTCTTACACTCTGTTACTGTCTCTTACACTCTCCTACACTATGTTACTGTCTCTTACACTCTCTTACACTCTGTTACACTCTCTTACACTCTGTAACTGTCTCTTACACTCTCTTACACTCTGCTACTGTCTATAACACTCTCTTACACTCTGTTACTGTCTATTACACTCTGCTACTGTCTCTTACACTCTCTTACACTATGTTACACTCTGCTACAGTCTATTACACTCTGCTACTGTCTCTTACACTCTGCTATTGTCTCTTACACTCTGCTATTGTCTATAACACTCTCTTACACTCTGTTACTGTCTATTACACTCTGCTACTGTCTCTTACACTCTCTTACACTCTGCTGCTGTCTATTACACTCTGCTACTGTCTCTTACACTCTGCTATTGTCTCTTACACTCTGCTACTGTCTATAACACTCTCTTACACTCTGTTACTGTCTATTACACTCTGCTACAGTCTCTTACACTGTCTTACACTATGTTACACTCTGCTCCAGTCTATTACACTCTGCTATTGTCTCTTACACTCTGCTACTGTCTATAACACTCTCTTACACTCTGTTACTGTCTATTACACTCTGCGACTGTCTCTTCAACTCTCTTACACTCTTCTGCTGTCTCTTACACTCTGTTACTGTCTCTTACACTATGTTACACTCTCTTACACTCTGTAACTGTCTCTTACACTCTCTTACACTCTGTTACTGTCTCCTATACTCTGTTACTGTCTCCTATACTCTGTTACTGTCTCCTATACTCTGTTACACTCTCTTACACTCTGCTGCTGTCTCTTACACTCTGTTGCTGTCTCTTACACTCTGTTACTGTCTCTTACACTCTCTTACACTCTCTTACACTCTCTTACACTCTCCTACTGTCTCTTACACCCTCTTACACTCTGTTACTGTCTCTTACACTCTGTTACTGTCTCTTAAACTCTGCTACTGTCTATAACACTCTCGTACACTCTGTTACTGTCTATTACACTCTGCTACTGTCTCTTACACTCTCTTACACTATGTTACACTCTGCTACAGTCTATTACACTCTGCTACTGTCTCTTACACTCTGCTATTGTCTCTTACACTCTGCTACTGTCTCTTACACTCTGCTACTGTCTATAACACTCTCTTACACTCTGTTACTGTCTATTACACTCTGCTACTGTCTCTTACACTCTCTTACACTGTTACACTCTGCTACAGTCTATTACACTCTGCTACTGTCTCTTACACTCTGCTATTGTCTCTTACACTCTGCTACTGTCTATAACACTCTCTTACACTCTCTTACACTCTGCTACTGTCTCTTACACTATGTTACTGTCTCTTACACTCTCCTACACTATGTTACTGTCTCTTACACTCTCTTACACTCTGTTACACTCTCTTACACGCTGTAACTGTCTCTTACACTCTCTTACACTCTGCTACTGTCTATAACACTCTCTTACACTCTGTTACTGTCTATTACACTCTGCTACTGTCTCTTACACTCTCTTACACTATGTTACACTCTGCTACAGTCTATTACACTCTGCTACTGTCTCTTACACTCTGCTATTGTCTCTTACACTCTGCTACTGTCTATAACACTCTCTTACACTCTGTTACTGTCTATTACACTCTGCTACTGTCTCTTACACTCTCTTACACTCTGCTGCTGTCTATTACACTCTGCTACTGTCTCTTACACTCTGCTATTGTCTCTTACACTCTGCTACTGTCTATAACACTCTCTTACACTCTGTTACTGTCTATTACACTCTGCTACAGTCTCTTACACTGTCTTACACTATGTTACACTCTGCTCCAGTCTATTACACTCTGCTATTGTCTCTTACACTCTGCTACTGTCTATAACACTCTCTTACACTCTGTTACTGTCTATTACACTCTGCGACTGTCTCTTCAACTCTCTTACACTCTTCTGCTGTCTCTTACACTCTGTTACTGTCTCTTACACTATGTTACACTCTCTTACACTCTGTAACTGTCTCTTACACTCTCTTACACTCTGTTACTGTCTCCTATACTCTGTTACTGTCTCCTATACTCTGTTACACTCTCTTACACTCTGCTGCTGTCTCTTACACTCTGTTACTGTCTCTTACACTCTCTTACACTCTCTTACACTCTCCTACTGTCTCTTACACCCTCTTACACTCTGTTACTGTCTCTTACACTCTGTTACTGTCTCTTAAACTCTGCTACTGTCTATAACACTCTCGTACACTCTGTTACTGTCTATTACACTCTGCTACTGTCTCTTACACTCTCTTACACTATGTTACACTCTGCTACAGTCTATTACACTCTGCTACTGTCTCTTACACTCTGCTATTGTCTCTTACACTCTGCTACTGTCTCTTACACTCTGCTACTGTCTATAACACTCTCTTACACTCTGTTACTGTCTATTACACTCTGCTACTGTCTCTTACACTCTCTTACGCTGTTACACTCTGCTACAGTCTATTACACTCTGCTACTGTCTCTTACACTCTGCTATTGTCTCTTACACTCTCTTACACTCTGCTACTGTCTCTTACACCCTCTTACACTCTGTTACTGTCTCTTACACTCTCTTACACTCTGTTACACTCTCTTACACGCTGTTACACTCTCTTACACGCTGTTACACCCTCTTACACACTGTTACTGTCTCTTACACTCTCCTACACTCTGCTACTGTCTCTTACACTCTGTTACTGTTTCTTACACTCTGCTACTGTCTCTAACACTCTGCTACTGTCTCTTTCACTCTGCTACTGTCTCTTACACTCTGCTACTATCTCTTACGCTCTGTTACTGTGTCTTACACTGTACTACACTGTCATACACTCTGTTACTGTATCTTACACTATGTTACTGTATCTTACACTATGTTACTGTCTCGTACACTCTGTTACTGTCTCTTACACTCTGTTACTGTCTCCTATACTCTGTTACTGTCTCTTACACCCTGTTACACTCTCTTACACTCTGCTACTGTCTCTTACACTCTACTACACTCTCGTACACTCTGTTACTGTCTATTACACTCTCTTACACTCTGCTGCTGTCTCTTACACTCTGTTACTGTCTCTTACACTCTGTTACTGTCTCTTACACTCCTATCTCTTACACTCTACTACACTCTACTACTGTCTCTTTCACTCTGCTACTGTCTCTTTCACTCTGTTACTGTCTCTTACACTCTGTTACTGTCTCTTACACTCTGCTACTGTCTATAACACTCTCTTACACTATGTTACACTCTGCTACTGTCTCTTACACTCTGCTATTGTCTCTTACACTCTGCTACTGTCTCTTACACTCTATTACACTCTGTTACTGTCTATTACACTCTGCTACTGTCTCTTACACTCTCTTACACTATGTTACACTCTCTTACACTCTGCTGCTGTCTCTTACACTCTGTTACTGTCTCTTACACTCTGTTACTGTCTCTTACACTCTCCTACACTCTGTTACTGTCTCTTACACTCTCTTACACTCTCTTACTGTCTCTTACACTCTGTTACACTCTCTTACACGCTGTTACACTCTCTTACACTCTGTTACTGTCTCTTACACTCTCTTACACTCTGCTACTGTCTCTTACACTCTGCTACTGTCTATTACACTCTGCTACTCTCTCTTTCACTTTGCTTCTGTCTCTTACACACTGCAACTGTCTCTTACGCTGTGTTACTGTCTCTTACACTCTACTACACTCTCGTATACTCTGTTACTGTCTCTTACACTCTGTTACTGTCTCGTACACTCTGTTACTGTCTCGTACACTCTGTTACTGTCTCGTACACTCTGTTACTGTCTCTTACACTCTGTTACACTCTCTTACACTCTGTTACTGTCTCTTACACTCTTACACTCTGCTGCTGTCTCTTACACTCTGTTACTGTCTCTTACACTCTGTTACTGTATATTACACTCTGCTACTGTCTCTTACACTCTGCTATTGTCTCTTGCACTCTGCTACTGTCTATAACACTCTCTTACACTCTGTTACTGTCTATTACACTCTGCTATTGTCTCTTACACTCTCTTACACTCTGTTACACTCTGCTACAGTCTATTACACTCTGCTACTGTCTCTTACACTCTGCTATTGTCTCTTACACTCTGCTACTGTCTCTTACACTCTATTACACTCTGTTACTGTCTATTACACACTGCTACTATCTCTTTCACTCTCTTACACTATGTTACACACTCTTACACTCTGCTGCTGTCTCTTACACTCTGTTACTGTCTCTTACACTCTGTTACTGTCTCTTACACTCTCTTACACTCTGTTACACTCTCTTACATGCTGTTACACTCTCTTACACTCTGTTACTGTCTATTACACTCTCTTACACTGCTACTGTCTCTTACTCTCTGCTACTGTCTCTTACACTCTGCTACTCTCTCTTTCACTCTGCTTCTGTCTCTTACACTCTGCTACTGTCTCTTATGCTCTGTTACTGTCTCTTACACTCTGTTACACTCTCTTACACTCTGCTGCTGTCTCTTACACTCTGTTACTGTCTCTTACACTCTGTTACTGTCTCTTACACTCTCTTACACTCTCCTACACTCTGCTACTGTCTCTTACACCCTCTTACACTCTGTTACTGTCTCTTACACTCTGTTACTGTCTCTTAAACTCTGCTACTGTCTATAACACTCTCTTACACTCTGTTAATGTCTATTACACTCTGCTACTGTCTCTTACACTCTCTTACACTGTTACACTCTGCTACAGTCTATTACACTCTGCTACTGTCTCTTACACTCTGCTATTGTCTCTTACACTCTGCTACTGTCTATAACACTCTCTTACACTCTGTTACTGTCTATTACACTCTGCTACTGTCTCTTACACTCTCTTACACTCTGCTGCTGTCTATTACACTCTGCTACTGTCTCTTACACTCTGCTATTGTCTCTTACACTCTGCTACTGTCTATAACACTCTCTTACACTCTGTTACTGTCTATTACACTCTGCTACAGTCTCTTACACTCTCTTACACTATTTTACACTCTGCTCCAGTCTATTACACTCTGCTATTGTCTCTTACACTCTGCTACTGTCTATAACACTCTCTTACACTCTGTTACTGTCTATTACACTCTGCGACTGTCTCTTCAACTCTCTTACACTCTTCTGCTGTCTCTTACACTCTGTTACTGTCTCTTACACTATGTTACACTCTCTTACACTCTGTAACTGTCTCTTACACTCTCTTACACTCTGTTACTGTCTCCTATACTCTGTTACTGTCTCCTATACTCTGTTACACTCTCTTACACTCTGCTGCTGTCTCTTACACTCTGTTACTGTCTCTTACACTCTGTTACTGTCTCTTACACTCTCTTACACTCTCTTACACTCTCCTACACTCTGCTACTGTCTCTTACACCCTCTTACACTCTTACTGTCTCTTACACTCTGTTACTGTCTCTTAAACTCTGCTACTGTCTATAACACTCTCTTACACTCTATTACTGTCTATTACACTCTGCTACTGTCTCTTACACTCTCTTACACTATTTTACACTCTGCTACAGTCTATTACACTCTGCTACTGTCTCTTACACTCTGCTATTGTCCCTTACACTCTGCTACTGTCTATAACACTCTCTTACACTCTCTTACACTCTGCTACTGTCTCTTACACTCTGTTACTGTCTCTTACACTCTCCTACACTATGTTACTGTCTCTTACACTCTCTTACACTCTGTTACACTCTCTTACACTCTGTAACTGTCTCTTACACTCTCTTACACTCTGCTACTGTCTATAACACTCTCTTACACTCTGTTACTGTCTATTACACTCTGCTACTGTCTCTTACACTCTCTTACACTATGTTACACTCTGCTACAGTCTATTACACTCTGCTACTGTCTCTTACACTCTGCTATTGTCTCTTACACTCTGCTATTGTCTATAACACTCTCTTACACTCTGTTACTGTCTATTACACTCTGCTACTGTCTCTTACACTCTCTTACACTCTGCTGCTATCTATTACACTCTGCTACTGTCTCTTACACTCTGCTATTGTCTCTTACACTCTGCTACTGTCTATAACACTCTCTTACACTCTGTTACTGTCTATTACACTCTGCTACAGTCTCTTACACTGTCTTACACTATGTTACACTCTGCTCCAGTCTATTACACTCTGCTATTGTCTCTTACACTCTGCTACTGTCTATAACACTCTCTTACACTCTGTTACTGTCTATTACACTCTGCGACTGTCTCTTCAACTCTCTTACACTCTTCTGCTGTCTCTTACACTCTGTTACTGTCTCTTACACTATGTTACACTCTCTTACACTCTGTAACTGTCTCCTATACTCTGTTACTGTCTCCTATACTCTGTTACTGTCTCCTATACTCTGTTACACTCTCTTACACTCTGCTGCTGTCTCTTACACTCTGTTACTGTCTCTTACACTCTCTTACACTCTCTTACACTCTCCTACACTCTCCTACTGTCTCTTACACCCTCTTACACTCTGTTACTGTCTCTTACACTCTGTTACTGTCTCTTAAACTCTGCTACTGTCTATAACACTCTCGTACACTCTGTTACTGTCTATTACACTCTGCTACTGTCTCTTACACTCTCTTACACTATGTTACACTCTGCTACAGTCTATTACACTCTGCTACTGTCTCTTACACTCTGCTATTGTCTCTTACACTCTGCTACTGTCTCTTACACTCTGCTACTGTCTATAACACTCTCTTACACTCTGTTACTGTCTATTACACTCTGCTACTGTCTCTTACACTCTCTTACACTGTTACACTCTGCTACAGTCTATTACACTCTGCTAATGTCTCTTACACTCTGCTATTGTCTCTTACACTCTGCTACTGTCTATAACACTCTCTTACACTCTCTTACACTCTGCTACTGTCTCTTACACTCTGTTACTGTCTCTTACACTCTCCTACACTATGTTACTGTCTCTTACACTCTCTTACACTCTGTTACACTCTCTTACACGCTGTAACTGTCTCTTACACTCTCTTACACTCTGCTACTGTCTATAACACTCTCTTACACTCTGTTACTGTCTATTACACTCTGCTACTGTCTCTTACACTCTCTTACACTATGTTACACTCTGCTACAGTCTATTACACTCTGCTACTGTCTCTTACACTCTGCTATTGTCTCTTACACTCTGCTACTGTCTATAACACTCTCTTACACTCTGTTACTGTGTATTACACTCTGCTACTGTCTCTTACACTCTCTTACACTCTACTGCTGTCTATTACACTCTGCTACTGTCTCTTACACTCTGCTATTGTCTCTTACACTCTGCTACTGTCTATAACACTCTCTTACACTCTGTTACTGTCTATTACACTCTGCTACAGTATCTTACACTGTCTTACACTATGTTACACTCTGCTCCAGTCTATTACACTCTGCTATTGTCTCTTACACTCTGCTACTGTCTATAACACTCTCTTACACTCTGTTACTGTCTATTACACTCTGCGACTGTCTCTTCAACTCTCTTACACTTCTGCTGTCTCTTACACTCTGTTACTGTCTCTTACACTATGTTACACTCTCTTACACTCTGTAACTGTCTCTTACACTCTCTTACACTCTGTTACTGTCTCCTATACTCTGTTACTGTCTCCTATACTCTGTTACTGTCTCCTATACTCTGTTACACTCTCTTACACTCTGCTGCTGTCTCTTACACTCTGTTACTGTCTCTTACACTCTCTTACACTCTCTTACACTCTCTTACACTCTCTTACACTCTCTTACACTCTCTTACACTCTCCTACTGTCTCTTACACCCTCTTACACTCTGTTACTGTCTCTTACACTCTGTTACTGTCTCTTAAACTCTGCTACTGTCTATAACACTCTCGTACACTCTGTTACTGTCTATTACACTCTGCTACTGTCTCTTACACTCTCTTACACTATGTTACACTCTGCTACAGTCTATTACACTCTGCTACTGTCTCTTACACTCTGCTATTGTCTCTTACACTCTGCTACTGTCTCTTACACTCTGCTACTGTCTATAACACTCTCTTACACTCTGTTACTGTCTATTACACTCTGCTACTGTCTCTTACACTCTCTTACACTGTTACACTCTGCTACAGTCTATTACACTCTGCTACTGTCTCTTACACTCTGCTATTGTCTCTTACACTCTCTTACACTCTGCTACTGTCTCTTACACCCTCTTACACTCTGTTACTGTCTCTTACACTCTCTTACACTCTGTTACACTCTCTTACACGCTGTTACACTCTCTTACACGCTGTTACACCCTCTTACACACTGTTACTGTCTCTTACACTCTCCTACACTCTGCTACTGTCTCTTACACTCTGTTACTGTTTCTTACACTCTGCTACTGTCTCTAACACTCTGCTACTGTCTCTTTCACTCTGCTACTGTCTCTTACACTCTGCTACTATCTCTTACGCTCTGTTACTGTGTCTTACACTGTACTACACTGTCATACACTCTGTTACTGTATCTTACACTATGTTACTGTATCTTACACTATGTTACTGTCTCGTACACTCTGTTACTGTCTCTTACACTCTGTTACTGTCTCCTATACTCTGTTACTGTCTCTTACACCCTGTTACACTCTCTTACACTCTGCTACTGTCTCTTACACTCTACTACACTCTCGTACACTCTGTTACTGTCTATTACACTCTCTTACACTCTGCTGCTGTCTCTTACACTCTGTTACTGTCTCTTACACTCTGTTACTGTCTCTTACACTCCTATCTCTTACACTCTACTACACTCTACTACTGTCTCTTTCACTCTGCTACTGTCTCTTTCACTCTGTTACTGTCTCTTACACTCTGTTACTGTCTCTTACACTCTGCTACTGTCTATAACACTCTCTTACACTATGTTACACTCTGCTACTGTCTCTTACACTCTGCTATTGTCTCTTACACTCTGCTACTGTCTCTTACACTCTATTACACTCTGTTACTGTCTATTACACTCTGCTACTGTCTCTTACACTCTCTTACACTATGTTACACTCTCTTACACTCTGCTGCTGTCTCTTACACTCTGTTACTGTCTCTTACACTCCGTTACTGTCTCTTACACTCTCCTACACTCTGTTACTGTCTCTTACACTCTCTTACACTCTCTTACTGTCTCTTACACTCTGTTACACTCTCTTACACGCTGTTACACTCTCTTACACTCTGTTACTGTCTCTTACACTCTCTTACACTCTGCTACTGTCTCTTACACTCTGCTACTGTCTATTACACTCTGCTACTCTCTCTTTCACTTTGCTTCTGTCTCTTACACACTGCTACTGTCTCTTACGCTCTGTTACTGTCTCTTACACTCTACTACACTCTCGTATACTCTGTTACTGTCCCTTACACTCTGTTACTGTCTCGTACACTCTGTTACTGTCTCGTACACTCTGTTACTGTCTCTTACACTCTGTTACACTCTCTTACACTCTGTTACTGTCTCTTACACTCTTACACTCTGCTGCTGTCTCTTACACTCTGTTACTGTCTCTTACACTCTGTTACTGTATATTACACTCTGCTACTGTCTCTTACACTCTGCTATTGTCTCTTGCAATCTGCTACTGTCTATAACACTCTCTTACACTCTGTTACTGTCTATTACACTCTGCTATTGTCTCTTACACTCTGTTACACTCTGCTACAGTCTATTACACTCTGCTACTGTCTCTTACACTCTGCTATTGTCTCTTACACTCTGCTACTGTCTCTTACACTCTATTACACTCTGTTACTGTCTATTACACTCTGCTACTATCTCTTTCACTCTCTTACACTATGTTACACACTCTTACACTCTGCTGCTGTCTCTTACACTCTGTTACTGTCTCTTACACTCTGTTACTGTCTCTTACACTCTCTTACACTCTGTTACACTCTCTTACATGCTGTTACACTCTCTTACACTCTGTTACTGTCTATTACACTCTCTTACACTCTGCTACTGTCTCTTACTCTCTGCTACTGTCTCTTACACTCTGCTACTCTCTCTTTCACTCTGCTTCTGTCTCTTACACTCTGCTACTGTCTCTTATGCTCTGTTACTGTCTCTTACACTCTGTTACACTCTCTTACACTCTGCTGCTGTCTCTTACACTCTGTTACTGTCTCTTACACTCTGTTACTGTCTCTTACACTCTCTTACACTCTCCTACACTCTGCTACTGTCTCTTACACCCTCTTACACTCTGTTACTGTCTCTTACACTCTGTTACTGTCTCTTAAACTCTGCTACTGTCTATAACACTCTCTTACACTCTGTTAATGTCTATTACACTCTGCTACTGTCTCTTACACTCTCTTACACTATTTTACACTCTGCTCCAGTCTATTACACTCTGCTATTGTCTCTTACACTCTGCTACTGTCTATAACACTCTCTTACACTCTGTTACTGTCTATTACACTCTGCGACTGTCTCTTCAACTCTCTTACACTCTTCTGCTGTCTCTTACACTCTGTTACTGTCTCTTACACTATGTTACACTCTCTTACACTCTGTAACTGTCTCTTACACTCTCTTACACTCTGTTACTGTCTCCTATACTCTGTTACTGTCTCCTATACTCTGTTACACTCTCTTACACTCTGCTGCTGTCTCTTACACTCTGTTACTGTCTCTTACACTCTGTTACTGTCTCTTACACTCTCTTACACTCTCTTACACTCTCCTACACTCTGCTACTGTCTCTTACACCCTCTTACACTCTTACTGTCTCTTACACTCTGTTACTGTCTCTTAAACTCTGCTACTGTCTATAACACTCTCTTACACTCTATTACTGTCTATTACACTCTGCTACTGTCTCTTACACTCTCTTACACTATTTTACACTCTGCTACAGTCTATTACACTCTGCTACTGTCTCTTACACTCTGCTATTGTCCCTTACACTCTGCTACTGTCTATAACACTCTCTTACACTCTCTTACACTCTGCTACTGTCTCTTACACTCTGTTACTGTCTCTTACACTCTCCTACACTATGTTACTGTCTCTTACACTCTCTTACACTCTGTTACACTCTCTTACACTCTGTAACTGTCTCTTACACTCTCTTACACTCTGCTACTGTCTATAACACTCTCTTACACTCTGTTACTGTCTATTACACTCTGCTACTGTCTCTTACACTCTCTTACACTATGTTACACTCTGCTACAGTCTATTACACTCTGCTACTGTCTCTTACACTCTGCTATTGTCTCTTACACTCTGCTATTGTCTATAACACTCTCTTACACTCTGTTACTGTCTATTACACTCTGCTACTGTCTCTTACACTCTCTTACACTCTGCTGCTGTCTATTACACTCTGCTACTGTCTCTTACACTCTGCTATTGTCTCTTACACTCTGCTACTGTCTATAACACTCTCTTACACTCTGTTACTGTCTATTACACTCTGCTACAGTCTCTTACACTGTCTTACACTATGTTACACTCTGCTCCAGTCTATTACACTCTGCTATTGTCTCTTACACTCTGCTACTGTCTATAACACTCTCTTACACTCTGTTACTGTCTATTACACTCTGCGACTGTCTCTTCAACTCTCTTACACTCTTCTGCTGTCTCTTACACTCTGTTACTGTCTCTTACACTATGTTACACTCTCTTACACTCTGTAACTGTCTCTTACACTCTCTTACACTCTGTTACTGTCTCCTATACTCTGTTACTGTCTCCTATACTCTGTTACTGTCTCCTATACTCTGTTACACTCTCTTACACTCTGCTGCTGTCTCTTACACTCTGTTGCTGTCTCTTACACTCTGTTACTGTCTCTTACACTCTCTTACACTCTCTTACACTCTCTTACACTCTCCTACTGTCTCTTACACCCTCTTACACTCTGTTACTGTCTCTTACACTCTGTTACTGTCTCTTAAACTCTGCTACTGTCTATAACACTCTCGTACACTCTGTTACTGTCTATTACACTCTGCTACTGTCTCTTACACTCTCTTACACTATGTTACACTCTGCTACAGTCTATTACACTCTGCTACTGTCTCTTACACTCTGCTATTGTCTCTTACACTCTGCTACTGTCTCTTACACTCTGCTACTGTCTATAACACTCTCTTACACTCTGTTACTGTCTATTACACTCTGCTACTGTCTCTTACACTCTCTTACACTGTTACACTCTGCTACAGTCTATTACACTCTGCTACTGTCTCTTACACTCTGCTATTGTCTCTTACACTCTGCTACTGTCTATAACACTCTCTTACACTCTCTTACACTCTGCTACTGTCTCTTACACTATGTTACTGTCTCTTACACTCTCCTACACTATGTTACTGTCTCTTACACTCTCTTACACTCTGTTACACTCTCTTACACGCTGTAACTGTCTCTTACACTCTCTTACACTCTGCTACTGTCTATAACACTCTCTTACACTCTGTTACTGTCTATTACACTCTGCTACTGTCTCTTACACTCTCTTACACTATGTTACACTCTGCTACAGTCTATTACACTCTGCTACTGTCTCTTACACTCTGCTATTGTCTCTTACACTCTGCTACTGTCTATAACACTCTCTTACACTCTGTTACTGTCTATTACACTCTGCTACTGTCTCTTACACTCTCTTACACTCTGCTGCTGTCTATTACACTCTGCTACTGTCTCTTACACTCTGCTATTGTCTCTTACACTCTGCTACTGTCTATAACACTCTCTTACACTCTGTTACTGTCTATTACACTCTGCTACAGTCTCTTACACTGTCTTACACTATGTTACACTCTGCTCCAGTCTATTACACTCTGCTATTGTCTCTTACACTCTGCTACTGTCTATAACACTCTCTTACACTCTGTTACTGTCTATTACACTCTGCGACTGTCTCTTCAACTCTCTTACACTCTTCTGCTGTCTCTTACACTCTGTTACTGTCTCTTACACTATGTTACACTCTCTTACACTCTGTAACTGTCTCTTACACTCTCTTACACTCTGTTACTGTCTCCTATACTCTGTTACTGTCTCCTATACTCTGTTACACTCTCTTACACTCTGCTGCTGTCTCTTACACTCTGTTACTGTCTCTTACACTCTCTTACACTCTCTTACACTCTCCTACTGTCTCTTACACCCTCTTACACTCTGTTACTGTCTCTTACACTCTGTTACTGTCTCTTAAACTCTGCTACTGTCTATAACACTCTCGTACACTCTGTTACTGTCTATTACACTCTGCTACTGTCTCTTACACTCTCTTACACTATGTTACACTCTGCTACAGTCTATTACACTCTGCTACTGTCTCTTACACTCTGCTATTGTCTCTTACACTCTGCTACTGTCTCTTACACTCTGCTACTGTCTATAACACTCTCTTACACTCTGTTACTGTCTATTACACTCTGCTACTGTCTCTTACACTCTCTTACGCTGTTACACTCTGCTACAGTCTATTACACTCTGCTACTGTCTCTTACACTCTGCTATTGTCTCTTACACTCTCTTACACTCTGCTACTGTCTCTTACACCCTCTTACACTCTGTTACTGTCTCTTACACTCTCTTACACTCTGTTACACTCTCTTACACGCTGTTACACTCTCTTACACGCTGTTACACCCTCTTACACACTGTTACTGTCTCTTACACTCTCCTACACTCTGCTACTGTCTCTTACACTCTGTTACTGTTTCTTACACTCTGCTACTGTCTCTAACACTCTGCTACTGTCTCTTTCACTCTGCTACTGTCTCTTACACTCTGCTACTATCTCTTACGCTCTGTTACTGTGTCTTACACTGTACTACACTGTCATACACTCTGTTACTGTATCTTACACTATGTTACTGTATCTTACACTATGTTACTGTCTCGTACACTCTGTTACTGTCTCTTACACTCTGTTACTGTCTCCTATACTCTGTTACTGTCTCTTACACCCTGTTACACTCTCTTACACTCTGCTACTGTCTCTTACACTCTACTACACTCTCGTACACTCTGTTACTGTCTATTACACTCTCTTACACTCTGCTGCTGTCTCTTACACTCTGTTACTGTCTCTTACACTCTGTTACTGTCTCTTACACTCCTATCTCTTACACTCTACTACACTCTACTACTGTCTCTTTCACTCTGCTACTGTCTCTTTCACTCTGTTACTGTCTCTTACACTCTGTTACTGTCTCTTACACTCTGCTACTGTCTATAACACTCTCTTACACTATGTTACACTCTGCTACTGTCTCTTACACTCTGCTATTGTCTCTTACACTCTGCTACTGTCTCTTACACTCTATTACACTCTGTTACTGTCTATTACACTCTGCTACTGTCTCTTACACTCTCTTACACTATGTTACACTCTCTTACACTCTGCTGCTGTCTCTTACACTCTGTTACTGTCTCTTACACTCTGTTACTGTCTCTTACACTCTCCTACACTCTGTTACTGTCTCTTACACTCTCTTACACTCTCTTACTGTCTCTTACACTCTGTTACACTCTCTTACACGCTGTTACACTCTCTTACACTCTGTTACTGTCTCTTACACTCTCTTACACTCTGCTACTGTCTCTTACACTCTGCTACTGTCTATTACACTCTGCTACTCTCTCTTTCACTTTGCTTCTGTCTCTTACACACTGCTACTGTCTCTTACGCTGTGTTACTGTCTCTTACACTCTACTACACTCTCGTATACTCTCTTACTGTCTCTTACACTCTGTTACTGTCTCGTACACTCTGTTACTGTCTCGTACACTCTGTTACTGTCTCTTACACTCTGTTACACTCTCTTACACTCTGTTACTGTCTCTTACACTCTTACACTCTGCTGCTGTCTCTTACACTCTGTTACTGTCTCTTACACTCTGTTACTGTATATTACACTCTGCTACTGTCTCTTACACTCTGCTATTGTCTCTTGCACTCTGCTACTGTCTATAACACTCTCTTACACTCTGTTACTGTCTATTACACTCTGCTATTGTCTCTTACACTCTCTTACACTCTGTTACACTCTGCTACAGTCTATTACACTCTGCTACTGTCTCTTACACTCTGCTATTGTCTCTTACACTCTGCTACTGTCTCTTACACTCTATTACACTCTGTTACTGTCTATTACACTCTGCTACTATCTCTTTCACTCTCTTACACTATGTTACACACTCTTACACTCTGCTGCTGTCTCTTACACTCTGTTACTGTCTCTTACACTCTGTTACTGTCTCTTACACTCTCTTACACTCTGTTACACTCTCTTACATGCTGTTACACTCTCTTACACTCTGTTACTGTCTATTACACTCTCTTACACTCTGCTACTGTCTCTTACTCTCTGCTACTGTCTCTTACACTCTGCTACTCTCTCTTTCACTCTGCTTCTGTCTCTTACACTCTGCTACTGTCTCTTATGCTCTGTTACTGTCTCTTACACTCTGTTACACTCTCTTACACTCTGCTGCTGTCTCTTACACTCTGTTACTGTCTCTTACACTCTGTTACTGTCTCTTACACTCTCTTACACTCTCCTACACTCTGCTACTGTCTCTTACACCCTCTTACACTCTGTTACTGTCTCTTACACTCTGTTACTGTCTCTTAAACTCTGCTACTGTCTATAACACTCTCTTACACTCTGTTAATGTCTATTACACTCTGCTACTGTCTCTTACACTCTCTTACACTGTTACACTCTGCTACAGTCTATTACACTCTGCTACTGTCTCTTACACTCTGCTATTGTCTCTTACACTCTGCTACTGTCTATAACACTCTCTTACACTCTGTTACTGTCTATTACACTCTGCTACTGTCTCTTACACTCTCTTACACTCTGCTGCTGTCTATTACACTCTGCTACTGTCTCTTACACTCTGCTATTGTCTCTTACACTCTGCTACTGTCTATAACACTCTCTTACACTCTGTTACTGTCTATTACACTCTGCTACAGTCTCTTACACTCTCTTACACTATTTTACACTCTGCTCCAGTCTATTACACTCTGCTATTGTCTCTTACACTCTGCTACTGTCTATAACACTCTCTTACACTCTGTTACTGTCTATTACACTCTGCGACTGTCTCTTCAACTCTCTTACACTCTTCTGCTGTCTCTTACACTCTGTTACTGTCTCTTACACTATGTTACACTCTCTTACACTCTGTAACTGTCTCTTACACTCTCTTACACTCTGTTACTGTCTCCTATACTCTGTTACTGTCTCCTATACTCTGTTACACTCTCTTACACTCTGCTGCTGTCTCTTACACTCTGTTACTGTCTCTTACACTCTGTTACTGTCTCTTACACTCTCTTACACTCTCTTACACTCTCCTACACTCTGCTACTGTCTCTTACACTCTCTTACACTCTGTTACTGTCTCCTATACTCTGTTACTGTCTCCTATACTCTGTTACACTCTCTTACACTCTGCTGCTGTCTCTTACACTCTGTTACTGTCTCTTACACTCTGTTACTGTCTCTTACACTCTCTTACACTCTCTTACACTCTCCTACACTCTGCTACTGTCTCTTACACCCTCTTACACTCTTACTGTCTCTTACACTCTGTTACTGTCTCTTAAACTCTGCTACTGTCTATAACACTCTCTTACACTCTATTACTGTCTATTACACTCTGCTACTGTCTCTTACACTCTCTTACACTATTTTACACTCTGCTACAGTCTATTACACTCTGCTACTGTCTCTTACACTCTGCTATTGTCCCTTACACTCTGCTACTGTCTATAACACTCTCTTACACTCTCTTACACTCTGCTACTGTCTCTTACACTCTGTTACTGTCTCTTACACTCTACTACACTCTCGTATACTCTGTTACTGTCTCTTACACTCTGTTACTGTCTCGTACACTCTGTTACTGTCTCGTACACTCTGTTACTGTCTCGTACACTCTGTTACTGTCTCTTACACTCTGTTACACTCTCTTACACTCTGTTACTGTCTCTTACACTCTTACACTCTGCTGCTGTCTCTTACACTCTGTTACTGTCTCTTACACTCTGTTACTGTATATTACACTCTGCTACTGTCTCTTACACTCTGCTATTGTCTCTTGCACTCTGCTACTGTCTATAACACTCTCTTACACTCTGTTACTGTCTATTACACTCTGCTATTGTCTCTTACACTCTGTTACACTCTGCTACAGTCTATTACACTCTGCTACTGTCTCTTACACTCTGCTATTGTCTCTTACACTCTGCTACTGTCTCTTACACTCTATTACACTCTGTTACTGTCTATTACACTCTGCTACTATCTCTTTCACTCTCTTACACTATGTTACACACTCTTACACTCTGCTGCTGTCTCTTACACTCTGTTACTGTCTCTTACACTCTCTTACACTCTGTTACACTCTCTTACATGCTGTTACACTCTCTTACACTCTGTTACTGTCTATTACACTCTCTTACACTCTGCTACTGTCTCTTACTCTCTGCTACTGTCTCTTACACTCTGCTACTCTCTCTTTCACTCTGCTTCTGTCTCTTACACTCTGCTACTGTCTCTTATGCTCTGTTACTGTCTCTTACACTCTGTTACACTCTCTTACACTCTGCTGCTGTCTCTTACACTCTGTTACTGTCTCTTACACTCTGTTACTGTCTCTTACACTCTCTTACACTCTCCTACACTCTGCTACTGTCTCTTACACCCTCTTACACTCTGTTACTGTCTCTTACACTCTGTTACTGTCTCTTAAACTCTGCTACTGTCTATAACACTCTCTTACACTCTGTTACTGTCTATTACACTCTGCTACTGTCTCTTACACTCTCTTACACTCTGCTGCTGTCTATTACACTCTGCTACTGTCTCTTACACTCTGCTATTGTCTCTTACACTCTGCTACTGTCTATAACACTCTCTTACACTCTGTTACTGTCTATTACACTCTGCTACAGTCTCTTACACTCTCTTACACTATTTTACACTCTGCTCCAGTCTATTACATTCTGCTATTGTCTCTTACACTCTGCTACTGTCTATAACACTCTCTTACACTCTGTTACTGTCTATTACACTCTGTGACTGTCTCTTCAACTCTCTTACACTCTTCTGCTGTCTCTTACACTCTGTTACTGTCTCTTACACTATGTTACACTCTCTTACACTCTGTAACTGTCTCCTATACTCTGTTACTGTCTCCTATACTCTGTTACTGTCTCCTATACTCTGTTACACTCTCTTACACTCTGCTGCTGTCTCTTACACTCTGTTACTGTCTCTTACACTCTCTTACACTCTCTTACACTCTCCTACACTCTCCTACTGTCTCTTACACCCTCTTACACTCTGTTACTGTCTCTTACACTCTGTTACTGTCTCTTAAACTCTGCTACTGTCTATAACACTCTCGTACACTCTGTTACTGTCTATTACACTCTGCTACTGTCTCTTACACTCTCTTACACTATGTTACACTCTGCTACAGTCTATTACACTCTGCTACTGTCTCTTACACTCTGCTATTGTCTCTTACACTCTGCTACTGTCTCTTACACTCTGCTACTGTCTATAACACTCTCTTACACTCTGTTACTGTCTATTACACTCTGCTACTGTCTCTTACACTCTCTTACACTGTTACACTCTGCTACAGTCTATTACACTCTGCTACTGTCTCTTACACTCTGCTATTGTCTCTTACACTCTGCTACTGTCTATAACACTCTCTTACACTCTCTTACACTCTGCTACTGTCTCTTACACTATGTTACTGTCTCTTACACTCTCCT
The DNA here is from genome assembly GCA_029215755.1 of Spea hammondii. Taxonomy (NCBI): domain Eukaryota; kingdom Metazoa; phylum Chordata; class Amphibia; order Anura; family Pelobatidae; genus Spea; species Spea hammondii. Next base: position 32,279,528 of record JARDYJ010000012.1, on the reverse strand, counting down.
ACACTATGTTACTGTCTCTTACACTCTCTTACACTCTGTTACACTCTCTTACACGCTGTAACTGTCTCTTACACTCTCTTACACTCTGCTACTGTCTATAACACTCTCTTACACTCTGTTACTGTCTATTACACTCTGCTACTGTCTCTTACACTCTCTTACACTATGTTACACTCTGCTACAGTCTATTACACTCTGCTACTGTCTCTTACACTCTGCTATTGTCTCTTACACTCTGCTACTGTCTATAACACTCTCTTACACTCTGTTACTGTCTATTACACTCTGCTACTGTCTCTTACACTCTCTTACACTCTGCTGCTGTCTATTACACTCTGCTACTGTCTCTTACACTCTGCTATTGTCTCTTACACTCTGCTACTGTCTATAACACTCTCTTACACTCTGTTACTGTCTATTACACTCTGCTACAGTCTCTTACACTGTCTTACACTATGTTACACTCTGCTCCAGTCTATTACACTCTGCTATTGTCTCTTACACTCTGCTACTGTCTATAACACTCTCTTACACTCTGTTACTGTCTATTACACTCTGCGACTGTCTCTTCAACTCTCTTACACTCTTCTGCTGTCTCTTACACTCTGTTACTGTCTCTTACACTATGTTACACTCTCTTACACTCTGTAACTGTCTCTTACACTCTCTTACACTCTGTTACTGTCTCCTATACTCTGTTACTGTCTCCTATACTCTGTTACACTCTCTTACACTCTGCTGCTGTCTCTTACACTCTGTTACTGTCTCTTACACTCTCTTACACTCTCTTACACTCTCCTACTGTCTCTTACACCCTCTTACACTCTGTTACTGTCTCTTACACTCTGTTACTGTCTCTTAAACTCTGCTACTGTCTATAACACTCTCGTACACTCTGTTACTGTCTATTACACTCTGCTACTGTCTCTTACACTCTCTTACACTATGTTACACTCTGCTACAGTCTATTACACTCTGCTACTGTCTCTTACACTCTGCTATTGTCTCTTACACTCTGCTACTGTCTCTTACACTCTGCTACTGTCTATAACACTCTCTTACACTCTGTTACTGTCTATTACACTCTGCTACTGTCTCTTACACTCTCTTACGCTGTTACACTCTGCTACAGTCTATTACACTCTGCTACTGTCTCTTACACTCTGCTATTGTCTCTTACACTCTCTTACACTCTGCTACTGTCTCTTACACCCTCTTACACTCTGTTACTGTCTCTTACACTCTCTTACACTCTGTTACACTCTCTTACACGCTGTTACACTCTCTTACACGCTGTTACACCCTCTTACACACTGTTACTGTCTCTTACACTCTCCTACACTCTGCTACTGTCTCTTACACTCTGTTACTGTTTCTTACACTCTGCTACTGTCTCTAACACTCTGCTACTGTCTCTTTCACTCTGCTACTGTCTCTTACACTCTGCTACTATCTCTTACGCTCTGTTACTGTGTCTTACACTGTACTACACTGTCATACACTCTGTTACTGTATCTTACACTATGTTACTGTATCTTACACTATGTTACTGTCTCGTACACTCTGTTACTGTCTCTTACACTCTGTTACTGTCTCCTATACTCTGTTACTGTCTCTTACACCCTGTTACACTCTCTTACACTCTGCTACTGTCTCTTACACTCTACTACACTCTCGTACACTCTGTTACTGTCTATTACACTCTCTTACACTCTGCTGCTGTCTCTTACACTCTGTTACTGTCTCTTACACTCTGTTACTGTCTCTTACACTCCTATCTCTTACACTCTACTACACTCTACTACTGTCTCTTTCACTCTGCTACTGTCTCTTTCACTCTGTTACTGTCTCTTACACTCTGTTACTGTCTCTTACACTCTGCTACTGTCTATAACACTCTCTTACACTATGTTACACTCTGCTACTGTCTCTTACACTCTGCTATTGTCTCTTACACTCTGCTACTGTCTCTTACACTCTATTACACTCTGTTACTGTCTATTACACTCTGCTACTGTCTCTTACACTCTCTTACACTATGTTACACTCTCTTACACTCTGCTGCTGTCTCTTACACTCTGTTACTGTCTCTTACACTCTGTTACTGTCTCTTACACTCTCCTACACTCTGTTACTGTCTCTTACACTCTCTTACACTCTCTTACTGTCTCTTACACTCTGTTACACTCTCTTACACGCTGTTACACTCTCTTACACTCTGTTACTGTCTCTTACACTCTCTTACACTCTGCTACTGTCTCTTACACTCTGCTACTGTCTATTACACTCTGCTACTCTCTCTTTCACTTTGCTTCTGTCTCTTACACACTGCTACTGTCTCTTACGCTGTGTTACTGTCTCTTACACTCTACTACACTCTCGTATACTCTGTTACTGTCTCTTACACTCTGTTACTGTCTCGTACACTCTGTTACTGTCTCGTACACTCTGTTACTGTCTCGTACACTCTGTTACTGTCTCTTACACTCTGTTACACTCTCTTACACTCTGTTACTGTCTCTTACACTCTTACACTCTGCTGCTGTCTCTTACACTCTGTTACTGTCTCTTACACTCTGTTACTGTATATTACACTCTGCTACTGTCTCTTACACTCTGCTATTGTCTCTTGCACTCTGCTACTGTCTATAACACTCTCTTACACTCTGTTACTGTCTATTACACTCTGCTATTGTCTCTTACACTCTCTTACACTCTGTTACACTCTGCTACAGTCTATTACACTCTGCTACTGTCTCTTACACTCTGCTATTGTCTCTTACACTCTGCTACTGTCTCTTACACTCTATTACACTCTGTTACTGTCTATTACACTCTGCTACTATCTCTTTCACTCTCTTACACTATGTTACACACTCTTACACTCTGCTGCTGTCTCTTACACTCTGTTACTGTCTCTTACACTCTGTTACTGTCTCTTACACTCTCTTACACTCTGTTACACTCTCTTACATGCTGTTACACTCTCTTACACTCTGTTACTGTCTATTACACTCTCTTACACTCTGCTACTGTCTCTTACTCTCTGCTACTGTCTCTTACACTCTGCTACTCTCTCTTTCACTCTGCTTCTGTCTCTTACACTCTGCTACTGTCTCTTATGCTCTGTTACTGTCTCTTACACTCTGTTACACTCTCTTACACTCTGCTGCTGTCTCTTACACTCTGTTACTGTCTCTTACACTCTGTTACTGTCTCTTACACTCTCTTACACTCTCCTACACTCTGCTACTGTCTCTTACACCCTCTTACACTCTGTTACTGTCTCTTACACTCTGTTACTGTCTCTTAAACTCTGCTACTGTCTATAACACTCTCTTACACTCTGTTAATGTCTATTACACTCTGCTACTGTCTCTTACACTCTCTTACACTGTTACACTCTGCTACAGTCTATTACACTCTGCTACTGTCTCTTACACTCTGCTATTGTCTCTTACACTCTGCTACTGTCTATAACACTCTCTTACACTCTGTTACTGTCTATTACACTCTGCTACTGTCTCTTACACTCTCTTACACTCTGCTGCTGTCTATTACACTCTGCTACTGTCTCTTACACTCTGCTATTGTCTCTTACACTCTGCTACTGTCTATAACACTCTCTTACACTCTGTTACTGTCTATTACACTCTGCTACAGTCTCTTACACTCTCTTACACTATTTTACACTCTGCTCCAGTCTATTACACTCTGCTATTGTCTCTTACACTCTGCTACTGTCTATAACACTCTCTTACACTCTGTTACTGTCTATTACACTCTGCGACTGTCTCTTCAACTCTCTTACACTCTTCTGCTGTCTCTTACACTCTGTTACTGTCTCTTACACTATGTTACACTCTCTTACACTCTGTAACTGTCTCTTACACTCTCTTACACTCTGTTACTGTCTCCTATACTCTGTTACTGTCTCCTATACTCTGTTACACTCTCTTACACTCTGCTGCTGTCTCTTACACTCTGTTACTGTCTCTTACACTCTGTTACTGTCTCTTACACTCTCTTACACTCTCTTACACTCTCCTACACTCTGCTACTGTCTCTTACACCCTCTTACACTCTTACTGTCTCTTACACTCTGTTACTGTCTCTTAAACTCTGCTACTGTCTATAACACTCTCTTACACTCTATTACTGTCTATTACACTCTGCTACTGTCTCTTACACTCTCTTACACTATTTTACACTCTGCTACAGTCTATTACACTCTGCTACTGTCTCTTACACTCTGCTATTGTCCCTTACACTCTGCTACTGTCTATAACACTCTCTTACACTCTCTTACACTCTGCTACTGTCTCTTACACTCTGTTACTGTCTCTTACACTCTACTACACTCTCGTATACTCTGTTACTGTCTCTTACACTCTGTTACTGTCTCGTACACTCTGTTACTGTCTCGTACACTCTGTTACTGTCTCGTACACTCTGTTACTGTCTCTTACACTCTGTTACACTCTCTTACACTCTGTTACTGTCTCTTACACTCTTACACTCTGCTGCTGTCTCTTACACTCTGTTACTGTCTCTTACACTCTGTTACTGTATATTACACTCTGCTACTGTCTCTTACACTCTGCTATTGTCTCTTGCACTCTGCTACTGTCTATAACACTCTCTTACACTCTGTTACTGTCTATTACACTCTGCTATTGTCTCTTACACTCTGTTACACTCTGCTACAGTCTATTACACTCTGCTACTGTCTCTTACACTCTGCTATTGTCTCTTACACTCTGCTACTGTCTCTTACACTCTATTACACTCTGTTACTGTCTATTACACTCTGCTACTATCTCTTTCACTCTCTTACACTATGTTACACACTCTTACACTCTGCTGCTGTCTCTTACACTCTGTTACTGTCTCTTACACTCTCTTACACTCTGTTACACTCTCTTACATGCTGTTACACTCTCTTACACTCTGTTACTGTCTATTACACTCTCTTACACTCTGCTACTGTCTCTTACTCTCTGCTACTGTCTCTTACACTCTGCTACTCTCTCTTTCACTCTGCTTCTGTCTCTTACACTCTGCTACTGTCTCTTATGCTCTGTTACTGTCTCTTACACTCTGTTACACTCTCTTACACTCTGCTGCTGTCTCTTACACTCTGTTACTGTCTCTTACACTCTGTTACTGTCTCTTACACTCTCTTACACTCTCCTACACTCTGCTACTGTCTCTTACACCCTCTTACACTCTGTTACTGTCTCTTACACTCTGTTACTGTCTCTTAAACTCTGCTACTGTCTATAACACTCTCTTACACTCTGTTACTGTCTATTACACTCTGCTACTGTCTCTTACACTCTCTTACACTCTGCTGCTGTCTATTACACTCTGCTACTGTCTCTTACACTCTGCTATTGTCTCTTACACTCTGCTACTGTCTATAACACTCTCTTACACTCTGTTACTGTCTATTACACTCTGCTACAGTCTCTTACACTCTCTTACACTATTTTACACTCTGCTCCAGTCTATTACATTCTGCTATTGTCTCTTACACTCTGCTACTGTCTATAACACTCTCTTACACTCTGTTACTGTCTATTACACTCTGTGACTGTCTCTTCAACTCTCTTACACTCTTCTGCTGTCTCTTACACTCTGTTACTGTCTCTTACACTATGTTACACTCTCTTACACTCTGTAACTGTCTCCTATACTCTGTTACTGTCTCCTATACTCTGTTACTGTCTCCTATACTCTGTTACACTCTCTTACACTCTGCTGCTGTCTCTTACACTCTGTTACTGTCTCTTACACTCTCTTACACTCTCTTACACTCTCCTACACTCTCCTACTGTCTCTTACACCCTCTTACACTCTGTTACTGTCTCTTACACTCTGTTACTGTCTCTTAAACTCTGCTACTGTCTATAACACTCTCGTACACTCTGTTACTGTCTATTACACTCTGCTACTGTCTCTTACACTCTCTTACACTATGTTACACTCTGCTACAGTCTATTACACTCTGCTACTGTCTCTTACACTCTGCTATTGTCTCTTACACTCTGCTACTGTCTCTTACACTCTGCTACTGTCTATAACACTCTCTTACACTCTGTTACTGTCTATTACACTCTGCTACTGTCTCTTACACTCTCTTACACTGTTACACTCTGCTACAGTCTATTACACTCTGCTACTGTCTCTTACACTCTGCTATTGTCTCTTACACTCTGCTACTGTCTATAACACTCTCTTACACTCTCTTACACTCTGCTACTGTCTCTTACACTATGTTACTGTCTCTTACACTCTCCTACACTATGTTACTGTCTCTTACACTCTCTTACACTCTGTTACACTCTCTTACACGCTGTAACTGTCTCTTACACTCTCTTACACTCTGCTACTGTCTATAACACTCTCTTACACTCTGTTACTGTCTATTACACTCTGCTACTGTCTCTTACACTCTCTTACACTATGTTACACTCTGCTACAGTCTATTACACTCTGCTACTGTCTCTTACACTCTGCTATTGTCTCTTACACTCTGCTACTGTCTATAACACTCTCTTACACTCTGTTACTGTCTATTACACTCTGCTACTGTCTCTTACACTCTCTTACACTCTGCTGCTGTCTATTACACTCTGCTACTGTCTCTTACACTCTGCTATTGTCTCTTACACTCTGCTACTGTCTATAACACTCTCTTACACTCTGTTACTGTCTATTACACTCTGCTACAGTCTCTTACACTGTCTTACACTATGTTACACTCTGCTCCAGTCTATTACACTCTGCTATTGTCTCTTACACTCTGCTACTGTCTATAACACTCTCTTACACTCTGTTACTGTCTATTACACTCTGCGACTGTCTCTTCAACTCTCTTACACTCTTCTGCTGTCTCTTACACTCTGTTACTGTCTCTTACACTATGTTACACTCTCTTACACTCTGTAACTGTCTCTTACACTCTCTTACACTCTGTTACTGTCTCCTATACTCTGTTACTGTCTCCTATACTCTGTTACACTCTCTTACACTCTGCTGCTGTCTCTTACACTCTGTTACTGTCTCTTACACTCTCTTACACTCTCTTACACTCTCCTACTGTCTCTTACACCCTCTTACACTCTGTTACTGTCTCTTACACTCTGTTACTGTCTCTTAAACTCTGCTACTGTCTATAACACTCTCGTACACTCTGTTACTGTCTATTACACTCTGCTACTGTCTCTTACACTCTCTTACACTATGTTACACTCTGCTACAGTCTATTACACTCTGCTACTGTCTCTTACACTCTGCTATTGTCTCTTACACTCTGCTACTGTCTCTTACACTCTGCTACTGTCTATAACACTCTCTTACACTCTGTTACTGTCTATTACACTCTGCTACTGTCTCTTACACTCTCTTACGCTGTTACACTCTGCTACAGTCTATTACACTCTGCTACTGTCTCTTACACTCTGCTATTGTCTCTTACACTCTCTTACACTCTGCTACTGTCTCTTACACCCTCTTACACTCTGTTACTGTCTCTTACACTCTCTTACACTCTGTTACACTCTCTTACACGCTGTTACACTCTCTTACACGCTGTTACACCCTCTTACACACTGTTACTGTCTCTTACACTCTCCTACACTCTGCTACTGTCTCTTACACTCTGTTACTGTTTCTTACACTCTGCTACTGTCTCTAACACTCTGCTACTGTCTCTTTCACTCTGCTACTGTCTCTTACACTCTGCTACTATCTCTTACGCTCTGTTACTGTGTCTTACACTGTACTACACTGTCATACACTCTGTTACTGTATCTTACACTATGTTACTGTATCTTACACTATGTTACTGTCTCGTACACTCTGTTACTGTCTCTTACACTCTGTTACTGTCTCCTATACTCTGTTACTGTCTCTTACACCCTGTTACACTCTCTTACACTCTGCTACTGTCTCTTACACTCTACTACACTCTCGTACACTCTGTTACTGTCTATTACACTCTCTTACACTCTGCTGCTGTCTCTTACACTCTGTTACTGTCTCTTACACTCTGTTACTGTCTCTTACACTCCTATCTCTTACACTCTACTACACTCTACTACTGTCTCTTTCACTCTGCTACTGTCTCTTTCACTCTGTTACTGTCTCTTACACTCTGTTACTGTCTCTTACACTCTGCTACTGTCTATAACACTCTCTTACACTATGTTACACTCTGCTACTGTCTCTTACACTCTGCTATTGTCTCTTACACTCTGCTACTGTCTCTTACACTCTATTACACTCTGTTACTGTCTATTACACTCTGCTACTGTCTCTTACACTCTCTTACACTATGTTACACTCTCTTACACTCTGCTGCTGTCTCTTACACTCTGTTACTGTCTCTTACACTCTGTTACTGTCTCTTACACTCTCCTACACTCTGTTACTGTCTCTTACACTCTCTTACACTCTCTTACTGTCTCTTACACTCTGTTACACTCTCTTACACGCTGTTACACTCTCTTACACTCTGTTACTGTCTCTTACACTCTCTTACACTCTGCTACTGTCTCTTACACTCTGCTACTGTCTATTACACTCTGCTACTCTCTCTTTCACTTTGCTTCTGTCTCTTACACACTGCTACTGTCTCTTACGCTGTGTTACTGTCTCTTACACTCTACTACACTCTCGTATACTCTGTTACTGTCTCTTACACTCTGTTACTGTCTCGTACACTCTGTTACTGTCTCGTACACTCTGTTACTGTCTCGTACACTCTGTTACTGTCTCTTACACTCTGTTACACTCTCTTACACTCTGTTACTGTCTCTTACACTCTTACACTCTGCTGCTGTCTCTTACACTCTGTTACTGTCTCTTACACTCTGTTACTGTATATTACACTCTGCTACTGTCTCTTACACTCTGCTATTGTCTCTTGCACTCTGCTACTGTCTATAACACTCTTTTACACTCTGTTACTGTCTATTACACTCTGCTATTGTCTCTTACACTCTCTTACACTCTGTTACACTCTGCTACAGTCTATTACACTCTGCTACTGTCTCTTACACTCTGCTATTGTCTCTTACACTCTGCTACTGTCTCTTACACTCTATTACACTCTGTTACTGTCTATTACACTCTGCTACTATCTCTTTCACTCTCTTACACTATGTTACACACTCTTACACTCTGCTGCTGTCTCTTACACTCTGTTACTGTCTCTTACACTCTGTTACTGTCTCTTACACTCTCTTACACTCTGTTACACTCTCTTACATGCTGTTACACTCTCTTACACTCTGTTACTGTCTATTACACTCTCTTACACTCTGCTACTGTCTCTTACTCTCTGCTACTGTCTCTTACACTCTGCTACTCTCTCTTTCACTCTGCTTCTGTCTCTTACACTCTGCTACTGTCTCTTATGCTCTGTTACTGTCTCTTACACTCTGTTACACTCTCTTACACTCTGCTGCTGTCTCTTACACTCTGTTACTGTCTCTTACACTCTGTTACTGTCTCTTACACTCTCTTACACTCTCCTACACTCTGCTACTGTCTCTTACACCCTCTTACACTCTGTTACTGTCTCTTACACTCTGTTACTGTCTCTTAAACTCTGCTACTGTCTATAACACTCTCTTACACTCTGTTAATGTCTATTACACTCTGCTACTGTCTCTTACACTCTCTTACACTGTTACACTCTGCTACAGTCTATTACACTCTGCTACTGTCTCTTACACTCTGCTATTGTCTCTTACACTCTGCTACTGTCTATAACACTCTCTTACACTCTGTTACTGTCTATTACACTCTGCTACTGTCTCTTACACTCTCTTACACTCTGCTGCTGTCTATTACACTCTGCTACTGTCTCTTACACTCTGCTATTGTCTCTTACACTCTGCTACTGTCTATAACACTCTCTTACACTCTGTTACTGTCTATTACACTCTGCTACAGTCTCTTACACTCTCTTACACTATTTTACACTCTGCTCCAGTCTATTACACTCTGCTATTGTCTCTTACACTCTGCTACTGTCTATAACACTCTCTTACACTCTGTTACTGTCTATTACACTCTGCGACTGTCTCTTCAACTCTCTTACACTCTTCTGCTGTCTCTTACACTCTGTTACTGTCTCTTACACTATGTTACACTCTCTTACACTCTGTAACTGTCTCTTACACTCTCTTACACTCTGTTACTGTCTCCTATACTCTGTTACTGTCTCCTATACTCTGTTACACTCTCTTACACTCTGCTGCTGTCTCTTACACTCTGTTACTGTCTCTTACACTCTGTTACTGTCTCTTACACTCTCTTACACTCTCTTACACTCTCCTACACTCTGCTACTGTCTCTTACACCCTCTTACACTCTTACTGTCTCTTACACTCTGTTACTGTCTCTTAAACTCTGCTACTGTCTATAACACTCTCTTACACTCTATTACTGTCTATTACACTCTGCTACTGTCTCTTACACTCTCTTACACTATTTTACACTCTGCTACAGTCTATTACACTCTGCTACTGTCTCTTACACTCTGCTATTGTCCCTTACACTCTGCTACTGTCTATAACACTCTCTTACACTCTCTTACACTCTGCTACTGTCTCTTACACTCTGTTACTGTCTCTTACACTCTACTACACTCTCGTATACTCTGTTACTGTCTCTTACACTCTGTTACTGTCTCGTACACTCTGTTACTGTCTCGTACACTCTGTTACTGTCTCGTACACTCTGTTACTGTCTCTTACACTCTGTTACACTCTCTTACACTCTGTTACTGTCTCTTACACTCTTACACTCTGCTGCTGTCTCTTACACTCTGTTACTGTCTCTTACACTCTGTTACTGTATATTACACTCTGCTACTGTCTCTTACACTCTGCTATTGTCTCTTGCACTCTGCTACTGTCTATAACACTCTCTTACACTCTGTTACTGTCTATTACACTCTGCTATTGTCTCTTACACTCTGTTACACTCTGCTACAGTCTATTACACTCTGCTACTGTCTCTTACACTCTGCTATTGTCTCTTACACTCTGCTACTGTCTCTTACACTCTATTACACTCTGTTACTGTCTATTACACTCTGCTACTATCTCTTTCACTCTCTTACACTATGTTACACACTCTTACACTCTGCTGCTGTCTCTTACACTCTGTTACTGTCTCTTACACTCTCTTACACTCTGTTACACTCTCTTACATGCTGTTACACTCTCTTACACTCTGTTACTGTCTATTACACTCTCTTACACTCTGCTACTGTCTCTTACTCTCTGCTACTGTCTCTTACACTCTGCTACTCTCTCTTTCACTCTGCTTCTGTCTCTTACACTCTGCTACTGTCTCTTATGCTCTGTTACTGTCTCTTACACTCTGTTACACTCTCTTACACTCTGCTGCTGTCTCTTACACTCTGTTACTGTCTCTTACACTCTGTTACTGTCTCTTACACTCTCTTACACTCTCCTACACTCTGCTACTGTCTCTTACACCCTCTTACACTCTGTTACTGTCTCTTACACTCTGTTACTGTCTCTTAAACTCTGCTACTGTCTATAACACTCTCTTACACTCTGTTAATGTCTATTACACTCTGCTACTGTCTCTTACACTCTCTTACACTGTTACACTCTGCTACAGTCTATTACACTCTGCTACTGTCTCTTACACTCTGCTATTGTCTCTTACACTCTGCTACTGTCTATAACACTCTCTTACACTCTGTTACTGTCTATTACACTCTGCTACTGTCTCTTACACTCTCTTACACTCTGCTGCTGTCTATTACACTCTGCTACTGTCTCTTACACTCTGCTATTGTCTCTTACACTCTGCTACTGTCTATAACACTCTCTTACACTCTGTTACTGTCTATTACACTCTGCTACAGTCTCTTACACTCTCTTACACTATTTTACACTCTGCTCCAGTCTATTACACTCTGCTATTGTCTCTTACACTCTGCTACTGTCTATAACACTCTCTTACACTCTGTTACTGTCTATTACACTCTGCGACTGTCTCTTCAACTCTCTTACACTCTTCTGCTGTCTCTTACACTCTGTTACTGTCTCTTACACTATGTTACACTCTCTTACACTCTGTAACTGTCTCTTACACTCTCTTACACTCTGTTACTGTCTCCTATACTCTGTTACTGTCTCCTATACTCTGTTACACTCTCTTACACTCTGCTGCTGTCTCTTACACTCTGTTACTGTCTCTTACACTCTGTTACTGTCTCTTACACTCTCTTACACTCTCTTACACTCTCCTACACTCTGCTACTGTCTCTTACACCCTCTTACACTCTTACTGTCTCTTACACTCTGTTACTGTCTCTTAAACTCTGCTACTGTCTATAACACTCTCTTACACTCTATTACTGTCTATTACACTCTGCTACTGTCTCTTACACTCTCTTACACTATTTTACACTCTGCTACAGTCTATTACACTCTGCTACTGTCTCTTACACTCTGCTATTGTCCCTTACACTCTGCTACTGTCTATAACACTCTCTTACACTCTCTTACACTCTGCTACTGTCTCTTACACTCTGTTACTGTCTCTTACACTCTCCTACACTATGTTACTGTCTCTTACACTCTCTTACACTCTGTTACACTCTCTTACACTCTGTAACTGTCTCTTACACTCTCTTACACTCTGCTACTGTCTATAACACTCTCTTACACTCTGTTACTGTCTATTACACTCTGCTACTGTCTCTTACACTCTCTTACACTATGTTACACTCTGCTACAGTCTATTACACTCTGCTACTGTCTCTTACACTCTGCTATTGTCTCTTACACTCTGCTATTGTCTATAACACTCTCTTACACTCTGTTACTGTCTATTACACTCTGCTACTGTCTCTTACACTCTCTTACACTCTGCTGCTGTCTATTACACTCTGCTACTGTCTCTTACACTCTGCTATTGTCTCTTACACTCTGCTACTGTCTATAACACTCTCTTACACTCTGTTACTGTCTATTACACTCTGCTACAGTCTCTTACACTGTCTTACACTATGTTACACTCTGCTCCAGTCTATTACACTCTGCTATTGTCTCTTACACTCTGCTACTGTCTATAACACTCTCTTACACTCTGTTACTGTCTATTACACTCTGCGACTGTCTCTTCAACTCTCTTACACTCTTCTGCTGTCTCTTACACTCTGTTACTGTCTCTTACACTATGTTACACTCTCTTACACTCTGTAACTGTCTCCTATACTCTGTTACTGTCTCCTATACTCTGTTACTGTCTCCTATACTCTGTTACACTCTCTTACACTCTGCTGCTGTCTCTTACACTCTGTTACTGTCTCTTACACTCTCTTACACTCTCTTACACTCTCCTACACTCTCCTACTGTCTCTTACACCCTCTTACACTCTGTTACTGTCTCTTACACTCTGTTACTGTCTCTTAAACTCTGCTACTGTCTATAACACTCTCGTACACTCTGTTACTGTCTATTACACTCTGCTACTGTCTCTTACACTCTCTTACACTATGTTACACTCTGCTACAGTCTATTACACTCTGCTACTGTCTCTTACACTCTGCTATTGTCTCTTACACTCTGCTACTGTCTCTTACACTCTGCTACTGTCTATAACACTCTCTTACACTCTGTTACTGTCTATTACACTCTGCTACTGTCTCTTACACTCTCTTACACTGTTACACTCTGCTACAGTCTATTACACTCTGCTAATGTCTCTTACACTCTGCTATTGTCTCTTACACTCTGCTACTGTCTATAACACTCTCTTACACTCTCTTACACTCTGCTACTGTCTCTTACACTCTGTTACTGTCTCTTACACTCTCCTACACTATGTTACTGTCTCTTACACTCTCTTACACTCTGTTACACTCTCTTACACGCTGTAACTGTCTCTTACACTCTCTTACACTCTGCTACTGTCTATAACACTCTCTTACACTCTGTTACTGTATATTACACTCTGCTACTGTCTCTTACACTCTCTTACACTATGTTACACTCTGCTACAGTCTATTACACTCTGCTCCAGTCTATTACACTCTGCTATTGTCTCTTACACTCTGCTACTGTCTATAACACTCTCTTACACTCTGTTACTGTCTATTACACTCTGCGACTGTCTCTTCAACTCTCTTACACTCTTCTGCTGTCTCTTACACTCTGTTACTGTCTCTTACACTATGTTACACTCTCTTACACTCTGTAACTGTCTCTTACACTCTCTTACACTCTGTTACTGTCTCCTATACTCTGTTACTGTCTCCTATACTCTGTTACACTCTCTTACACTCTGCTGCTGTCTCTTACACTCTGTTACTGTCTCTTACACTCTGTTACTGTCTCTTACACTCTCTTACACTCTCTTACACTCTCCTACACTCTGCTACTGTCTCTTACACCCTCTTACACTCTTACTGTCTCTTACACTCTGTTACTGTCTCTTAAACTCTGCTACTGTCTATAACACTCTCTTACACTCTATTACTGTCTATTACACTCTGCTACTGTCTCTTACACTCTCTTACACTATTTTACACTCTGCTACAGTCTATTACACTCTGCTACTGTCTCTTACACTCTGCTATTGTCCCTTACACTCTGCTACTGTCTATAACACTCTCTTACACTCTCTTACACTCTGCTACTGTCTCTTACACTCTGTTACTGTATCTTACACTCTACTACACTCTCGTATACTCTGTTACTGTCTCTTACACTCTGTTACTGTCTCGTACACTCTGTTACTGTCTCGTACACTCTGTTACTGTCTCGTACACTCTGTTACTGTCTCTTACACTCTGTTACACTCTCTTACACTCTGTTACTGTCTCTTACACTCTTACACTCTGCTGCTGTCTCTTACACTCTGTTACTGTCTCTTACACTCTGTTACTGTATATTACACTCTGCTACTGTCTCTTACACTCTGCTATTGTCTCTTGCACTCTGCTACTGTCTATAACACTCTCTTACACTCTGTTACTGTCTATTACACTCTGCTATTGTCTCTTACACTCTGTTACACTCTGCTACAGTCTATTACACTCTGCTACTGTCTCTTACACTCTGCTATTGTCTCTTACACTCTGCTACTGTCTCTTACACTCTATTACACTCTGTTACTGTCTATTACACTCTGCTACTATCTCTTTCACTCTCTTACACTATGTTACACACTCTTACACTCTGCTGCTGTCTCTTACACTCTGTTACTGTCTCTTACACTCTGTTACTGTCTCTTACACTCTCTTACACTCTGTTACACTCTCTTACATGCTGTTACACTCTCTTACACTCTGTTACTGTCTATTACACTCTCTTACACTCTGCTACTGTCTCTTACTCTCTGCTACTGTCTCTTACACTCTGCTACTCTCTCTTTCACTCTGCTTCTGTCTCTTACACTCTGCTACTGTCTCTTATGCTCTGTTACTGTCTCTTACACTCTGTTACACTCTCTTACACTCTGCTGCTGTCTCTTACACTCTGTTACTGTCTCTTACACTCTGTTACTGTCTCTTACACTCTCTTACACTCTCCTACACTCTGCTACTGTCTCTTACACCCTCTTACACTCTGTTACTGTCTCTTACACTCTGTTACTGTCTCTTAAACTCTGCTACTGTCTATAACACTCTCTTACACTCTGTTAATGTCTATTACACTCTGCTACTGTCTCTTACACTCTCTTACACTGTTACACTCTGCTACAGTCTATTACACTCTGCTACTGTCTCTTACACTCTGCTATTGTCTCTTACACTCTGCTACTGTCTATAACACTCTCTTACACTCTGTTACTGTCTATTACACTCTGCTACTGTCTCTTACACTCTCTTACACTCTGCTGCTGTCTATTACACTCTGCTACTGTCTCTTACACTCTGCTATTGTCTCTTACACTCTGCTACTGTCTATAACACTCTCTTACACTCTGTTACTGTCTATTACACTCTGCTACAGTCTCTTACACTCTCTTACACTATTTTACACTCTGCTCCAGTCTATTACACTCTGCTATTGTCTCTTACACTCTGCTACTGTCTATAACACTCTCTTACACTCTGTTACTGTCTATTACACTCTGCGACTGTCTCTTCAACTCTCTTACACTCTTCTGCTGTCTCTTACACTCTGTTACTGTCTCTTACACTATGTTACACTCTCTTACACTCTGTAACTGTCTCTTACACTCTCTTACACTCTGTTACTGTCTCCTATACTCTGTTACTGTCTCCTATACTCTGTTACACTCTCTTACACTCTGCTGCTGTCTCTTACACTCTGTTACTGTCTCTTACACTCTGTTACTGTCTCTTACACTCTCTTACACTCTCTTACACTCTCCTACACTCTGCTACTGTCTCTTACACCCTCTTACACTCTTACTGTCTCTTACACTCTGTTACTGTCTCTTAAACTCTGCTACTGTCTATAACACTCTCTTACACTCTATTACTGTCTATTACACTCTGCTACTGTCTCTTACACTCTCTTACACTATTTTACACTCTGCTACAGTCTATTACACTCTGCTACTGTCTCTTACACTCTGCTATTGTCCCTTACACTCTGCTACTGTCTATAACACTCTCTTACACTCTCTTACACTCTGCTACTGTCTCTTACACTCTGTTACTGTCTCTTACACTCTCCTACACTATGTTACTGTCTCTTACACTCTCTTACACTCTGTTACACTCTCTTACACTCTGTAACTGTCTCTTACACTCTCTTACACTCTGCTACTGTCTATAACACTCTCTTACACTCTGTTACTGTCTATTACACTCTGCTACTGTCTCTTACACTCTCTTACACTATGTTACACTCTGCTACAGTCTATTACACTCTGCTACTGTCTCTTACACTCTGCTATTGTCTCTTACACTCTGCTATTGTCTATAACACTCTCTTACACTCTGTTACTGTCTATTACACTCTGCTACTGTCTCTTACACTCTCTTACACTCTGCTGCTGTCTATTACACTCTGCTACTGTCTCTTACACTCTGCTATTGTCTCTTACACTCTGCTACTGTCTATAACACTCTCTTACACTCTGTTACTGTCTATTACACTCTGCTACAGTCTCTTACACTGTCTTACACTATGTTACACTCTGCTCCAGTCTATTACACTCTGCTATTGTCTCTTACACTCTGCTACTGTCTATAACACTCTCTTACACTCTGTTACTGTCTATTACACTCTGCGACTGTCTCTTCAACTCTCTTACACTCTTCTGCTGTCTCTTACACTCTGTTACTGTCTCTTACACTATGTTACACTCTCTTACACTCTGTAACTGTCTCTTACACTCTCTTACACTCTGTTACTATCTCCTATACTCTGTTACTGTCTCCTATACTCTGTTACTGTCTCCTATACTCTGTTACACTCTCTTACACTCTGCTGCTGTCTCTTACACTCTGTTGCTGTCTCTTACACTCTGTTACTGTCTCTTACACTCTCTTACACTCTCTTACACTCTCTTACACTCTCCTACTGTCTCTTACACCCTCTTACACTCTGTTACTGTCTCTTACACTCTGTTACTGTCTCTTAAACTCTGCTACTGTCTATAACACTCTCGTACACTCTGTTACTGTCTATTACACTCTGCTACTGTCTCTTACACTCTCTTACACTATGTTACACTCTGCTACAGTCTATTACACTCTGCTACTGTCTCTTACACTCTGCTATTGTCTCTTACACTCTGCTACTGTCTCTTACACTCTGCTACTGTCTATAACACTCTCTTACACTCTGTTACTGTCTATTACACTCTGCTACTGTCTCTTACACTCTCTTACACTGTTACACTCTGCTACAGTCTATTACACTCTGCTACTGTCTCTTACACTCTGCTATTGTCTCTTACACTCTGCTACTGTCTATAACACTCTCTTACACTCTCTTACACTCTGCTACTGTCTCTTACACTATGTTACTGTCTCTTACACTCTCCTACACTATGTTACTGTCTCTTACACTCTCTTACACTCTGTTACACTCTCTTACACGCTGTAACTGTCTCTTACACTCTCTTACACTCTGCTACTGTCTATAACACTCTCTTACACTCTGTTACTGTCTATTACACTCTGCTACTGTCTCTTACACTCTCTTACACTATGTTACACTCTGCTACAGTCTATTACACTCTGCTACTGTCTCTTACACTCTGCTATTGTCTCTTACACTCTGCTACTGTCTATAACACTCTCTTACACTCTGTTACTGTCTATTACACTCTGCTACTGTCTCTTACACTCTCTTACACTCTGCTGCTGTCTATTACACTCTGCTACTGTCTCTTACACTCTGCTATTGTCTCTTACACTCTGCTACTGTCTATAACACTCTCTTACACTCTGTTACTGTCTATTACACTCTGCTACAGTCTCTTACACTGTCTTACACTATGTTACACTCTGCTCCAGTCTATTACACTCTGCTATTGTCTCTTACACTCTGCTACTGTCTATAACACTCTCTTACACTCTGTTACTGTCTATTACACTCTGCGACTGTCTCTTCAACTCTCTTACACTCTTCTGCTGTCTCTTACACTCTGTTACTGTCTCTTACACTATGTTACACTCTCTTACACTCTGTAACTGTCTCTTACACTCTCTTACACTCTGTTACTGTCTCCTATACTCTGTTACTGTCTCCTATACTCTGTTACACTCTCTTACACTCTGCTGCTGTCTCTTACACTCTGTTACTGTCTCTTACACTCTCTTACACTCTCTTACACTCTCCTACTGTCTCTTACACCCTCTTACACTCTGTTACTGTCTCTTACACTCTGTTACTGTCTCTTAAACTCTGCTACTGTCTATAACACTCTCGTACACTCTGTTACTGTCTATTACACTCTGCTACTGTCTCTTACACTCTCTTACACTATGTTACACTCTGCTACAGTCTATTACACTCTGCTACTGTCTCTTACACTCTGCTATTGTCTCTTACACTCTGCTACTGTCTCTTACACTCTGCTACTGTCTATAACACTCTCTTACACTCTGTTACTGTCTATTACACTCTGCTACTGTCTCTTACACTCTCTTACGCTGTTACACTCTGCTACAGTCTATTACACTCTGCTACTGTCTCTTACACTCTGCTATTGTCTCTTACACTCTCTTACACTCTGCTACTGTCTCTTACACCCTCTTACACTCTGTTACTGTCTCTTACACTCTCTTACACTCTGTTACACTCTCTTACACGCTGTTACACTCTCTTACACGCTGTTACACCCTCTTACACACTGTTACTGTCTCTTACACTCTCCTACACTCTGCTACTGTCTCTTACACTCTGTTACTGTTTCTTACACTCTGCTACTGTCTCTAACACTCTGCTACTGTCTCTTTCACTCTGCTACTGTCTCTTACACTCTGCTACTATCTCTTACGCTCTGTTACTGTGTCTTACACTGTACTACACTGTCATACACTCTGTTACTGTATCTTACACTATGTTACTGTATCTTACACTATGTTACTGTCTCGTACACTCTGTTACTGTCTCCTATACTCTGTTACTGTCTCTTACACCCTGTTACACTCTCTTACACTCTGCTACTGTCTCTTACACTCTACTACACTCTCGTACACTCTGTTACTGTCTATTACACTCTCTTACACTCTGCTGCTGTCTCTTACACTCTGTTACTGTCTCTTACACTCTGTTACTGTCTCTTACACTCCTATCTCTTACACTCTACTACACTCTACTACTGTCTCTTTCACTCTGCTACTGTCTCTTTCACTCTGTTACTGTCTCTTACACTCTGTTACTGTCTCTTACACTCTGCTACTGTCTATAACACTCTCTTACACTATGTTACACTCTGCTACTGTCTCTTACACTCTGCTATTGTCTCTTACACTCTGCTACTGTCTCTTACACTCTATTACACTCTGTTACTGTCTATTACACTCTGCTACTGTCTCTTACACTCTCTTACACTATGTTACACTCTCTTACACTCTGCTGCTGTCTCTTACACTCTGTTACTGTCTCTTACACTCTGTTACTGTCTCTTACACTCTCCTACACTCTGTTACTGTCTCTTACACTCTCTTACACTCTCTTACTGTCTCTTACACTCTGTTACACTCTCTTACACGCTGTTACACTCTCTTACACTCTGTTACTGTCTCTTACACTCTCTTACACTCTGCTACTGTCTCTTACACTCTGCTACTGTCTATTACACTCTGCTACTCTCTCTTTCACTTTGCTTCTGTCTCTTACACACTGCTACTGTCTCTTACGCTGTGTTACTGTCTCTTACACTCTACTACACTCTCGTATACTCTGTTACTGTCTCTTACACTCTGTTACTGTCTCGTACACTCTGTTACTGTCTCGTACACTCTGTTACTGTCTCGTACACTCTGTTACTGTCTCTTACACTCTGTTACACTCTCTTACACTCTGTTACTGTCTCTTACACTCTTACACTCTGCTGCTGTCTCTTACACTCTGTTACTGTCTCTTACACTCTGTTACTGTATATTACACTCTGCTACTGTCTCTTACACTCTGCTATTGTCTCTTGCACTCTGCTACTGTCTATAACACTCTCTTACACTCTGTTACTGTCTATTACACTCTGCTATTGTCTCTTACACTCTCTTACACTCTGTTACACTCTGCTACAGTCTATTACACTCTGCTACTGTCTCTTACACTCTGCTATTGTCTCTTACACTCTGCTACTGTCTCTTACACTCTATTACACTCTGTTACTGTCTATTACACTCTGCTACTATCTCTTTCACTCTCTTACACTATGTTACACACTCTTACACTCTGCTGCTGTCTCTTACACTCTGTTACTGTCTCTTACACTCTGTTACTGTCTCTTACACTCTCTTACACTCTGTTACACTCTCTTACATGCTGTTACACTCTCTTACACTCTGTTACTGTCTATTACACTCTCTTACACTGCTACTGTCTCTTACTCTCTGCTACTGTCTCTTACACTCTGCTACTCTCTCTTTCACTCTGCTTCTGTCTCTTACACTCTGCTACTGTCTCTTATGCTCTGTTACTGTCTCTTACACTCTGTTACACTCTCTTACACTCTGCTGCTGTCTCTTACACTCTGTTACTGTCTCTTACACTCTGTTACTGTCTCTTACACTCTCTTACACTCTCCTACACTCTGCTACTGTCTCTTACACCCTCTTACACTCTGTTACTGTCTCTTACACTCTGTTACTGTCTCTTAAACTCTGCTACTGTCTATAACACTCTCTTACACTCTGTTAATGTCTATTACACTCTGCTACTGTCTCTTACACTCTCTTACACTGTTACACTCTGCTACAGTCTATTACACTCTGCTACTGTCTCTTACACTCTGCTATTGTCTCTTACACTCTGCTACTGTCTATAACACTCTCTTACACTCTGTTACTGTCTATTACACTCTGCTACTGTCTCTTACACTCTCTTACACTCTGCTGCTGTCTATTACACTCTGCTACTGTCTCTTACACTCTGCTATTGTCTCTTACACTCTGCTACTGTCTATAACACTCTCTTACACTCTGTTACTGTCTATTACACTCTGCTACAGTCTCTTACACTCTCTTACACTATTTTACACTCTGCTCCAGTCTATTACACTCTGCTATTGTCTCTTACACTCTGCTACTGTCTATAACACTCTCTTACACTCTGTTACTGTCTATTACACTCTGCGACTGTCTCTTCAACTCTCTTACACTCTTCTGCTGTCTCTTACACTCTGTTACTGTCTCTTACACTATGTTACACTCTCTTACACTCTGTAACTGTCTCTTACACTCTCTTACACTCTGTTACTGTCTCCTATACTCTGTTACTGTCTCCTATACTCTGTTACACTCTCTTACACTCTGCTGCTGTCTCTTACACTCTGTTACTGTCTCTTACACTCTGTTACTGTCTCTTACACTCTCTTACACTCTCTTACACTCTCCTACACTCTGCTACTGTCTCTTACACCCTCTTACACTCTTACTGTCTCTTACACTCTGTTACTGTCTCTTAAACTCTGCTACTGTCTATAACACTCTCTTACACTCTATTACTGTCTATTACACTCTGCTACTGTCTCTTACACTCTCTTACACTATTTTACACTCTGCTACAGTCTATTACACTCTGCTACTGTCTCTTACACTCTGCTATTGTCCCTTACACTCTGCTACTGTCTATAACACTCTCTTACACTCTCTTACACTCTGCTACTGTCTCTTACACTCTGTTACTGTCTCTTACACTCTACTACACTCTCGTATACTCTGTTACTGTCTCTTACACTCTGTTACTGTCTCGTACACTCTGTTACTGTCTCGTACACTCTGTTACTGTCTCGTACACTCTGTTACTGTCTCTTACACTCTGTTACACTCTCTTACACTCTGTTACTGTCTCTTACACTCTTACACTCTGCTGCTGTCTCTTACACTCTGTTACTGTCTCTTACACTCTGTTACTGTATATTACACTCTGCTACTGTCTCTTACACTCTGCTATTGTCTCTTGCACTCTGCTACTGTCTATAACACTCTCTTACACTCTGTTACTGTCTATTACACTCTGCTATTGTCTCTTACACTCTGTTACACTCTGCTACAGTCTATTACACTCTGCTACTGTCTCTTACACTCTGCTATTGTCTCTTACACTCTGCTACTGTCTCTTACACTCTATTACACTCTGTTACTGTCTATTACACTCTGCTACTATCTCTTTCACTCTCTTACACTATGTTACACACTCTTACACTCTGCTGCTGTCTCTTACACTCTGTTACTGTCTCTTACACTCTGTTACTGTCTCTTACACTCTCTTACACTCTGTTACACTCTCTTACATGCTGTTACACTCTCTTACACTCTGTTACTGTCTATTACACTCTCTTACACTCTGCTACTGTCTCTTACTCTCTGCTACTGTCTCTTACACTCTGCTACTCTCTCTTTCACTCTGCTTCTGTCTCTTACACTCTGCTACTGTCTCTTATGCTCTGTTACTGTCTCTTACACTCTGTTACACTCTCTTACACTCTGCTGCTGTCTCTTACACTCTGTTACTGTCTCTTACACTCTGTTACTGTCTCTTACACTCTCTTACACTCTCCTACACTCTGCTACTGTCTCTTACACCCTCTTACACTCTGTTACTGTCTCTTACACTCTGTTACTGTCTCTTAAACTCTGCTACTGTCTATAACACTCTCTTACACTCTGTTAATGTCTATTACACTCTGCTACTGTCTCTTACACTCTCTTACACTGTTACACTCTGCTACAGTCTATTACACTCTGCTACTGTCTCTTACACTCTGCTATTGTCTCTTACACTCTGCTACTGTCTATAACACTCTCTTACACTCTGTTACTGTCTATTACACTCTGCTACTGTCTCTTACACTCTCTTACACTCTGCTGCTGTCTATTACACTCTGCTACTGTCTCTTACACTCTGCTATTGTCTCTTACACTCTGCTACTGTCTATAACACTCT
Organism: Spea hammondii; assembly: GCA_029215755.1. Lineage (NCBI taxonomy): Eukaryota > Metazoa > Chordata > Amphibia > Anura > Pelobatidae > Spea > Spea hammondii. The sequence goes on along the minus strand of JARDYJ010000012.1, from coordinate 32,255,918 downwards.
CTTACACTCTGTTACTGTCTATTACACTCTGCTACAGTCTCTTACACTCTCTTACACTATTTTACACTCTGCTCCAGTCTATTACACTCTGCTATTGTCTCTTACACTCTGCTACTGTCTATAACACTCTCTTACACTCTGTTACTGTCTATTACACTCTGCGACTGTCTCTTCAACTCTCTTACACTCTTCTGCTGTCTCTTACACTCTGTTACTGTCTCTTACACTATGTTACACTCTCTTACACTCTGTAACTGTCTCTTACACTCTCTTACACTCTGTTACTGTCTCCTATACTCTGTTACTGTCTCCTATACTCTGTTACACTCTCTTACACTCTGCTGCTGTCTCTTACACTCTGTTACTGTCTCTTACACTCTGTTACTGTCTCTTACACTCTCTTACACTCTCTTACACTCTCCTACACTCTGCTACTGTCTCTTACACCCTCTTACACTCTTACTGTCTCTTACACTCTGTTACTGTCTCTTAAACTCTGCTACTGTCTATAACACTCTCTTACACTCTATTACTGTCTATTACACTCTGCTACTGTCTCTTACACTCTCTTACACTATTTTACACTCTGCTACAGTCTATTACACTCTGCTACTGTCTCTTACACTCTGCTATTGTCCCTTACACTCTGCTACTGTCTATAACACTCTCTTACACTCTCTTACACTCTGCTACTGTCTCTTACACTCTGTTACTGTCTCTTACACTCTCCTACACTATGTTACTGTCTCTTACACTCTCTTACACTCTGTTACACTCTCTTACACTCTGTAACTGTCTCTTACACTCTCTTACACTCTGCTACTGTCTATAACACTCTCTTACACTCTGTTACTGTCTATTACACTCTGCTACTGTCTCTTACACTCTCTTACACTATGTTACACTCTGCTACAGTCTATTACACTCTGCTACTGTCTCTTACACTCTGCTATTGTCTCTTACACTCTGCTATTGTCTATAACACTCTCTTACACTCTGTTACTGTCTATTACACTCTGCTACTGTCTCTTACACTCTCTTACACTCTGCTGCTGTCTATTACACTCTGCTACTGTCTCTTACACTCTGCTATTGTCTCTTACACTCTGCTACTGTCTATAACACTCTCTTACACTCTGTTACTGTCTATTACACTCTGCTACAGTCTCTTACACTGTCTTACACTATGTTACACTCTGCTCCAGTCTATTACACTCTGCTATTGTCTCTTACACTCTGCTACTGTCTATAACACTCTCTTACACTCTGTTACTGTCTATTACACTCTGCGACTGTCTCTTCAACTCTCTTACACTCTTCTGCTGTCTCTTACACTCTGTTACTGTCTCTTACACTATGTTACACTCTCTTACACTCTGTAACTGTCTCTTACACTCTCTTACACTCTGTTACTGTCTCCTATACTCTGTTACTGTCTCCTATACTCTGTTACTGTCTCCTATACTCTGTTACACTCTCTTACACTCTGCTGCTGTCTCTTACACTCTGTTGCTGTCTCTTACACTCTGTTACTGTCTCTTACACTCTCTTACACTCTCTTACACTCTCTTACACTCTCCTACTGTCTCTTACACCCTCTTACACTCTGTTACTGTCTCTTACACTCTGTTACTGTCTCTTAAACTCTGCTACTGTCTATAACACTCTCGTACACTCTGTTACTGTCTATTACACTCTGCTACTGTCTCTTACACTCTCTTACACTATGTTACACTCTGCTACAGTCTATTACACTCTGCTACTGTCTCTTACACTCTGCTATTGTCTCTTACACTCTGCTACTGTCTCTTACACTCTGCTACTGTCTATAACACTCTCTTACACTCTGTTACTGTCTATTACACTCTGCTACTGTCTCTTACACTCTCTTACACTGTTACACTCTGCTACAGTCTATTACACTCTGCTACTGTCTCTTACACTCTGCTATTGTCTCTTACACTCTGCTACTGTCTATAACACTCTCTTACACTCTCTTACACTCTGCTACTGTCTCTTACACTATGTTACTGTCTCTTACACTCTCCTACACTATGTTACTGTCTCTTACACTCTCTTACACTCTGTTACACTCTCTTACACGCTGTAACTGTCTCTTACACTCTCTTACACTCTGCTACTGTCTATAACACTCTCTTACACTCTGTTACTGTCTATTACACTCTGCTACTGTCTCTTACACTCTCTTACACTATGTTACACTCTGCTACAGTCTATTACACTCTGCTACTGTCTCTTACACTCTGCTATTGTCTCTTACACTCTGCTACTGTCTATAACACTCTCTTACACTCTGTTACTGTCTATTACACTCTGCTACTGTCTCTTACACTCTCTTACACTCTGCTGCTGTCTATTACACTCTGCTACTGTCTCTTACACTCTGCTATTGTCTCTTACACTCTGCTACTGTCTATAACACTCTCTTACACTCTGTTACTGTCTATTACACTCTGCTACAGTCTCTTACACTGTCTTACACTATGTTACACTCTGCTCCAGTCTATTACACTCTGCTATTGTCTCTTACACTCTGCTACTGTCTATAACACTCTCTTACACTCTGTTACTGTCTATTACACTCTGCGACTGTCTCTTCAACTCTCTTACACTCTTCTGCTGTCTCTTACACTCTGTTACTGTCTCTTACACTATGTTACACTCTCTTACACTCTGTAACTGTCTCTTACACTCTCTTACACTCTGTTACTGTCTCCTATACTCTGTTACTGTCTCCTATACTCTGTTACACTCTCTTACACTCTGCTGCTGTCTCTTACACTCTGTTACTGTCTCTTACACTCTCTTACACTCTCTTACACTCTCCTACTGTCTCTTACACCCTCTTACACTCTGTTACTGTCTCTTACACTCTGTTACTGTCTCTTAAACTCTGCTACTGTCTATAACACTCTCGTACACTCTGTTACTGTCTATTACACTCTGCTACTGTCTCTTACACTCTCTTACACTATGTTACACTCTGCTACAGTCTATTACACTCTGCTACTGTCTCTTACACTCTGCTATTGTCTCTTACACTCTGCTACTGTCTCTTACACTCTGCTACTGTCTATAACACTCTCTTACACTCTGTTACTGTCTATTACACTCTGCTACTGTCTCTTACACTCTCTTACGCTGTTACACTCTGCTACAGTCTATTACACTCTGCTACTGTCTCTTACACTCTGCTATTGTCTCTTACACTCTCTTACACTCTGCTACTGTCTCTTACACCCTCTTACACTCTGTTACTGTCTCTTACACTCTCTTACACTCTGTTACACTCTCTTACACGCTGTTACACTCTCTTACACGCTGTTACACCCTCTTACACACTGTTACTGTCTCTTACACTCTCCTACACTCTGCTACTGTCTCTTACACTCTGTTACTGTTTCTTACACTCTGCTACTGTCTCTAACACTCTGCTACTGTCTCTTTCACTCTGCTACTGTCTCTTACACTCTGCTACTATCTCTTACGCTCTGTTACTGTGTCTTACACTGTACTACACTGTCATACACTCTGTTACTGTATCTTACACTATGTTACTGTATCTTACACTATGTTACTGTCTCGTACACTCTGTTACTGTCTCCTATACTCTGTTACTGTCTCTTACACCCTGTTACACTCTCTTACACTCTGCTACTGTCTCTTACACTCTACTACACTCTCGTACACTCTGTTACTGTCTATTACACTCTCTTACACTCTGCTGCTGTCTCTTACACTCTGTTACTGTCTCTTACACTCTGTTACTGTCTCTTACACTCCTATCTCTTACACTCTACTACACTCTACTACTGTCTCTTTCACTCTGCTACTGTCTCTTTCACTCTGTTACTGTCTCTTACACTCTGTTACTGTCTCTTACACTCTGCTACTGTCTATAACACTCTCTTACACTATGTTACACTCTGCTACTGTCTCTTACACTCTGCTATTGTCTCTTACACTCTGCTACTGTCTCTTACACTCTATTACACTCTGTTACTGTCTATTACACTCTGCTACTGTCTCTTACACTCTCTTACACTATGTTACACTCTCTTACACTCTGCTGCTGTCTCTTACACTCTGTTACTGTCTCTTACACTCTGTTACTGTCTCTTACACTCTCCTACACTCTGTTACTGTCTCTTACACTCTCTTACACTCTCTTACTGTCTCTTACACTCTGTTACACTCTCTTACACGCTGTTACACTCTCTTACACTCTGTTACTGTCTCTTACACTCTCTTACACTCTGCTACTGTCTCTTACACTCTGCTACTGTCTATTACACTCTGCTACTCTCTCTTTCACTTTGCTTCTGTCTCTTACACACTGCTACTGTCTCTTACGCTGTGTTACTGTCTCTTACACTCTACTACACTCTCGTATACTCTGTTACTGTCTCTTACACTCTGTTACTGTCTCGTACACTCTGTTACTGTCTCGTACACTCTGTTACTGTCTCGTACACTCTGTTACTGTCTCTTACACTCTGTTACACTCTCTTACACTCTGTTACTGTCTCTTACACTCTTACACTCTGCTGCTGTCTCTTACACTCTGTTACTGTCTCTTACACTCTGTTACTGTATATTACACTCTGCTACTGTCTCTTACACTCTGCTATTGTCTCTTGCACTCTGCTACTGTCTATAACACTCTCTTACACTCTGTTACTGTCTATTACACTCTGCTATTGTCTCTTACACTCTCTTACACTCTGTTACACTCTGCTACAGTCTATTACACTCTGCTACTGTCTCTTACACTCTGCTATTGTCTCTTACACTCTGCTACTGTCTCTTACACTCTATTACACTCTGTTACTGTCTATTACACTCTGCTACTATCTCTTTCACTCTCTTACACTATGTTACACACTCTTACACTCTGCTGCTGTCTCTTACACTCTGTTACTGTCTCTTACACTCTGTTACTGTCTCTTACACTCTCTTACACTCTGTTACACTCTCTTACATGCTGTTACACTCTCTTACACTCTGTTACTGTCTATTACACTCTCTTACACTGCTACTGTCTCTTACTCTCTGCTACTGTCTCTTACACTCTGCTACTCTCTCTTTCACTCTGCTTCTGTCTCTTACACTCTGCTACTGTCTCTTATGCTCTGTTACTGTCTCTTACACTCTGTTACACTCTCTTACACTCTGCTGCTGTCTCTTACACTCTGTTACTGTCTCTTACACTCTGTTACTGTCTCTTACACTCTCTTACACTCTCCTACACTCTGCTACTGTCTCTTACACCCTCTTACACTCTGTTACTGTCTCTTACACTCTGTTACTGTCTCTTAAACTCTGCTACTGTCTATAACACTCTCTTACACTCTGTTAATGTCTATTACACTCTGCTACTGTCTCTTACACTCTCTTACACTGTTACACTCTGCTACAGTCTATTACACTCTGCTACTGTCTCTTACACTCTGCTATTGTCTCTTACACTCTGCTACTGTCTATAACACTCTCTTACACTCTGTTACTGTCTATTACACTCTGCTACTGTCTCTTACACTCTCTTACACTCTGCTGCTGTCTATTACACTCTGCTACTGTCTCTTACACTCTGCTATTGTCTCTTACACTCTGCTACTGTCTATAACACTCTCTTACACTCTGTTACTGTCTATTACACTCTGCTACAGTCTCTTACACTCTCTTACACTATTTTACACTCTGCTCCAGTCTATTACACTCTGCTATTGTCTCTTACACTCTGCTACTGTCTATAACACTCTCTTACACTCTGTTACTGTCTATTACACTCTGCGACTGTCTCTTCAACTCTCTTACACTCTTCTGCTGTCTCTTACACTCTGTTACTGTCTCTTACACTATGTTACACTCTCTTACACTCTGTAACTGTCTCTTACACTCTCTTACACTCTGTTACTGTCTCCTATACTCTGTTACTGTCTCCTATACTCTGTTACACTCTCTTACACTCTGCTGCTGTCTCTTACACTCTGTTACTGTCTCTTACACTCTGTTACTGTCTCTTACACTCTCTTACACTCTCTTACACTCTCCTACACTCTGCTACTGTCTCTTACACCCTCTTACACTCTTACTGTCTCTTACACTCTGTTACTGTCTCTTAAACTCTGCTACTGTCTATAACACTCTCTTACACTCTATTACTGTCTATTACACTCTGCTACTGTCTCTTACACTCTCTTACACTATTTTACACTCTGCTACAGTCTATTACACTCTGCTACTGTCTCTTACACTCTGCTATTGTCCCTTACACTCTGCTACTGTCTATAACACTCTCTTACACTCTCTTACACTCTGCTACTGTCTCTTACACTCTGTTACTGTCTCTTACACTCTACTACACTCTCGTATACTCTGTTACTGTCTCTTACACTCTGTTACTGTCTCGTACACTCTGTTACTGTCTCGTACACTCTGTTACTGTCTCGTACACTCTGTTACTGTCTCTTACACTCTGTTACACTCTCTTACACTCTGTTACTGTCTCTTACACTCTTACACTCTGCTGCTGTCTCTTACACTCTGTTACTGTCTCTTACACTCTGTTACTGTATATTACACTCTGCTACTGTCTCTTACACTCTGCTATTGTCTCTTGCACTCTGCTACTGTCTATAACACTCTCTTACACTCTGTTACTGTCTATTACACTCTGCTATTGTCTCTTACACTCTGTTACACTCTGCTACAGTCTATTACACTCTGCTACTGTCTCTTACACTCTGCTATTGTCTCTTACACTCTGCTACTGTCTCTTACACTCTATTACACTCTGTTACTGTCTATTACACTCTGCTACTATCTCTTTCACTCTCTTACACTATGTTACACACTCTTACACTCTGCTGCTGTCTCTTACACTCTGTTACTGTCTCTTACACTCTGTTACTGTCTCTTACACTCTCTTACACTCTGTTACACTCTCTTACATGCTGTTACACTCTCTTACACTCTGTTACTGTCTATTACACTCTCTTACACTCTGCTACTGTCTCTTACTCTCTGCTACTGTCTCTTACACTCTGCTACTCTCTCTTTCACTCTGCTTCTGTCTCTTACACTCTGCTACTGTCTCTTATGCTCTGTTACTGTCTCTTACACTCTGTTACACTCTCTTACACTCTGCTGCTGTCTCTTACACTCTGTTACTGTCTCTTACACTCTGTTACTGTCTCTTACACTCTCTTACACTCTCCTACACTCTGCTACTGTCTCTTACACCCTCTTACACTCTGTTACTGTCTCTTACACTCTGTTACTGTCTCTTAAACTCTGCTACTGTCTATAACACTCTCTTACACTCTGTTAATGTCTATTACACTCTGCTACTGTCTCTTACACTCTCTTACACTGTTACACTCTGCTACAGTCTATTACACTCTGCTACTGTCTCTTACACTCTGCTATTGTCTCTTACACTCTGCTACTGTCTATAACACTCTCTTACACTCTGTTACTGTCTATTACACTCTGCTACTGTCTCTTACACTCTCTTACACTCTGCTGCTGTCTATTACACTCTGCTACTGTCTCTTACACTCTGCTATTGTCTCTTACACTCTGCTACTGTCTATAACACTCTCTTACACTCTGTTACTGTCTATTACACTCTGCTACAGTCTCTTACACTCTCTTACACTATTTTACACTCTGCTCCAGTCTATTACACTCTGCTATTGTCTCTTACACTCTGCTACTGTCTATAACACTCTCTTACACTCTGTTACTGTCTATTACACTCTGCGACTGTCTCTTCAACTCTCTTACACTCTTCTGCTGTCTCTTACACTCTGTTACTGTCTCTTACACTATGTTACACTCTCTTACACTCTGTAACTGTCTCTTACACTCTCTTACACTCTGTTACTGTCTCCTATACTCTGTTACTGTCTCCTATACTCTGTTACACTCTCTTACACTCTGCTGCTGTCTCTTACACTCTGTTACTGTCTCTTACACTCTGTTACTGTCTCTTACACTCTCTTACACTCTCTTACACTCTCTTACACTCTCCTACACTCTGCTACTGTCTCTTACACCCTCTTACACTCTTACTGTCTCTTACACTCTGTTACTGTCTCTTAAACTCTGCTACTGTCTATAACACTCTCTTACACTCTATTACTGTCTATTACACTCTGCTACTGTCTCTTACACTCTCTTACACTATTTTACACTCTGCTACAGTCTATTACACTCTGCTACTGTCTCTTACACTCTGCTATTGTCCCTTACACTCTGCTACTGTCTATAACACTCTCTTACACTCTCTTACACTCTGCTACTGTCTCTTACACTCTGTTACTGTCTCTTACACTCTCCTACACTATGTTACTGTCTCTTACACTCTCTTACACTCTGTTACACTCTCTTACACTCTGTAACTGTCTCTTACACTCTCTTACACTCTGCTACTGTCTATAACACTCTCTTACACTCTGTTACTGTCTATTACACTCTGCTACTGTCTCTTACACTCTCTTACACTATGTTACACTCTGCTACAGTCTATTACACTCTGCTACTGTCTCTTACACTCTGCTATTGTCTCTTACACTCTGCTATTGTCTATAACACTCTCTTACACTCTGTTACTGTCTATTACACTCTGCTACTGTCTCTTACACTCTCTTACACTCTGCTGCTGTCTATTACACTCTGCTACTGTCTCTTACACTCTGCTATTGTCTCTTACACTCTGCTACTGTCTATAACACTCTCTTACACTCTGTTACTGTCTATTACACTCTGCTACAGTCTCTTACACTGTCTTACACTATGTTACACTCTGCTCCAGTCTATTACACTCTGCTATTGTCTCTTACACTCTGCTACTGTCTATAACACTCTCTTACACTCTGTTACTGTCTATTACACTCTGTGACTGTCTCTTCAACTCTCTTACACTCTTCTGCTGTCTCTTACACTCTGTTACTGTCTCTTACACTATGTTACACTCTCTTACACTCTGTAACTGTCTCTTACACTCTCTTACACTCTGTTACTGTCTCCTATACTCTGTTACTGTCTCCTATACTCTGTTACTGTCTCCTATACTCTGTTACACTCTCTTACACTCTGCTGCTGTCTCTTACACTCTGTTGCTGTCTCTTACACTCTGTTACTGTCTCTTACACTCTCTTACACTCTCTTACACTCTCTTACACTCTCCTACTGTCTCTTACACCCTCTTACACTCTGTTACTGTCTCTTACACTCTGTTACTGTCTCTTAAACTCTGCTACTGTCTATAACACTCTCGTACACTCTGTTACTGTCTATTACACTCTGCTACTGTCTCTTACACTCTCTTACACTATGTTACACTCTGCTACAGTCTATTACACTCTGCTACTGTCTCTTACACTCTGCTATTGTCTCTTACACTCTGCTACTGTCTCTTACACTCTGCTACTGTCTATAACACTCTCTTACACTCTGTTACTGTCTATTACACTCTGCTACTGTCTCTTACACTCTCTTACACTGTTACACTCTGCTACAGTCTATTACACTCTGCTACTGTCTCTTACACTCTGCTATTGTCTCTTACACTCTCTTACACTCTGCTACTGTCTCTTACACCCTCTTACACTCTGTTACTGTCTCTTACACTCTCTTACACTCTGTTACACTCTCTTACACGCTGTTACACTCTCTTACACGCTGTTACACCCTCTTACACACTGTTACTGTCTCTTACACTCTCCTACACTCTGCTACTGTCTCTTACACTCTGTTACTGTTTCTTACACTCTGCTACTGTCTCTAACACTCTGCTACTGTCTCTTTCACTCTGCTACTGTCTCTTACACTCTGCTACTATCTCTTACGCTCTGTTACTGTGTCTTACACTGTACTACACTGTCATACACTCTGTTACTGTATCTTACACTATGTTACTGTATCTTACACTATGTTACTGTCTCGTACACTCTGTTACTGTCTCTTACACTCTGTTACTGTCTCCTATACTCTGTTACTGTCTCTTACACCCTGTTACACTCTCTTACACTCTGCTACTGTCTCTTACACTCTACTACACTCTCGTACACTCTGTTACTGTCTATTACACTCTCTTACACTCTGCTGCTGTCTCTTACACTCTGTTACTGTCTCTTACACTCTGTTACTGTCTCTTACACTCCTATCTCTTACACTCTACTACACTCTACTACTGTCTCTTTCACTCTGCTACTGTCTCTTTCACTCTGTTACTGTCTCTTACACTCTGTTACTGTCTCTTACACTCTGCTACTGTCTATAACACTCTCTTACACTATGTTACACTCTGCTACTGTCTCTTACACTCTGCTATTGTCTCTTACACTCTGCTACTGTCTCTTACACTCTATTACACTCTGTTACTGTCTATTACACTCTGCTACTGTCTCTTACACTCTCTTACACTATGTTACACTCTCTTACACTCTGCTGCTGTCTCTTACACTCTGTTACTGTCTCTTACACTCTGTTACTGTCTCTTACACTCTCCTACACTCTGTTACTGTCTCTTACACTCTCTTACACTCTCTTACTGTCTCTTACACTCTGTTACACTCTCTTACACGCTGTTACACTCTCTTACACTCTGTTACTGTCTCTTACACTCTCTTACACTCTGCTACTGTCTCTTACACTCTGCTACTGTCTATTACACTCTGCTACTCTCTCTTTCACTTTGCTTCTGTCTCTTACACACTGCTACTGTCTCTTACGCTGTGTTACTGTCTCTTACACTCTACTACACTCTCGTATACTCTGTTACTGTCTCTTACACTCTGTTACTGTCTCGTACACTCTGTTACTGTCTCGTACACTCTGTTACTGTCTCGTACACTCTGTTACTGTCTCTTACACTCTGTTACACTCTCTTACACTCTGTTACTGTCTCTTACACTCTTACACTCTGCTGCTGTCTCTTACACTCTGTTACTGTCTCTTACACTCTGTTACTGTATATTACACTCTGCTACTGTCTCTTACACTCTGCTATTGTCTCTTGCACTCTGCTACTGTCTATAACACTCTCTTACACTCTGTTACTGTCTATTACACTCTGCTATTGTCTCTTACACTCTCTTACACTCTGTTACACTCTGCTACAGTCTATTACACTCTGCTACTGTCTCTTACACTCTGCTATTGTCTCTTACACTCTGCTACTGTCTCTTACACTCTATTACACTCTGTTACTGTCTATTACACTCTGCTACTATCTCTTTCACTCTCTTACACTATGTTACACACTCTTACACTCTGCTGCTGTCTCTTACACTCTGTTACTGTCTCTTACACTCTGTTACTGTCTCTTACACTCTCTTACACTCTGTTACACTCTCTTACATGCTGTTACACTCTCTTACACTCTGTTACTGTCTATTACACTCTCTTACACTGCTACTGTCTCTTACTCTCTGCTACTGTCTCTTACACTCTGCTACTCTCTCTTTCACTCTGCTTCTGTCTCTTACACTCTGCTACTGTCTCTTATGCTCTGTTACTGTCTCTTACACTCTGTTACACTCTCTTACACTCTGCTGCTGTCTCTTACACTCTGTTACTGTCTCTTACACTCTGTTACTGTCTCTTACACTCTCTTACACTCTCCTACACTCTGCTACTGTCTCTTACACCCTCTTACACTCTGTTACTGTCTCTTACACTCTGTTACTGTCTCTTAAACTCTGCTACTGTCTATAACACTCTCTTACACTCTGTTAATGTCTATTACACTCTGCTACTGTCTCTTACACTCTCTTACACTGTTACACTCTGCTACAGTCTATTACACTCTGCTACTGTCTCTTACACTCTGCTATTGTCTCTTACACTCTGCTACTGTCTATAACACTCTCTTACACTCTGTTACTGTCTATTACACTCTGCTACTGTCTCTTACACTCTCTTACACTCTGCTGCTGTCTATTACACTCTGCTGCTGTCTATTACACTCTGCTACTGTCTCTTACACTCTGCTATTGTCTCTTACACTATGTTACACTCTCTTACACTCTGTAACTGTCTCTTACACTCTCTTACACTCTGTTACTGTCTCCTATACTCTGTTACTGTCTCCTATACTCTGTTACACTCTCTTACACTCTGCTGCTGTCTCTTACACTCTGTTACTGTCTCTTACACTCTGTTACTGTCTATTACACTCTCTTACACTCTCCTACACTCTTCTACTGTCTCTTACACCCCCTTACACTCTGTTACTGTCTCTTACACTCCCTTACACTCTGTTACACTCTCTTACATGCTGTTACACTCTCTTACACGCTGTTACACCCTCTTACAAACTGTTACTGTCTCTTACACTCTCTTACACTCTGCTACTATCTCTTACACTCTGTTACTGTCTCTTACACTCTGCTACTGTCTCTTACACTCTACTACTGTCTCTTTCACTCTGCTACTGTCTCTTACACTCTGCTACTATCTCTTACGCTCTGTTACTGTCTCTTACACTCTACTACACTCTCATACACTCTGTTACTGTCTCTTACACTCTGTTACTGTCTCTTACACTCTGCTATTGTCTCTTACACTCTGCTACTGTCTATAACACTGTCTTACACTCTGTTACTGTCTATTACACTCTGCTACTGTCTCTTTCACTCTCTTACACTATGTTACACTCTCTTACACTCTGTTACTGTCTCTTACACTCTGTTACTGTCTCTTACACTCTCCTACACTCTGTTACTGTCTCCTACACTCTCTTACACTCTGTTACACTCTCTTACACGCTGTTACACTCTATTACACTCTGTTAATTTCTCTTACACTCTCTTACACTCTGCTACTGTCTCTTACACTCTGCTACTCTCTCTTTCACTCTGTTTCTGTCTCTTACACTCTGCTTCTGTCTCTTATGCTCTGTTACTGTCTCTTATGCTCTGTTACTGTCTCTTACACTCTACTACACTCTTGTACACTCTGTTACTGTCTCTTAAACTATGTTACACTCTCTTACACTCTGTTACTGTCTCTTACACTCTGCTGCTGTCTCTTACACTCTGTTACTGTCTCTTACACTCTCTTACACTCTCCTACACTCTGCTACTGTCTCTTACACCCTCTTACACTCTTACTGTCTCTTACACTCTGTTACTGTCTCTTAAACTCTGCTACTGTCTATAACACTCTCTTACACTCTATTACTGTCTATTACACTCTGCTACTGTCTCTTACACTCTCTTACACTATTTTACACTCTGCTACTGTCTCTTACACTCTGCTACTGTCTCTTACACTCTGCTATTGTCCCTTACACTCTGCTACTGTCTATAACACTCTCTTACACTCTCTTACTGTCTCTTACACTCTGTTACTGTCTCTTACACTCTCCTACACTATGTTACTGTCTCTTACACTCTCTTACACTCTGTTACACTCTCTTACACTCTGTAACTGTCTCTTACACTCTCTTACACTCTGCTACTGTCTATAACACTCTCTTACACTATGTTACACTCTGCTACAGTCTATTACACTCTGCTACTGTCTCTTACACTCTGCTATTGTCTCTTACACTCTGCTACTGTCTATAACACTCTCTTACACTCTGTTACTGTCTATTACACTCTGCTACTGTCTCTTACACTCTGCTGCTGTCTATTACACTCTGCTACTGTCTCTTACACTCTGCTATTGTCTCTTACACTCTGCTACTGTCTATAACACTCTCTTACACTCTGTTACTGTCTATTACACTCTGCTACAGTCTCTTACACTGTCTTACACTATGTTACACTCTGCTCCAGTCTATTACACTCTGCTATTGTCTCTTACACTCTGCTACTGTCTATAACACTCTCTTACACTCTGTTACTGTCTATTACACTCTGCGACTGTCTCTTCAACTCTCTTACACTCTTCTGCTGTCTCTTACACTCTGTTACTGTCTCTTACACTATGTTACACTCTCTTACACTCTGTAACTGTCTCTTACACTCTCTTACACTCTGTTACTGTCTCCTATACTCTGTTACTGTCTCCTATACTCTGTTACACTCTCTTACACTCTGCTGCTGTCTCTTACACTCTGTTACTGTCTCTTACACTCTGTTACTGTCTCTTACACTCTTACACTCTCTTACACTCTCTTACACTCTCTTACACTCTCCTACTGTCTCTTACACCCTCTTACACTCTGTTACTGTCTCTTACACTCTGTTACTGTCTCTTAAACTCTGCTACTGTCTATAACACTCTCGTACACTCTGTTACTGTCTATTACACTCTGCTACTGTCTCTTACACTCTCTTACACTATGTTACACTCTGCTACAGTCTATTACACTCTGCTACTGTCTCTTACACTCTGCTATTGTCTCTTACACTCTGCTACTGTCTCTTACACTCTGCTACTGTCTATAACACTCTCTTACACTCTGTTACTGTCTATTACACTCTGCTACTGTCTCTTACACTCTCTTACACTGTTACACTCTGCTACAGTCTATTACACTCTGCTACTGTCTCTTACACTCTGCTATTGTCTCTTACACTCTGCTACTGTCTATAACACTCTCTTACACTCTCTTACACTCTGCTACTGTCTCTTACACCCTCTTACACTCTGTTACTGTCTCTTACACTCTCTTACACTCTGTTACACTCTCTTACACGCTGTTACACTCTCTTACACGCTGTTACACCCTCTTACACACTGTTACTGTCTCTTACACTCTCTTACACTCTGCTACTGTCTCTTACACTCTGTTACTGTTTCTTACACTCTGCTACTGTCTCTAACACTCTGCTACTGTCTCTTTCACTCTGCTACTGTCTCTTACACTCTGCTACTATCTCTTACGCTCTGTTACTGTGTCTTACACTGTACTACACTGTCATACACTCTGTTACTGTATCTTACACTATGTTACTGTCTCGTACACTCTGTTACTGTCTCTTACACTCTGTTACTGTCTACTATACTCTGTTACTGTCTCTTACACCCTGTTACACTCTCTTACACTCTGCTACTGTCTCTTACACTCTACTACACTCTCGTACACTCTGTTACTGTCTATTACACTCTCTTACACTCTGCTGCTGTCTCTTACACTCTGTTACTGTCTCTTACACTCTGTTACTGTCTCTTACACTCCTATCTCTTACACTCTACTACACTCTACTACTGTCTCTTTCACTCTGCTACTGTCTCTTTCACTCTGTTACTGTCTCTTACACTCTGTTACTGTCTCTTACACTCTGCTACTGTCTATAACACTCTCTTACACAATCTTACACTCTATTACTGTCTATTACACTCTGCTACTGTCTCTTACACTCTCTTACACTATTTTACACTCTGCTGCTGTCTATTACACTCGGCTACTGTCTCTTACACTCTGCTATTGTCTCTTGCACTCTGCTACTGTCTATAACACTCTCTTACACTCTGTTACTGTCTATTACACTCTGCTATTGTCTCTTACACTCTCTTACACTCTGTTACAGTCTATTACACTCTGCTACTGTCTCTTACACTCTTCTACTGTCTCTTACACTCTATTACACTCTGTTACTGTCTATTACACTCTGCTACTGTCTCTTACACTCTCTTACACTATGTTACACTCTCTTACACTCTGCTGCTGTCTCTTACACTCTGTTACTGTCTCTTACACTCTGTTACTGTCTCTTACACTCTCCTACACTCTGTTACTGTCTCTTACACTCTGTTGCACTCTCTTACACGCTGTTACACTCTCTTACACTCTGTTACTGTCTCTTACACTCTCTTACACTCTGCTACTGTCTCTTACACTCTGCTACTCTCTCTTTCACTTTGCTTCTGTCTCTTACACACTGCTACTGTCTCTTACGCTCTGTTACTGTCTCTTACACTCTACTACACTCTCGTATACTCATTTACTGTCTCTTACACTCTGTTACTGTCTCTTACACTCTGTTACTGTCTCTTACAATCTCTTACACTCTGCTGCTGTCTCTTACACTCTTTTACTGTCTCTTACACTCTGTTACTGTCTATTACACTCTCTTACACTCTCCTACACTCTTCTACTTTCTCTTACACCCCCTTACACTCTGTTACTGTCTCTTACACTCCCTTACACTCTGTTACACTCTCTTACATGCTGTTACACTCTCTTACATGCTGTTACACTCTCTTACACGCTGTTACACCCTCTTACACACTGTTACTGTCTCTTACACTCTCTTACACTCTGCTACTATCTCTTACACTCTGTTACTGTCTCTTACACTCTGCTACTGTCTCTTACACTCTGCTACTGTCTCTTTCACTCTGCTACTGTCTCTTACACTGTCTTACACTATGTTACACTCTCTTACACTCTGCTGCTGTCTCATATACTCTGTTACTGTCTCTTACACAGGTTTACGATGTCTACGCGAAGAGATACCCAAAGACGTTCACAGTATACTGAGATCATTCGGGACCATGTGGTCCTAGAGGACGGTATATGCCATGTGACGCTCTCTTACACTCTACTACACTCTACTACTGTCTCTTTCACTCTGCTACTGTCTCTTACACTCTGTTACTGTCTCTTACACTCTGTTACTGTCTCTTACACTCTGTTACAGTCTCTTACACTCTTCTACTGTATCTTACACTCTGCTATTGTCTCTTACACTCTGCAACTGTCTATAACACTCTCTTACACTCTGTTACTGTCTATTACACTCTGCTACTGTCTCTTACACTCTCTTACACTCTGCTACACTCTATTACACTCTGCTACACTCTATTACACTCTGCTATTGTCTCTTACACTCTGCTACTGTCTATAACACTCTCTTACACTCTGTTACTGTCTATTGCACTCTGCTACTGTCTCTTACACTCTCTTACACTATGTTACACTCTGCTACAGTCTATTACACTCTGCTACTGTCTCTTACACTCTGCTATTGTTTCTTACACTCTGCGACTGTCTCTTCAACTCTCTTACACTCTTCTGCTGTCTCTTACACTCTGTTACTGTCTCTTACACTATGTTACACTCTCTTACACTCTGTAACTGTCTCTTACACTCTCTTACACTCTGTTACTGTCTCCTATACTCTGTTACTGTCTCCTATACTCTGTTACTGTCTCCTATACTCTGTTACACTCTCTTACACTCTGCTGCTGTCTCTTACACTCTGTTACTGTCTCTTACACTCTCTTACACTCTCTTACACTCTCCTACTGTCTCTTACACCCTCTTACACTCTGTTACTGTCTCTTACACTCTGTTACTGTCTCTTACACTCTGTTACTGTCTCTTAAACTCTGCTACTGTCTATAACACTCTCGTACACTCTGTTACTGTCTATTACACTCTGCTACTGTCTCTTACACTCTCTTACACTATGTTACACTCTGCTACAGTCTATTACACTCTGCTACTGTCTCTTACACTCTGCTATTGTCTCTTACACTCTGCTACTGTCTCTTACACTCTGCTACTGTCTATAACACTCTCTTACACTCTGTTACTGTCTATTACACTCTGCTACTGTCTCTTACACTCTCTTACACTGTTACACTCTGCTACAGTCTATTACACTCTGCTACTGTCTCTTACACTCTGCTATTGTCTCTTACACTCTCTTACACTCTGCTACTGTCTCTTACACCCTCTTACACTCTGTTACTGTCTCTTACACTCTCTTACACTCTGTTACACTCTCTTACACGCTGTTACACTCTCTTACACGCTGTTACACCCTCTTACACACTGTTACTGTCTCTTACACTCTCCTACACTCTGCTACTGTCTCTTACACTCTGTTACTGTTTCTTACACTCTGCTACTGTCTCTAACACTCTGCTACTGTCTCTTTCACTCTGCTACTGTCTCTTACACTCTGCTACTATCTCTTACGCTCTGTTACTGTGTCTTACACTGTACTACACTGTCATACACTCTGTTACTGTATCTTACACTATGTTACTGTATCTTACACTATGTTACTGTCTCGTACACTCTGTTACTGTCTCTTACACTCTGTTACTGTCTCCTATACTCTGTTACTGTCTCTTACACCCTGTTACACTCTCTTACACTCTGCTACTGTCTCTTACACTCTACTACACTCTCGTACACTCTGTTACTGTCTATTACACTCTCTTACACTCTGCTGCTGTCTCTTACACTCTGTTACTGTCTCTTACACTCTGTTACTGTCTCTTACACTCCTATCTCTTACACTCTACTACACTCTACTACTGTCTCTTTCACTCTGCTACTGTCTCTTTCACTCTGTTACTGTCTCTTACACTCTGTTACTGTCTCTTACACTCTGCTACTGTCTATAACACTCTCTTACACTATGTTACACTCTGCTACTGTCTCTTACACTCTGCTATTGTCTCTTACACTCTGCTACTGTCTCTTACACTCTATTACACTCTGTTACTGTCTATTACACTCTGCTACTGTCTCTTACACTCTCTTACACTATGTTACACTCTCTTACACTCTGCTGCTGTCTCTTACACTCTGTTACTGTCTCTTACACTCTGTTACTGTCTCTTACACTCTCCTACACTCTGTTACTGTCTCTTACACTCTCTTACACTCTCTTACTGTCTCTTACACTCTGTTACACTCTCTTACACGCTGTTACACTCTCTTACACTCTGTTACTGTCTCTTACACTCTCTTACACTCTGCTACTGTCTCTTACACTCTGCTACTGTCTATTACACTCTGCTACTCTCTCTTTCACTTTGCTTCTGTCTCTTACACACTGCTACTGTCTCTTACGCTGTGTTACTGTCTCTTACACTCTACTACACTCTCGTATACTCTGTTACTGTCTCTTACACTCTGTTACTGTCTCGTACACTCTGTTACTGTCTCGTACACTCTGTTACTGTCTCGTACACTCTGTTACTGTCTCTTACACTCTGTTACACTCTCTTACACTCTGTTACTGTCTCTTACACTCTTACACTCTGCTGCTGTCTCTTACACTCTGTTACTGTCTCTTACACTCTGTTACTGTATATTACACTCTGCTACTGTCTCTTACACTCTGCTATTGTCTCTTGCACTCTGCTACTGTCTATAACACTCTCTTACACTCTGTTACTGTCTATTACACTCTGCTATTGTCTCTTACACTCTCTTACACTCTGTTACACTCTGCTACAGTCTATTACACTCTGCTACTGTCTCTTACACTCTGCTATTGTCTCTTACACTCTGCTACTGTCTCTTACACTCTATTACACTCTGTTACTGTCTATTACACTCTGCTACTATCTCTTTCACTCTCTTACACTATGTTACACACTCTTACACTCTGCTGCTGTCTCTTACACTCTGTTACTGTCTCTTACACTCTGTTACTGTCTCTTACACTCTGTTACTGTCTCTTACACTCTCTTACACTCTGTTACACTCTCTTACATGCTGTTACACTCTCTTACACTCTGTTACTGTCTATTACACTCTCTTACACTCTGCTACTGTCTCTTACACTCTGCTACTCTCTCTTTCACTCTGCTTCTGTCTCTTACACTCTGCTACTGTCTCTTATGCTCTGTTACTGTCTCTTACACTCTGTTACACTCTCTTACACTCTGCTGCTGTCTCTTACACTCTGTTACTGTCTCTTACACTCTGTTACTGTCTCTTACACTCTCTTACACTCTCCTACACTCTGCTACTGTCTCTTACACCCTCTTACACTCTGTTACTGTCTCTTACACTCTGTTACTGTCTCTTAAACTCTGCTACTGTCTATAACACTCTCTTACACTCTGTTAATGTCTATTACACTCTGCTACTGTCTCTTACACTCTCTTACACTGTTACACTCTGCTACAGTCTATTACACTCTGCTACTGTCTCTTACACTCTGCTATTGTCTCTTACACTCTGCTACTGTCTATAACACTCTCTTACACTCTGTTACTGTCTATTACACTCTGCTACTGTCTCTTACACTCTCTTACACTCTGCTGCTGTCTATTACACTCTGCTACTGTCTCTTACACTCTGCTATTGTCTCTTACACTATGTTACACTCTCTTACACTCTGTAACTGTCTCTTACACTCTCTTACACTCTGTTACTGTCTCCTATACTCTGTTACTGTCTCCTATACTCTGTTACACTCTCTTACACTCTGCTGCTGTCTCTTACACTCTGTTACTGTCTCTTACACTCTGTTACTGTCTATTACACTCTCTTACACTCTCCTACACTCTTCTACTGTCTCTTACACCCCCTTACACTCTGTTACTGTCTCTTACACTCCCTTACACTCTGTTACACTCTCTTACATGCTGTTACACTCTCTTACACGCTGTTACACCCTCTTACAAACTGTTACTGTCTCTTACACTCTCTTACACTCTGCTACTATCTCTTACACTCTGTTACTGTCTCTTACACTCTGCTACTGTCTCTTACACTCTACTACTGTCTCTTTCACTCTGCTACTGTCTCTTACACTCTGCTACTATCTCTTACGCTCTGTTACTGTCTCTTACACTCTACTACACTCTCATACACTCTGTTACTGTCTCTTACACTCTGTTACTGTCTCTTACACTCTGCTATTGTCTCTTACACTCTGCTACTGTCTATAACACTGTCTTACACTCTGTTACTGTCTATTACACTCTGCTACTGTCTCTTTCACTCTCTTACACTATGTTACACTCTCTTACACTCTGTTACTGTCTCTTACACTCTGTTACTGTCTCTTACACTCTCCTACACTCTGTTACTGTCTCCTACACTCTCTTACACTCTGTTACACTCTCTTACACGCTGTTACACTCTATTACACTCTGTTAATTTCTCTTACACTCTCTTACACTCTGCTACTGTCTCTTACACTCTGCTACTCTCTCTTTCACTCTGTTTCTGTCTCTTACACTCTGCTTCTGTCTCTTATGCTCTGTTACTGTCTCTTATGCTCTGTTACTGTCTCTTACACTCTACTACACTCTTGTACACTCTGTTACTGTCTCTTAAACTCTGTTACACTCTCTTACACTCTGTTACTGTCTCTTACACTCTGCTGCTGTCTCTTACACTCTGTTACTGTCTCTTACACTCTCTTACACTCTCCTACACTCTGCTACTGTCTCTTACACCCTCTTACACTCTTACTGTCTCTTACACTCTGTTACTGTCTCTTAAACTCTGCTACTGTCTATAACACTCTCTTACACTCTATTACTGTCTATTACACTCTGCTACTGTCTCTTACACTCTCTTACACTATTTTACACTCTGCTACTGTCTCTTACACTCTGCTACTGTCTCTTACACTCTGCTATTGTCCCTTACACTCTGCTACTGTCTATAACACTCTCTTACACTCTCTTACTGTCTCTTACACTCTGTTACTGTCTCTTACACTCTCCTACACTATGTTACTGTCTCTTACACTCTCTTACACTCTGTTACACTCTCTTACACTCTGTAACTGTCTCTTACACTCTCTTACACTCTGCTACTGTCTATAACACTCTCTTACACTATGTTACACTCTGCTACAGTCTATTACACTCTGCTACTGTCTCTTACACTCTGCTATTGTCTCTTACACTCTGCTACTGTCTATAACACTCTCTTACACTCTGTTACTGTCTATTACACTCTGCTACTGTCTCTTACACTCTCTTACACTCTGCTGCTGTCTATTACACTCTGCTACTGTCTCTTACACTCTGCTATTGTCTCTTACACTCTGCTACTGTCTATAACACTCTCTTACACTCTGTTACTGTCTATTACACTCTGCTACAGTCTCTTACACTGTCTTACACTATGTTACACTCTGCTCCAGTCTATTACACTCTGCTATTGTCTCTTACACTCTGCTACTGTCTATAACACTCTCTTACACTCTGTTACTGTCTATTACACTCTGCGACTGTCTCTTCAACTCTCTTACACTCTTCTGCTGTCTCTTACACTCTGTTACTGTCTCTTACACTATGTTACACTCTCTTACACTCTGTAACTGTCTCTTACACTCTCTTACACTCTGTTACTGTCTCCTATACTCTGTTACTGTCTCCTATACTCTGTTACACTCTCTTACACTCTGCTGCTGTCTCTTACACTCTGTTACTGTCTCTTACACTCTGTTACTGTCTCTTACACTCTTACACTCTCTTACACTCTCTTACACTCTCTTACACTCTCCTACTGTCTCTTACACCCTCTTACACTCTGTTACTGTCTCTTACACTCTGTTACTGTCTCTTAAACTCTGCTACTGTCTATAACACTCTCGTACACTCTGTTACTGTCTATTACACTCTGCTACTGTCTCTTACACTCTCTTACACTATGTTACACTCTGCTACAGTCTATTACACTCTGCTACTGTCTCTTACACTCTGCTATTGTCTCTTACACTCTGCTACTGTCTCTTACACTCTGCTACTGTCTATAACACTCTCTTACACTCTGTTACTGTCTATTACACTCTGCTACTGTCTCTTACACTCTCTTACACTGTTACACTCTGCTACAGTCTATTACACTCTGCTACTGTCTCTTACACTCTGCTATTGTCTCTTACACTCTGCTACTGTCTATAACACTCTCTTACACTCTCTTACACTCTGCTACTGTCTCTTACACCCTCTTACACTCTGTTACTGTCTCTTACACTCTCTTACACTCTGTTACACTCTCTTACACGCTGTTACACTCTCTTACACGCTGTTACACCCTCTTACACACTGTTACTGTCTCTTACACTCTCTTACACTCTGCTACTGTCTCTTACACTCTGTTACTGTTTCTTACACTCTGCTACTGTCTCTAACACTCTGCTACTGTCTCTTTCACTCTGCTACTGTCTCTTACACTCTGCTACTATCTCTTACGCTCTGTTACTGTGTCTTACACTGTACTACACTGTCATACACTCTGTTACTGTATCTTACACTATGTTACTGTCTCGTACACTCTGTTACTGTCTCTTACACTCTGTTACTGTCTACTATACTCTGTTACTGTCTCTTACACCCTGTTACACTCTCTTACACTCTGCTACTGTCTCTTACACTCTACTACACTCTCGTACACTCTGTTACTGTCTATTACACTCTCTTACACTCTGCTGCTGTCTCTTACACTCTGTTACTGTCTCTTACACTCTGTTACTGTCTCTTACACTCCTATCTCTTACACTCTACTACACTCTACTACTGTCTCTTTCACTCTGCTACTGTCTCTTTCACTCTGTTACTGTCTCTTACACTCTGTTACTGTCTCTTACACTCTGCTACTGTCTATAACACTCTCTTACACAATCTTACACTCTATTACTGTCTATTACACTCTGCTACTGTCTCTTACACTCTCTTACACTATTTTACACTCTGCTGCTGTCTATTACACTCGGCTACTGTCTCTTACACTCTGCTATTGTCTCTTGCACTCTGCTACTGTCTATAACACTCTCTTACACTCTGTTACTGTCTATTACACTCTGCTATTGTCTCTTACACTCTCTTACACTCTGTTACAGTCTATTACACTCTGCTACTGTCTCTTACACTCTTCTACTGTCTCTTACACTCTATTACACTCTGTTACTGTCTATTACACTCTGCTACTGTCTCTTACACTCTCTTACACTATGTTACACTCTCTTACACTCTGCTGCTGTCTCTTACACTCTGTTACTGTCTCTTACACTCTGTTACTGTCTCTTACACTCTCCTACACTCTGTTACTGTCTCTTACACTCTGTTGCACTCTCTTACACGCTGTTACACTCTCTTACACTCTGTTACTGTCTCTTACACTCTCTTACACTCTGCTACTGTCTCTTACACTCTGCTACTCTCTCTTTCACTTTGCTTCTGTCTCTTACACACTGCTACTGTCTCTTACGCTCTGTTACTGTCTCTTACACTCTACTACACTCTCGTATACTCATTTACTGTCTCTTACACTCTGTTACTGTCTCTTACACTCTGTTACTGTCTCTTACAATCTCTTACACTCTGCTGCTGTCTCTTACACTCTTTTACTGTCTCTTACACTCTGTTACTGTCTATTACACTCTCTTACACTCTCCTACACTCTTCTACTTTCTCTTACACCCCCTTACACTCTGTTACTGTCTCTTACACTCCCTTACACTCTGTTACACTCTCTTACATGCTGTTACACTCTCTTACATGCTGTTACACTCTCTTACACGCTGTTACACCCTCTTACACACTGTTACTGTCTCTTACACTCTCTTACACTCTGCTACTATCTCTTACACTCTGTTACTGTCTCTTACACTCTGCTACTGTCTCTTACACTCTGCTACTGTCTCTTTCACTCTGCTACTGTCTCTTACACTGTCTTACACTATGTTACACTCTCTTACACTCTGCTGCTGTCTCATATACTCTGTTACTGTCTCTTACACAGGTTTACGATGTCTACGCGAAGAGATACCCAAAGACGTTCACAGTATACTGAGATCATTCGGGACCATGTGGTCCTAGAGGACGGTATATGCCATGTGACGCTCTCTTACACTCTACTACACTCTACTACTGTCTCTTTCACTCTGCTACTGTCTCTTACACTCTGTTACTGTCTCTTACACTCTGTTACTGTCTCTTACACTCTGTTACAGTCTCTTACACTCTTCTACTGTATCTTACACTCTGCTATTGTCTCTTACACTCTGCAACTGTCTATAACACTCTCTTACACTCTGTTACTGTCTATTACACTCTGCTACTGTCTCTTACACTCTCTTACACTCTGCTACACTCTATTACACTCTGCTACACTCTATTACACTCTGCTATTGTCTCTTACACTCTGCTACTGTCTATAACACTCTCTTACACTCTGTTACTGTCTATTGCACTCTGCTACTGTCTCTTACACTCTCTTACACTATGTTACACTCTGCTACAGTCTATTACACTCTGCTACTGTCTCTTACACTCTGCTATTGTTTCTTACACTCTGCGACTGTCTCTTCAACTCTCTTACACTCTTCTGCTGTCTCTTACACTCTGTTACTGTCTCTTACACTATGTTACACTCTCTTACACTCTGTAACTGTCTCTTACACTCTCTTACACTCTGTTACTGTCTCCTATACTCTGTTACTGTCTCCTATACTCTGTTACTGTCTCCTATACTCTGTTACACTCTCTTACACTCTGCTGCTGTCTCTTACACTCTGTTACTGTCTCTTACACTCTCTTACACTCTCTTACACTCTCCTACTGTCTCTTACACCCTCTTACACTCTGTTACTGTCTCTTACACTCTGTTACTGTCTCTTACACTCTGTTACTGTCTCTTAAACTCTGCTACTGTCTATAACACTCTCGTACACTCTGTTACTGTCTATTACACTCTGCTACTGTCTCTTACACTCTCTTACACTATGTTACACTCTGCTACAGTCTATTACACTCTGCTACTGTCTCTTACACTCTGCTATTGTCTCTTACACTCTGCTACTGTCTCTTACACTCTGCTACTGTCTATAACACTCTCTTACACTCTGTTACTGTCTATTACACTCTGCTACTGTCTCTTACACTCTCTTACACTGTTACACTCTGCTACAGTCTATTACACTCTGCTACTGTCTCTTACACTCTGCTATTGTCTCTTACACTCTCTTACACTCTGCTACTGTCTCTTACACCCTCTTACACTCTGTTACTGTCTCTTACACTCTCTTACACTCTGTTACACTCTCTTACACGCTGTTACACTCTCTTACACGCTGTTACACCCTCTTACACACTGTTACTGTCTCTTACACTCTCCTACACTCTGCTACTGTCTCTTACACTCTGTTACTGTTTCTTACACTCTGCTACTGTCTCTAACACTCTGCTACTGTCTCTTTCACTCTGCTACTGTCTCTTACACTCTGCTACTATCTCTTACGCTCTGTTACTGTGTCTTACACTGTACTACACTGTCATACACTCTGTTACTGTATCTTACACTATGTTACTGTATCTTACACTATGTTACTGTCTCGTACACTCTGTTACTGTCTCTTACACTCTGTTACTGTCTCCTATACTCTGTTACTGTCTCTTACACCCTGTTACACTCTCTTACACTCTGCTACTGTCTCTTACACTCTACTACACTCTCGTACACTCTGTTACTGTCTATTACACTCTCTTACACTCTGCTGCTGTCTCTTACACTCTGTTACTGTCTCTTACACTCTGTTACTGTCTCTTACACTCCTATCTCTTACACTCTACTACACTCTACTACTGTCTCTTTCACTCTGCTACTGTCTCTTTCACTCTGTTACTGTCTCTTACACTCTGTTACTGTCTCTTACACTCTGCTACTGTCTATAACACTCTCTTACACTATGTTACACTCTGCTACTGTCTCTTACACTCTGCTATTGTCTCTTACACTCTGCTACTGTCTCTTACACTCTATTACACTCTGTTACTGTCTATTACACTCTGCTACTGTCTCTTACACTCTCTTACACTATGTTACACTCTCTTACACTCTGCTGCTGTCTCTTACACTCTGTTACTGTCTCTTACACTCTGTTACTGTCTCTTACACTCTCCTACACTCTGTTACTGTCTCTTACACTCTCTTACACTCTCTTACTGTCTCTTACACTCTGTTACACTCTCTTACACGCTGTTACACTCTCTTACACTCTGTTACTGTCTCTTACACTCTCTTACACTCTGCTACTGTCTCTTACACTCTGCTACTGTCTATTACACTCTGCTACTCTCTCTTTCACTTTGCTTCTGTCTCTTACACACTGCTACTGTCTCTTACGCTGTGTTACTGTCTCTTACACTCTACTACACTCTCGTATACTCTGTTACTGTCTCTTACACTCTGTTACTGTCTCGTACACTCTGTTACTGTCTCGTACACTCTGTTACTGTCTCGTACACTCTGTTACTGTCTCTTACACTCTGTTACACTCTCTTACACTCTGTTACTGTCTCTTACACTCTTACACTCTGCTGCTGTCTCTTACACTCTGTTACTGTCTCTTACACTCTGTTACTGTATATTACACTCTGCTACTGTCTCTTACACTCTGCTATTGTCTCTTGCACTCTGCTACTGTCTATAACACTCTCTTACACTCTGTTACTGTCTATTACACTCTGCTATTGTCTCTTACACTCTCTTACACTCTGTTACACTCTGCTACAGTCTATTACACTCTGCTACTGTCTCTTACACTCTGCTATTGTCTCTTACACTCTGCTACTGTCTCTTACACTCTATTACACTCTGTTACTGTCTATTACACTCTGCTACTATCTCTTTCACTCTCTTACACTATGTTACACACTCTTACACTCTGCTGCTGTCTCTTACACTCTGTTACTGTCTCTTACACTCTGTTACTGTCTCTTACACTCTGTTACTGTCTCTTACACTCTCTTACACTCTGTTACACTCTCTTACATGCTGTTACACTCTCTTACACTCTGTTACTGTCTATTACACTCTCTTACACTCTGCTACTGTCTCTTACACTCTGCTACTCTCTCTTTCACTCTGCTTCTGTCTCTTACACTCTGCTACTGTCTCTTATGCTCTGTTACTGTCTCTTACACTCTGTTACACTCTCTTACACTCTGCTGCTGTCTCTTACACTCTGTTACTGTCTCTTACACTCTGTTACTGTCTCTTACACTCTCTTACACTCTCCTACACTCTGCTACTGTCTCTTACACCCTCTTACACTCTGTTACTGTCTCTTACACTCTGTTACTGTCTCTTAAACTCTGCTACTGTCTATAACACTCTCTTACACTCTGTTAATGTCTATTACACTCTGCTACTGTCTCTTACACTCTCTTACACTGTTACACTCTGCTACAGTCTATTACACTCTGCTACTGTCTCTTACACTCTGCTATTGTCTCTTACACTCTGCTACTGTCTATAACACTCTCTTACACTCTGTTACTGTCTATTACACTCTGCTACTGTCTCTTACACTCTCTTACACTCTGCTGCTGTCTATTACACTCTGCTACTGTCTCTTACACTCTGCTATTGTCTCTTACACTATGTTACACTCTCTTACACTCTGTAACTGTCTCTTACACTCTCTTACACTCTGTTACTGTCTCCTATACTCTGTTACTGTCTCCTATACTCTGTTACACTCTCTTACACTCTGCTGCTGTCTCTTACACTCTGTTACTGTCTCTTACACTCTGTTACTGTCTATTACACTCTCTTACACTCTCCTACACTCTTCTACTGTCTCTTACACCCCCTTACACTCTGTTACTGTCTCTTACACTCCCTTACACTCTGTTACACTCTCTTACATGCTGTTACACTCTCTTACACGCTGTTACACCCTCTTACAAACTGTTACTGTCTCTTACACTCTCTTACACTCTGCTACTATCTCTTACACTCTGTTACTGTCTCTTACACTCTGCTACTGTCTCTTACACTCTACTACTGTCTCTTTCACTCTGCTACTGTCTCTTACACTCTGCTACTATCTCTTACGCTCTGTTACTGTCTCTTACACTCTACTACACTCTCATACACTCTGTTACTGTCTCTTACACTCTGTTACTGTCTCTTACACTCTGCTATTGTCTCTTACACTCTGCTACTGTCTATAACACTGTCTTACACTCTGTTACTGTCTATTACACTCTGCTACTGTCTCTTTCACTCTCTTACACTATGTTACACTCTCTTACACTCTGTTACTGTCTCTTACACTCTGTTACTGTCTCTTACACTCTCCTACACTCTGTTACTGTCTCCTACACTCTCTTACACTCTGTTACACTCTCTTACACGCTGTTACACTCTATTACACTCTGTTAATTTCTCTTACACTCTCTTACACTCTGCTACTGTCTCTTACACTCTGCTACTCTCTCTTTCACTCTGTTTCTGTCTCTTACACTCTGCTTCTGTCTCTTATGCTCTGTTACTGTCTCTTATGCTCTGTTACTGTCTCTTACACTCTACTACACTCTTGTACACTCTGTTACTGTCTCTTAAACTCTGTTACACTCTCTTACACTCTGTTACTGTCTCTTACACTCTGCTGCTGTCTCTTACACTCTGTTACTGTCTCTTACACTCTCTTACACTCTCCTACACTCTGCTACTGTCTCTTACACCCTCTTACACTCTTACTGTCTCTTACACTCTGTTACTGTCTCTTAAACTCTGCTACTGTCTATAACACTCTCTTACACTCTATTACTGTCTATTACACTCTGCTACTGTCTCTTACACTCTCTTACACTATTTTACACTCTGCTACTGTCTCTTACACTCTGCTACTGTCTCTTACACTCTGCTATTGTCCCTTACACTCTGCTACTGTCTATAACACTCTCTTACACTCTCTTACTGTCTCTTACACTCTGTTACTGTCTCTTACACTCTCCTACACTATGTTACTGTCTCTTACACTCTCTTACACTCTGTTACACTCTCTTACACTCTGTAACTGTCTCTTACACTCTCTTACACTCTGCTACTGTCTATAACACTCTCTTACACTATGTTACACTCTGCTACAGTCTATTACACTCTGCTACTGTCTCTTACACTCTGCTATTGTCTCTTACACTCTGCTACTGTCTATAACACTCTCTTACACTCTGTTACTGTCTATTACACTCTGCTACTGTCTCTTACACTCTCTTACACTCTGCTGCTGTCTATTACACTCTGCTACTGTCTCTTACACTCTGCTATTGTCTCTTACACTCTGCTACTGTCTATAACACTCTCTTACACTCTGTTACTGTCTATTACACTCTGCTACAGTCTCTTACACTGTCTTACACTATGTTACACTCTGCTCCAGTCTATTACACTCTGCTATTGTCTCTTACACTCTGCTACTGTCTATAACACTCTCTTACACTCTGTTACTGTCTATTACACTCTGCGACTGTCTCTTCAACTCTCTTACACTCTTCTGCTGTCTCTTACACTCTGTTACTGTCTCTTACACTATGTTACACTCTCTTACACTCTGTAACTGTCTCTTACACTCTCTTACACTCTGTTACTGTCTCCTATACTCTGTTACTGTCTCCTATACTCTGTTACACTCTCTTACACTCTGCTGCTGTCTCTTACACTCTGTTACTGTCTCTTACACTCTGTTACTGTCTCTTACACTCTTACACTCTCTTACACTCTCTTACACTCTCTTACACTCTCCTACTGTCTCTTACACCCTCTTACACTCTGTTACTGTCTCTTACACTCTGTTACTGTCTCTTAAACTCTGCTACTGTCTATAACACTCTCGTACACTCTGTTACTGTCTATTACACTCTGCTACTGTCTCTTACACTCTCTTACACTATGTTACACTCTGCTACAGTCTATTACACTCTGCTACTGTCTCTTACACTCTGCT
This sequence comes from Spea hammondii, assembly GCA_029215755.1. Lineage (NCBI taxonomy): Eukaryota > Metazoa > Chordata > Amphibia > Anura > Pelobatidae > Spea > Spea hammondii. The sequence continues at coordinate 32,225,475 of JARDYJ010000012.1, read as the reverse complement.
ATTGTCTCTTACACTCTGCTACTGTCTCTTACACTCTGCTACTGTCTATAACACTCTCTTACACTCTGTTACTGTCTATTACACTCTGCTACTGTCTCTTACACTCTCTTACACTGTTACACTCTGCTACAGTCTATTACACTCTGCTACTGTCTCTTACACTCTGCTATTGTCTCTTACACTCTGCTACTGTCTATAACACTCTCTTACACTCTCTTACACTCTGCTACTGTCTCTTACACCCTCTTACACTCTGTTACTGTCTCTTACACTCTCTTACACTCTGTTACACTCTCTTACACGCTGTTACACTCTCTTACACGCTGTTACACCCTCTTACACACTGTTACTGTCTCTTACACTCTCTTACACTCTGCTACTGTCTCTTACACTATGTTACTGTTTCTTACACTCTGCTACTGTCTCTAACACTCTGCTACTGTCTCTTTCACTCTGCTACTGTCTCTTACACTCTGCTACTATCTCTTACGCTCTGTTACTGTGTCTTACACTGTACTACACTGTCATACACTCTGTTACTGTATCTTACACTATGTTACTGTCTCGTACACTCTGTTACTGTCTCTTACACTCTGTTACTGTCTCCTATACTCTGTTACTGTCTCTTACACCCTGTTACACTCTCTTACACTCTGCTACTGTCTCTTACACTCTACTACACTCTCGTACACTCTGTTACTGTCTATTACACTCTCTTACACTCTGCTGCTGTCTCTTACACTCTGTTACTGTCTCTTACACTCTGTTACTGTCTCTTACACTCCTATCTCTTACACTCTACTACACTCTACTACTGTCTCTTTCACTCTGCTACTGTCTCTTTCACTCTGTTACTGTCTCTTACACTCTGTTACTGTCTCTTACACTCTGCTACTGTCTATAACACTCTCTTACACAATCTTACACTCTATTACTGTCTATTACACTCTGCTACTGTCTCTTACACTCTCTTAGACTATTTTACACTCTGCTGCTGTCTATTACACTCGGCTACTGTCTCTTACACTCTGCTATTGTCTCTTGCACTCTGCTACTGTCTATAACACTCTCTTACACTCTGTTACTGTCTATTACACTCTGCTATTGTCTCTTACACTCTCTTACACTCTGTTACAGTCTATTACACTCTGCTACTGTCTCTTACACTCTTCTACTGTCTCTTACACTCTATTACACTCTGTTACTGTCTATTACACTCTGCTACTGTCTCTTACACTCTCTTACACTATGTTACACTCTCTTACACTCTGCTGCTGTCTCTTACACTCTGTTACTGTCTCTTACACTCTGTTACTGTCTCTTACACTCTCCTACACTCTGTTACTGTCTCTTACACTCTGTTGCACTCTCTTACACGCTGTTACACTCTCTTACACTCTGTTACTGTCTCTTACACTCTCTTACACTCTGCTACTGTCTCTTACACTCTGCTACTCTCTCTTTCACTTTGCTTCTGTCTCTTACACACTGCTACTGTCTCTTACGCTCTGTTACTGTCTCTTACACTCTACTACACTCTCGTATACTCATTTACTGTCTCTTACACTCTGTTACTGTCTCTTACACTCTGTTACTGTCTCTTACACTCTCTTACACTCTGCTGCTGTCTCTTACACTCTTTTACTGTCTCTTACACTCTGTTACTGTCTATTACACTCTCTTACACTCTCCTACACTCTTCTACTTTCTCTTACACCCCCTTACACTCTGTTACTGTCTCTTACACTCCCTTACACTCTGTTACACTCTCTTACATGCTGTTACACTCTCTTACATGCTGTTACACTCTCTTACACGCTGTTACACCCTCTTACACACTGTTACTGTCTCTTACACTCTCTTACACTCTGCTACTATCTCTTACACTCTGTTACTGTCTCTTACACTCTGCTACTGTCTCTTACACTCTGCTACTGTCTCTTTCACTCTGCTACTGTCTCTTACACTGTCTTACACTATGTTACACTCTCTTACACTCTGCTGCTGTCTCATATACTCTGTTACTGTCTCTTACACAGGTTTACGATGTCTACGCGAAGAGATACCCAAAGACGTTCACAGTATACTGAGATCATTCGGGACCATGTGGTCCTAGAGGACGGTATATGCCATGTGACGCTCTCTTACACTCTACTACACTCTACTACTGTCTCTTTCACTCTGCTACTGTCTCTTACACTCTGTTACTGTCTCTTACACTCTGTTACTGTCTCTTACACTCTGTTACAGTCTCTTACACTCTTCTACTGTATCTTACACTCTGCTATTGTCTCTTACACTCTGCAACTGTCTATAACACTCTCTTACACTCTGTTACTGTCTATTACACTCTGCTACTGTCTCTTACACTCTCTTACACTCTGCTACAGTCTCTTACACTCTCTTACACTATGTTACACTCTGCTCCAGTCTATTACACTCTGCTATTGTCTCTTACACTCTGCTACTGTCTATAACACTCTCTTACACTCTGTTACTGTCTATTACACTCTGCGACTGTCTCTTCAACTCTCTTACACTCTTCTGCTGTCTCTTACACTCTGTTACTGTCTCTTACACTATGTTACACTCTCTTACACTCTGTAACTGTCTCTTACACTCTCTTACACTCTGTTACTGTCTCCTATACTCTGTTACTGTCTCCTATACTCTGTTACACTGTCTTACACTCTGCTGCTGTCTCTTACACTCTGTTACTGTCTCTTACACTCTGTTACTGTCTCTTACACTCTCTTACACTCTCTTACACTCTGCTACTGTCTCTTACACCCTCTTACACTCTTACTGTCTCTTACACTCTGTTACTGTCTCTTAAACTCTGCTACTGTCTATAACACTCTCTTACACTCTATTACTGTCTATTACACTCTGCTACTGTCTCTTACACTCTCTTACACTATTTTACACTCTGCTACAGTCTATTACACTCTGCTACTGTCTCTTACACTCTGCTATTGTCCCTTACACTCTGCTACTGTCTATAACACTCTCTTACACTCTCTTACACTCTGCTACTGTCTCTTACACTCTGTTACTGTCTCTTACACTCTCCTACACTATGTTACTGTCTCTTACACTCTCTTACACTCTGTTACACTCTCTTACACTCTGTAACTGTCTCTTACACTCTCTTACACTCTGCTACTGTCTATAACACTCTCTTACACTCTGTTACTGTCTATTACACTCTGCTACTGTTTCTTACACTCTCTTACACTATGTTACACTCTGCTACAGTCTATTACACTCTGCTACTGTCTCTTACACTCTGCTATTGTCTCTTACACTCTGCTACTGTCTATAACACTCTCTTACACTCTGTTACTGTCTATTACACTCTGCTACTGTCTCTTACACTCTCTTACACTCTGCTGCTGTCTATTACACTCTGCTACTGTCTCTTACACTCTGCTATTGTCTCTTACACTCTGCTACTGTCTATAACACTCTCTTACACTCTGTTACTGTCTATTACACTCTGCTACTGTCTCTTACACTCTCTTACACTATGTTACACTCTGCTACAGTCTATTACAATCTGCTACTGTCTCTTACACTCTGCTATTGTCTCTTACACTCTGCTACTGTCTATAACACTCTCTTACACTCTGTTACTGTCTATTACACTCTGCTACTGTCTCTTACACTCTCTTACACTCTGCTGCTGTCTATTACACTCTGCTACTGTCTCTTACACTCTGCTATTGTCTCTTACACTCTGCTACTGTCTATAACACTCTCTTACACTCTGTTACTGTCTATTACACTCTGCTACTGTCTCTTACACTCTCTTACACTCTGCTGCTGTCTATTACACTCTGCTACTGTCTCTTACACTCTGCTATTGTCTCTTACACTCTGCTACTGTCTATAACACTCTCTTACACTCTGTTACTGTCTCTTACACTCTGTTACACTCTCTTACACTCTGCTGCTGTCTCTTACACTCTGTTACTGTCTCTTACACTCTGTTACTGTCTCTTACACTCTCTTACACTCTCCTACACTCTGCTACTGTCTCTTACACCCTCTTACACTCTGTTACTGTCTCTTACACTCTGTTACTGTCTCTTAAACTCTGCTACTGTCTATAACACTCTCTTACACTCTGTTAATGTCTATTACACTCTGCTACTGTCTCTTACACTCTCTTACACTGTTACACTCTGCTACAGTCTATTACACTCTGCTACTGTCTCTTACACTCTCTTACACTCTGCTGCTGTCTATTACACTCTGCTACTGTCTCTTACACTCTGCTATTGTCTCTTACACTCTGCTACTGTCTATAACACTCTCTTACACTCTGTTACTGTCTATTACACTCTGCTACTGTCTCTTACACTCTCTTACACTCTGCTGCTGTCTATTACACTCTGCTACTGTCTCTTACACTCTGCTATTGTCTCTTACACTCTGCTACTGTCTATAACACTCTCTTACACTCTGTTACTGTCTATTACACTCTGCTACAGTCTCTTACACTCTCTTACACTATGTTACACTCTGCTCCAGTCTATTACATTCTGCTATTGTCTCTTACACTCTGCTACTGTCTATAACACCCTCTTACACTCTGTTACTGTCTATTACACTCTGCGACTGTCTCTTCAACTCTCTTACACTCTTCTGCTGTCTCTTACACTCTGTTACTGTCTCTTACACTATGTTACACTCTCTTACACTCTGTAACTGTCTCTTACACTCTCTTACACTCTGTTACTGTCTCCTATACTCTGTTACTGTCTCCTATACTCTGTTACACTCTCTTACACTCTGCTGCTGTCTCTTACACTCTGTTACTGTCTCTTACACTCTGTTACTGTCTCTTACACTCTCTTACACTCTCTTACACTCTGCTACTGTCTCTTACACCCTCTTACACTCTTACTGTCTCTTACACTCTGTTACTGTCTCTTAAACTCTGCTACTGTCTATAACACTCTCTTACACTCTATTACTGTCTATTACACTCTGCTACTGTCTCTTACACTCTCTTACACTATTTTACACTCTGCTACAGTCTATTACACTCTGCTACTGTCTCTTACACTCTGCTATTGTCCCTTACACTCTGCTACTGTCTATAACACTCTCTTACACTCTCTTACACTCTGCTACTGTCTCTTACACTCTGTTACTGTCTCTTACACTCTCCTACACTATGTTACTGTCTCTTACACTCTCTTACACTCTGTTACACTCTCTTACACTCTGTAACTGTCTCTTACACTCTCTTACACTCTGCTACTGTCTATAACACTCTCTTACACTCTGTTACTGTCTATTACACTCTGCTACTGTCTCTTACACTCTCTTACACTATGTTACACTCTGCTACAGTCTATTACACTCTGCTACTGTCTCTTACACTCTGCTATTGTCTCTTACACTCTGCTATTGTCTATAACACTCTCTTACACTCTGTTACTGTCTATTACACTCTGCTACTGTCTCTTACACTCTCTTACACTCTGCTGCTGTCTATTACACTCTGCTACTGTCTCTTACACTCTGCTATTGTCTCTTACACTCTGCTACTGTCTATAACACTCTCTTACACTCTGTTACTGTCTATTACACTCTGCTACAGTCTCTTACACTGTCTTACACTATGTTACACTCTGCTCCAGTCTATTACACTCTGCTATTGTCTCTTACACTCTGCTACTGTCTATAACACTCTCTTACACTCTGTTACTGTCTATTACACTCTGCGACTGTCTCTTCAACTCTCTTACACTCTTCTGCTGTCTCTTACACTCTGTTACTGTCTCTTACACTATGTTACACTCTCTTACACTCTGTAACTGTCTCTTACACTCTCTTACACTCTGTTACTGTCTCCTATACTCTGTTACTGTCTCCTATACTCTGTTACACTCTCTTACACTCTGCTGCTGTCTCTTACACTCTGTTACTGTCTCTTACACTCTGTTACTGTCTCTTACACTCTTACACTCTCTTACACTCTCTTACACTCTCTTACACTCTCCTACTGTCTCTTACACCCTCTTACACTCTGTTACTGTCTCTTACACTCTGTTACTGTCTCTTAAACTCTGCTACTGTCTATAACACTCTCGTACACTCTGTTACTGTCTATTACACTCTGCTACTGTCTCTTACACTCTCTTACACTATGTTACACTCTGCTACAGTCTATTACACTCTGCTACTGTCTCTTACACTCTGCTATTGTCTCTTACACTCTGCTACTGTCTCTTACACTCTGCTACTGTCTATAACACTCTCTTACACTCTGTTACTGTCTATTACACTCTGCTACTGTCTCTTACACTCTCTTACACTGTTACACTCTGCTACAGTCTATTACACTCTGCTACTGTCTCTTACACTCTGCTATTGTCTCTTACACTCTGCTACTGTCTATAACACTCTCTTACACTCTCTTACACTCTGCTACTGTCTCTTACACTCTGTTACTGTCTCTTACACTCTCCTACACTCTGCTACTGTCTATAACACTCTCTTACACTCTGTTACTGTCTATTACACTCTGCTACTGTCTCTTACACTCTCTTACACTATGTTACACTCTGCTACAGTCTATTACACTCTGCTACTGTCTCTTACACTCTGCTATTGTCTCTTACACTCTGCTACTGTCTATAACACTCTCTTACACTCTGTTACTGTCTATTACACTCTGCTACTGTCTCTTACACTCTCTTACACTCTGCTGCTGTCTATTACACTCTGCTACTGTCTCTTACACTCTGCTATTGTCTCTTACACTCTGCTACTGTCTATAACACTCTCTTACACTCTGTTACTGTCTATTACACTCTGCTACAGTCTCTTACACTCTCTTACACTATTTTACACTCTGCTCCAGTCTATTACACTCTGCTATTGTCTCTTACACTCTGCTACTGTCTATAACACTCTCTTACACTCTGTTACTGTCTATTACACTCTGCGACTGTCTCTTCAACTCTCTTACACTCTTCTGCTGTCTCTTACACTCTGTTACTGTCTCTTACACTATGTTACACTCTCTTACACTCTGTAACTGTCTCTTACACTCTCTTACACTCTGTTACTGTCTCCTATACTCTGTTACTGTCTCCTATACTCTGTTACACTCTCTTACACTCTGCTGCTGTCTCTTACACTCTGTTACTGTCTCTTACACTCTGTTACTGTCTCTTACACTCTCTTACACTCTCTTACACTCTCCTACACTCTGCTACTGTCTCTTACACCCTCTTACACTCTTACTGTCTCTTACACTCTGTTACTGTCTCTTAAACTCTGCTACTGTCTATAACACTCTCTTACACTCTATTACTGTCTATTACACTCTGCTACTGTCTCTTACACTCTCTTACACTATTTTACACTCTGCTACAGTCTATTACACTCTGCTACTGTCTCTTACACTCTGCTATTGTCCCTTACACTCTGCTACTGTCTATAACACTCTCTTACACTCTCTTACACTCTGCTACTGTCTCTTACACTCTGTTACTGTCTCTTACACTCTCCTACACTATGTTACTGTCTCTTACACTCTCTTACACTCTGTTACACTCTCTTACACTCTGTAACTGTCTCTTACACTCTCTTACACTCTGCTACTGTCTATAACACTCTCTTACACTCTGTTACTGTCTATTACACTCTGCTACTGTCTCTTACACTCTCTTACACTATGTTACACTCTGCTACAGTCTATTACACTCTGCTACTGTCTCTTACACTCTGCTATTGTCTCTTACACTCTGCTACTGTCTATAACACTCTCTTACACTCTGTTACTGTCTATTACACTCTGCTACTGTCTCTTACACTCTCTTACACTCTGCTGCTGTCTATTACACTCTGCTACTGTCTCTTACACTCTGCTATTGTCTCTTACACTCTGCTACTGTCTATAACACTCTCTTACACTCTGTTACTGTCTATTACACTCTGCTACAGTCTCTTACACTGTCTTACACTATGTTACACTCTGCTCCAGTCTATTACACTCTGCTATTGTCTCTTACACTCTGCTACTGTCTATAACACTCTCTTACACTCTGTTACTGTCTATTACACTCTGCGACTGTCTCTTCAACTCTCTTACACTCTTCTGCTGTCTCTTACACTCTGTTACTGTCTCTTACACTATGTTACACTCTCTTACACTCTGTAACTGTCTCTTACACTCTCTTACACTCTGTTACTGTCTCCTATACTCTGTTACTGTCTCCTATACTCTGTTACACTCTCTTACACTCTGCTGCTGTCTCTTACACTCTGTTACTGTCTCTTACACTCTGTTACTGTCTCTTACACTCTTACACTCTCTTACACTCTCTTACACTCTCTTACACTCTCCTACTGTCTCTTACACCCTCTTACACTCTGTTACTGTCTCTTACACTCTGTTACTGTCTCTTAAACTCTGCTACTGTCTATAACACTCTCGTACACTCTGTTACTGTCTATTACACTCTGCTACTGTCTCTTACACTCTCTTACACTATGTTACACTCTGCTACAGTCTATTACACTCTGCTACTGTCTCTTACACTCTGCTATTGTCTCTTACACTCTGCTACTGTCTCTTACACTCTGCTACTGTCTATAACACTCTCTTACACTCTGTTACTGTCTATTACACTCTGCTACTGTCTCTTACACTCTCTTACACTGTTACACTCTGCTACAGTCTATTACACTCTGCTACTGTCTCTTACACTCTGCTATTGTCTCTTACACTCTGCTACTGTCTATAACACTCTCTTACACTCTCTTACACTCTGCTACTGTCTCTTACACTCTGTTACTGTCTCTTACACTCTCCTACACTCTGCTACTGTCTATAACACTCTCTTACACTCTGTTACTGTCTATTACACTCTGCTACTGTCTCTTACACTCTCTTACACTATGTTACACTCTGCTACAGTCTATTACACTCTGCTACTGTCTCTTACACTCTGCTATTGTCTCTTACACTCTGCTACTGTCTATAACACTCTCTTACACTCTGTTACTGTCTATTACACTCTGCTACTGTCTCTTACACTCTCTTACACTCTGCTGCTGTCTATTACACTCTGCTACTGTCTCTTACACTCTGCTATTGTCTCTTACACTCTGCTACTGTCTATAACACTCTCTTACACTCTGTTACTGTCTATTACACTCTGCTACAGTCTCTTACACTCTCTTACACTATTTTACACTCTGCTCCAGTCTATTACACTCTGCTATTGTCTCTTACACTCTGCTACTGTCTATAACACTCTCTTACACTCTGTTACTGTCTATTACACTCTGCGACTGTCTCTTCAACTCTCTTACACTTCTGCTGTCTCTTACACTCTGTTACTGTCTCTTACACTATGTTACACTCTCTTACACTCTGTAACTGTCTCTTACACTCTCTTACACTCTGTTACTGTCTCCTATACTCTGTTACTGTCTCCTATACTCTGTTACTGTCTCCTATACTCTGTTACACTCTCTTACACTCTGCTGCTGTCTCTTACACTCTGTTACTGTCTCTTACACTCTCTTACACTCTCTTACACTCTCTTACACTCTCTTACACTCTCTTACACTCTCCTACTGTCTCTTACACCCTCTTACACTCTGTTACTGTCTCTTACACTCTGTTACTGTCTCTTAAACTCTGCTACTGTCTATAACACTCTCGTACACTCTGTTACTGTCTATTACACTCTGCTACTGTCTCTTACACTCTCTTACACTATGTTACACTCTGCTACAGTCTATTACACTCTGCTACTGTCTCTTACACTCTGCTATTGTCTCTTACACTCTGCTACTGTCTCTTACACTCTGCTACTGTCTATAACACTCTCTTACACTCTGTTACTGTCTATTACACTCTGCTACTGTCTCTTACACTCTCTTACACTGTTACACTCTGCTACAGTCTATTACACTCTGCTACTGTCTCTTACACTCTGCTATTGTCTCTAACACTCTCTTACACTCTGCTACTGTCTCTTACACCCTCTTACACTCTGTTACTGTCTCTTACACTCTCTTACACTCTGTTACACTCTCTTACACGCTGTTACACTCTCTTACACGCTGTTACACCCTCTTACACACTGTTACTGTCTCTTACACTCTCCTACACTCTGCTACTGTCTCTTACACTCTGTTACTGTTTCTTACACTCTGCTACTGTCTCTAACACTCTGCTACTGTCTCTTTCACTCTGCTACTGTCTCTTACACTCTGCTACTATCTCTTACGCTCTGTTACTGTGTCTTACACTGTACTACACTGTCATACACTCTGTTACTGTATCTTACACTATGTTACTGTATCTTACACTATGTTACTGTCTCGTACACTCTGTTACTGTCTCTTACACTCTGTTACTGTCTCCTATACTCTGTTACTGTCTCTTACACCCTGTTACACTCTCTTACACTCTGCTACTGTCTCTTACACTCTACTACACTCTCTTACACTCTGTTACTGTCTATTACACTCTCTTACACTCTGCTGCTGTCTCTTACACTCTGTTACTGTCTCTTACACTCTGTTACTGTCTCTTACACTCCTATCTCTTACACTCTACTACACTCTACTACTGTCTCTTTCACTCTGCTACTGTCTCTTTCACTCTGTTACTGTCTCTTACACTCTGTTACTGTCTCTTACACTCTGCTACTGTCTATAACACTCTCTTACACTATGTTACACTCTGCTACTGTCTCTTACACTCTGCTATTGTCTCTTACACTCTGCTACTGTCTCTTACACTCTATTACACTCTGTTACTGTCTATTACACTCTGCTACTGTCTCTTACACTCTCTTACACTATGTTACACTCTCTTACACTCTGCTGCTGTCTCTTACACTCTGTTACTGTCTCTTACACTCCGTTACTGTCTCTTACACTCTCCTACACTCTGTTACTGTCTCTTACACTCTCTTACACTCTCTTACTGTCTCTTACACTCTGTTACACTCTCTTACACGCTGTTACACTCTCTTACACTCTGTTACTGTCTCTTACACTCTCTTACACTCTGCTACTGTCTCTTACACTCTGCTACTGTCTATTACACTCTGCTACTCTCTCTTTCACTTTGCTTCTGTCTCTTACACACTGCTACTGTCTCTTACGCTCTGTTACTGTCTCTTACACTCTACTACACTCTCGTATACTCTGTTACTGTCCCTTACACTCTGTTACTGTCTCGTACACTCTGTTACTGTCTCGTACACTCTGTTACTGTCTCGTACACTCTGTTACTGTCTCTTACACTCTGTTACACTCTCTTACACTCTGTTACTGTCTCTTACACTCTTACACTCTGCTGCTGTCTCTTACACTCTGTTACTGTCTCTTACACTCTGTTACTGTATATTACACTCTGCTACTGTCTCTTACACTCTGCTATTGTCTCTTGCACTCTGCTACTGTCTATAACACTCTCTTACACTCTGTTACTGTCTATTACACTCTGCTATTGTCTCTTACACTCTGTTACACTCTGCTACAGTCTATTACACTCTGCTACTGTCTCTTACACTCTGCTATTGTCTCTTACACTCTGCTACTGTCTCTTACACTCTATTACACTCTGTTACTGTCTATTACACTCTGCTACTATCTCTTTCACTCTCTTACACTATGTTACACACTCTTACACTCTGCTGCTGTCTCTTACACTCTGTTACTGTCTCTTACACTCTGTTACTGTCTCTTACACTCTCTTACACTCTGTTACACTCTCTTACATGCTGTTACACTCTCTTACACTCTGTTACTGTCTATTACACTCTCTTACACTCTGCTACTGTCTCTTACTCTCTGCTACTGTCTCTTACACTCTGCTACTCTCTCTTTCACTCTGCTTCTGTCTCTTACACTCTGCTACTGTCTCTTATGCTCTGTTACTGTCTCTTACACTCTGTTACACTCTCTTACACTCTGCTGCTGTCTCTTACACTCTGTTACTGTCTCTTACACTCTGTTACTGTCTCTTACACTCTCTTACACTCTCCTACACTCTGCTACTGTCTCTTACACCCTCTTACACTCTGTTACTGTCTCTTACACTCTGTTACTGTCTCTTAAACTCTGCTACTGTCTATAACACTCTCTTACACTCTGTTAATGTCTATTACACTCTGCTACTGTCTCTTACACTCTCTTACACTGTTACACTCTGCTACAGTCTATTACACTCTGCTACTGTCTCTTACACTCTGCTATTGTCTCTTACACTCTGCTACTGTCTATAACACTCTCTTACACTCTGTTACTGTCTATTACACTCTGCTACTGTCTCTTACACTCTCTTACACTCTGCTGCTGTCTATTACACTCTGCTACTGTCTCTTACACTCTGCTATTGTCTCTTACACTCTGCTACTGTCTATAACACTCTCTTACACTCTGTTACTGTCTATTACACTCTGCTACAGTCTCTTACACTCTCTTACACTATTTTACACTCTGCTCCAGTCTATTACACTCTGCTATTGTCTCTTACACTCTGCTACTGTCTATAACACTCTCTTACACTCTGTTACTGTCTATTACACTCTGCGACTGTCTCTTCAACTCTCTTACACTCTTCTGCTGTCTCTTACACTCTGTTACTGTCTCTTACACTATGTTACACTCTCTTACACTCTGTAACTGTCTCTTACACTCTCTTACACTCTGTTACTGTCTCCTATACTCTGTTACTGTCTCCTATACTCTGTTACACTCTCTTACACTCTGCTGCTGTCTCTTACACTCTGTTACTGTCTCTTACACTCTGTTACTGTCTCTTACACTCTCTTACACTCTCTTACACTCTCCTACACTCTGCTACTGTCTCTTACACCCTCTTACACTCTTACTGTCTCTTACACTCTGTTACTGTCTCTTAAACTCTGCTACTGTCTATAACACTCTCTTACACTCTATTACTGTCTATTACACTCTGCTACTGTCTCTTACACTCTCTTACACTATTTTACACTCTGCTACAGTCTATTACACTCTGCTACTGTCTCTTACACTCTGCTATTGTCCCTTACACTCTGCTACTGTCTATAACACTCTCTTACACTCTCTTACACTCTGCTACTGTCTCTTACACTCTGTTACTGTCTCTTACACTCTCCTACACTATGTTACTGTCTCTTACACTCTCTTACACTCTGTTACACTCTCTTACACTCTGTAACTGTCTCTTACACTCTCTTACACTCTGCTACTGTCTATAACACTCTCTTACACTCTGTTACTGTCTATTACACTCTGCTACTGTCTCTTACACTCTCTTACACTATGTTACACTCTGCTACAGTCTATTACACTCTGCTACTGTCTCTTACACTCTGCTATTGTCTCTTACACTCTGCTATTGTCTATAACACTCTCTTACACTCTGTTACTGTCTATTACACTCTGCTACTGTCTCTTACACTCTCTTACACTCTGCTGCTGTCTATTACACTCTGCTACTGTCTCTTACACTCTGCTATTGTCTCTTACACTCTGCTACTGTCTATAACACTCTCTTACACTCTGTTACTGTCTATTACACTCTGCTACAGTCTCTTACACTGTCTTACACTATGTTACACTCTGCTCCAGTCTATTACACTCTGCTATTGTCTCTTACACTCTGCTACTGTCTATAACACTCTCTTACACTCTGTTACTGTCTATTACACTCTGCGACTGTCTCTTCAACTCTCTTACACTCTTCTGCTGTCTCTTACACTCTGTTACTGTCTCTTACACTATGTTACACTCTCTTACACTCTGTAACTGTCTCTTACACTCTCTTACACTCTGTTACTGTCTCCTATACTCTGTTACTGTCTCCTATACTCTGTTACACTCTCTTACACTCTGCTGCTGTCTCTTACACTCTGTTACTGTCTCTTACACTCTGTTACTGTCTCTTACACTCTTACACTCTCTTACACTCTCTTACACTCTCTTACACTCTCCTACTGTCTCTTACACCCTCTTACACTCTGTTACTGTCTCTTACACTCTGTTACTGTCTCTTAAACTCTGCTACTGTCTATAACACTCTCGTACACTCTGTTACTGTCTATTACACTCTGCTACTGTCTCTTACACTCTCTTACACTATGTTACACTCTGCTACAGTCTATTACACTCTGCTACTGTCTCTTACACTCTGCTATTGTCTCTTACACTCTGCTACTGTCTCTTACACTCTGCTACTGTCTATAACACTCTCTTACACTCTGTTACTGTCTATTACACTCTGCTACTGTCTCTTACACTCTCTTACACTGTTACACTCTGCTACAGTCTATTACACTCTGCTACTGTCTCTTACACTCTGCTATTGTCTCTTACACTCTGCTACTGTCTATAACACTCTCTTACACTCTCTTACACTCTGCTACTGTCTCTTACACTCTGTTACTGTCTCTTACACTCTCCTACACTCTGCTACTGTCTATAACACTCTCTTACACTCTGTTACTGTCTATTACACTCTGCTACTGTCTCTTACACTCTCTTACACTATGTTACACTCTGCTACAGTCTATTACACTCTGCTACTGTCTCTTACACTCTGCTATTGTCTCTTACACTCTGCTACTGTCTATAACACTCTCTTACACTCTGTTACTGTCTATTACACTCTGCTACTGTCTCTTACACTCTCTTACACTCTGCTGCTGTCTATTACACTCTGCTACTGTCTCTTACACTCTGCTATTGTCTCTTACACTCTGCTACTGTCTATAACACTCTCTTACACTCTGTTACTGTCTATTACACTCTGCTACAGTCTCTTACACTCTCTTACACTATTTTACACTCTGCTCCAGTCTATTACACTCTGCTATTGTCTCTTACACTCTGCTACTGTCTATAACACTCTCTTACACTCTGTTACTGTCTATTACACTCTGCGACTGTCTCTTCAACTCTCTTACACTCTTCTGCTGTCTCTTACACTCTGTTACTGTCTCTTACACTATGTTACACTCTCTTACACTCTGTAACTGTCTCTTACACTCTCTTACACTCTGTTACTGTCTCCTATACTCTGTTACTGTCTCCTATACTCTGTTACACTCTCTTACACTCTGCTGCTGTCTCTTACACTCTGTTACTGTCTCTTACACTCTGTTACTGTCTCTTACACTCTCTTACACTCTCTTACACTCTCCTACACTCTGCTACTGTCTCTTACACCCTCTTACACTCTTACTGTCTCTTACACTCTGTTACTGTCTCTTAAACTCTGCTACTGTCTATAACACTCTCTTACACTCTATTACTGTCTATTACACTCTGCTACTGTCTCTTACACTCTCTTACACTATTTTACACTCTGCTACAGTCTATTACACTCTGCTACTGTCTCTTACACTCTGCTATTGTCCCTTACACTCTGCTACTGTCTATAACACTCTCTTACACTCTCTTACACTCTGCTACTGTCTCTTACACTCTGTTACTGTCTCTTACACTCTCCTACACTATGTTACTGTCTCTTACACTCTCTTACACTCTGTTACACTCTCTTACACTCTGTAACTGTCTCTTACACTCTCTTACACTCTGCTACTGTCTATAACACTCTCTTACACTCTGTTACTGTCTATTACACTCTGCTACTGTCTCTTACACTCTCTTACACTATGTTACACTCTGCTACAGTCTATTACACTCTGCTACTGTCTCTTACACTCTGCTATTGTCTCTTACACTCTGCTACTGTCTATAACACTCTCTTACACTCTGTTACTGTCTATTACACTCTGCTACTGTCTCTTACACTCTCTTACACTCTGCTGCTGTCTATTACACTCTGCTACTGTCTCTTACACTCTGCTATTGTCTCTTACACTCTGCTACTGTCTATAACACTCTCTTACACTCTGTTACTGTCTATTACACTCTGCTACAGTCTCTTACACTGTCTTACACTATGTTACACTCTGCTCCAGTCTATTACACTCTGCTATTGTCTCTTACACTCTGCTACTGTCTATAACACTCTCTTACACTCTGTTACTGTCTATTACACTCTGCGACTGTCTCTTCAACTCTCTTACACTCTTCTGCTGTCTCTTACACTCTGTTACTGTCTCTTACACTATGTTACACTCTCTTACACTCTGTAACTGTCTCTTACACTCTCTTACACTCTGTTACTGTCTCCTATACTCTGTTACTGTCTCCTATACTCTGTTACACTCTCTTACACTCTGCTGCTGTCTCTTACACTCTGTTACTGTCTCTTACACTCTGTTACTGTCTCTTACACTCTTACACTCTCTTACACTCTCTTACACTCTCTTACACTCTCCTACTGTCTCTTACACCCTCTTACACTCTGTTACTGTCTCTTACACTCTGTTACTGTCTCTTAAACTCTGCTACTGTCTATAACACTCTCGTACACTCTGTTACTGTCTATTACACTCTGCTACTGTCTCTTACACTCTCTTACACTATGTTACACTCTGCTACAGTCTATTACACTCTGCTACTGTCTCTTACACTCTGCTATTGTCTCTTACACTCTGCTACTGTCTCTTACACTCTGCTACTGTCTATAACACTCTCTTACACTCTGTTACTGTCTATTACACTCTGCTACTGTCTCTTACACTCTCTTACACTGTTACACTCTGCTACAGTCTATTACACTCTGCTACTGTCTCTTACACTCTGCTATTGTCTCTTACACTCTGCTACTGTCTATAACACTCTCTTACACTCTCTTACACTCTGCTACTGTCTCTTACACTCTGTTACTGTCTCTTACACTCTCCTACACTCTGCTACTGTCTATAACACTCTCTTACACTCTGTTACTGTCTATTACACTCTGCTACTGTCTCTTACACTCTCTTACACTATGTTACACTCTGCTACAGTCTATTACACTCTGCTACTGTCTCTTACACTCTGCTATTGTCTCTTACACTCTGCTACTGTCTATAACACTCTCTTACACTCTGTTACTGTCTATTACACTCTGCTACTGTCTCTTACACTCTCTTACACTCTGCTGCTGTCTATTACACTCTGCTACTGTCTCTTACACTCTGCTATTGTCTCTTACACTCTGCTACTGTCTATAACACTCTCTTACACTCTGTTACTGTCTATTACACTCTGCTACAGTCTCTTACACTCTCTTACACTATTTTACACTCTGCTCCAGTCTATTACACTCTGCTATTGTCTCTTACACTCTGCTACTGTCTATAACACTCTCTTACACTCTGTTACTGTCTATTACACTCTGCGACTGTCTCTTCAACTCTCTTACACTTCTGCTGTCTCTTACACTCTGTTACTGTCTCTTACACTATGTTACACTCTCTTACACTCTGTAACTGTCTCTTACACTCTCTTACACTCTGTTACTGTCTCCTATACTCTGTTACTGTCTCCTATACTCTGTTACTGTCTCCTATACTCTGTTACACTCTCTTACACTCTGCTGCTGTCTCTTACACTCTGTTACTGTCTCTTACACTCTCTTACACTCTCTTACACTCTCTTACACTCTCTTACACTCTCTTACACTCTCCTACTGTCTCTTACACCCTCTTACACTCTGTTACTGTCTCTTACACTCTGTTACTGTCTCTTAAACTCTGCTACTGTCTATAACACTCTCGTACACTCTGTTACTGTCTATTACACTCTGCTACTGTCTCTTACACTCTCTTACACTATGTTACACTCTGCTACAGTCTATTACACTCTGCTACTGTCTCTTACACTCTGCTATTGTCTCTTACACTCTGCTACTGTCTCTTACACTCTGCTACTGTCTATAACACTCTCTTACACTCTGTTACTGTCTATTACACTCTGCTACTGTCTCTTACACTCTCTTACACTGTTACACTCTGCTACAGTCTATTACACTCTGCTACTGTCTCTTACACTCTGCTATTGTCTCTTACACTCTCTTACACTCTGCTACTGTCTCTTACACCCTCTTACACTCTGTTACTGTCTCTTACACTCTCTTACACTCTGTTACACTCTCTTACACGCTGTTACACTCTCTTACACGCTGTTACACCCTCTTACACACTGTTACTGTCTCTTACACTCTCCTACACTCTGCTACTGTCTCTTACACTCTGTTACTGTTTCTTACACTCTGCTACTGTCTCTAACACTCTGCTACTGTCTCTTTCACTCTGCTACTGTCTCTTACACTCTGCTACTATCTCTTACGCTCTGTTACTGTGTCTTACACTGTACTACACTGTCATACACTCTGTTACTGTATCTTACACTATGTTACTGTATCTTACACTATGTTACTGTCTCGTACACTCTGTTACTGTCTCTTACACTCTGTTACTGTCTCCTATACTCTGTTACTGTCTCTTACACCCTGTTACACTCTCTTACACTCTGCTACTGTCTCTTACACTCTACTACACTCTCTTACACTCTGTTACTGTCTATTACACTCTCTTACACTCTGCTGCTGTCTCTTACACTCTGTTACTGTCTCTTACACTCTGTTACTGTCTCTTACACTCCTATCTCTTACACTCTACTACACTCTACTACTGTCTCTTTCACTCTGCTACTGTCTCTTTCACTCTGTTACTGTCTCTTACACTCTGTTACTGTCTCTTACACTCTGCTACTGTCTATAACACTCTCTTACACTATGTTACACTCTGCTACTGTCTCTTACACTCTGCTATTGTCTCTTACACTCTGCTACTGTCTCTTACACTCTATTACACTCTGTTACTGTCTATTACACTCTGCTACTGTCTCTTACACTCTCTTACACTATGTTACACTCTCTTACACTCTGCTGCTGTCTCTTACACTCTGTTACTGTCTCTTACACTCCGTTACTGTCTCTTACACTCTCCTACACTCTGTTACTGTCTCTTACACTCTCTTACACTCTCTTACTGTCTCTTACACTCTGTTACACTCTCTTACACGCTGTTACACTCTCTTACACTCTGTTACTGTCTCTTACACTCTCTTACACTCTGCTACTGTCTCTTACACTCTGCTACTGTCTATTACACTCTGCTACTCTCTCTTTCACTTTGCTTCTGTCTCTTACACACTGCTACTGTCTCTTACGCTCTGTTACTGTCTCTTACACTCTACTACACTCTCGTATACTCTGTTACTGTCCCTTACACTCTGTTACTGTCTCGTACACTCTGTTACTGTCTCGTACACTCTGTTACTGTCTCGTACACTCTGTTACTGTCTCTTACACTCTGTTACACTCTCTTACACTCTGTTACTGTCTCTTACACTCTTACACTCTGCTGCTGTCTCTTACACTCTGTTACTGTCTCTTACACTCTGTTACTGTATATTACACTCTGCTACTGTCTCTTACACTCTGCTATTGTCTCTTGCACTCTGCTACTGTCTATAACACTCTCTTACACTCTGTTACTGTCTATTACACTCTGCTATTGTCTCTTACACTCTGTTACACTCTGCTACAGTCTATTACACTCTGCTACTGTCTCTTACACTCTGCTATTGTCTCTTACACTCTGCTACTGTCTCTTACACTCTATTACACTCTGTTACTGTCTATTACACTCTGCTACTATCTCTTTCACTCTCTTACACTATGTTACACACTCTTACACTCTGCTGCTGTCTCTTACACTCTGTTACTGTCTCTTACACTCTGTTACTGTCTCTTACACTCTCTTACACTCTGTTACACTCTCTTACATGCTGTTACACTCTCTTACACTCTGTTACTGTCTATTACACTCTCTTACACTCTGCTACTGTCTCTTACTCTCTGCTACTGTCTCTTACACTCTGCTACTCTCTCTTTCACTCTGCTTCTGTCTCTTACACTCTGCTACTGTCTCTTATGCTCTGTTACTGTCTCTTACACTCTGTTACACTCTCTTACACTCTGCTGCTGTCTCTTACACTCTGTTACTGTCTCTTACACTCTGTTACTGTCTCTTACACTCTCTTACACTCTCCTACACTCTGCTACTGTCTCTTACACCCTCTTACACTCTGTTACTGTCTCTTACACTCTGTTACTGTCTCTTAAACTCTGCTACTGTCTATAACACTCTCTTACACTCTGTTAATGTCTATTACACTCTGCTACTGTCTCTTACACTCTCTTACACTGTTACACTCTGCTACAGTCTATTACACTCTGCTACTGTCTCTTACACTCTGCTATTGTCTCTTACACTCTGCTACTGTCTATAACACTCTCTTACACTCTGTTACTGTCTATTACACTCTGCTACTGTCTCTTACACTCTCTTACACTCTGCTGCTGTCTATTACACTCTGCTACTGTCTCTTACACTCTGCTATTGTCTCTTACACTCTGCTACTGTCTATAACACTCTCTTACACTCTGTTACTGTCTATTACACTCTGCTACAGTCTCTTACACTCTCTTACACTATTTTACACTCTGCTCCAGTCTATTACACTCTGCTATTGTCTCTTACACTCTGCTACTGTCTATAACACTCTCTTACACTCTGTTACTGTCTATTACACTCTGCGACTGTCTCTTCAACTCTCTTACACTCTTCTGCTGTCTCTTACACTCTGTTACTGTCTCTTACACTATGTTACACTCTCTTACACTCTGTAACTGTCTCTTACACTCTCTTACACTCTGTTACTGTCTCCTATACTCTGTTACTGTCTCCTATACTCTGTTACACTCTCTTACACTCTGCTGCTGTCTCTTACACTCTGTTACTGTCTCTTACACTCTGTTACTGTCTCTTACACTCTCTTACACTCTCTTACACTCTCCTACACTCTGCTACTGTCTCTTACACCCTCTTACACTCTTACTGTCTCTTACACTCTGTTACTGTCTCTTAAACTCTGCTACTGTCTATAACACTCTCTTACACTCTATTACTGTCTATTACACTCTGCTACTGTCTCTTACACTCTCTTACACTATTTTACACTCTGCTACAGTCTATTACACTCTGCTACTGTCTCTTACACTCTGCTATTGTCCCTTACACTCTGCTACTGTCTATAACACTCTCTTACACTCTCTTACACTCTGCTACTGTCTCTTACACTCTGTTACTGTCTCTTACACTCTCCTACACTATGTTACTGTCTCTTACACTCTCTTACACTCTGTTACACTCTCTTACACTCTGTAACTGTCTCTTACACTCTCTTACACTCTGCTACTGTCTATAACACTCTCTTACACTCTGTTACTGTCTATTACACTCTGCTACTGTCTCTTACACTCTCTTACACTATGTTACACTCTGCTACAGTCTATTACACTCTGCTACTGTCTCTTACACTCTGCTATTGTCTCTTACACTCTGCTACTGTCTATAACACTCTCTTACACTCTGTTACTGTCTATTACACTCTGCTACTGTCTCTTACACTCTCTTACACTCTGCTGCTGTCTATTACACTCTGCTACTGTCTCTTACACTCTGCTATTGTCTCTTACACTCTGCTACTGTCTATAACACTCTCTTACACTCTGTTACTGTCTATTACACTCTGCTACAGTCTCTTACACTGTCTTACACTATGTTACACTCTGCTCCAGTCTATTACACTCTGCTATTGTCTCTTACACTCTGCTACTGTCTATAACACTCTCTTACACTCTGTTACTGTCTATTACACTCTGCGACTGTCTCTTCAACTCTCTTACACTCTTCTGCTGTCTCTTACACTCTGTTACTGTCTCTTACACTATGTTACACTCTCTTACACTCTGTAACTGTCTCTTACACTCTCTTACACTCTGTTACTGTCTCCTATACTCTGTTACTGTCTCCTATACTCTGTTACACTCTCTTACACTCTGCTGCTGTCTCTTACACTCTGTTACTGTCTCTTACACTCTGTTACTGTCTCTTACACTCTTACACTCTCTTACACTCTCTTACACTCTCTTACACTCTCCTACTGTCTCTTACACCCTCTTACACTCTGTTACTGTCTCTTACACTCTGTTACTGTCTCTTAAACTCTGCTACTGTCTATAACACTCTCGTACACTCTGTTACTGTCTATTACACTCTGCTACTGTCTCTTACACTCTCTTACACTATGTTACACTCTGCTACAGTCTATTACACTCTGCTACTGTCTCTTACACTCTGCTATTGTCTCTTACACTCTGCTACTGTCTCTTACACTCTGCTACTGTCTATAACACTCTCTTACACTCTGTTACTGTCTATTACACTCTGCTACTGTCTCTTACACTCTCTTACACTGTTACACTCTGCTACAGTCTATTACACTCTGCTACTGTCTCTTACACTCTGCTATTGTCTCTTACACTCTGCTACTGTCTATAACACTCT
Source organism: Spea hammondii (assembly GCA_029215755.1). Classification (NCBI taxonomy): domain Eukaryota; kingdom Metazoa; phylum Chordata; class Amphibia; order Anura; family Pelobatidae; genus Spea; species Spea hammondii. The sequence continues at coordinate 32,203,102 of JARDYJ010000012.1, read as the reverse complement.
CTTACACTCTCTTACACTCTGCTACTGTCTCTTACACTCTGTTACTGTCTCTTACACTCTCCTACACTCTGCTACTGTCTATAACACTCTCTTACACTCTGTTACTGTCTATTACACTCTGCTACTGTCTCTTACACTCTCTTACACTATGTTACACTCTGCTACAGTCTATTACACTCTGCTACTGTCTCTTACACTCTGCTATTGTCTCTTACACTCTGCTACTGTCTATAACACTCTCTTACACTCTGTTACTGTCTATTACACTCTGCTACTGTCTCTTACACTCTCTTACACTCTGCTGCTGTCTATTACACTCTGCTACTGTCTCTTACACTCTGCTATTGTCTCTTACACTCTGCTACTGTCTATAACACTCTCTTACACTCTGTTACTGTCTATTACACTCTGCTACAGTCTCTTACACTCTCTTACACTATTTTACACTCTGCTCCAGTCTATTACACTCTGCTATTGTCTCTTACACTCTGCTACTGTCTATAACACTCTCTTACACTCTGTTACTGTCTATTACACTCTGCGACTGTCTCTTCAACTCTCTTACACTCTTCTGCTGTCTCTTACACTCTGTTACTGTCTCTTACACTATGTTACACTCTCTTACACTCTGTAACTGTCTCTTACACTCTCTTACACTCTGTTACTGTCTCCTATACTCTGTTACTGTCTCCTATACTCTGTTACACTCTCTTACACTCTGCTGCTGTCTCTTACACTCTGTTACTGTCTCTTACACTCTGTTACTGTCTCTTACACTCTCTTACACTCTCTTACACTCTCCTACACTCTGCTACTGTCTCTTACACCCTCTTACACTCTTACTGTCTCTTACACTCTGTTACTGTCTCTTAAACTCTGCTACTGTCTATAACACTCTCTTACACTCTATTACTGTCTATTACACTCTGCTACTGTCTCTTACACTCTCTTACACTATTTTACACTCTGCTACAGTCTATTACACTCTGCTACTGTCTCTTACACTCTGCTATTGTCCCTTACACTCTGCTACTGTCTATAACACTCTCTTACACTCTCTTACACTCTGCTACTGTCTCTTACACTCTGTTACTGTCTCTTACACTCTCCTACACTATGTTACTGTCTCTTACACTCTCTTACACTCTGTTACACTCTCTTACACTCTGTAACTGTCTCTTACACTCTCTTACACTCTGCTACTGTCTATAACTCTCTCTTACACTCTGTTACTGTCTATTACACTCTGCTACTGTCTCTTACACTCTCTTACACTATGTTACACTCTGCTACAGTCTATTACACTCTGCTACTGTCTCTTACACTCTGCTATTGTCTCTTACACTCTGCTATTGTCTATAACACTCTCTTACACTCTGTTACTGTCTATTACACTCTGCTACTGTCTCTTACACTCTCTTACACTCTGCTGCTGTCTATTACACTCTGCTACTGTCTCTTACACTCTGCTATTGTCTCTTACACTCTGCTACTGTCTATAACACTCTCTTACACTCTGTTACTGTCTATTACACTCTGCTACAGTCTCTTACACTGTCTTACACTATGTTACACTCTGCTCCAGTCTATTACACTCTGCTATTGTCTCTTACACTCTGCTACTGTCTATAACACTCTCTTACACTCTGTTACTGTCTATTACACTCTGCGACTGTCTCTTCAACTCTCTTACACTCTTCTGCTGTCTCTTACACTCTGTTACTGTCTCTTACACTATGTTACACTCTCTTACACTCTGTAACTGTCTCTTACACTCTCTTACACTCTGTTACTGTCTCCTATACTCTGTTACTGTCTCCTATACTCTGTTACTGTCTCCTATACTCTGTTACACTCTCTTACACTCTGCTGCTGTCTCTTACACTCTGTTGCTGTCTCTTACACTCTGTTACTGTCTCTTACACTCTCTTACACTCTCTTACACTCTCTTACACTCTCCTACTGTCTCTTACACCCTCTTACACTCTGTTACTGTCTCTTACACTCTGTTACTGTCTCTTAAACTCTGCTACTGTCTATAACACTCTCGTACACTCTGTTACTGTCTATTACACTCTGCTACTGTCTCTTACACTCTCTTACACTATGTTACACTCTGCTACAGTCTATTACACTCTGCTACTGTCTCTTACACTCTGCTATTGTCTCTTACACTCTGCTACTGTCTCTTACACTCTGCTACTGTCTATAACACTCTCTTACACTCTGTTACTGTCTATTACACTCTGCTACTGTCTCTTACACTCTCTTACACTGTTACACTCTGCTACAGTCTATTACACTCTGCTACTGTCTCTTACACTCTGCTATTGTCTCTTACACTCTGCTACTGTCTATAACACTCTCTTACACTCTCTTACACTCTGCTACTGTCTCTTACACTCTGTTACTGTCTCTTACACTCTCCTACACTATGTTACTGTCTCTTACACTCTCTTACACTCTGTTACACTCTCTTACACGCTGTAACTGTCTCTTACACTCTCTTACACTCTGCTACTGTCTATAACACTCTCTTACACTCTGTTACTGTCTATTACACTCTGCTACTGTCTCTTACACTCTCTTACACTATGTTACACTCTGCTACAGTCTATTACACTCTGCTACTGTCTCTTACACTCTGCTATTGTCTCTTACACTCTGCTACTGTCTATAACACTCTCTTACACTCTGTTACTGTCTATTACACTCTGCTACTGTCTCTTACACTCTCTTACACTCTGCTGCTGTCTATTACACTCTGCTACTGTCTCTTACACTCTGCTATTGTCTCTTACACTCTGCTACTGTCTATAACACTCTCTTACACTCTGTTACTGTCTATTACACTCTGCTACAGTCTCTTACACTGTCTTACACTATGTTACACTCTGCTCCAGTCTATTACACTCTGCTATTGTCTCTTACACTCTGCTACTGTCTATAACACTCTCTTACACTCTGTTACTGTCTATTACACTCTGCGACTGTCTCTTCAACTCTCTTACACTCTTCTGCTGTCTCTTACACTCTGTTACTGTCTCTTACACTATGTTACACTCTCTTACACTCTGTAACTGTCTCTTACACTCTCTTACACTCTGTTACTGTCTCCTATACTCTGTTACTGTCTCCTATACTCTGTTACACTCTCTTACACTCTGCTGCTGTCTCTTACACTCTGTTACTGTCTCTTACACTCTCTTACACTCTCTTACACTCTCCTACTGTCTCTTACACCCTCTTACACTCTGTTACTGTCTCTTACACTCTGTTACTGTCTCTTAAACTCTGCTACTGTCTATAACACTCTCGTACACTCTGTTACTGTCTATTACACTCTGCTACTGTCTCTTACACTCTCTTACACTATGTTACACTCTGCTACAGTCTATTACACTCTGCTACTGTCTCTTACACTCTGCTATTGTCTCTTACACTCTGCTACTGTCTCTTACACTCTGCTACTGTCTATAACACTCTCTTACACTCTGTTACTGTCTATTACACTCTGCTACTGTCTCTTACACTCTCTTACACTGTTACACTCTGCTACAGTCTATTACACTCTGCTACTGTCTCTTACACTCTGCTATTGTCTCTTACACTCTCTTACACTCTGCTACTGTCTCTTACACCCTCTTACACTCTGTTACTGTCTCTTACACTCTCTTACACTCTGTTACACTCTCTTACACGCTGTTACACTCTCTTACACGCTGTTACACCCTCTTACACACTGTTACTGTCTCTTACACTCTCCTACACTCTGCTACTGTCTCTTACACTCTGTTACTGTTTCTTACACTCTGCTACTGTCTCTAACACTCTGCTACTGTCTCTTTCACTCTGCTACTGTCTCTTACACTCTGCTACTATCTCTTACGCTCTGTTACTGTGTCTTACACTGTACTACACTGTCATACACTCTGTTACTGTATCTTACACTATGTTACTGTATCTTACACTATGTTACTGTCTCGTACACTCTGTTACTGTCTCTTACACTCTGTTACTGTCTCCTATACTCTGTTACTGTCTCTTACACCCTGTTACACTCTCTTACACTCTGCTACTGTCTCTTACACTCTACTACACTCTCGTACACTCTGTTACTGTCTATTACACTCTCTTACACTCTGCTGCTGTCTCTTACACTCTGTTACTGTCTCTTACACTCTGTTACTGTCTCTTACACTCCTATCTCTTACACTCTACTACACTCTACTACTGTCTCTTTCACTCTGCTACTGTCTCTTTCACTCTGTTACTGTCTCTTACACTCTGTTACTGTCTCTTACACTCTGCTACTGTCTATAACACTCTCTTACACTATGTTACACTCTGCTACTGTCTCTTACACTCTGCTATTGTCTCTTACACTCTGCTACTGTCTCTTACACTCTATTACACTCTGTTACTGTCTATTACACTCTGCTACTGTCTCTTACACTCTCTTACACTATGTTACACTCTCTTACACTCTGCTGCTGTCTCTTACACTCTGTTACTGTCTCTTACACTCCGTTACTGTCTCTTACACTCTCCTACACTCTGTTACTGTCTCTTACACTCTCTTACACTCTCTTACTGTCTCTTACACTCTGTTACACTCTCTTACACGCTGTTACACTCTCTTACACTCTGTTACTGTCTCTTACACTCTCTTACACTCTGCTACTGTCTCTTACACTCTGCTACTGTCTATTACACTCTGCTACTCTCTCTTTCACTTTGCTTCTGTCTCTTACACACTGCTACTGTCTCTTACGCTCTGTTACTGTCTCTTACACTCTACTACACTCTCGTATACTCTGTTACTGTCTCTTACACTCTGTTACTGTCTCGTACACTCTGTTACTGTCTCGTACACTCTGTTACTGTCTCGTACACTCTGTTACTGTCTCGTACACTCTGTTACTGTCTCTTACACTCTGTTACACTCTCTTACACTCTGTTACTGTCTCTTACACTCTTACACTCTGCTGCTGTCTCTTACACTCTGTTACTGTCTCTTACACTCTGTTACTGTATATTACACTCTGCTACTGTCTCTTACACTCTGCTATTGTCTCTTGCACTCTGCTACTGTCTATAACACTCTCTTACACTCTGTTACTGTCTATTACACTCTGCTATTGTCTCTTACACTCTGCTACTGTCTCTTACACTCTATTACACTCTGTTACTGTCTATTACACTCTGCTACTATCTCTTTCACTCTCTTACACTATGTTACACACTCTTACACTCTGCTGCTGTCTCTTACACTCTGTTACTGTCTCTTACACTCTGTTACTGTCTCTTACACTCTCTTACACTCTGTTACACTCTCTTACATGCTGTTACACTCTCTTACACTCTGTTACTGTCTATTACACTCTCTTACACTCTGCTACTGTCTCTTACTCTCTGCTACTGTCTCTTACACTCTGCTACTCTCTCTTTCACTCTGCTTCTGTCTCTTACACTCTGCTACTGTCTCTTATGCTCTGTTACTGTCTCTTACACTCTGTTACACTCTCTTACACTCTGCTGCTGTCTCTTACACTCTGTTACTGTCTCTTACACTCTGTTACTGTCTCTTACACTCTCTTACACTCTCCTACACTCTGCTACAGTCTATTACACTCTGCTACTGTCTCTTACACTCTGCTATTGTCTCTTACACTCTGCTACTGTCTCTTACACTCTATTACACTCTGTTACTGTCTATTACACTCTGCTACTATCTCTTTCACTCTCTTACACTATGTTACACACTCTTACACTCTGCTGCTGTCTCTTACACTCTGTTACTGTCTCTTACACTCTGTTACTGTCTCTTACACTCTCTTACACTCTGTTACACTCTCTTACATGCTGTTACACTCTCTTACACTCTGTTACTGTCTATTACACTCTCTTACACTCTGCTACTGTCTCTTACTCTCTGCTACTGTCTCTTACACTCTGCTACTCTCTCTTTCACTCTGCTTCTGTCTCTTACACTCTGCTACTGTCTCTTATGCTCTGTTACTGTCTCTTACACTCTGTTACACTCTCTTACACTCTGCTGCTGTCTCTTACACTCTGTTACTGTCTCTTACACTCTGTTACTGTCTCTTACACTCTCTTACACTCTCCTACACTCTGCTACTGTCTCTTACACCCTCTTACACTCTGTTACTGTCTCTTACACTCTGTTACTGTCTCTTAAACTCTGCTACTGTCTATAACACTCTCTTACACTCTGTTAATGTCTATTACACTCTGCTACTGTCTCTTACACTCTCTTACACTGTTACACTCTGCTACAGTCTATTACACTCTGCTACTGTCTCTTACACTCTGCTATTGTCTCTTACACTCTGCTACTGTCTATAACACTCTCTTACACTCTGTTACTGTCTATTACACTCTGCTACTGTCTCTTACACTCTCTTACACTCTGCTGCTGTCTATTACACTCTGCTACTGTCTCTTACACTCTGCTATTGTCTCTTACACTCTGCTACTGTCTATAACACTCTCTTACACTCTGTTACTGTCTATTACACTCTGCTACAGTCTCTTACACTCTCTTACACTATTTTACACTCTGCTCCAGTCTATTACACTCTGCTATTGTCTCTTACACTCTGCTACTGTCTATAACACTCTCTTACACTCTGTTACTGTCTATTACACTCTGCGACTGTCTCTTCAACTCTCTTACACTCTTCTGCTGTCTCTTACACTCTGTTACTGTCTCTTACACTCTCTTACACTCTCCTACACTCTGTTACTGTCTCTTACACTCTCTTACACTCTCTTACTGTCTCTTACACTCTGTTACACTCTCTTACACGCTGTTACACTCTCTTACACTCTGTTACTGTCTCTTACACTCTCTTACACTCTGCTACTGTCTCTTACACTCTGCTACTGTCTATTACACTCTGCTACTCTCTCTTTCACTTTGCTTCTGTCTCTTACACACTGCTACTGTCTCTTACGCTCTGTTACTGTCTCTTACACTCTACTACACTCTCGTATACTCTGTTACTGTCTCTTACACTCTGTTACTGTCTCGTACACTCTGTTACTGTCTCGTACACTCTGTTACTGTCTCGTACACTCTGTTACTGTCTCGTACACTCTGTTACTGTCTCTTACACTCTGTTACACTCTCTTACACTCTGTTACTGTCTCTTACACTCTTACACTCTGCTGCTGTCTCTTACACTCTGTTACTGTCTCTTACACTCTGTTACTGTATATTACACTCTGCTACTGTCTCTTACACTCTGCTATTGTCTCTTGCACTCTGCTACTGTCTATAACACTCTCTTACACTCTGTTACTGTCTATTACACTCTGCTATTGTCTCTTACACTCTGTTACACTCTGCTACAGTCTATTACACTCTGCTACTGTCTCTTACACTCTGCTATTGTCTCTTACACTCTGCTACTGTCTCTTACACTCTATTACACTCTGTTACTGTCTATTACACTCTGCTACTATCTCTTTCACTCTCTTACACTATGTTACACACTCTTACACTCTGCTGCTGTCTCTTACACTCTGTTACTGTCTCTTACACTCTGTTACTGTCTCTTACACTCTCTTACACTCTGTTACACTCTCTTACATGCTGTTACACTCTCTTACACTCTGTTACTGTCTATTACACTCTCTTACACTCTGCTACTGTCTCTTACTCTCTGCTACTGTCTCTTACACTCTGCTACTCTCTCTTTCACTCTGCTTCTGTCTCTTACACTCTGCTACTGTCTCTTATGCTCTGTTACTGTCTCTTACACTCTGTTACACTCTCTTACACTCTGCTGCTGTCTCTTACACTCTGTTACTGTCTCTTACACTCTGTTACTGTCTCTTACACTCTCTTACACTCTCCTACACTCTGCTACTGTCTCTTACACCCTCTTACACTCTGTTACTGTCTCTTACACTCTGTTACTGTCTCTTAAACTCTGCTACTGTCTATAACACTCTCTTACACTCTGTTAATGTCTATTACACTCTGCTACTGTCTCTTACACTCTCTTACACTGTTACACTCTGCTACAGTCTATTACACTCTGCTACTGTCTCTTACACTCTGCTATTGTCTCTTACACTCTGCTACTGTCTATAACACTCTCTTACACTCTGTTACTGTCTATTACACTCTGCTACTGTCTCTTACACTCTCTTACACTCTGCTGCTGTCTATTACACTCTGCTACTGTCTCTTACACTCTGCTATTGTCTCTTACACTCTGCTACTGTCTATAACACTCTCTTACACTCTGTTACTGTCTATTACACTCTGCTACAGTCTCTTACACTCTCTTACACTATTTTACACTCTGCTCCAGTCTATTACACTCTGCTATTGTCTCTTACACTCTGCTACTGTCTATAACACTCTCTTACACTCTGTTACTGTCTATTACACTCTGCGACTGTCTCTTCAACTCTCTTACACTCTTCTGCTGTCTCTTACACTCTGTTACTGTCTCTTACACTATGTTACACTCTCTTACACTCTGTAACTGTCTCTTACACTCTCTTACACTCTGTTACTGTCTCCTATACTCTGTTACTGTCTCCTATACTCTGTTACACTCTCTTACACTCTGCTGCTGTCTCTTACACTCTGTTACTGTCTCTTACACTCTGTTACTGTCTCTTACACTCTCTTACACTCTCTTACACTCTCCTACACTCTGCTACTGTCTCTTACACCCTCTTACACTCTTACTGTCTCTTACACTCTGTTACTGTCTCTTAAACTCTGCTACTGTCTATAACACTCTCTTACACTCTATTACTGTCTATTACACTCTGCTACTGTCTCTTACACTCTCTTACACTATTTTACACTCTGCTACAGTCTATTACACTCTGCTACTGTCTCTTACACTCTGCTATTGTCCCTTACACTCTGCTACTGTCTATAACACTCTCTTACACTCTCTTACACTCTGCTACTGTCTCTTACACTCTGTTACTGTCTCTTACACTCTCCTACACTATGTTACTGTCTCTTACACTCTCTTACACTCTGTTACACTCTCTTACACTCTGTAACTGTCTCTTACACTCTCTTACACTCTGCTACTGTCTATAACACTCTCTTACACTCTGTTACTGTCTATTACACTCTGCTACTGTCTCTTACACTCTCTTACACTATGTTACACTCTGCTACAGTCTATTACACTCTGCTACTGTCTCTTACACTCTGCTATTGTCTCTTACACTCTGCTATTGTCTATAACACTCTCTTACACTCTGTTACTGTCTATTACACTCTGCTACTGTCTCTTACACTCTCTTACACTCTGCTGCTGTCTATTACACTCTGCTACTGTCTCTTACACTCTGCTATTGTCTCTTACACTCTGCTACTGTCTATAACACTCTCTTACACTCTGTTACTGTCTATTACACTCTGCTACAGTCTCTTACACTGTCTTACACTATGTTACACTCTGCTCCAGTCTATTACACTCTGCTATTGTCTCTTACACTCTGCTACTGTCTATAACACTCTCTTACACTCTGTTACTGTCTATTACACTCTGCGACTGTCTCTTCAACTCTCTTACACTCTTCTGCTGTCTCTTACACTCTGTTACTGTCTCTTACACTATGTTACACTCTCTTACACTCTGTAACTGTCTCTTACACTCTCTTACACTCTGTTACTGTCTCCTATACTCTGTTACTGTCTCCTATACTCTGTTACTGTCTCCTATACTCTGTTACACTCTCTTACACTCTGCTGCTGTCTCTTACACTCTGTTGCTGTCTCTTACACTCTGTTACTGTCTCTTACACTCTCTTACACTCTCTTACACTCTCTTACACTCTCCTACTGTCTCTTACACCCTCTTACACTCTGTTACTGTCTCTTACACTCTGTTACTGTCTCTTAAACTCTGCTACTGTCTATAACACTCTCGTACACTCTGTTACTGTCTATTACACTCTGCTACTGTCTCTTACACTCTCTTACACTATGTTACACTCTGCTACAGTCTATTACACTCTGCTACTGTCTCTTACACTCTGCTATTGTCTCTTACACTCTGCTACTGTCTCTTACACTCTGCTACTGTCTATAACACTCTCTTACACTCTGTTACTGTCTATTACACTCTGCTACTGTCTCTTACACTCTCTTACACTGTTACACTCTGCTACAGTCTATTACACTCTGCTACTGTCTCTTACACTCTGCTATTGTCTCTTACACTCTGCTACTGTCTATAACACTCTCTTACACTCTCTTACACTCTGCTACTGTCTCTTACACTCTGTTACTGTCTCTTACACTCTCCTACACTATGTTACTGTCTCTTACACTCTCTTACACTCTGTTACACTCTCTTACACGCTGTAACTGTCTCTTACACTCTCTTACACTCTGCTACTGTCTATAACACTCTCTTACACTCTGTTACTGTCTATTACACTCTGCTACTGTCTCTTACACTCTCTTACACTATGTTACACTCTGCTACAGTCTATTACACTCTGCTACTGTCTCTTACACTCTGCTATTGTCTCTTACACTCTGCTACTGTCTATAACACTCTCTTACACTCTGTTACTGTCTATTACACTCTGCTACTGTCTCTTACACTCTCTTACACTCTGCTGCTGTCTATTACACTCTGCTACTGTCTCTTACACTCTGCTATTGTCTCTTACACTCTGCTACTGTCTATAACACTCTCTTACACTCTGTTACTGTCTATTACACTCTGCTACAGTCTCTTACACTGTCTTACACTATGTTACACTCTGCTCCAGTCTATTACACTCTGCTATTGTCTCTTACACTCTGCTACTGTCTATAACACTCTCTTACACTCTGTTACTGTCTATTACACTCTGCGACTGTCTCTTCAACTCTCTTACACTCTTCTGCTGTCTCTTACACTCTGTTACTGTCTCTTACACTATGTTACACTCTCTTACACTCTGTAACTGTCTCTTACACTCTCTTACACTCTGTTACTGTCTCCTATACTCTGTTACTGTCTCCTATACTCTGTTACACTCTCTTACACTCTGCTGCTGTCTCTTACACTCTGTTACTGTCTCTTACACTCTCTTACACTCTCTTACACTCTCCTACTGTCTCTTACACCCTCTTACACTCTGTTACTGTCTCTTACACTCTGTTACTGTCTCTTAAACTCTGCTACTGTCTATAACACTCTCGTACACTCTGTTACTGTCTATTACACTCTGCTACTGTCTCTTACACTCTCTTACACTATGTTACACTCTGCTACAGTCTATTACACTCTGCTACTGTCTCTTACACTCTGCTATTGTCTCTTACACTCTGCTACTGTCTCTTACACTCTGCTACTGTCTATAACACTCTCTTACACTCTGTTACTGTCTATTACACTCTGCTACTGTCTCTTACACTCTCTTACACTGTTACACTCTGCTACAGTCTATTACACTCTGCTACTGTCTCTTACACTCTGCTATTGTCTCTTACACTCTCTTACACTCTGCTACTGTCTCTTACACCCTCTTACACTCTGTTACTGTCTCTTACACTCTCTTACACTCTGTTACACTCTCTTACACGCTGTTACACTCTCTTACACGCTGTTACACCCTCTTACACACTGTTACTGTCTCTTACACTCTCCTACACTCTGCTACTGTCTCTTACACTCTGTTACTGTTTCTTACACTCTGCTACTGTCTCTAACACTCTGCTACTGTCTCTTTCACTCTGCTACTGTCTCTTACACTCTGCTACTATCTCTTACGCTCTGTTACTGTGTCTTACACTGTACTACACTGTCATACACTCTGTTACTGTATCTTACACTATGTTACTGTATCTTACACTATGTTACTGTCTCGTACACTCTGTTACTGTCTCTTACACTCTGTTACTGTCTCCTATACTCTGTTACTGTCTCTTACACCCTGTTACACTCTCTTACACTCTGCTACTGTCTCTTACACTCTACTACACTCTCGTACACTCTGTTACTGTCTATTACACTCTCTTACACTCTGCTGCTGTCTCTTACACTCTGTTACTGTCTCTTACACTCTGTTACTGTCTCTTACACTCCTATCTCTTACACTCTACTACACTCTACTACTGTCTCTTTCACTCTGCTACTGTCTCTTTCACTCTGTTACTGTCTCTTACACTCTGTTACTGTCTCTTACACTCTGCTACTGTCTATAACACTCTCTTACACTATGTTACACTCTGCTACTGTCTCTTACACTCTGCTATTGTCTCTTACACTCTGCTACTGTCTCTTACACTCTATTACACTCTGTTACTGTCTATTACACTCTGCTACTGTCTCTTACACTCTCTTACACTATGTTACACTCTCTTACACTCTGCTGCTGTCTCTTACACTCTGTTACTGTCTCTTACACTCCGTTACTGTCTCTTACACTCTCCTACACTCTGTTACTGTCTCTTACACTCTCTTACACTCTCTTACTGTCTCTTACACTCTGTTACACTCTCTTACACGCTGTTACACTCTCTTACACTCTGTTACTGTCTCTTACACTCTCTTACACTCTGCTACTGTCTCTTACACTCTGCTACTGTCTATTACACTCTGCTACTCTCTCTTTCACTTTGCTTCTGTCTCTTACACACTGCTACTGTCTCTTACGCTCTGTTACTGTCTCTTACACTCTACTACACTCTCGTATACTCTGTTACTGTCTCTTACACTCTGTTACTGTCTCGTACACTCTGTTACTGTCTCGTACACTCTGTTACTGTCTCGTACACTCTGTTACTGTCTCGTACACTCTGTTACTGTCTCTTACACTCTGTTACACTCTCTTACACTCTGTTACTGTCTCTTACACTCTTACACTCTGCTGCTGTCTCTTACACTCTGTTACTGTCTCTTACACTCTGTTACTGTATATTACACTCTGCTACTGTCTCTTACACTCTGCTATTGTCTCTTGCACTCTGCTACTGTCTATAACACTCTCTTACACTCTGTTACTGTCTATTACACTCTGCTATTGTCTCTTACACTCTGCTACTGTCTCTTACACTCTATTACACTCTGTTACTGTCTATTACACTCTGCTACTATCTCTTTCACTCTCTTACACTATGTTACACACTCTTACACTCTGCTGCTGTCTCTTACACTCTGTTACTGTCTCTTACACTCTGTTACTGTCTCTTACACTCTCTTACACTCTGTTACACTCTCTTACATGCTGTTACACTCTCTTACACTCTGTTACTGTCTATTACACTCTCTTACACTCTGCTACTGTCTCTTACTCTCTGCTACTGTCTCTTACACTCTGCTACTCTCTCTTTCACTCTGCTTCTGTCTCTTACACTCTGCTACTGTCTCTTATGCTCTGTTACTGTCTCTTACACTCTGTTACACTCTCTTACACTCTGCTGCTGTCTCTTACACTCTGTTACTGTCTCTTACACTCTGTTACTGTCTCTTACACTCTCTTACACTCTCCTACACTCTGCTACAGTCTATTACACTCTGCTACTGTCTCTTACACTCTGCTATTGTCTCTTACACTCTGCTACTGTCTCTTACACTCTATTACACTCTGTTACTGTCTATTACACTCTGCTACTATCTCTTTCACTCTCTTACACTATGTTACACACTCTTACACTCTGCTGCTGTCTCTTACACTCTGTTACTGTCTCTTACACTCTGTTACTGTCTCTTACACTCTCTTACACTCTGTTACACTCTCTTACATGCTGTTACACTCTCTTACACTCTGTTACTCTCTATTACACTCTCTTACACTCTGCTACTGTCTCTTACTCTCTGCTACTGTCTCTTACACTCTGCTACTCTCTCTTTCACTCTGCTTCTGTCTCTTACACTCTGCTACTGTCTCTTATGCTCTGTTACTGTCTCTTACACTCTGTTACACTCTCTTACACTCTGCTGCTGTCTCTTACACTCTGTTACTGTCTCTTACACTCTGTTACTGTCTCTTACACTCTCTTACACTCTCCTACACTCTGCTACTGTCTCTTACACCCTCTTACACTCTGTTACTGTCTCTTACACTCTGTTACTGTCTCTTAAACTCTGCTACTGTCTATAACACTCTCTTACACTCTGTTAATGTCTATTACACTCTGCTACTGTCTCTTACACTCTCTTACACTGTTACACTCTGCTACAGTCTATTACACTCTGCTACTGTCTCTTACACTCTGCTATTGTCTCTTACACTCTGCTACTGTCTATAACACTCTCTTACACTCTGTTACTGTCTATTACACTCTGCTACTGTCTCTTACACTCTCTTACACTCTGCTGCTGTCTATTACACTCTGCTACTGTCTCTTACACTCTGCTATTGTCTCTTACACTCTGCTACTGTCTATAACACTCTCTTACACTCTGTTACTGTCTATTACACTCTGCTACAGTCTCTTACACTCTCTTACACTATTTTACACTCTGCTCCAGTCTATTACACTCTGCTATTGTCTCTTACACTCTGCTACTGTCTATAACACTCTCTTACACTCTGTTACTGTCTATTACACTCTGCGACTGTCTCTTCAACTCTCTTACACTCTTCTGCTGTCTCTTACACTCTGTTACTGTCTCTTACACTCTCTTACACTCTCCTACACTCTGTTACTGTCTCTTACACTCTCTTACACTCTCTTACTGTCTCTTACACTCTGTTACACTCTCTTACACGCTGTTACACTCTCTTACACTCTGTTACTGTCTCTTACACTCTCTTACACTCTGCTACTGTCTCTTACACTCTGCTACTGTCTATTACACTCTGCTACTCTCTCTTTCACTTTGCTTCTGTCTCTTACACACTGCTACTGTCTCTTACGCTCTGTTACTGTCTCTTACACTCTACTACACTCTCGTATACTCTGTTACTGTCTCTTACACTCTGTTACTGTCTCGTACACTCTGTTACTGTCTCGTACACTCTGTTACTGTCTCGTACACTCTGTTACTGTCTCGTACACTCTGTTACTGTCTCTTACACTCTGTTACACTCTCTTACACTCTGTTACTGTCTCTTACACTCTTACACTCTGCTGCTGTCTCTTACACTCTGTTACTGTCTCTTACACTCTGTTACTGTATATTACACTCTGCTACTGTCTCTTACACTCTGCTATTGTCTCTTGCACTCTGCTACTGTCTATAACACTCTCTTACACTCTGTTACTGTCTATTACACTCTGCTATTGTCTCTTACACTCTGTTACACTCTGCTACAGTCTATTACACTCTGCTACTGTCTCTTACACTCTGCTATTGTCTCTTACACTCTGCTACTGTCTCTTACACTCTATTACACTCTGTTACTGTCTATTACACTCTGCTACTATCTCTTTCACTCTCTTACACTATGTTACACACTCTTACACTCTGCTGCTGTCTCTTACACTCTGTTACTGTCTCTTACACTCTGTTACTGTCTCTTACACTCTCTTACACTCTGTTACACTCTCTTACATGCTGTTACACTCTCTTACACTCTGTTACTGTCTATTACACTCTCTTACACTCTGCTACTGTCTCTTACTCTCTGCTACTGTCTCTTACACTCTGCTACTCTCTCTTTCACTCTGCTTCTGTCTCTTACACTCTGCTACTGTCTCTTATGCTCTGTTACTGTCTCTTACACTCTGTTACACTCTCTTACACTCTGCTGCTGTCTCTTACACTCTGTTACTGTCTCTTACACTCTGTTACTGTCTCTTACACTCTCTTACACTCTCCTACACTCTGCTACTGTCTCTTACACCCTCTTACACTCTGTTACTGTCTCTTACACTCTGTTACTGTCTCTTAAACTCTGCTACTGTCTATAACACTCTCTTACACTCTGTTAATGTCTATTACACTCTGCTACTGTCTCTTACACTCTCTTACACTGTTACACTCTGCTACAGTCTATTACACTCTGCTACTGTCTCTTACACTCTGCTATTGTCTCTTACACTCTGCTACTGTCTATAACACTCTCTTACACTCTGTTACTGTCTATTACACTCTGCTACTGTCTCTTACACTCTCTTACACTCTGCTGCTGTCTATTACACTCTGCTACTGTCTCTTACACTCTGCTATTGTCTCTTACACTCTGCTACTGTCTATAACACTCTCTTACACTCTGTTACTGTCTATTACACTCTGCTACAGTCTCTTACACTCTCTTACACTATTTTACACTCTGCTCCAGTCTATTACACTCTGCTATTGTCTCTTACACTCTGCTACTGTCTATAACACTCTCTTACACTCTGTTACTGTCTATTACACTCTGCGACTGTCTCTTCAACTCTCTTACACTCTTCTGCTGTCTCTTACACTCTGTTACTGTCTCTTACACTATGTTACACTCTCTTACACTCTGTAACTGTCTCTTACACTCTCTTACACTCTGTTACTGTCTCCTATACTCTGTTACTGTCTCCTATACTCTGTTACACTCTCTTACACTCTGCTGCTGTCTCTTACACTCTGTTACTGTCTCTTACACTCTGTTACTGTCTCTTACACTCTCTTACACTCTCTTACACTCTCCTACACTCTGCTACTGTCTCTTACACCCTCTTACACTCTTACTGTCTCTTACACTCTGTTACTGTCTCTTAAACTCTGCTACTGTCTATAACACTCTCTTACACTCTATTACTGTCTATTACACTCTGCTACTGTCTCTTACACTCTCTTACACTATTTTACACTCTGCTACAGTCTATTACACTCTGCTACTGTCTCTTACACTCTGCTATTGTCCCTTACACTCTGCTACTGTCTATAACACTCTCTTACACTCTCTTACACTCTGCTACTGTCTCTTACACTCTGTTACTGTCTCTTACACTCTCCTACACTATGTTACTGTCTCTTACACTCTCTTACACTCTGTTACACTCTCTTACACTCTGTAACTGTCTCTTACACTCTCTTACACTCTGCTACTGTCTATAACACTCTCTTACACTCTGTTACTGTCTATTACACTCTGCTACTGTCTCTTACACTCTCTTACACTATGTTACACTCTGCTACAGTCTATTACACTCTGCTACTGTCTCTTACACTCTGCTATTGTCTCTTACACTCTGCTATTGTCTATAACACTCTCTTACACTCTGTTACTGTCTATTACACTCTGCTACTGTCTCTTACACTCTCTTACACTCTGCTGCTGTCTATTACACTCTGCTACTGTCTCTTACACTCTGCTATTGTCTCTTACACTCTGCTACTGTCTATAACACTCTCTTACACTCTGTTACTGTCTATTACACTCTGCTACAGTCTCTTACACTGTCTTACACTATGTTACACTCTGCTCCAGTCTATTACACTCTGCTATTGTCTCTTACACTCTGCTACTGTCTATAACACTCTCTTACACTCTGTTACTGTCTATTACACTCTGCGACTGTCTCTTCAACTCTCTTACACTCTTCTGCTGTCTCTTACACTCTGTTACTGTCTCTTACACTATGTTACACTCTCTTACACTCTGTAACTGTCTCTTACACTCTCTTACACTCTGTTACTGTCTCCTATACTCTGTTACTGTCTCCTATACTCTGTTACTGTCTCCTATACTCTGTTACACTCTCTTACACTCTGCTGCTGTCTCTTACACTCTGTTGCTGTCTCTTACACTCTGTTACTGTCTCTTACACTCTCTTACACTCTCTTACACTCTCTTACACTCTCCTACTGTCTCTTACACCCTCTTACACTCTGTTACTGTCTCTTACACTCTGTTACTGTCTCTTAAACTCTGCTACTGTCTATAACACTCTCGTACACTCTGTTACTGTCTATTACACTCTGCTACTGTCTCTTACACTCTCTTACACTATGTTACACTCTGCTACAGTCTATTACACTCTGCTACTGTCTCTTACACTCTGCTATTGTCTCTTACACTCTGCTACTGTCTCTTACACTCTGCTACTGTCTATAACACTCTCTTACACTCTGTTACTGTCTATTACACTCTGCTACTGTCTCTTACACTCTCTTACACTGTTACACTCTGCTACAGTCTATTACACTCTGCTACTGTCTCTTACACTCTGCTATTGTCTCTTACACTCTGCTACTGTCTATAACACTCTCTTACACTCTCTTACACTCTGCTACTGTCTCTTACACTCTGTTACTGTCTCTTACACTCTCCTACACTATGTTACTGTCTCTTACACTCTCTTACACTCTGTTACACTCTCTTACACGCTGTAACTGTCTCTTACACTCTCTTACACTCTGCTACTGTCTATAACACTCTCTTACACTCTGTTACTGTCTATTACACTCTGCTACTGTCTCTTACACTCTCTTACACTATGTTACACTCTGCTACAGTCTATTACACTCTGCTACTGTCTCTTACACTCTGCTATTGTCTCTTACACTCTGCTACTGTCTATAACACTCTCTTACACTCTGTTACTGTCTATTACACTCTGCTACTGTCTCTTACACTCTCTTACACTCTGCTGCTGTCTATTACACTCTGCTACTGTCTCTTACACTCTGCTATTGTCTCTTACACTCTGCTACTGTCTATAACACTCTCTTACACTCTGTTACTGTCTATTACACTCTGCTACAGTCTCTTACACTGTCTTACACTATGTTACACTCTGCTCCAGTCTATTACACTCTGCTATTGTCTCTTACACTCTGCTACTGTCTATAACACTCTCTTACACTCTGTTACTGTCTATTACACTCTGCGACTGTCTCTTCAACTCTCTTACACTCTTCTGCTGTCTCTTACACTCTGTTACTGTCTCTTACACTATGTTACACTCTCTTACACTCTGTAACTGTCTCTTACACTCTCTTACACTCTGTTACTGTCTCCTATACTCTGTTACTGTCTCCTATACTCTGTTACACTCTCTTACACTCTGCTGCTGTCTCTTACACTCTGTTACTGTCTCTTACACTCTCTTACACTCTCTTACACTCTCCTACTGTCTCTTACACCCTCTTACACTCTGTTACTGTCTCTTACACTCTGTTACTGTCTCTTAAACTCTGCTACTGTCTATAACACTCTCGTACACTCTGTTACTGTCTATTACACTCTGCTACTGTCTCTTACACTCTCTTACACTATGTTACACTCTGCTACAGTCTATTACACTCTGCTACTGTCTCTTACACTCTGCTATTGTCTCTTACACTCTGCTACTGTCTCTTACACTCTGCTACTGTCTATAACACTCTCTTACACTCTGTTACTGTCTATTACACTCTGCTACTGTCTCTTACACTCTCTTACACTGTTACACTCTGCTACAGTCTATTACACTCTGCTACTGTCTCTTACACTCTGCTATTGTCTCTTACACTCTCTTACACTCTGCTACTGTCTCTTACACCCTCTTACACTCTGTTACTGTCTCTTACACTCTCTTACACTCTGTTACACTCTCTTACACGCTGTTACACTCTCTTACACGCTGTTACACCCTCTTACACACTGTTACTGTCTCTTACACTCTCCTACACTCTGCTACTGTCTCTTACACTCTGTTACTGTTTCTTACACTCTGCTACTGTCTCTAACACTCTGCTACTGTCTCTTTCACTCTGCTACTGTCTCTTACACTCTGCTACTATCTCTTACGCTCTGTTACTGTGTCTTACACTGTACTACACTGTCATACACTCTGTTACTGTATCTTACACTATGTTACTGTATCTTACACTATGTTACTGTCTCGTACACTCTGTTACTGTCTCTTACACTCTGTTACTGTCTCCTATACTCTGTTACTGTCTCTTACACCCTGTTACACTCTCTTACACTCTGCTACTGTCTCTTACACTCTGCTACTGTCTCTTACACTCTACTACACTCTCGTACACTCTGTTACTGTCTATTACACTCTCTTACACTCTGCTGCTGTCTCTTACACTCTGTTACTGTCTCTTACACTCTGTTACTGTCTCTTACACTCCTATCTCTTACACTCTACTACACTCTACTACTGTCTCTTTCACTCTGCTACTGTCTCTTTCACTCTGTTACTGTCTCTTACACTCTGTTACTGTCTCTTACACTCTGCTACTGTCTATAACACTCTCTTACACTATGTTACACTCTGCTACTGTCTCTTACACTCTGCTATTGTCTCTTACACTCTGCTACTGTCTCTTACACTCTATTACACTCTGTTACTGTCTATTACACTCTGCTACTGTCTCTTACACTCTCTTACACTATGTTACACTCTCTTACACTCTGCTGCTGTCTCTTACACTCTGTTACTGTCTCTTACACTCCGTTACTGTCTCTTACACTCTCCTACACTCTGTTACTGTCTCTTACACTCTCTTACACTCTCTTACTGTCTCTTACACTCTGTTACACTCTCTTACACGCTGTTACACTCTCTTACACTCTGTTACTGTCTCTTACACTCTCTTACACTCTGCTACTGTCTCTTACACTCTGCTACTGTCTATTACACTCTGCTACTCTCTCTTTCACTTTGCTTCTGTCTCTTACACACTGCTACTGTCTCTTACGCTCTGTTACTGTCTCTTACACTCTACTACACTCTCGTATACTCTGTTACTGTCTCTTACACTCTGTTACTGTCTCGTACACTCTGTTACTGTCTCGTACACTCTGTTACTGTCTCGTACACTCTGTTACTGTCTCGTACACTCTGTTACTGTCTCTTACACTCTGTTACACTCTCTTACACTCTGTTACTGTCTCTTACACTCTTACACTCTGCTGCTGTCTCTTACACTCTGTTACTGTCTCTTACACTCTGTTACTGTATATTACACTCTGCTACTGTCTCTTACACTCTGCTATTGTCTCTTGCACTCTGCTACTGTCTATAACACTCTCTTACACTCTGTTACTGTCTATTACACTCTGCTATTGTCTCTTACACTCTGTTACACTCTGCTACAGTCTATTACACTCTGCTACTGTCTCTTACACTCTGCTATTGTCTCTTACACTCTGCTACTGTCTCTTACACTCTATTACACTCTGTTACTGTCTATTACACTCTGCTACTATCTCTTTCACTCTCTTACACTATGTTACACACTCTTACACTCTGCTGCTGTCTCTTACACTCTGTTACTGTCTCTTACACTCTGTTACTGTCTCTTACACTCTCTTACACTCTGTTACACTCTCTTACATGCTGTTACACTCTCTTACACTCTGTTACTGTCTATTACACTCTCTTACACTCTGCTACTGTCTCTTACTCTCTGCTACTGTCTCTTACACTCTGCTACTCTCTCTTTCACTCTGCTTCTGTCTCTTACACTCTGCTACTGTCTCTTATGCTCTGTTACTGTCTCTTACACTCTGTTACACTCTCTTACACTCTGCTGCTGTCTCTTACACTCTGTTACTGTCTCTTACACTCTGTTACTGTCTCTTACACTCTCTTACACTCTCCTACACTCTGCTACTGTCTCTTACACCCTCTTACACTCTGTTACTGTCTCTTACACTCTGTTACTGTCTCTTAAACTCTGCTACTGTCTATAACACTCTCTTACACTCTGTTAATGTCTATTACACTCTGCTACTGTCTCTTACACTCTCTTACACTGTTACACTCTGCTACAGTCTATTACACTCTGCTACTGTCTCTTACACTCTGCTATTGTCTCTTACACTCTGCTACTGTCTATAACACTCTCTTACACTCTGTTACTGTCTATTACACTCTGCTACTGTCTCTTACACTCTCTTACACTCTGCTGCTGTCTATTACACTCTGCTACTGTCTCTTACACTCTGCTATTGTCTCTTACACTCTGCTACTGTCTATAACACTCTCTTACACTCTGTTACTGTCTATTACACTCTGCTACAGTCTCTTACACTCTCTTACACTATTTTACACTCTGCTCCAGTCTATTACACTCTGCTATTGTCTCTTACACTCTGCTACTGTCTATAACACTCTCTTACACTCTGTTACTGTCTATTACACTCTGCGACTGTCTCTTCAACTCTCTTACACTCTTCTGCTGTCTCTTACACTCTGTTACTGTCTCTTACACTATGTTACACTCTCTTACACTCTGTAACTGTCTCTTACACTCTCTTACACTCTGTTACTGTCTCCTATACTCTGTTACTGTCTCCTATACTCTGTTACACTCTCTTACACTCTGCTGCTGTCTCTTACACTCTGTTACTGTCTCTTACACTCTGTTACTGTCTCTTACACTCTCTTACACTCTCTTACACTCTCCTACACTCTGCTACTGTCTCTTACACCCTCTTACACTCTTACTGTCTCTTACACTCTGTTACTGTCTCTTAAACTCTGCTACTGTCTATAACACTCTCTTACACTCTATTACTGTCTATTACACTCTGCTACTGTCTCTTACACTCTCTTACACTATTTTACACTCTGCTACAGTCTATTACACTCTGCTACTGTCTCTTACACTCTGCTATTGTCCCTTACACTCTGCTACTGTCTATAACACTCTCTTACACTCTCTTACACTCTGCTACTGTCTCTTACACTCTGTTACTGTCTCTTACACTCTCCTACACTATGTTACTGTCTCTTACACTCTCTTACACTCTGTTACACTCTCTTACACTCTGTAACTGTCTCTTACACTCTCTTACACTCTGCTACTGTCTATAACACTCTCTTACACTCTGTTACTGTCTATTACACTCTGCTACTGTCTCTTACACTCTCTTACACTATGTTACACTCTGCTACAGTCTATTACACTCTGTTACTGTCTCTTACACTCTGTTACACTCTCTTACACTCTGTTACTGTCTCTTACACTCTTACACTCTGCTGCTGTCTCTTACACTCTGTTACTGTCTCTTACACTCTGTTACTGTATATTACACTCTGCTACTGTCTCTTACACTCTGCTATTGTCTCTTGCACTCTGCTACTGTCTATAACACTCTCTTACACTCTGTTACTGTCTATTACACTCTGCTATTGTCTCTTACACTCTGTTACACTCTGCTACAGTCTATTACACTCTGCTACTGTCTCTTACACTCTGCTATTGTCTCTTACACTCTGCTACTGTCTCTTACACTCTATTACACTCTGTTACTGTCTATTACACTCTGCTACTATCTCTTTCACTCTCTTACACTATGTTACACACTCTTACACTCTGCTGCTGTCTCTTACACTCTGTTACTGTCTCTTACACTCTGTTACTGTCTCTTACACTCTCTTACACTCTGTTACACTCTCTTACATGCTGTTACACTCTCTTACACTCTGTTACTGTCTATTACACTCTCTTACACTCTGCTACTGTCTCTTACTCTCTGCTACTGTCTCTTACACTCTGCTACTCTCTCTTTCACTCTGCTTCTGTCTCTTACACTCTGCTACTGTCTCTTATGCTCTGTTACTGTCTCTTACACTCTGTTACACTCTCTTACACTCTGCTGCTGTCTCTTACACTCTGTTACTGTCTCTTACACTCTGTTACTGTCTCTTACACTCTCTTACACTCTCCTACACTCTGCTACTGTCTCTTACACCCTCTTACACTCTGTTACTGTCTCTTACACTCTGTTACTGTCTCTTAAACTCTGCTACTGTCTATAACACTCTCTTACACTCTGTTAATGTCTATTACACTCTGCTACTGTCTCTTACACTCTCTTACACTGTTACACTCTGCTACAGTCTATTACACTCTGCTACTGTCTCTTACACTCTGCTATTGTCTCTTACACTCTGCTACTGTCTATAACACTCTCTTACACTCTGTTACTGTCTATTACACTCTGCTACTGTCTCTTACACTCTCTTACACTCTGCTGCTGTCTATTACACTCTGCTACTGTCTCTTACACTCTGCTATTGTCTCTTACACTCTGCTACTGTCTATAACACTCTCTTACACTCTGTTACTGTCTATTACACTCTGCTACAGTCTCTTACACTCTCTTACACTATTTTACACTCTGCTCCAGTCTATTACACTCTGCTATTGTCTCTAACACTCTGCTACTGTCTATAACACTCTCTTACACTCTGTTACTGTCTATTACACTCTGCGACTGTCTCTTCAACTCTCTTACACTCTTCTGCTGTCTCTTACACTCTGTTACTGTCTCTTACACTATGTTACACTCTCTTACACTCTGTAACTGTCTCTTACACTCTCTTACACTCTGTTACTGTCTCCTATACTCTGTTACTGTCTCCTATACTCTGTTACACTCTCTTACACTCTGCTGCTGTCTCTTACACTCTGTTACTGTCTCTTACACTCTGTTACTGTCTCTTACACTCTCTTACACTCTCTTACACTCTCCTACACTCTGCTACTGTCTCTTACACCCTCTTACACTCTTACTGTCTCTTACACTCTGTTACTGTCTCTTAAACTCTGCTACTGTCTATAACACTCTCTTACACTCTATTACTGTCTATTACACTCTGCTACTGTCTCTTACACTCTCTTACACTATTTTACACTCTGCTACAGTCTATTACACTCTGCTACTGTCTCTTACACTCTGCTATTGTCCCTTACACTCTGCTACTGTCTATAACACTCTCTTACACTCTCTTACACTCTGCTACTGTCTCTTACACTCTGTTACTGTCTCTTACACTCTCCTACACTATGTTACTGTCTCTTACACTCTCTTACACTCTGTTACACTCTCTTACACTCTGTAACTGTCTCTTACACTCTCTTACACTCTGTTACTGTCTATTACACTCTGCTACTGTCTCTTACACTCTCTTACACTATGTTACACTCTGCTACAGTCTATTACACTCTGCTACTGTCTCTTACACTCTGCTATTGTCTATAACACTCTCTTACACTCTGTTACTGTCTATTACACTCTGCTACTGTCTCTTACACTCTCTTACACTCTGCTGCTGTCTATTACACTCTGCTACTGTCTCTTACACTCTGCTATTGTCTCTTACACTCTGCTACTGTCTATAACACTCTCTTACACTCTGTTACTGTCTATTACACTCTGCTACAGTCTCTTACACTGTCTTACACTATGTTACACTCTGCTCCAGTCTATTACACTCTGCTATTGTCTCTTACACTCTGCTACTGTCTGTAACACTCTCTTACACTCTGTTACTGTCTATTACACTCTGCGACTGTCTCTTCAACTCTCTTACACTCTTCTGCTGTCTCTTACACTCTGTTACTGTCTCTTACACTATGTTACACTCTCTTACACTCTGTAACTGTCTCTTACACTCTCTTACACTCTGTTACTGTCTCCTATACTCTGTTACTGTCTCCTATACTCTGTTACTGTCTCCTATACTCTGTTACACTCTCTTACACTCTGCTGCTGTCTCTTACACTCTGTTGCTGTCTCTTACACTCTGTTACTGTCTCTTACACTCTCTTACACTCTCTTACACTCTCTTACACTCTCCTACTGTCTCTTACACCCTCTTACACTCTGTTACTGTCTCTTACACTCTGTTACTGTCTCTTAAACTCTGCTACTGTCTATAACACTCTCGTACACTCTGTTACTGTCTATTACACTCTGCTACTGTCTCTTACACTCTCTTACACTATGTTACACTCTGCTACAGTCTATTACACTCTGCTACTGTCTCTTACACTCTGCTATTGTCTCTTACACTCTGCTACTGTCTCTTACACTCTGCTACTGTCTATAACACTCTCTTACACTCTGTTACTGTCTATTACACTCTGCTACTGTCTCTTACACTCTCTTACACTGTTACACTCTGCTACAGTCTATTACACTCTGCTACTGTCTCTTACACTCTGCTATTGTCTCTTACACTCTGCTACTGTCTATAACACTCTCTTACACTCTCTTACACTCTGCTACTGTCTCTTACACTCTGTTACTGTCTCTTACACTCTCCTACACTATGTTACTGTCTCTTACACTCTCTTACACTCTGTTACACTCTCTTACACGCTGTAACTGTCTCTTACACTCTCTTACACTCTGCTACTGTCTATAACACTCTCTTACACTCTGTTACTGTCTATTACACTCTGCTACTGTCTCTTACACTCTCTTACACTATGTTACACTCTGCTACAGTCTATTACACTCTGCTACTGTCTCTTACACTCTGCTATTGTCTCTTACACTCTGCTACTGTCTATAACACTCTCTTACACTCTGTTACTGTCTATTACACTCTGCTACTGTCTCTTACACTCTCTTACACTCTGCTGCTGTCTATTACACTCTGCTACTGTCTCTTACACTCTGCTATTGTCTCTTACACTCTGCTACTGTCTATAACACTCTCTTACACTCTGTTACTGTCTATTACACTCTGCTACAGTCTCTTACACTGTCTTACACTATGTTACACTCTGCTCCAGTCTATTACACTCTGCTATTGTCTCTTACACTCTGCTACTGTCTATAACACTCTCTTACACTCTGTTACTGTCTATTACACTCTGCGACTGTCTCTTCAACTCTCTTACACTCTTCTGCTGTCTCTTACACTCTGTTACTGTCTCTTACACTATGTTACACTCTCTTACACTCTGTAACTGTCTCTTACACTCTCTTACACTCTGTTACTGTCTCCTATACTCTGTTACTGTCTCCTATACTCTGTTACACTCTCTTACACTCTGCTGCTGTCTCTTACACTCTGTTACTGTCTCTTACACTCTCTTACACTCTCTTACACTCTCCTACTGTCTCTTACACCCTCTTACACTCTGTTACTGTCTCTTACACTCTGTTACTGTCTCTTAAACTCTGCTACTGTCTATAACACTCTCGTACACTCTGTTACTGTCTATTACACTCTGCTACTGTCTCTTACACTCTCTTACACTATGTTACACTCTGCTACAGTCTATTACACTCTGCTACTGTCTCTTACACTCTGCTATTGTCTCTTACACTCTGCTACTGTCTCTTACACTCTGCTACTGTCTATAACACTCTCTTACACTCTGTTACTGTCTATTACACTCTGCTACTGTCTCTTACACTCTCTTACACTGTTACACTCTGCTACAGTCTATTACACTCTGCTACTGTCTCTTACACTCTGCTATTGTCTCTTACACTCTCTTACACTCTGCTACTGTCTCTTACACCCTCTTACACTCTGTTACTGTCTCTTACACTCTCTTACACTCTGTTACACTCTCTTACACGCTGTTACACTCTCTTACACGCTGTTACACCCTCTTACACACTGTTACTGTCTCTTACACTCTCCTACACTCTGCTACTGTCTCTTACACTCTGTTACTGTTTCTTACACTCTGCTACTGTCTCTAACACTCTGCTACTGTCTCTTTCACTCTGCTACTGTCTCTTACACTCTGCTACTATCTCTTACGCTCTGTTACTGTGTCTTACACTGTACTACACTGTCATACACTCTGTTACTGTATCTTACACTATGTTACTGTATCTTACACTATGTTACTGTCTCGTACACTCTGTTACTGTCTCTTACACTCTGTTACTGTCTCCTATACTCTGTTACTGTCTCTTACACCCTGTTACACTCTCTTACACTCTGCTACTGTCTCTTACACTCTACTACACTCTCGTACACTCTGTTACTGTCTATTACACTCTCTTACACTCTGCTGCTGTCTCTTACACTCTGTTACTGTCTCTTACACTCTGTTACTGTCTCTTACACTCCTATCTCTTACACTCTACTACACTCTACTACTGTCTCTTTCACTCTGCTACTGTCTCTTTCACTCTGTTACTGTCTCTTACACTCTGTTACTGTCTCTTACACTCTGCTACTGTCTATAACACTCTCTTACACTATGTTACACTCTGCTACTGTCTCTTACACTCTGCTATTGTCTCTTACACTCTGCTACTGTCTCTTACACTCTATTACACTCTGTTACTGTCTATTACACTCTGCTACTGTCTCTTACACTCTCTTACACTATGTTACACTCTCTTACACTCTGCTGCTGTCTCTTACACTCTGTTACTGTCTCTTACACTCCGTTACTGTCTCTTACACTCTCCTACACTCTGTTACTGTCTCTTACACTCTCTTACACTCTCTTACTGTCTCTTACACTCTGTTACACTCTCTTACACGCTGTTACACTCTCTTACACTCTGTTACTGTCTCTTACACTCTCTTACACTCTGCTACTGTCTCTTACACTCTGCTACTGTCTATTACACTCTGCTACTCTCTCTTTCGCTTTGCTTCTGTCTCTTACACACTGCTACTGTCTCTTACGCTCTGTTACTGTCTCTTACACTCTACTACACTCTCGTATACTCTGTTACTGTCTCTTACACTCTGTTACTGTCTCGTACACTCTGTTACTGTCTCGTACACTCTGTTACTGTCTCGTACACTCTGTTACTGTCTCGTACACTCTGTTACTGTCTCTTACACTCTGTTACACTCTCTTACACTCTGTTACTGTCTCTTACACTCTTACACTCTGCTGCTGTCTCTTACACTCTGTTACTGTCTCTTACACTCTGTTACTGTATATTACACTCTGCTACTGTCTCTTACACTCTGCTATTGTCTCTTGCACTCTGCTACTGTCTATAACACTCTCTTACACTCTGTTACTGTCTATTACACTCTGCTATTGTCTCTTACACTCTGTTACACTCTGCTACAGTCTATTACACTCTGCTACTGTCTCTTACACTCTGCTATTGTCTCTTACACTCTGCTACTGTCTCTTACACTCTATTACACTCTGTTACTGTCTATTACACTCTGCTACTATCTCTTTCACTCTCTTACACTATGTTACACACTCTTACACTCTGCTGCTGTCTCTTACACTCTGTTACTGTCTCTTACACTCTGTTACTGTCTCTTACACTCTCTTACACTCTGTTACACTCTCTTACATGCTGTTACACTCTCTTACACTCTGTTACTGTCTATTACACTCTCTTACACTCTGCTACTGTCTCTTACTCTCTGCTACTGTCTCTTACACTCTGCTACTCTCTCTTTCACTCTGCTTCTGTCTCTTACACTCTGCTACTGTCTCTTATGCTCTGTTACTGTCTCTTACACTCTGTTACACTCTCTTACACTCTGCTGCTGTCTCTTACACTCTGTTACTGTCTCTTACACTCTGTTACTGTCTCTTACACTCTCTTACACTCTCCTACACTCTGCTACTGTCTCTTACACCCTCTTACACTCTGTTACTGTCTCTTACACTCTGTTACTGTCTCTTAAACTCTGCTACTGTCTATAACACTCTCTTACACTCTGTTAATGTCTATTACACTCTGCTACTGTCTCTTACACTCTCTTACACTGTTACACTCTGCTACAGTCTATTACACTCTGCTACTGTCTCTTACACTCTGCTATTGTCTCTTACACTCTGCTACTGTCTATAACACTCTCTTACACTCTGTTACTGTCTATTACACTCTGCTACAGTCTCTTACACTCTCTTACACTATTTTACACTCTGCTCCAGTCTATTACACTCTGCTATTGTCTCTTACACTCTGCTACTGTCTATAACACTCTCTTACACTCTGTTACTGTCTATTACACTCTGCGACTGTCTCTTCAACTCTCTTACACTCTTCTGCTGTCTCTTACACTCTGTTACTGTCTCTTACACTATGTTACACTCTCTTACACTCTGTAACTGTCTCTTACACTCTCTTACACTCTGTTACTGTCTCCTATACTCTGTTACTGTCTCCTATACTCTGTTACACTCTCTTACACTCTGCTGCTGTCTCTTACACTCTGTTACTGTCTCTTACACTCTGTTACTGTCTCTTACACTCTCTTACACTCTCTTACACTCTCCTACACTCTGCTACTGTCTCTTACACCCTCTTACACTCTTACTGTCTCTTACACTCTGTTACTGTCTCTTAAACTCTGCTACTGTCTATAACACTCTCTTACACTCTATTACTGTCTATTACACTCTGCTACTGTCTCTTACACTCTCTTACACTATTTTACACTCTGCTACAGTCTATTACACTCTGCTACTGTCTCTTACACTCTGCTATTGTCCCTTACACTCTGCTACTGTCTATAACACTCTCTTACACTCTCTTACACTCTGCTACTGTCTCTTACACTCTGTTACTGTCTCTTACACTCTCCTACACTATGTTACTGTCTCTTACACTCTCTTACACTCTGTTACACTCTCTTACACTCTGTAACTGTCTCTTACACTCTCTTACACTCTGCTACTGTCTATAACACTCTCTTACACTCTGTTACTGTCTATTACACTCTGCTACTGTCTCTTACACTCTCTTACACTATGTTACACTCTGCTACAGTCTATTACACTCTGCTACTGTCTCTTACACTCTGCTATTGTCTCTTACACTCTGCTATTGTCTATAACACTCTCTTACACTCTGTTACTGTCTATTACACTCTGCTAATGTCTCTTACACTCTCTTACACTCTGCTGCTGTCTATTACACTCTGCTACTGTCTCTTACACTCTGCTATTGTCTCTTACACTCTGCTACTGTCTATAACACTCTCTTACACTCTGTTACTGTCTATTACACTCTGCTACAGTCTCTTACACTGTCTTACACTATGTTACACTCTGCTCCAGTCTATTACACTCTGCTATTGTCTCTTACACTCTGCTACTGTCTATAACACTCTCTTACACTCTGTTACTGTCTATTACACTCTGCGACTGTCTCTTCAACTCTCTTACACTCTTCTGCTGTCTCTTACACTCTGTTACTGTCTCTTACACTATGTTACACTCTCTTACACTCTGTAACTGTCTCTTACACTCTCTTACACTATGTTACTGTCTCCTATACTCTGTTACTGTCTCCTATACTCTGTTACTGTCTCCTATACTCTGTTACACTCTCTTACACTCTGCTGCTGTCTCTTACACTCTGTTGCTGTCTCTTACACTCTGTTACTGTCTCTTACACTCTCTTACACTCTCTTACACTCTCTTACACTCTCCTACTGTCTCTTACACCCTCTTACACTCTGTTACTGTCTCTTACACTCTGTTACTGTCTCTTAAACTCTGCTACTGTCTATAACACTCTCGTACACTCTGTTACTGTCTATTACACTCTGCTACTGTCTCTTACACTCTCTTACACTATGTTACACTCTGCTACAGTCTATTACACTCTGCTACTGTCTCTTACACTCTGCTATTGTCTCTTACACTCTGCTACTGTCTCTTACACTCTGCTACTGTCTATAACACTCTCTTACACTCTGTTACTGTCTATTACACTCTGCTACTGTCTCTTACACTCTCTTACACTGTTACACTCTGCTACAGTCTATTACACTCTGCTACTGTCTCTTACACTCTGCTATTGTCTCTTACACTCTGCTACTGTCTATAACACTCTCTTACACTCTCTTACACTCTGCTACTGTCTCTTACACTATGTTACTGTCTCTTACACTCTCCTACACTATGTTACTGTCTCTTACACTCTCTTACACTCTGTTACACTCTCTTACACGCTGTAACTGTCTCTTACACTCTCTTACACTCTGCTACTGTCTATAACACTCTCTTACACTCTGTTACTGTCTATTACACTCTGCTACTGTCTCTTACACTCTCTTACACTATGTTACACTCTGCTACAGTCTATTACACTCTGCTACTGTCTCTTACACTCTGCTATTGTCTCTTACACTCTGCTACTGTCTATAACACTCTCTTACACTCTGTTACTGTCTATTACACTCTGCTACTGTCTCTTACACTCTCTTACACTCTGCTGCTGTCTATTACACTCTGCTACTGTCTCTTACACTCTGCTATTGTCTCTTACACTCTGCTACTGTCTATAACACTCTCTTACACTCTGTTACTGTCTATTACACTCTGCTACAGTCTCTTACACTGTCTTACACTATGTTACACTCTGCTCCAGTCTATTACACTCTGCTATTGTCTCTTACACTCTGCTACTGTCTATAACACTCTCTTACACTCTGTTACTGTCTATTACACTCTGCGACTGTCTCTTCAACTCTCTTACACTCTTCTGCTGTCTCTTACACTCTGTTACTGTCTCTTACACTATGTTACACTCTCTTACACTCTGTAACTGTCTCTTACACTCTCTTACACTCTGTTACTGTCTCCTATACTCTGTTACTGTCTCCTATACTCTGTTACACTCTCTTACACTCTGCTGCTGTCTCTTACACTCTGTTACTGTCTCTTACACTCTCTTACACTCTCTTACACTCTCCTACTGTCTCTTACACCCTCTTACACTCTGTTACTGTCTCTTACACTCTGTTACTGTCTCTTAAACTCTGCTACTGTCTATAACACTCTCGTACACTCTGTTACTGTCTATTACACTCTGCTACTGTCTCTTACACTCTCTTACACTATGTTACACTCTGCTACAGTCTATTACACTCTGCTACTGTCTCTTACACTCTGCTATTGTCTCTTACACTCTGCTACTGTCTCTTACACTCTGCTACTGTCTATAACACTCTCTTACACTCTGTTACTGTCTATTACACTCTGCTACTGTCTCTTACACTCTCTTACACTGTTACACTCTGCTACAGTCTATTACACTCTGCTACTGTCTCTTACACTCTGCTATTGTCTCTTACACTCTCTTACACTCTGCTACTGTCTCTTACACCCTCTTACACTCTGTTACTGTCTCTTACACTCTCTTACACTCTGTTACACTCTCTTACACGCTGTTACACTCTCTTACACGCTGTTACACCCTCTTACACACTGTTACTGTCTCTTACACTCTCCTACACTCTGCTACTGTCTCTTACACTCTGTTACTGTTTCTTACACTCTGCTACTGTCTCTAACACTCTGCTACTGTCTCTTTCACTCTGCTACTGTCTCTTACACTCTGCTACTATCTCTTACGCTCTGTTACTGTGTCTTACACTGTACTACACTGTCATACACTCTGTTACTGTATCTTACACTATGTTACTGTATCTTACACTATGTTACTGTCTCGTACACTCTGTTACTGTCTCTTACACTCTGTTACTGTCTCCTATACTCTGTTACTGTCTCTTACACCCTGTTACACTCTCTTACACTCTGCTACTGTCTCTTACACTCTACTACACTCTCGTACACTCTGTTACTGTCTATTACACTCTCTTACACTCTGCTGCTGTCTCTTACACTCTGTTACTGTCTCTTACACTCTGTTACTGTCTCTTACACTCCTATCTCTTACACTCTACTACACTCTACTACTGTCTCTTTCACTCTGCTACTGTCTCTTTCACTCTGTTACTGTCTCTTACACTCTGTTACTGTCTCTTACACTCTGCTACTGTCTATAACACTCTCTTACACTATGTTACACTCTGCTACTGTCTCTTACACTCTGCTATTGTCTCTTACACTCTGCTACTGTCTCTTACACTCTATTACACTCTGTTACTGTCTATTACACTCTGCTACTGTCTCTTACACTCTCTTACACTATGTTACACTCTCTTACACTCTGCTGCTGTCTCTTACACTCTGTTACTGTCTCTTACACTCCGTTACTGTCTCTTACACTCTCCTACACTCTGTTACTGTCTCTTACACTCTCTTACACTCTCTTACTGTCTCTTACACTCTGTTACACTCTCTTACACGCTGTTACACTCTCTTACACTCTGTTACTGTCTCTTACACTCTCTTACACTCTGCTACTGTCTCTTACACTCTGCTACTGTCTATTACACTCTGCTACTCTCTCTTTCGCTTTGCTTCTGTCTCTTACACACTGCTACTGTCTCTTACGCTCTGTTACTGTCTCTTACACTCTACTACACTCTCGTATACTCTGTTACTGTCTCTTACACTCTGTTACTGTCTCGTACACTCTGTTACTGTCTCGTACACTCTGTTACTGTCTCGTACACTCTGTTACTGTCTCGTACACTCTGTTACTGTCTCTTACACTCTGTTACACTCTCTTACACTCTGTTACTGTCTCTTACACTCTTACACTCTGCTGCTGTCTCTTACACTCTGTTACTGTCTCTTACACTCTGTTACTGTATATTACACTCTGCTACTGTCTCTTACACTCTGCTATTGTCTCTTGCACTCTGCTACTGTCTATAACACTCTCTTACACTCTGTTACTGTCTATTACACTCTGCTATTGTCTCTTACACTCTGTTACACTCTGCTACAGTCTATTACACTCTGCTACTGTCTCTTACACTCTGCTATTGTCTCTTACACTCTGCTACTGTCTCTTACACTCTATTACACTCTGTTACTGTCTATTACACTCTGCTACTATCTCTTTCACTCTCTTACACTATGTTACACACTCTTACACTCTGCTGCTGTCTCTTACACTCTGTTACTGTCTCTTACACTCTGTTACTGTCTCTTACACTCTCTTACACTCTGTTACACTCTCTTACATGCTGTTACACTCTCTTACACTCTGTTACTGTCTATTACACTCTCTTACACTCTGCTACTGTCTCTTACTCTCTGCTACTGTCTCTTACACTCTGCTACTCTCTCTTTCACTCTGCTTCTGTCTCTTACACTCTGCTACTGTCTCTTATGCTCTGTTACTGTCTCTTACACTCTGTTACACTCTCTTACACTCTGCTGCTGTCTCTTACACTCTGTTACTGTCTCTTACACTCTGTTACTGTCTCTTACACTCTCTTACACTCTCCTACACTCTGCTACTGTCTCTTACACCCTCTTACACTCTGTTACTGTCTCTTACACTCTGTTACTGTCTCTTAAACTCTGCTACTGTCTATAACACTCTCTTACACTCTGTTAATGTCTATTACACTCTGCTACTGTCTCTTACACTCTCTTACACTGTTACACTCTGCTACAGTCTATTACACTCTGCTACTGTCTCTTACACTCTGCTATTGTCTCTTACACTCTGCTACTGTCTATAACACTCTCTTACACTCTGTTACTGTCTATTACACTCTGCTACAGTCTCTTACACTCTCTTACACTATTTTACACTCTGCTCCAGTCTATTACACTCTGCTATTGTCTCTTACACTCTGCTACTGTCTATAACACTCTCTTACACTCTGTTACTGTCTATTACACTCTGCGACTGTCTCTTCAACTCTCTTACACTCTTCTGCTGTCTCTTACACTCTGTTACTGTCTCTTACACTATGTTACACTCTCTTACACTCTGTAACTGTCTCTTACACTCTCTTACACTCTGTTACTGTCTCCTATACTCTGTTACTGTCTCCTATACTCTGTTACACTCTCTTACACTCTGCTGCTGTCTCTTACACTCTGTTACTGTCTCTTACACTCTGTTACTGTCTCTTACACTCTCTTACACTCTCTTACACTCTCCTACACTCTGCTACTGTCTCTTACACCCTCTTACACTCTTACTGTCTCTTACACTCTGTTACTGTCTCTTAAACTCTGCTACTGTCTATAACACTCTCTTACACTCTATTACTGTCTATTACACTCTGCTACTGTCTCTTACACTCTCTTACACTATTTTACACTCTGCTACAGTCTATTACACTCTGCTACTGTCTCTTACACTCTGCTATTGTCCCTTACACTCTGCTACTGTCTATAACACTCTCTTACACTCTCTTACACTCTGCTACTGTCTCTTACACTCTGTTACTGTCTCTTACACTCTCCTACACTATGTTACTGTCTCTTACACTCTCTTACACTCTGTTACACTCTCTTACACTCTGTAACTGTCTCTTACACTCTCTTACACTCTGCTACTGTCTATAACACTCTCTTACACTCTGTTACTGTCTATTACACTCTGCTACTGTCTCTTACACTCTCTTACACTATGTTACACTCTGCTACAGTCTATTACACTCTGCTACTGTCTCTTACACTCTGCTATTGTCTCTTACACTCTGCTATTGTCTATAACACTCTCTTACACTCTGTTACTGTCTATTACACTCTGCTAATGTCTCTTACACTCTCTTACACTCTGCTGCTGTCTATTACACTCTGCTACTGTCTCTTACACTCTGCTATTGTCTCTTACACTCTGCTACTGTCTATAACACTCTCTTACACTCTGTTACTGTCTATTACACTCTGCTACAGTCTCTTACACTGTCTTACACTATGTTACACTCTGCTCCAGTCTATTACACTCTGCTATTGTCTCTTACACTCTGCTACTGTCTATAACACTCTCTTACACTCTGTTACTGTCTATTACACTCTGCGACTGTCTCTTCAACTCTCTTACACTCTTCTGCTGTCTCTTACACTCTGTTACTGTCTCTTACACTATGTTACACTCTCTTACACTCTGTAACTGTCTCTTACACTCTCTTACACTATGTTACTGTCTCCTATACTCTGTTACTGTCTCCTATACTCTGTTACTGTCTCCTATACTCTGTTACACTCTCTTACACTCTGCTGCTGTCTCTTACACTCTGTTGCTGTCTCTTACACTCTGTTACTGTCTCTTACACTCTCTTACACTCTCTTACACTCTCTTACACTCTCCTACTGTCTCTTACACCCTCTTACACTCTGTTACTGTCTCTTACACTCTGTTACTGTCTCTTAAACTCTGCTACTGTCTATAACACTCTCGTACACTCTGTTACTGTCTATTACACTCTGCTACTGTCTCTTACACTCTCTTACACTATGTTACACTCTGCTACAGTCTATTACACTCTGCTACTGTCTCTTACACTCTGCTATTGTCTCTTACACTCTGCTACTGTCTCTTACACTCTGCTACTGTCTATAAAACTCTCTTACACTCTGTTACTGTCTATTACACTCTGCTACTGTCTCTTACACTCTCTTACACTGTTACACTCTGCTACAGTCTATTACACTCTGCTACTGTCTCTTACACTCTGCTATTGTCTCTTACACTCTGCTACTGTCTATAACACTCTCTTACACTCTCTTACACTCTGCTACTGTCTATAACACTCTCTTACACTCTGTTACTGTCTATTACACTCTGCTACTGTCTCTTACACTCTCTTACACTATGTTACACTCTGCTACAGTCTATTACACTCTGCTACTGTCTCTTACACTCTGCTATTGTCTCTTACACTCTGCTACTGTCTATAACACTCTCTTACACTCTGTTACTGTCTATTACACTCTGCTACTGTCTCTTACACTCTCTTACACTCTGCTGCTGTCTATTACACTCTGCTACTGTCTCTTACACTCTGCTATTGTCTCTTACACTCTGCTACTGTCTATAACACTCTCTTACACTCTGTTACTGTCTATTACACTCTGCTACAGTCTCTTACACTGTCTTACACTATGTTACACTCTGCTCCAGTCTATTACACTCTGCTATTGTCTCTTACACTCTGCTACTGTCTATAACACTCTCTTACACTCTGTTACTGTCTATTACACTCTGCGACTGTCTCTTCAACTCTCTTACACTCTTCTGCTGTCTCTTACACTCTGTTACTGTCTCTTACACTATGTTACACTCTCTTACACTCTGTAACTGTCTCTTACACTCTCTTACACTCTGTTACTGTCTCCTATACTCTGTTACTGTCTCCTATACTCTGTTACACTCTCTTACACTCTGCTGCTGTCTCTTACACTCTGTTACTGTCTCTTACACTCTCTTACACTCTCTTACACTCTCCTACTGTCTCTTACACCCTCTTACACTCTGTTACTGTCTCTTACACTCTGTTACTGTCTCTTAAACTCTGCTACTGTCTATAACACTCTCGTACACTCTGTTACTGTCTATTACACTCTGCTACTGTCTCTTACACTCTCTTACACTATGTTACACTCTGCTACAGTCTATTACACTCTGCTACTGTCTCTTACACTCTGCTATTGTCTCTTACACTCTGCTACTGTCTCTTACACTCTGCTACTGTCTATAACACTCTCTTACACTCTGTTACTGTCTATTACACTCTGCTACTGTCTCTTACACTCTCTTACACTGTTACACTCTGCTACAGTCTATTACACTCTGCTACTGTCTCTTACACTCTGCTATTGTCTCTTACACTCTCTTACACTCTGCTACTGTCTCTTACACCCTCTTACACTCTGTTACTGTCTCTTACACTCTCTTACACTCTGTTACACTCTCTTACACGCTGTTACACTCTCTTACACGCTGTTACACCCTCTTACACACTGTTACTGTCTCTTACACTCTCCTACACTCTGCTACTGTCTCTTACACTCTGTTACTGTTTCTTACACTCTGCTACTGTCTCTAACACTCTGCTACTGTCTCTTTCACTCTGCTACTGTCTCTTACACTCTGCTACTATCTCTTACGCTCTGTTACTGTGTCTTACACTGTACTACACTGTCATACACTCTGTTACTGTATCTTACACTATGTTACTGTATCTTACACTATGTTACTGTCTCGTACACTCTGTTACTGTCTCTTACACTCTGTTACTGTCTCCTATACTCTGTTACTGTCTCTTACACCCTGTTACACTCTCTTACACTCTGCTACTGTCTCTTACACTCTACTACACTCTCGTACACTCTGTTACTGTCTATTACACTCTCTTACACTCTGCTGCTGTCTCTTACACTCTGTTACTGTCTCTTACACTCTGTTACTGTCTCTTACACTCCTATCTCTTACACTCTACTACACTCTACTACTGTCTCTTTCACTCTGCTACTGTCTCTTTCACTCTGTTACTGTCTCTTACACTCTGTTACTGTCTCTTACACTCTCTTACACTCTCCTACACTCTGCTACTGTCTCTTACACCCTCTTACACTCTGTTACTGTCTCTTACACTCTGTTACTGTCTCTTAAACTCTGCTACTGTCTATAACACTCTCTTACACTCTGTTAATGTCTATTACACTCTGCTACTGTCTCTTACACTCTCTTACACTGTTACACTCTGCTACAGTCTATTACACTCTGCTACTGTCTCTTACACCCTGCTATTGTCTCTTACACTCTGCTACTGTCTATAACACTCTCTTACACTCTGTTACTGTCTATTACACTCTGCTACTGTCTCTTACACTCTCTTACACTCTGCTGCTGTCTATTACACTCTGCTACTGTCTCTTACACTCTGCTATTGTCTCTTACACTATGTTACACTCTCTTACACTCTGTAACTGTCTCTTACACTCTCTTACACTCTGTTACTGTCTCCTATACTCTGTTACTGTCTCCTATACTCTGTTACACTCTCTTACACTCTGCTGCTGTCTCTTACACTCTGTTACTGTCTCTTACACTCTGTTACTGTCTATTACACTCTCTTACACTCTCCTACACTCTTCTACTGTCTCTTACACCCCCTTACACTCTGTTACTGTCTCTTACACTCCCTTACACTCTGTTACACTCTCTTACATGCTGTTACACTCTCTTACACGCTGTTACACCCTCTTACAAACTGTTACTGTCTCTTACACTCTCTTACACTCTGCTACTATCTCTTACACTCTGTTACTGTCTCTTACACTCTGCTACTGTCTCTTACACTCTACTACTGTCTCTTTCACTCTGCTACTGTCTCTTACACTCTGCTACTATCTCTTACGCTCTGTTACTGTCTCTTACACTCTACTACACTCTCATACACTCTGTTACTGTCTCTTACACTCTGTTACTGTCTCTTACACTCTGCTATTGTCTCGTACACTCTGCTACTGTCTATAACACTGTCTTACACTCTGTTACTGTCTATTACACTCTGCTACTGTCTCTTTCACTCTCTTACACTATGTTACACTCTCTTACACTCTGTTACTGTCTCTTACACTCTGTTACTGTCTCTTACACTCTCCTACACTCTGTTACTGTCTCCTACACTCTCTTACACTCTGTTACACTCTCTTACACGCTGTTACACTCTATTACACTCTGTTAATTTCTCTTACACTCTCTTACACTCTGCTACTGTCTCTTACACTCTGCTACTCTCTCTTTCACTCTGTTTCTGTCTCTTACACTCTGCTTCTGTCTCTTATGCTCTGTTACTGTCTCTTATGCTCTGTTACTGTCTCTTACACTCTACTACACTCTTGTACACTCTGTTACTGTCTCTTAAACTCTGTTACACTCTCTTACACTCTGTTACTGTCTCTTACACTCTGCTGCTGTCTCTTACACTCTGTTACTGTCTCTTACACTCTCTTACACTCTCCTACACTCTGCTACTGTCTCTTACACCCTCTTACACTCTTACTGTCTCTTACACTCTGTTACTGTCTCTTAAACTCTGCTACTGTCTATAACACTCTCTTACACTCTATTACTGTCTATTACACTCTGCTACTGTCTCTTACACTCTTACACTATTTTACACTCTGCTACTGTCTCTTACACTCTGCTACTGTCTCTTACACTCTGCTATTGTCCCTTACACTCTGCTACTGTCTATAACACTCTCTTACACTCTCTTACTGTCTCTTACACTCTGTTACTGTCTCTTACACTCTCCTACACTATGTTACTGTCTCTTACACTCTCTTACACTCTGTTACACTCTCTTACACTCTGTAACTGTCTCTTACACTCTCTTACACTCTGCTACTGTCTATAACACTCTCTTACACTATGTTACACTCTGCTACAGTCTATTACACTCTGCTACTGTCTCTTACACTCTGCTATTGTCTCTTACACTCTGCTACTGTCTATAACACTCTCTTACACTCTGTTACTGTCTATTACACTCTGCTACTGTCTCTTACACTCTCTTACACTCTGCTGCTGTCTATTACACTCTGCTACTGTCTCTTACACTCTGCTATTGTCTCTTACACTCTGCTA
This sequence comes from Spea hammondii, assembly GCA_029215755.1. NCBI lineage: Eukaryota > Metazoa > Chordata > Amphibia > Anura > Pelobatidae > Spea > Spea hammondii. Next base: position 32,162,254 of record JARDYJ010000012.1, on the reverse strand, counting down.
CTGTCTATAACACTCTCTTACACTCTGTTACTGTCTATTACACTCTGCTACAGTCTCTTACACTGTCTTACACTATGTTACACTCTGCTCCAGTCTATTACACTCTGCTATTGTCTCTTACACTCTGCTACTGTCTATAACACTCTCTTACACTCTGTTACTGTCTATTACACTCTGCGACTGTCTCTTCAACTCTCTTACACTCTTCTGCTGTCTCTTACACTCTGTTACTGTCTCTTACACTATGTTACACTCTCTTACACTCTGTAACTGTCTCTTACACTCTCTTACACTCTGTTACTGTCTCCTATACTCTGTTACTGTCTCCTATACTCTGTTACACTCTCTTACACTCTGCTGCTGTCTCTTACACTCTGTTACTGTCTCTTACACTCTGTTACTGTCTCTTACACTCTTACACTCTCTTACACTCTCTTACACTCTCTTACACTCTCCTACTGTCTCTTACACCCTCTTACACTCTGTTACTGTCTCTTACACTCTGTTACTGTCTCTTAAACTCTGCTACTGTCTATAACACTCTCGTACACTCTGTTACTGTCTATTACACTCTGCTACTGTCTCTTACACTCTCTTACACTATGTTACACTCTGCTACAGTCTATTACACTCTGCTACTGTCTCTTACACTCTGCTATTGTCTCTTACACTCTGCTACTGTCTCTTACACTCTGCTACTGTCTATAACACTCTCTTACACTCTGTTACTGTCTATTACACTCTGCTACTGTCTCTTACACTCTCTTACACTGTTACACTCTGCTACAGTCTATTACACTCTGCTACTGTCTCTTACACTCTGCTATTGTCTCTTACACTCTGCTACTGTCTATAACACTCTCTTACACTCTCTTACACTCTGCTACTGTCTCTTACACCCTCTTACACTCTGTTACTGTCTCTTACACTCTCTTACACTCTGTTACACTCTCTTACATGCTGTTACACTCTCTTACACGCTGTTACACCCTCTTACACACTGTTACTGTCTCTTACACTCTCTTACACTCTGCTACTGTCTCTTACACTCTGTTACTGTTTCTTACACTCTGCTACTGTCTCTAACACTCTGCTACTGTCTCTTTCACTCTGCTACTGTCTCTTACACTCTGCTACTATCTCTTACGCTCTGTTACTGTGTCTTACACTGTACTACACTGTCATACACTCTGTTACTGTATCTTACACTATGTTACTGTCTCGTACACTCTGTTACTGTCTCTTACACTCTGTTACTGTCTCCTATACTCTGTTACTGTCTCTTACACCCTGTTACACTCTCTTACACTCTGCTACTGTCTCTTACACTCTACTACACTCTCGTACACTCTGTTACTGTCTATTACACTCTCTTACACTCTGCTGCTGTCTCTTACACTCTGTTACTGTCTCTTACACTCTGTTACTGTCTCTTACACTCCTATCTCTTACACTCTACTACACTCTACTACTGTCTCTTTCACTCTGCTACTGTCTCTTTCACTCTGTTACTGTCTCTTACACTCTGTTACTGTCTCTTACACTCTGCTACTGTCTATAACACTCTCTTACACAATCTTACACTCTATTACTGTCTATTACACTCTGCTACTGTCTCTTACACTCTCTTACACTATTTTACACTCTGCTGCTGTCTATTACACTCGGCTACTGTCTCTTACACTCTGCTATTGTCTCTTGCACTCTGCTACTGTCTATAACACTCTCTTACACTCTGTTACTGTCTATTACACTCTGCTATTGTCTCTTACACTCTCTTACACTCTGTTACAGTCTATTACACTCTGCTACTGTCTCTTACACTCTTCTACTGTCTCTTACACTCTATTACACTCTGTTACTGTCTATTACACTCTGCTACTGTCTCTTACACTCTCTTACACTATGTTACACTCTCTTACACTCTGCTGCTGTCTCTTACACTCTGTTACTGTCTCTTACACTCTGTTACTGTCTCTTACACTCTCCTACACTCTGTTACTGTCTCTTACACTCTGTTGCACTCTCTTACACGCTGTTACACTCTCTTACACTCTGTTACTGTCTCTTACACTCTCTTACACTCTGCTACTGTCTCTTACACTCTGCTACTCTCTCTTTCACTTTGCTTCTGTCTCTTACACACTGCTACTGTCTCTTACGCTCTGTTACTGTCTCTTACACTCTACTACACTCTCGTATACTCATTTACTGTCTCTTACACTCTGTTACTGTCTCTTACACTCTGTTACTGTCTCTTACAATCTCTTACACTCTGCTGCTGTCTCTTACACTCTTTTACTGTCTCTTACACTCTGTTACTGTCTATTACACTCTCTTACACTCTCCTACACTCTTCTACTTTCTCTTACACCCCCTTACACTCTGTTACTGTCTCTTACACTCCCTTACACTCTGTTACACTCTCTTACATGCTGTTACACTCTCTTACATGCTGTTACACTCTCTTACACGCTGTTACACCCTCTTACACACTGTTACTGTCTCTTACACTCTCTTACACTCTGCTACTATCTCTTACACTCTGTTACTGTCTCTTACACTCTGCTACTGTCTCTTACACTCTGCTACTGTCTCTTTCACTCTGCTACTGTCTCTTACACTGTCTTACACTATGTTACACTCTCTTACACTCTGCTGCTGTCTCATATACTCTGTTACTGTCTCTTACACAGGTTTACGATGTCTACGCGAAGAGATACCCAAAGACGTTCACAGTATACTGAGATCATTCGGGACCATGTGGTCCTAGAGGACGGTATATGCCATGTGACGCTCTCTTACACTCTACTACACTCTACTACTGTCTCTTTCACTCTGCTACTGTCTCTTACACTCTGTTACTGTCTCTTACACTCTGTTACTGTCTCTTACACTCTGTTACAGTCTCTTACACTCTTCTACTGTATCTTACACTCTGCTATTGTCTCTTACACTCTGCAACTGTCTATAACACTCTCTTACACTCTGTTACTGTCTATTACACTCTGCTACTGTCTCTTACACTCTCTTACACTCTGCTACACTCTATTACACTCTGCTACACTCTATTACACTCTGCTATTGTCTCTTACACTCTGCTACTGTCTATAACACTCTCTTACACTCTGTTACTGTCTATTGCACTCTGCTACTGTCTCTTACACTCTCTTACACTATGTTACACTCTGCTACAGTCTATTACACTCTGCTACTGTCTCTTACACTCTGCTATTGTCTCTTACACTCTGCGACTGTCTCTTCAACTCTCTTACACTCTTCTGCTGTCTCTTACACTCTGTTACTGTCTCTTACACTATGTTACACTCTCTTACACTCTGTAACTGTCTCTTACACTCTCTTACACTCTGTTACTGTCTCCTATACTCTGTTACTGTCTCCTATACTCTGTTACACTCTCTTACACTCTGCTGCTGTCTCTTACACTCTGTTACTGTCTCTTACACTCTGTTACTGTCTCTTACACTCTCTTACACTCTCTTACACTCTCCTACACTCTGCTACTGTCTCTTACACCCTCTTACACTCTGTTACTGTCTCTTACACTCTGTTACTGTCTCTTAAACTCTGCTACTGTCTATAACACTCTCTTACACTCTGTTACTGTCTATTACACTCTGCTACTGTCTCTTACACTCTCTTACACTATGTTACACTCTGCTACAGTCTATTACACTCTGCTACTGTCTCTTACACTCTGCTATTGTCTCTTAAACTCTGCTACTGTCTATAACACTCTCTTACACTCTGTTACTGTCTATTACACTCTGCTACTGTCTCTTACACTCTCTTACACTCTGCTGCTGTCTATTACACTCTGCTACTGTCTCTTACACTCTGCTATTGTCTATAACACTCTGCTACTGTCTATAACACTCTCTTACACTCTGTTACTGTCTATTACACTCTGCTACTGTCTCTTACACTCTCTTACACTCTGCTGCTGTCTCTTACACTCTGTTACTGTCTCTTACACTCTGTTACACTCTCTTACACTCTCTTACACTCTGTAACTGTCTCTTACACTCTCTTACACTCTGTTACTGTATCTTACACTCTGCTATTGTCTCTTACACTCTGCAACTGTCTATAACACTCTCTTACACTCTGTTACTGTCTATTACACTCTGCTACTGTCTCTTACACTCTCTTACTCTCTGCTACACTCTATTACACTCTGCTACACTCTATTACACTGTGCTATTGTCTCTTACACTCTGCTACTGTCTATAACACTCTCTTACACTCTGTTACTGTCTATTACACTCTGCTACTGTCTCTTACACTCTCTTACACTATGTTACACTCTGCTACAGTCTATTACACTCTGCTACTGTCTCTTACACTCTGCTATTGTCTCTTACACTCTGCGACTGTCTCTTCAACTCTCTTACACTCTTCTGCTGTCTCTTACACTCTGTTACTGTCTCTTACACTATGTTACACTCTCTTACACTCTGTAACTGTCTCTTACACTCTCTTACACTCTGTTACTGTCTCCTATACTCTGTTACTGTCTCCTATACTCTGTTACACTCTCTTACACTCTGCTGCTGTCTCTTACACTCTGTTACTGTCTCTTACACTCTGTTACTGTCTCTTACACTCTGTTACTGTCTCTTACACTCTCTTACACTCTCTTACACTCTCTTACACTCTGCTACTGTCTCTTACACCCTCTTACACTCTGTTACTGTCTCTTAAACTCTGCTACTGTCTATAACACTCTCTTACACTCTGTTACTGTCTATTACACTCTGCTACTGTCTCTTACACTCTCTTACACTATGTTACACTCTGCTACAGTCTATTACACTCTGCTACTGTCTCTTACACTCTGCTATTGTCTCTTACACTCTGCTACTGTCTATAACACTCTCTTACACTCTGTTACTGTCTATTACACTCTGCTACTGTCTCTTACACTCTCTTACACTCTACTGCTGTCTATTACACTCTGCTACTGTCTCTTACACTCTGCTATTGTCTATAACACTCTGCTACTGTCTATAACACTCTCTTACACTCTGTTACTGTCTATTACACTCTGCTACTGTCTCTTACACTCTCTTACACTCTGCTGCTGTCTCTTACACTCTGTTACTGTCTCTTACACTCTGTTACACTCTCTTACACTCTCTTACACTCTGTAACTGTCTCTTACACTCTCTTACACTCTGTTACTGTCTCCTATACTCTGTTACACTTTCTTACACTCCACTACTGTCTCATATACTCTTTTACTGTCTCTTACACAGGTTTACGAGGTCTACGCGAAGAGATCCCCAAAGACGTTCACAGTATACTGAGATCATTCAGGACTATGTGATCCTAGAGGACGGTATATGCCATGTGACACTCTCTTACACTCTACTACACTCTACTACTGTCTCTTTCACTCTGCTACTGTCTCTTACACTCTGTTACTGTCTTTTACACTCTGTTACTGTCTCTTACACTCTGCTACTGTATCTTACACTCTGCTATTGTCTCTTACACTCTGCTACTGTCTATAACACTCTCTTACACTCTGTTACTGTCTATTACACTCTGCTACTGTCTCTTACACTCTCTTACACTATGTTACACTCTCTTACACTCTGCTGCTGACTCCTACACTCTGTTACTGTCTATTACACTCTGCTACTGTCTCTTTCACTCTCTTACACTATGTTACACTCTCTTACACTCTGCTGCTGTCTCTTACACTCTGTTACTGTCTCTTACACTCTGTTACTGTCTCTTACACTCTACTACACTCTGTTACTGTCTCTTACACTCTCTTACACTCTGTTACACTCTCTTACATGCTGTTACACTCTCTTACACTCTGTTACTGTCTCTTACACTCTCTTACACTCTGCTACTGTCTCTTACACTCTGCTACTGTCTCTTACACTCTGCTACTCTCTCTTTCACTCTGCTTCTGTCTCTTACACTCTGCTACTGTCTCTTACGCTCTGTTACTGTCTCTTACACTCTGTTACACTCTCTTACACTCTGCTGCTGTCTCTTACACTCTGTTACTGTCTCTTACACTCTTACTGTCTCTTACACTCTCTTACACTCTCCTATACTCTGCTACTGTCTCTTACACCCTCTTACACTCTGTTACTGTCTCTTACACTCTGTTACTGTCTCTTACACTCTCCTACACTATGTTACTGTCTCTTACACTCTCTTACACTCTGTTACACTCTTTTACACTCTGTAACTGTCTCTTACACTCTCTTACACTCTGCTACTGTCTATAACACTCTCTTACACTCTGTTACTGTCTATTACACTCTGCTACTGTCTCTTACACTCTCTTACACTATGTTACACTCTGCTACAGTCTATTACACTCTGCTACTGTCTCTTACACTCTGCTATTGTCTCTTACACTCTGATACTGTCTATAACACTCTCTTACACTCTGTTACTGTCTATTACACTCTGCTACTGTCTCTTACACTCTCTTACACTCTGCTGCTGTCTATTACACTCTGCTACTGTCTCTTACACTCTGCTATTGTCTATAACACTCTGCTACTGTCTATAACACTCTCTTACACTCTGTTACTGTCTATTACACTCCGCTACTGTCTCTTACACTCTCTTACACTCTGTTACACTCTGTTACAGTCTATTACACTCTGCTACTGTCTCTTACACTCTGCTATTGTCTCTTGCACTCTGCTACTGTCTATAACACTCTCTTACACTCTGTTACTGTCTATTACACTCTGCTATTGTCTCTTACACTCTCTTACACTCTGTTACACTCTGCTACAGTCTATTACACTCTGCTACTGTCTCTTACACTCTGCTACTGTCTCTTACACTCTCTTACACTCTGTTACTGTCTATTACACTCTGCTACTGTCTCTTACACTCTCTTACACTATGTTACACTCTCTAACACTCTGCTGCTGTCTCTTACACTCTGTTACTGTCTCTTACACTCCGTTACTGTCTCTTACACTCTCCTACACTCTGTTACTGTCTCTTACACTCTGTTACACTCTCTTACTGTCTCTTACACTCTGTTACACTCTCTTACACGCTGTTACACTCTCTTACACTCTGTTACTGTCTCTTACACTCTTACACTCTGCTACTGTCTCTTACACTCTGCTACTGTCTCTTACACTCTGCTACTCTCTCTTTCACTTTGCTTCTGTCTCTTACACACTGCTACTGTCTCTTACGCTGTGTTACTGTCTCTTACACTCTACTACACTCTCGTATACTCTGTTACTGTCTCTTACACTCTGTTACTGTCTCGTACACTCTGTTACTGTCTCGTACACTCTGTTACTGTCTCTTACACTCTGTTACACTCTCTTACACTCTGTTACTGTCTCTTACACTCTTACACTCTGCTGCTGTCTCTTACACTCTGTTACTGTCTCTTACACTCTGTTACTGTCTCTTACACTCTGTTACTGTCTCTTACACTCTCTTACACTCTGTTACACTCTCTTACATGCTGTTACACTCTCTTACACTCTGTTACTGTCTATTACACTCTCTTACACTCTGCTACTGTCTCTTACTCTCTGCTACTGTCTCTTACACTCTGCTACTCTCTCTTTCACTCTGCTTCTGTCTCTTACACTCTGCTACTGTCTCTTACGCTCTGTTACTGTCTCTTACACTCTGTTACACTCTCTTACACTCTGCTGCTGTCTCTTACACTCTGTTACTGTCTCTTACACTCTGTTACTGTCTCTTACACTCTCTTACACTCTCCTACACTCTGCTACTGTCTCTTACACCCTCTTACACTCTGTTACTGTCTCTTACACTCTGTTACTGTCTCTTAAACTCTGCTACTGTCTATAACACTCTCTTACACTCTGTTAATGTCTATTACACTCTGCTACTGTCTCTTACACTCTCTTACACTGTTACACTCTGCTACAGTCTATTACACTCTGCTACTGTCTCTTACACTCTGCTATTGTCTCTTACACTCTGCTACTGTCTATAACACTCTCTTACACTCTGTTACTGTCTATTACACTCTGCTACTGTCTCTTACACTCTCTTACACTCTGCTGCTGTCTATTACACTCTGCTACTGTCTCTTACACTCTGCTATTGTCTCTTACACTCTGCTACTGTCTATAACACTCTCTTACACTCTGTTACTGTCTATTACACTCTGCTACAGTCTCTTACACTGTCTTACACTATGTTACACTCTGCTCCAGTCTATTACACTCTGCTATTGTCTCTTACACTCTGCTACTGTCTATAACACTCTCTTACACTCTTACTGTCTATTACACTCTGCGACTGTCTCTTCAACTCTCTTACACTCTTCTGCTGTCTCTTACACTCTGTTACTGTCTCTTACACTATGTTACACTCTCTTACACTCTGTAACTGTCTCTTACACTCTCTTACACTCTGTTACTGTCTCCTATACTCTGTTACTGTCTCCTATACTCTGTTACACTCTCTTACACTCTGCTGCTGTCTCTTACACTCTGTTACTGTCTCTTACACTCTCTTACACTCTCTTACACTCTCCTACTGTCTCTTACACCCTCTTACACTCTGTTACTGTCTCTTACACTCTGTTACTGTCTCTTAAACTCTGCTACTGTCTATAACACTCTCGTACACTCTGTTACTGTCTATTACACTCTGCTACTGTCTCTTACACTCTCTTACACTATGTTACACTCTGCTACAGTCTATTACACTCTGCTACTGTCTCTTACACTCTGCTATTGTCTCTTACACTCTGCTACTGTCTCTTACACTCTGCTACTGTCTATAACACTCTCTTACACTCTGTTACTGTCTATTACACTCTGCTACTGTCTCTTACACTCTCTTACACTGTTACACTCTGCTACAGTCTATTACACTCTGCTACTGTCTCTTACACTCTGCTATTGTCTCTTACACTCTCTTACACTCTGCTACTGTCTCTTACACCCTCTTACACTCTGTTACTGTCTCTTACACTCTCTTACACTCTGTTACACTCTCTTACACGCTGTTACACTCTCTTACACGCTGTTACACCCTCTTACACACTGTTACTGTCTCTTACACTCTCCTACACTCTGCTACTGTCTCTTACACTCTGTTACTGTTTCTTACACTCTGCTACTGTCTCTAACACTCTGCTACTGTCTCTTTCACTCTGCTACTGTCTCTTACACTCTGCTACTATCTCTTACGCTCTGTTACTGTGTCTTACACTGTACTACACTGTCATACACTCTGTTACTGTATCTTACACTATGTTACTGTATCTTACACTATGTTACTGTCTCGTACACTCTGTTACTGTCTCTTACACTCTGTTACTGTCTCCTATACTCTGTTACTGTCTCTTACACCCTGTTACACTCTCTTACACTCTGCTACTGTCTCTTACACTCTACTACACTCTCGTACACTCTGTTACTGTCTATTACACTCTCTTACACTCTGCTGCTGTCTCTTACACTCTGTTACTGTCTCTTACACTCTGTTACTGTCTCTTACACTCCTATCTCTTACACTCTACTACACTCTACTACTGTCTCTTTCACTCTGCTACTGTCTCTTTCACTCTGTTACTGTCTCTTACACTCTGTTACTGTCTCTTACACTCTGCTACTGTCTATAACACTCTCTTACACTATGATACACTCTGCTACTGTCTCTTACACTCTGCTATTGTCTCTTACACTCTGCTACTGTCTCTTACACTCTATTACACTCTGTTACTGTCTATTACACTCTGCTACTGTCTCTTACACTCTCTTACACTATGTTACACTCTCTTACACTCTGCTGCTGTCTCTTACACTCTGTTACTGTCTCTTACACTCCGTTACTGTCTCTTACACTCTCCTACACTCTGTTACTGTCTCTTACACTCTCTTACACTCTCTTACTGTCTCTTACACTCTGTTACACTCTCTTACACGCTGTTACACTCTCTTACACTCTGTTACTGTCTCTTACACTCTCTTACACTCTGCTACTGTCTCTTACACTCTGCTACTGTCTATTACACTCTGCTACTCTCTCTTTCACTTTGCTTCTGTCTCTTACACACTGCTACTGTCTCTTACGCTCTGTTACTGTCTCGTACACTCTGTTACTGTCTCGTACACTCTGTTACTGTCTCGTACACTCTGTTACTGTCTCGTACACTCTGTTACTGTCTCTTACACTCTGTTACACTCTCTTACACTCTGTTACTGTCTCTTACACTCTTACACTCTGCTGCTGTCTCTTACACTCTGTTACTGTCTCTTACACTCTGTTACTGTATATTACACTCTGCTACTGTCTCTTACACTCTGCTATTGTCTCTTGCACTCTGCTACTGTCTATAACACTCTCTTACACTCTGTTACTGTCTATTACACTCTGCTATTGTCTCTTACACTCTGTTACACTCTGCTACAGTCTATTACACTCTGCTACTGTCTCTTACACTCTGCTATTGTCTCTTACACTCTGCTACTGTCTCTTACACTCTATTACACTCTGTTACTGTCTATTACACTCTGCTACTATCTCTTTCACTCTCTTACACTATGTTACACACTCTTACACTCTGCTTCTGTCTCTTACACTCTGCTACTGTCTCTTACGCTCTGTTACTGTCTCTTACACTCTGTTACACTCTCTTACACTCTGCTGCTGTCTCTTACACTCTGTTACTGTCTCTTACACTCTGTTACTGTCTCTTACACTCTCTTACACTCTCCTACACTCTGCTACTGTCTCTTACACCCTCTTACACTCTGTTACTGTCTCTTACACTCTGTTACTGTCTCTTAAACTCTGCTACTGTCTATAACACTCTCTTACACTCTGTTAATGTCTATTACACTCTGCTACTGTCTCTTACACTCTCTTACACTGTTACACTCTGCTACAGTCTATTACACTCTGCTACTGTCTCTTACACTCTGCTATTGTCTCTTACACTCTGCTACTGTCTATAACACTCTCTTACACTCTGTTACTGTCTATTACACTCTGCTACTGTCTCTTACACTCTCTTACACTCTGCTGCTGTCTATTACACTCTGCTACTGTCTCTTACACTCTGCTATTGTCTCTTACACTCTGCTACTGTCTATAACACTCTCTTACACTCTGTTACTGTCTATTACACTCTGCTACAGTCTCTTACACTCTCTTACACTATTTTACACTCTGCTCCAGTCTATTACACTCTGCTATTGTCTCTTACACTCTGCTACTGTCTATAACACTCTCTTACACTCTGTTACTGTCTATTACACTCTGCGACTGTCTCTTCAACTCTCTTACACTCTTCTGCTGTCTCTTACACTCTGTTACTGTCTCTTACACTATGTTACACTCTCTTACACTCTGTAACTGTCTCTTACACTCTCTTACACTCTGTTACTGTCTCCTATACTCTGTTACTGTCTCCTATACTCTGTTACACTCTCTTACACTCTGCTGCTGTCTCTTACACTCTGTTACTGTCTCTTACACTCTGTTACTGTCTCTTACACTCTCTTACACTCTCTTACACTCTCCTACACTCTGCTACTGTCTCTTACACCCTCTTACACTCTTACTGTCTCTTACACTCTGTTACTGTCTCTTAAACTCTGCTACTGTCTATAACACTCTCTTACACTCTATTACTGTCTATTACACTCTGCTACTGTCTCTTACACTCTCTTACACTATTTTACACTCTGCTACAGTCTATTACACTCTGCTACTGTCTCTTACACTCTGCTATTGTCCCTTACACTCTGCTACTGTCTATAACACTCTCTTACACTCTCTTACACTCTGCTACTGTCTCTTACACTCTGTTACTGTCTCTTACACTCTCCTACACTATGTTACTGTCTCTTACACTCTCTTACACTCTGTTACACTCTCTTACACTATGTAACTGTCTCTTACACTCTCTTACACTCTGCTACTGTCTATAACACTCTCTTACACTCTGTTACTGTCTATTACACTCTGCTACTGTCTCTTACACTCTCTTACACTATGTTACACTCTGCTACAGTCTATTACACTCTGCTACTGTCTCTTACACTCTGCTATTGTCTCTTACACTCTGCTATTGTCTATAACACTCTCTTACACTCTGTTACTGTCTATTACACTCTGCTACTGTCTCTTACACTCTCTTACACTCTGCTGCTGTCTATTACACTCTGCTACTGTCTCTTACACTCTGCTATTGTCTCTTACACTCTGCTACTGTCTATAACACTCTCTTACACTCTGTTACTGTCTATTACACTCTGCTACAGTCTCTTACACTGTCTTACACTATGTTACACTCTGCTCCAGTCTATTACACTCTGCTATTGTCTCTTACACTCTGCTACTGTCTATAACACTCTCTTACACTCTGTTACTGTCTATTACACTCTGCGACTGTCTCTTCAACTCTCTTACACTCTTCTGCTGTCTCTTACACTCTGTTACTGTCTCTTACACTATGTTACACTCTCTTACACTCTGTAACTGTCTCTTACACTCTCTTACACTCTGTTACTGTCTCCTATACTCTGTTACTGTCTCCTATACTCTGTTACTGTCTCCTATACTCTGTTACACTCTCTTACACTCTGCTGCTGTCTCTTACACTCTGTTGCTGTCTCTTACACTCTGTTACTGTCTCTTACACTCTCTTACACTCTCTTACACTCTCTTACACTCTCCTACTGTCTCTTACACCCTCTTACACTCTGTTACTGTCTCTTACACTCTGTTACTGTCTCTTAAACTCTGCTACTGTCTATAACACTCTCGTACACTCTGTTACTGTCTATTACACTCTGCTACTGTCTCTTACACTCTCTTACACTATGTTACACTCTGCTACAGTCTATTACACTCTGCTACTGTCTCTTACACTCTGCTATTGTCTCTTACACTCTGCTACTGTCTCTTACACTCTGCTACTGTCTATAACACTCTCTTACACTCTGTTACTGTCTATTACACTCTGCTACTGTCTCTTACACTCTCTTACACTGTTACACTCTGCTACAGTCTATTACACTCTGCTACTGTCTCTTACACTCTGCTATTGTCTCTTACACTCTGCTACTGTCTATAACACTCTCTTACACTCTCTTACACTCTGCTACTGTCTCTTACACTATGTTACTGTCTCTTACACTCTCCTACACTATGTTACTGTCTCTTACACTCTCTTACACTCTGTTACACTCTCTTACACGCTGTAACTGTCTCTTACACTCTCTTACACTCTGCTACTGTCTATAACACTCTCTTACACTCTGTTACTGTCTATTACACTCTGCTACTGTCTCTTACACTCTCTTACACTATGTTACACTCTGCTACAGTCTATTACACTCTGCTACTGTCTCTTACACTCTGCTATTGTCTCTTACACTCTGCTACTGTCTATAACACTCTCTTACACTCTGTTACTGTCTATTACACTCTGCTACTGTCTCTTACACTCTCTTACACTCTGCTGCTGTCTATTACACTCTGCTACTGTCTCTTACACTCTGCTATTGTCTCTTACACTCTGCTACTGTCTATAACACTCTCTTACACTCTGTTACTGTCTATTACACTCTGCTACAGTCTCTTACACTGTCTTACACTATGTTACACTCTGCTCCAGTCTATTACACTCTGCTGTTGTCTCTTACACTCTGCTACTGTCTATAACACTCTCTTACACTCTGTTACTGTCTATTACACTCTGCGACTGTCTCTTCAACTCTCTTACACTCTTCTGCTGTCTCTTACACTCTGTTACTGTCTCTTACACTATGTTACACTCTCTTACACTCTGTAACTGTCTCTTACACTCTCTTACACTCTGTTACTGTCTCCTATACTCTGTTACTGTCTCCTATACTCTGTTACACTCTCTTACACTCTGCTGCTGTCTCTTACACTCTGTTACTGTCTCTTACACTCTCTTACACTCTCTTACACTCTCCTACTGTCTCTTACACCCTCTTACACTCTGTTACTGTCTCTTACACTCTGTTACTGTCTCTTAAACTCTGCTACTGTCTATAACACTCTCGTACACTCTGTTACTGTCTATTACACTCTGCTACTGTCTCTTACACTCTCTTACACTATGTTACACTCTGCTACAGTCTATTACACTCTGCTACTGTCTCTTACACTCTGCTATTGTCTCTTACACTCTGCTACTGTCTCTTACACTCTGCTACTGTCTATAACACTCTCTTACACTCTGTTACTGTCTATTACACTCTGCTACTGTCTCTTACACTCTCTTACACTGTTACACTCTGCTACAGTCTATTACACTCTGCTACTGTCTCTTACACTCTGCTATTGTCTCTTACACTCTCTTACACTCTGCTACTGTCTCTTACACCCTCTTACACTCTGTTACTGTCTCTTACACTCTCTTACACTCTGTTACACTCTCTTACACGCTGTTACACTCTCTTACACGCTGTTACACCCTCTTACACACTGTTACTGTCTCTTACACTCTCCTACACTCTGCTACTGTCTCTTACACTCTGTTACTGTTTCTTACACTCTGCTACTGTCTCTAACACTCTGCTACTGTCTCTTTCACTCTGCTACTGTCTCTTACACTCTGCTACTATCTCTTACGCTCTGTTACTGTGTCTTACACTGTACTACACTGTCATACACTCTGTTACTGTATCTTACACTATGTTACTGTATCTTACACTATGTTACTGTCTCGTACACTCTGTTACTGTCTCTTACACTCTGTTACTGTCTCCTATACTCTGTTACTGTCTCTTACACCCTGTTACACTCTCTTACACTCTGCTACTGTCTCTTACACTCTACTACACTCTCGTACACTCTGTTACTGTCTATTACACTCTCTTACACTCTGCTGCTGTCTCTTACACTCTGTTACTGTCTCTTACACTCTGTTACTGTCTCTTACACTCCTATCTCTTACACTCTACTACACTCTACTACTGTCTCTTTCACTCTGCTACTGTCTCTTTCACTCTGTTACTGTCTCTTACACTCTGTTACTGTCTCTTACACTCTCTTACACTCTCCTACACTCTGCTACTGTCTCTTACACCCTCTTACACTCTGTTACTGTCTCTTACACTCTGTTACTGTCTCTTAAACTCTGCTACTGTCTATAACACTCTCTTACACTCTGTTAATGTCTATTACACTCTGCTACTGTCTCTTACACTCTCTTACACTGTTACACTCTGCTACAGTCTATTACACTCTGCTACTGTCTCTTACACTCTGCTATTGTCTCTTACACTCTGCTACTGTCTATAACACTCTCTTACACTCTGTTACTGTCTATTACACTCTGCTACTGTCTCTTACACTCTCTTACACTCTGCTGCTGTCTATTACACTCTGCTACTGTCTCTTACACTCTGCTATTGTCTCTTACACTATGTTACACTCTCTTACACTCTGTAACTGTCTCTTACACTCTCTTACACTCTGTTACTGTCTCCTATACTCTGTTACTGTCTCCTATACTCTGTTACACTCTCTTACACTCTGCTGCTGTCTCTTACACTCTGTTACTGTCTCTTACACTCTGTTACTGTCTATTACACTCTCTTACACTCTCCTACACTCTTCTACTGTCTCTTACACCCCCTTACACTCTGTTACTGTCTCTTACACTCCCTTACACTCTGTTACACTCTCTTACATGCTGTTACACTCTCTTACACGCTGTTACACCCTCTTACAAACTGTTACTGTCTCTTACACTCTCTTACACTCTGCTACTATCTCTTACACTCTGTTACTGTCTCTTACACTCTGCTACTGTCTCTTACACTCTACTACTGTCTCTTTCACTCTGCTACTGTCTCTTACACTCTGCTACTATCTCTTACGCTCTGTTACTGTCTCTTACACTCTACTACACTCTCATACACTCTGTTACTGTCTCTTACACTCTGTTACTGTCTCTTACACTCTGCTATTGTCTCTTACACTCTGCTACTGTCTATAACACTGTCTTACACTCTGTTACTGTCTATTACACTCTGCTACTGTCTCTTTCACTCTCTTACACTATGTTACACTCTCTTACACTCTGTTACTGTCTCTTACACTCTGTTACTGTCTCTTACACTCTCCTACACTCTGTTACTGTCTCCTACACTCTCTTACACTCTGTTACACTCTCTTACACGCTGTTACACTCTATTACACTCTGTTAATTTCTCTTACACTCTCTTACACTCTGCTACTGTCTCTTACACTCTGCTACTCTCTCTTTCACTCTGTTTCTGTCTCTTACACTCTGCTTCTGTCTCTTATGCTCTGTTACTGTCTCTTATGCTCTGTTACTGTCTCTTACACTCTACTACACTCTCGTACACTCTGTTACTGTCTCTTAAACTCTGTTACACTCTCTTACACTCTCTTACACTCTCCTACACTCTGCTACTGTCTCTTACACCCTCTTACACTCTTACTGTCTCTTACACTCTGTTACTGTCTCTTAAACTCTGCTACTGTCTATAACACTCTCTTACACTCTATTACTGTCTATTACACTCTGCTACTGTCTCTTACACTCTCTTACACTATTTTACACTCTGCTACTGTCTCTTACACTCTGCTACTGTCTCTTACACTCTGCTATTGTCCCTTACACTCTGCTACTGTCTATAACACTCTCTTACACTCTCTTACTGTCTCTTACACTCTGTTACTGTCTCTTACACTCTCCTACACTATGTTACTGTCTCTTACACTCTCTTACACTCTGTAACTGTCTCTTACACTCTCTTACACTCTGCTACTGTCTATAACACTCTCTTACACTCTGTTACTGTCTATTACACTCTGCTACTGTCTCTTACACTCTCTTACACTATGTTACACTCTGCTACAGTCTATTACACTCTGCTACTGTCTCTTACACTCTGCTATTGTCTCTTACACTCTGCTACTGTCTATAACACTCTCTTACACTCTGTTACTGTCTATTACACTCTGCTACTGTCTCTTACACTCTCTTACACTCTGCTGCTGTCTATTACACTCTGCTACTGTCTCTTACACTCTGCTATTGTCTCTTACACTCTGCTACTGTCTATAACACTCTCTTACACTCTGTTACTGTCTATTACACTCTGCTACAGTCTCTTACACTGTCTTACACTATGTTACACTCTGCTCCAGTCTATTACACTCTGCTATTGTCTCTTACACTCTGCTACTGTCTATAACACTCTCTTACACTCTGTTACTGTCTATTACACTCTGCGACTGTCTCTTCAACTCTCTTACACTCTTCTGCTGTCTCTTACACTCTGTTACTGTCTCTTACACTATGTTACACTCTCTTACACTCTGTAACTGTCTCTTACACTCTCTTACACTCTGTTACTGTCTTCTATACTCTGTTACTGTCTCCTATACTCTGTTACACTCTCTTACACTCTGCTGCTGTCTCTTACACTCTGTTACTGTCTCTTACACTCTGTTACTGTCTCTTACACTCTTACACTCTCTTACACTCTCTTACACTCTCTTACACTCTCCTACTGTCTCTTACACCCTCTTACACTCTGTTACTGTCTCTTACACTCTGTTACTGTCTCTTAAACTCTGCTACTGTCTATAACACTCTCGTACACTCTGTTACTGTCTATTACACTCTGCTACTGTCTCTTACACTCTCTTACACTATGTTACACTCTGCTACAGTCTATTACACTCTGCTACTGTCTCTTACACTCTGCTATTGTCTCTTACACTCTGCTACTGTCTCTTACACTCTGCTACTGTCTATAACACTCTCTTACACTCTGTTACTGTCTATTACACTCTGCTACTGTCTCTTACACTCTCTTACACTGTTACACTCTGCTACAGTCTATTACACTCTGCTACTGTCTCTTATACTCTGCTATTGTCTCTTACACTCTGCTACTGTCTATAACACTCTCTTACACTCTCTTACACTCTGCTACTGTCTCTTACACCCTCTTACACTCTGTTACTGTCTCTTACACTCTCTTACACTCTGTTACACTCTCTTACACGCTGTTACACTCTCTTACACGCTGTTACACCCTCTTACACACTGTTACTGTCTCTTACACTCTCTTACACTCTGCTACTGTCTCTTACACTCTGTTACTGTTTCTTACACTCTGCTACTGTCTCTAACACTCTGCTACTGTCTCTTTCACTCTGCTACTGTCTCTTACACTCTGCTACTATCTCTTACGCTCTGTTACTGTGTCTTACACTGTACTACACTGTCATACACTCTGTTACTGTATCTTACACTATGTTACTGTCTCGTACACTCTGTTACTGTCTCTTACACTCTGTTACTGTCTCCTATACTCTGTTACTGTCTCTTACACCCTGTTACACTCTCTTACACTCTGATACTGTCTCTTACACTCTACTACACTCTCGTACACTCTGTTACTGTCTATTACACTCTCTTACACTCTGCTGCTGTCTCTTACACTCTGTTACTGTCTCTTACACTCTGTTACTGTCTCTTACACTCCTATCTCTTACACTCTACTACACTCTACTACTGTCTCTTTCACTCTGCTACTGTCTCTTTCACTCTGTTACTGTCTCTTACACTCTGTTACTGTCTCTTACACTCTGCTACTGTCTATAACACTCTCTTACACTATGTTACACTCTGCTACTGTCTGTTACACTCTACTATTGTCTCTTACACTCTTCTACTGTCTCTTACACTCTATTACACTCTGTTACTGTCTATTACACTCTGCTACTGTCTCTTACACTCTCTTACACTATGTTACACTCTCTTACACTCTGCTGCTGTCTCTTACACTCTGTTACTGTCTCTTACACTCTGTTACTGTCTCTTACACTCTCCTACACTCTGTTACTGTCTCTTACACTCTGTTGCACTCTCTTACACGCTGTTACACTCTCTTACACTCTGTTACTGTCTCTTACACTCTCTTACACTCTGCTACTGTCTCTTACACTCTGCTACTGTCTCTTACACTCTGCTACTCTCTCTTTCACTTTGCTTCTGTCTCTTACACACTGCTACTGTCTCTTACGCTCTGTTACTGTCTCTTACACTCTACTACACTCTCGTATACTCATTTACTGTCTCTTACACTCTGTTACTGTCTCTTACACTCTGTTACTGTCTCTTACACTCTCTTACACTCTGCTGCTGTCTCTTACACTCTTTTACTGTCTCTTACACTCTGTTACTGTCTATTACACTCTCTTACACTCTCCTACACTCTTCTACTGTCTCTTACACCCCCTTACACTCTGTTACTGTCTCTTACACTCCCTTACACTCTGTTACACTCTCTTACATGCTGTTACACTCTCTTACATGCTGTTACACTCTCTTACACGCTGTTACACCCTCTTACACACTGTTACTGTCTCTTACACTCTCTTACACTCTGCTACTATCTCTTACACTCTGTTACTGTCTCTTACACTCTGCTACTGTCTCTTACACTCTGCTACTGTCTCTTTCACTCTGCTACTGTCTCTTACACTGTCTTACACTATGTTACACTCTCTTACACTCTGCTGCTGTCTCATATACTCTGTTACTGTCTCTTACACAGGTTTACGATGTCTACGCGAAGAGATACCCAAAGACGTTCACAGTATACTGAGATCATTCGGGACCATGTGGTCCTAGAGGACGGTATATGCCATGTGACGCTCTCTTACACTCTACTACACTCTACTACTGTCTCTTTCACTCTGCTACTGTCTCTTACACTCTGTTACTGTCTCTTACACTCTGTTACTGTCTCTTACACTCTGTTACAGTCTCTTACACTCTTCTACTGTATCTTACACTCTGCTATTGTCTCTTACACTCTGCAACTGTCTATAACACTCTCTTACACTCTGTTACTGTCTATTACACTCTGCTACTGTCTCTTACACTCTCTTACACTCTGCTACACTCTATTACACTCTGCTACACTTTATTACACTCTGCTATTGTCTCTTACACTCTGCTACTGTCTATAACACTCTCTTACACTCTGTTACTGTCTATTACACTCTGCTACTGTCTCTTACACTCTCTTACACTATGTTACACTCTGCTACAGTCTATTACACTCTGCTACTGTCTCTTACACTCTGCTATTGTCTCTTCAACTCTCTTACACTCTTCTGCTGTCTCTTACACTCTGTTACTGTCTCTTACACTATGTTACACTCTCTTACACTCTGTAACTGTCTCTTACACTCTCTTACACTCTGTTACTGTCTCCTATACTCTGTTACTGTCTCCTATACTCTGTTACACTCTCTTACACTCTGCTGCTGTCTCTTACACTCTGTTACTGTCTCTTACACTCTGTTACTGTCTCTTACACTCTGTTACTGTCTCTTACACTCTCTTACACTCTCTTACACTCTCTTACACTCTGCTACTGTCTCTTACACCCTCTTACACTCTGTTACTGTCTCTTAAACTCTGCTACTGTCTATAACACTCTCTTACACTCTGTTACTGTCTATTACACTCTGCTACTGTCTCTTACACTCTCTTACACTATGTTACACGCTGCTACAGTCTATTACACTCTGCTACTGTCTCTTACACTCTGCTATTGTCTCTTACACTCTGCTACTGTCTATAACACTCTCTTACACTCTGTTACTGTCTATTACACTCTGCTACTGTCTCTTACACTCTCTTACACTCTGCTGCTGTCTATTACACTCTGCTACTGTCTCTTACACTCTCTTACACTCTGCTACTGTCTATAACACTCTCTTACACTCTGTTACTGTCTATTACACTCTGCTACTGTCTCTTACACTCTCTTACACTATGTTACACTCTGCTACAGTCTATTACACTCTGCTACTGTCTCTTACACTCTGCTATTGTCTCTTACACTCTGATACTGTCTATAACACTCTCTTACACTCTGTTACTGTCTATTACACTCTGCTACTGTCTCTTACACTCTCTTACACTCTGCTGCTGTCTATTACACTCTGCTACTGTCTCTTACACTCTGCTATTGTCTATAACACTCTGCTACTGTCTATAACACTCTCTTACACTCTGTTACTGTCTATTACACTCCGCTACTGTCTCTTACACTCTCTTACACTCTGTTACACTCTGTTACAGTCTATTACACTCTGCTACTGTCTCTTACACTCTGCTATTGTCTCTTGCACTCTGCTACTGTCTATAACACTCTCTTACACTCTGTTACTGTCTATTACACTCTGCTATTGTCTCTTACACTCTCTTACACTCTGTTACACTCTGCTACAGTCTATTACACTCTGCTACTGTCTCTTACACTCTGCTACTGTCTCTTACACTCTATTACACTCTGTTACTGTCTATTACACTCTGCTACTGTCTCTTACACTCTCTTACACTATGTTACACTCTCTAACACTCTGCTGCTGTCTCTTACACTCTGTTACTGTCTCTTACACTCCGTTACTGTCTCTTACACTCTCCTACACTCTGTTACTGTCTCTTACACTCTGTTACACTCTCTTACTGTCTCTTACACTCTGTTACACTCTCTTACACGCTGTTACACTCTCTTACACTCTGTTACTGTCTCTTACACTCTTACACTCTGCTACTGTCTCTTATACTCTGCTACTGTCTCTTACACTCTGCTACTCTCTCTTTCACTTTGCTTCTGTCTCTTACACACTGCTACTGTCTCTTACGCTGTGTTACTGTCTCTTACACTCTACTACACTCTCGTATACTCTGTTACTGTCTCTTACACTCTGTTACTGTCTCGTACACTCTGTTACTGTCTCGTACACTCTGTTACTGTCTCGTACACTCTGTTACTGTCTCTTACACTCTGTTACACTCTCTTACACTCTGTTACTGTCTCTTACACTCTTACACTCTGCTGCTGTCTCTTACACTCTGTTACTGTCTCTTACACTCTGTTACTGTATATTACACTCTGCTACTGTCTCTTACACTCTGCTATTGTCTCTTGCACTCTGCTACTGTCTATAACACTCTCTTACACTCTGTTACTGTCTATTACACTCTGCTATTGTCTCTTACACTCTCTTACACTCTGTTACACTCTGCTACAGTCTATTACACTCTGCTACTGTCTCTTACACTCTGCTATTGTCCCTTACACTCTGCTACTGTCTATAACACTCTCTTACACTCTCTTACACTCTGCTACTGTCTCTTACACTCTGTTACTGTCTCTTACACTCTCCTACACTATGTTACTGTCTCTTACACTCTCTTACACTCTGTTACACTCTCTTACACTCTGTAACTGTCTCTTACACTCTCTTACACTCTGCTACTGTCTATAACACTCTCTTACACTCTGTTACTGTCTATTACACTCTGCTACTGTCTCTTACACTCTCTTACACTATGTTACACTCTGCTACAGTCTATTACACTCTGCTACTGTCTCTTACACTCTGCTATTGTCTCTTACACTCTGCTATTGTCTATAACACTCTCTTACACTCTGTTACTGTCTATTACACTCTGCTACTGTCTCTTACACTCTCTTACACTCTGCTGCTGTCTATTACACTCTGCTACTGTCTCTTACACTCTGCTATTGTCTCTTACACTCTGCTACTGTCTATAACACTCTCTTACACTCTGTTACTGTCTATTACACTCTGCTACAGTCTCTTACACTGTCTTACACTATGTTACACTCTGCTCCAGTCTATTACACTCTGCTATTGTCTCTTACACTCTGCTACTGTCTATAACACTCTCTTACACTCTGTTACTGTCTATTACACTCTGCGACTGTCTCTTCAACTCTCTTACACTCTTCTGCTGTCTCTTACACTCTGTTACTGTCTCTTACACTATGTTACACTCTCTTACACTCTGTAACTGTCTCTTACACTCTCTTACACTCTGTTACTGTCTCCTATACTCTGTTACTGTCTCCTATACTCTGTTACTGTCTCCTATACTCTGTTACACTCTCTTACACTCTGCTGCTGTCTCTTACACTCTGTTACTGTCTCTTACACTCTCTTACACTCTCTTACACTCTCTTACACTCTCCTACTGTCTCTTACACCCTCTTACACTCTGTTACTGTCTCTTACACTCTGTTACTGTCTCTTAAACTCTGCTACTGTCTATAACACTCTCGTACACTCTGTTACTGTCTATTACACTCTGCTACTGTCTCTTACACTCTCTTACACTATGTTACACTCTGCTACAGTCTATTACACTCTGCTACTGTCTCTTACACTCTGCTATTGTCTCTTACACTCTGCTACTGTCTCTTACACTCTGCTACTGTCTATAACACTCTCTTACACTCTGTTAATGTCTATTACACTCTGCTACTGTCTCTTACACTCTCTTACACTGTTACACTCTGCTACAGTCTATTACACTCTGCTACTGTCTCTTACACTCTGCTATTGTCTCTTACACTCTGCTACTGTCTATAACACTCTCTTACACTCTCTTACACTCTGCTACTGTCTCTTACACTCTGTTACTGTCTCTTACACTCTCCTACACTATGTTACTGTCTCTTACACTCTCTTACACTCTGTTACACTCTCTTACACGCTGTAACTGTCTCTTACACTCTCTTACACTCTGCTACTGTCTATAACACTCTCTTACACTCTGTTACTGTCTATTACACTCTGCTACTGTCTCTTACACTCTCTTACACTATGTTACACTCTGCTACAGTCTATTACACTCTGCTACTGTCTCTTACACTCTGCTATTGTCTCTTACACTCTGCTACTGTCTATAACACTCTCTTACACTCTGTTACTGTCTATTACACTCTGCTACTGTCTCTTACACTCTCTTACACTATGTTACACTCTGCTACAGTCTATTACACTCTGCTACTGTCTCTTACACTCTGCTATTGTCTCTTACACTCTGCTACTGTCTATAACACTCTCTTACACTCTGTTACTGTCTATTACACTCTGCTACTGTCTCTTACACTCTCTTACACTGTTACACTCTGCTATAGTCTATTACACTCTGCTACTGTCTCTTACACTCTGCTATTGTCTCTTACACTCTCTTACACTCTGCTACTGTCTCTTACACCCTCTTACACTCTGTTACTGTCTCTTACACTCTCTTACACTCTGTTACACTCTCTTACACGCTGTTACACTCTCTTACACGCTGTTACACCCTCTTACACACTGTTACTGTCTCTTACACTCTCCTACACTCTGCTACTGTCTCTTACACTCTGTTACTGTTTCTTACACTCTGCTACTGTCTCTAACACTCTGCTACTGTCTCTTTCACTCTGCTACTGTCTCTTACACTCTGCTACTATCTCTTACGCTCTGTTACTGTGTCTTACACTGTACTACACTGTCATACACTCTGTTACTGTATCTTACACTATGTTACTGTATCTTACACTATGTTACTGTCTCGTACACTCTGTTACTGTCTCTTACACTCTGTTACTGTCTCCTATACTCTGTTACTGTCTCTTACACCCTGTTACACTCTCTTACACTCTGCTACTGTCTCTTACACTCTACTACACTCTCGTATACTCTGTTACTGTCTATTACACTCTCTTACACTCTGCTGCTGTCTCTTACACTCTGTTACTGTCTCTTACACTCTGTTACTGTCTCTTACACTCCTATCTCTTACACTCTACTACACTCTACTACTGTCTCTTTCACTCTGCTACTGTCTCTTTCACTCTGTTACTGTCTCTTACACTCTGTTACTGTCTCTTACACTCTGCTACTGTCTATAACACTCTTTTACACTATGTTACACTCTGCTACTGTCTCTTACACTCTGCTATTGTCTCTTACACTCTGCTACTGTCTCTTACACTCTATTACACTCTGTTACTGTCTATTACACTCTGCTACTGTCTCTTACACTCTCTTACACTATGTTACACTCTCTTACACTCTGCTGCTGTCTCTTACACTCTGTTACTGTCTCTTACACTCTGTTACTGTCTCTTACACTCTCCTACACTCTGTTACTGTCTCTTACACTCTCTTACACTCTCTTACTGTCTCTTACACTCTGTTACACTCTCTTACACGCTGTTACACTCTCTTACACTCTGTTACTGTCTCTTACACTCTCTTACACTCTGCTACTGTCTCTTACACTCTGCTACTGTCTATTACACTCTGCTACTCTCTCTTTCACTTTGCTTCTGCCTCTTACACACTGCTACTGTCTCTTACGCTCTGTTACTGTCTCTTACACTCTACTACACTCTCGTATACTCTGTTACTGTCTCTTACACTCTGTTACTGTCTCTTACACTCTGTTACACTCTCTTAAACTCTGTTACTGTCTCTTACACTCTCTTACACTCTGCTGCTGTCTCTTACACTCTGTTACTGTCTCTTACACTCTGTTACTGTCTATTACACTCTCTTACACTCTCCTACACTCTCCTACACTCTTCTACTGTCTCTTACACCCCCTTACACTCTGTTACTGTCTCTTACACTCCCTTACACTCTGTTACACTCTCTTACATGCTGTTACACTCTCTTACACGCTGTTACACCCTCTTACACACTGTTACTGTCTCTTACACTCTCTTACACTCTGCTACTATCTCTTACACTCTGTTACTGTCTCTTACACTCTGCTACTGTCTCTTACACTCTACTACTGTCTCTTTCACTCTGCTACTATCTCTTACGCTCTGTTACTGTCTCTTACACTCTACTACACTCTCATACACTCTGTTACTGTATCTTACACTCTGTTACTGTCTCTTACACTCCTATCTCTTACACTCTACTACACTCTACTACTGTCTCTTTCACTCTGCTACTGTCTCTTTCACTCTGTTACTGTCTCTTACACTCTGTTACTGTCTCTTACACTCTGCTACTGTCTATAACACTCTTTTACACTATGTTACACTCTGCTACTGTCTCTTACACTCTGCTATTGTCTCTTACACTCTGCTACTGTCTCTTACACTCTATTACACTCTGTTACTGTCTATTACACTCTGCTACTGTCTCTTACACTCTCTTACACTATGTTACACTCTCTTACACTCTGCTGCTGTCTCTTACACTCTGTTACTGTCTCTTACACTCTGTTACTGTCTCTTACACTCTCCTACACTCTGTTACTGTCTCTTACACTCTCTTACACTCTCTTACTGTCTCTTACACTCTGTTACACTCTCTTACACGCTGTTACACTCTCTTACACTCTGTTACTGTCTCTTACACTCTCTTACACTCTGCTACTGTCTCTTACACTCTGCTACTGTCTATTACACTCTGCTACTCTCTCTTTCACTTTGCTTCTGCCTCTTACACACTGCTACTGTCTCTTACGCTCTGTTACTGTCTCTTACACTCTACTACACTCTCGTATACTCTGTTACTGTCTCTTACACTCTGTTACTGTCTCTTACACTCTGTTACACTCTCTTAAACTCTGTTACTGTCTCTTACACTCTCTTACACTCTGCTGCTGTCTCTTACACTCTGTTACTGTCTCTTACACTCTGTTACTGTCTATTACACTCTCTTACACTCTCCTACACTCTCCTACACTCTTCTACTGTCTCTTACACCCCCTTACACTCTGTTACTGTCTCTTACACTCCCTTACACTCTGTTACACTCTCTTACATGCTGTTACACTCTCTTACACGCAGTTACACCCTCTTACACACTGTTACTGTCTCTTACACTCTCTTACACTCTGCTACTATCTCTTACACTCTGTTACTGCCTCTTACACTCTGCTACTGTCTCTTACACTCTACTACTGTCTCTTTCACTCTGCTACTATCTCTTACGCTCTGTTACTGTCTCTTACACTCTACTACACTCTCATACACTCTGTTACTGTATCTTACACTCTGTTACTGTCTCTTACACTCTGTTACTGTCTCTTACACTCTGCTATTGTCTCTTACACTCTGCTACTGTCTATAACACTGTCTTACACTCTGTTACTGTCTATTACACTCTGCTACTGTCTCTTTCACTCTCTTACACTATGTTACACTCTCTTACACTCTGCTGCTGTCTCTTACACTCTGTTACTGTCTCTTACACTCTGTTACTGTCTCTTACACTCTCCTACACTCTGTTACTGTCTCCTACACTCTCTTACACTCTGTTACACTCTCTTACACGGTGTTACACTCTATTACACTCTGTTAATTTCTCTTACACTCTCTTACACTCTGCTACTGTCTCTTACACTCTGCTACTCTCTCTTTCACTCTGTTTCTGTCTCTTACACTCTGCTTCTGTCTCTTATGCTCTGTTACTGTCTCTTATGCTCTGTTACTGTCTCTTACACTCTACTACACTCTCATACACTCTGTTACTGTCTCTTAAACTCTGTTACACTCTCTTACACTCTGTTACTGTCTCTTACACTCTGCTGCTGTCTCTTACACTCTGTTACTGTCTCTTACACTCTCTTACACTCTCCTACACTCTGCTACTGTCTCTTACACCCTCTTACACTCTTACTGTCTCTTACACTCTGTTACTGTCTCTTAAACTCTGCTACTGTCTATAACACTCTCTTACACTCTATTACTGTCTATTACACTCTGCTACTGTCTCTTACACTCTCTTACACTATTTTACACTCTGCTACAGTCTATTACACTCTGCTACTGTCTCTTACACTCTGCTATTGTCCCTTACACTCTGCTACTGTCTATAACACTCTCTTACACTCTCTTACTGTCTCTTACACTCTGTTACTGTCTCTTACACTCTCCTACACTATGTTACTGTCTCTTACACTCTCTTACACTCTGTTACACTCTCTTACACTCTGTAACTGTCTCTTACACTCTCTTACACTCTGCTACTGTCTATAACACTCTCTTACACTCTGTTACTGTCTATTACACTCTGCTACTGTCTATTACACTCTCTTACACTATGTTACACTCTGCTACAGTCTATTACACTCTGCTACTGTCTCTTACACTCTGCTATTGTCTCTTACACTCTGCTACTGTCTATAACACTCTCTTACACTCTGTTACTATCTATTACACTCTGCTACTGTCTCTTACACTCTCTTACACTCTGCTGCTGTCTATTACACTCTGCTACTGTCTCTTACACTCTGCTATTGTCTATAACACTCTGCTACTGTCTATAACACTCTCTTACACTCTGTTACTGTCTATTACACTCTGCTACTGTCTCTTACACTCTCTTACACTCTGCTGCTGTCTCTTACACTCTGTTACTGTCTCTTACACTCTGTTACACTCTCTTACACTCTGTTACACTCTCTTACACTCTGTAACTGTCTCTTACACTCTCTTACACTCTGTTACTGTCTCCTATACTCTGTTACACTTTCTTACACTCCACTACTGTCTCATATACTCTTTTACTGTCTCTTACACAGGTTTACGAGGTCTACGCGAAGAGATCCCCAAAGACGTTCACAGTATACTGAGATCATTCAGGACTATGTGATCCTAGAGGACGGTATATGCCATGTGACACTCTCTTACACTCTACTACACTCTACTACTGTCTCTTTCACTCTGCTACTGTCTCTTACACTCTGTTACTGTCTTTTACACTCTGTTACTGTCTCTTACACTCTGCTACTGTATCTTACACTCTGCTATTGTCTCTTACACTCTGTTACTGTCTATTACACTCTGCTACTGTCTCTTACACTCTCTTACACTATGTTACACTCTCTTACACTCTGCTGCTGACTCTTACACTCTGTTACTGTCTCTGACACTCTCCTACACTCTGTTACTGTCTATTACACTCTGCTACTGTCTCTTTCACTCTCTTACACTATGTTACACTCTCTTACACTCTGCTGCTGTCTCTTACACTCTGTTACTGTCTCTGACACTCTCCTACACTCTGTTACTGTCTATTACACTCTGCTACTGTCTCTTTCACTCTCTTACACTATGTTACACTCTCTTACACTCTGCTGCTGTCTCTTACACTCTGTTACTGTCTCTTACACTCTGTTACTGTCTCTTACACTCTACTACACTCTGTTACTGTCTCTTACACTCTCTTACACTCTGTTACACTCTCTTACATGCTGTTACACTCTCTTACACTCTGTTACTGTCTCTTACACTCTCTTACACTCTGCTACTGTCTCTTACACTCTGCTACTCTCTCTTTCACTCTGCTTCTGTCTCTTACACTCTGCTACTGTCTCTTACGCTCTGTTACTGTCTCTTTCACTCTGTTACACTCTCTTACACTCTGCTGCTGTCTCTTACACTCTGTTACTGTCTCTTACACTCTTACTGTCTCTTACACTCTCTTACACTCTCCTACACTCTGCTACTGTATCTTACACCCTCTTACACTCTGTTACTGTCTCTTACACTCTGTTACTGTCTCTTACACTCTCCTACACTATGTTACTGTCTCTTACACTCTCTTACACTCTGTTACACTCTCTTACACTCTGTAACTGTCTCTTACACTCTCTTACACTCTGCTACTGTCTATAACACTCTCTTACACTCTGTTACTGTCTATTACACTCTGCTACTGTCTCTTACACTCTCTTACACTATGTTACACTCTGCTACTGTCTCTTACACTCTGCTATTGTCTCTTACACTCTGCTACTGTCTATAACACTCTCTTACACTCTGTTACTGTCTATTACACTCTGCTACTGTCTCTTACACTCTCTTACACTCTGCTGCTGTCTATTACACTCTGCTACTGTCTCTTACACTCTGCTATTGTCTATAACACTCTGCTACTGTCTATAACACTCTCTTACACTCTGTTACTGTCTATTACACTCTGCTACTGTCTCTTACACTCTCTTACACTCTGCTGCTGTCTCTTACACTCTGTTACTGTCTCTTACACTCTGTTACACTCTCTTACACTCTCTTACACTCTGTAACTGTCTCTTACACTCTCTTACACTCTGTTACTGTCTCCTATACTCTGTTACACTTTCTTACACTCCACTACTGTCTCATATACTCTTTTACTGTCTCTTACACAGGTTTACGAGGTCTACGCGAAGAGATCCCCAAAGACGTTCACAGTATACTGAGATCATTCAGGACTATGTGATCCTAGAGGACGGTATATGCCATGTGACACTCTCTTACACTCTACTACACTCTACTACTGTCTCTTTCACTCTGCTACTGTCTCTTACACTCTGTTACTGTCTTTTACACTCTGTTACTGTCTCTTACACTCTGCTACTGTATCTTACACTCTGCTATTGTCTCTTACACTCTGCTACTGTCTATAACACTCTCTTACACTCTGTTACTGTCTATTACACTCTGCTACTGTCTCTTACACTCTCTTACACTATGTTACACTCTCTTACACTCTGCTGCTGACTCTTACACTCTGTTACTGTCTCTGACACTCTCCTACACTCTGTTACTGTCTATTACACTCTGCTACTGTCTCTTTCACTCTCTTACACTATGTTACACTCTCTTACACTCTGCTGCTGTCTCTTACACTCTGTTACTGTCTCTTACACTCTGTTACTGTCTCTTACACTCTACTACACTCTGTTACTGTCTCTTACACTCTCTTACACTCTGTTACACTCTCTTACATGCTGTTACACTCTCTTACACTCTGTTACTGTCTCTTACACTCTCTTACACTCTGCTACTGTCTCTTACACTCTGCTACTGTCTCTTACACTCTGCTACTCTCTCTTTCACTCTGCTTCTGTCTCTTACACTCTGCTACTGTCTCTTACGCTCTGTTACTGTCTCTTACACTCTGTTACACTCTCTTACACTCTGCTGCTGTCTCTTACACTATGTTACTGTCTCTTACACTCTTACTGTCTCTTACACTCTCTTACACTCTCCTACACTCTGCTACTGTCTCTTACACCCTCTTACACTCTGTTACTGTCTCTTACACTCTGTTACTGTCTCTTACACTCTCCTACACTATGTTACTGTCTCTTACACTCTCTTACACTCTGTTACACTCTTTTACACTCTGTAACTGTCTCTTACACTCTCTTACACTCTGCTACTGTCTATAACACTCTCTTACACTCTGTTACTGTCTATTACACTCTGCTACTGTCTCTTACACTCTCTTACACTATGTTACACTCTGCTACAGTCTATTACACTCTGCTACTGTCTCTTACACTCTGCTATTGTCTCTTACACTCTGATACTGTCTATAACACTCTCTTACACTCTGTTACTGTCTATTACACTCTGCTACTGTCTCTTACACTCTCTTACACTCTGCTGCTGTCTATTACACTCTGCTACTGTCTCTTACACTCTGCTATTGTCTATAACACTCTGCTACTGTCTATAACACTCTCTTACACTCTGTTACTGTCTATTACACTCCGCTACTGTCTCTTACACTCTCTTACACTCTGTTACACTCTGTTACACTCTGTTACAGTCTATTACACTCTGCTACTGTCTCTTACACTCTGCTATTGTCTCTTGCACTCTGCTACTGTCTATAACACTCTCTTACACTCTGTTACTGTCTATTACACTCTGCTATTGTCTCTTACACTCTCTTACACTCTGTTACACTCTGCTACAGTCTATTACACTCTGCTACTGTCTCTTACACTCTGCTACTGTCTCTTACACTCTATTACACTCTGTTACTGTCTATTACACTCTGCTACTGTCTCTTACACTCTCTTACACTATGTTACACTCTCTAACACTCTGCTGCTGTCTCTTACACTCTGTTACTGTCTCTTACACTCCGTTACTGTCTCTTACACTCTCCTACACTCTGTTACTGTCTCTTACACTCTGTTACACTCTCTTACTGTCTCTTACACTCTGTTACACTCTCTTACACGCTGTTACACTCTCTTACACTCTGTTACTGTCTCTTACACTCTTACACTCTGCTACTGTCTCTTACACTCTGCTACTGTCTCTTACACTCTGCTACTCTCTCTTTCACTTTGCTTCTGTCTCTTACACACTGCTACTGTCTCTTACACTGTGTTACTGTCTCTTACACTCTACTACACTCTCGTATACTCTGTTACTGTCTCTTACACTCTGTTACTGTCTCGTACACTCTGTTACTGTCTCGTACACTCTGTTACTGTCTCGTACACTCTGTTACTGTCTCTTACACTCTGTTACACTCTCTTACACTCTGTTACTGTCTCTTACACTCTTACACTCTGCTGCTGTCTCTTACACTCTGTTACTGTCTCTTACACTCTGTTACTGTATATTACACTCTGCTACTGTCTCTTACACTCTGCTATTGTCTCTTGCACTCTGCTACTGTCTATAACACTCTCTTACACTCTGTTACTGTCTATTACACTCTGCTATTGTCTCTTACACTCTCTTACACTCTGTTACACTCTGCTACAGTCTATTACACTCTGCTACTGTCTCTTACACTCTGCTATTGTCCCTTACACTCTGCTACTGTCTATAACACTCTCTTACACTCTCTTACACTCTGCTACTGTCTCTTACACTCTGTTACTGTCTCTTACACTCTCCTACACTATGTTACTGTCTCTTACACTCTCTTACACTCTGTTACACTCTCTTACACTCTGTAACTGTCTCTTACACTCTCTTACACTCTGCTACTGTCTATAACACTCTCTTACACTCTGTTACTGTCTATTACACTCTGCTACTGTCTCTTACACTCTCTTACACTATGTTACACTCTGCTACAGTCTATTACACTCTGCTACTGTCTCTTACACTCTGCTATTGTCTCTTACACTCTGCTATTGTCTATAACACTCTCTTACACTCTGTTACTGTCTATTACACTCTGCTACTGTCTCTTACACTCTCTTACACTCTGCTGCTGTCTATTACACTCTGCTACTGTCTCTTACACTCTGCTATTGTCTCTTACACTCTGCTACTGTCTATAACACTCTCTTACACTCTGTTACTGTCTATTACACTCTGCTACAGTCTCTTACACTGTCTTACACTATGTTACACTCTGCTCCAGTCTATTACACTCTGCTATTGTCTCTTACACTCTGCTACTGTCTATAACACTCTCTTACACTCTGTTACTGTCTATTACACTCTGCGACTGTCTCTTCAACTCTCTTACACTCTTCTGCTGTCTCTTACACTCTGTTACTGTCTCTTACACTATGTTACACTCTCTTACACTCTGTAACTGTCTCTTACACTCTCTTACACTCTGTTACTGTCTCCTATACTCTGTTACTGTCTCCTATACTCTGTTACTGTCTCCTATACTCTGTTACACTCTCTTACACTCTGCTGCTGTCTCTTACACTCTGTTACTGTCTCTTACACTCTCTTACACTCTCTTACACTCTCTTACACTCTCCTACTGTCTCTTACACCCTCTTACACTCTGTTACTGTCTCTTACACTCTGTTACTGTCTCTTAAACTCTGCTACTGTCTATAACACTCTCGTACACTCTGTTACTGTCTATTACACTCTGCTACTGTCTCTTACACTCTCTTACACTATGTTACACTCTGCTACAGTCTATTACACTCTGCTACTGTCTCTTACACTCTGCTATTGTCTCTTACACTCTGCTACTGTCTCTTACACTCTGCTACTGTCTATAACACTCTCTTACACTCTGTTAATGTCTATTACACTCTGCTACTGTCTCTTACACTCTCTTACACTGTTACACTCTGCTACAGTCTATTACACTCTGCTACTGTCTCTTACACTCTGCTATTGTCTCTTACACTCTGCTACTGTCTATAACACTCTCTTACACTCTCTTACACTCTGCTACTGTCTCTTACACTCTGTTACTGTCTCTTACACTCTCCTACACTATGTTACTGTCTCTTACACTCTCTTACACTCTGTTACACTCTCTTACACGCTGTAACTGTCTCTTACACTCTCTTACACTCTGCTACTGTCTATAACACTCTCTTACACTCTGTTACTGTCTATTACACTCTGCTACTGTCTCTTACACTCTCTTACACTCTGCTACTGTCTATAACACTCTCTTACACTCTGTTACTGTCTATTACACTCTGCTACTGTCTCTTACACTCTCTTACACTATGTTACACTCTGCTACAGTCTATTACACTCTGCTACTGTCTCTTACACTCTGCTATTGTCTCTTACACTCTGCTACTGTCTCTTACACTCTGCTACTGTCTATAACACTCTCTTACACTCTGTTAATGTCTATTACACTCTGCTACTGTCTCTTACACTCTCTTACACTGTTACACTCTGCTACAGTCTATTACACTCTGCTACTGTCTCTTACACTCTGCTATTGTCTCTTACACTCTGCTACTGTCTATAACACTCTCTTACACTCTCTTACACTCTGCTACTGTCTCTTACACTCTGTTACTGTCTCTTACACTCTCCTACACTATGTTACTGTCTCTTACACTCTCTTACACTCTGTTACACTCTCTTACACGCTGTAACTGTCTCTTACACTCTCTTACACTCTGCTACTGTCTATAACACTCTCTTACACTCTGTTACTGTCTATTACACTCTGCTACTGTCTCTTACACTCTGCTATTGTCTCTTACACTCTGCTACTGTCTATAACACTCTCTTACACTCTGTTACTGTCTATTACACTCTGCTACTGTCTCTTACACTCTCTTACACTCTGCTGCTGTCTATTACACTCTGCTACTGTCTCTTACACTCTGCTATTGTCTCTTACACTCTGCTACTGTCTATAACACTCTCTTACACTCTGTTACTGTCTATTACACTCTGCTACAGTCTCTTACACTGTCTTACACTATGTTACACTCTGCTCCAGTCTATTACACTCTGCTATTGTCTCTTACACTCTGCTACTGTCTATAACACTCTCTTACACTCTGTTAATGTCTATTACACTCTGCGACTGTCTCTTCAACTCTCTTACACTCTTCTGCTGTCTCTTACACTCTGTTACTGTCTCTTACACTATGTTACACTCTCTTACACTCTGTAACTGTCTCTTACACTCTCTTACACTCTGTTACTGTCTCCTATACTCTGTTACTGTCTCCTATACTCTGTTACTGTCTCCTATACTCTGTTACACTCTCATACACTCTGCTGCTGTCTCTTACACTCTGTTACTGTCTCTTACACTCTCTTACACTCTCTTACACTCTCTTACACTCTCCTACTGTCTCTTACACCCTCTTACACTCTGTTACTGTCTCTTACACTCTGTTACTGTCTCTTAAACTCTGCTACTGTCTATAACACTCTCGTACACTCTGTTACTGTCTATTACACTCTGCTACTGTCTCTTACACTCTCTTACACTATGTTACACTCTGCTACAGTCTATTACACTCTGCTACTGTCTCTTACACTCTGCTATTGTCTCTTACACTCTGCTACTGTCTCTTACACTCTGTTACTGTCTATAACACTCTCTTACACTCTGTTACTGTCTATTACACTCTGCTACTGTCTCTTACACTCTCTTACACTGTTACACTCTGCTATAGTCTATTACACTCTGCTACTGTCTCTTACACTCTGCTATTGTCTCTTACACTCTCTTACACTCTGCTACTGTCTCTTACACCCTCTTACACTCTGTTACTGTCTCTTACACTCTCTTACACTCTGTTACACTCTCTTACACGCTGTTACACTCTCTTACACGCTGTTACACCCTCTTACACACTGTTACTGTCTCTTACACTCTCCTACACTCTGCTACTGTCTCTTACACTCTGTTACTGTTTCTTACACTCTGCTACTGTCTCTAACACTCTGCTACTGTCTCTTTCACGCTGCTACTGTCTCTTACACTCTGCTACTATCTCTTACGCTCTGTTACTGTGTCTTACACTGTACTACACTGTCATACACTCTGTTACTGTATCTTACACTATGTTACTGTATCTTACACTATGTTACTGTCTCGTACACTCTGTTACTGTCTCTTACACTCTGTTACTGTCTCCTATACTCTGTTACTGTCTCTTACACCCTGTTACACTCTCTTACACTCTGCTACTGTCTCTTACACTCTACTACACTCTTGTATACTCTGTTACTGTCTATTACACTCTCTTACACTCTGCTGCTGTCTCTTACACTCTGTTACTGTCTCTTACACTCTGTTACTGTCTCTTACACTCCTATCTCTTACACTCTACTACACTCTACTACTGTCTCTTTCACTCTGCTACTGTCTCTTTCACTCTGTTACTGTCTCTTACACTCTGTTACTGTCTCTTACACTCTGCTACTGTCTATAACACTCTCTTACACTATGTTACACTCTGCTACTGTCTCTTACACTCTGCTATTGTCTCTTACACTCTGCTACTGTCTCTTACACTCTATTACACTCTGTTACTGTCTATTACACTCTGCTACTGTCTCTTACACTCTCTTACACTATGTTACACTCTCTTACACTCTGCTGCTGTCTCTTACACTCTGTTACTGTCTCTTACACTCTGTTACTGTCTCTTACACTCTCCTACACTCTGTTACTGTCTCTTACACTCTCTTACACTCTCTTACTGTCTCTTACACTCTGTTACACTCTCTTA
The DNA here is from genome assembly GCA_029215755.1 of Spea hammondii. Taxonomy (NCBI): domain Eukaryota; kingdom Metazoa; phylum Chordata; class Amphibia; order Anura; family Pelobatidae; genus Spea; species Spea hammondii. The sequence goes on along the minus strand of JARDYJ010000012.1, from coordinate 32,125,692 downwards.
CACGCTGTTACACTCTCTTACACTCTGTTACTGTCTCTTACACTCTCTTACACTCTGCTACTGTCTCTTACACTCTGCTACTGTCTATTACACTCTGCTACTCTCTCTTTCACTTTGCTTCTGCCTCTTACACACTGCTACTGTCTCTTACGCTCTGTTACTGTCTCTTACACTCTACTACACTCTCGTATACTCTGTTACTGTCTCTTACACTCTGTTACTGTCTCTTACACTCTGTTACACTCTCTTAAACTCTGTTACTGTCTCTTACACTCTCTTACACTCTGCTGCTGTCTCTTACACTCTGTTACTGTCTCTTACACTCTGTTACTGTCTATTACACTCTCTTACACTCTCCTACACTCTCCTACACTCTTCTACTGTCTCTTACACCCCCTTACACTCTGTTACTGTCTCTTACACTCCCTTACACTCTGTTACACTCTCTTACATGCTGTTACACTCTCTTACACGCTGTTACACCCTCTTACACACTGTTACTGACTCTTACACTCTCTTACACTCTGCTACTATCTCTTACACTCTGTTACTGTCTCTTACACTCTGCTACTGTCTCTTACACTCTACTACTGTCTCTTTCACTCTGCTACTAACTCTTACGCTCTGTTACTGTCTCTTACACTCTACTACACTCTCATACACTCTGTTACTGTATCTTACACTCTGTTACTGTCTCTTACACTCTGTTACTGTCTCTTACACTCTGCTATTGTCTCTTACACTCTGCTACTGTCTATAACACTGTCTTACACTCTGTTACTGTCTATTACACTCTGCTACTGTCTCTTTCACTCTCTTACACTATGTTACACTCTCTTACACTCTGCTGCTGTCTCTTACACTCTGTTACTGTCTCTTACACTCTGTTACTGTCTCTTACACTCTCCTACACTCTGTTACTGTCTCCTACACTCTCTTACACTCTGTTACACTCTCTTACACGGTGTTACACTCTATTACACTCTGTTAATTTCTCTTACACTCTCTTACACTCTGCTACTGTCTCTTACACTCTGCTACTCTCTCTTTCACTCTGTTTCTGTCTCTTACACTCTGCTTCTGTCTCTTATGCTCTGTTACTGTCTCTTATGCTCTGTTACTGTCTCTTACACTCTACTACACTCTCATACACTCTGTTACTGTCTCTTAAACTCTGTTACACTCTCTTACACTCTGTTACTGTCTCTTACACTCTGCTGCTGTCTCTTACACTCTGTTACTGTCTCTTACACTCTCTTACACTCTCCTACACTCTGCTACTGTCTCTTACACCCTCTTACACTCTTACTGTCTCTTACACTCTGTTACTGTCTCTTAAACTCTGCTACTGTCTATAACACTCTCTTACACTCTATTACTGTCTATTACACTCTGCTACTGTCTCTTACACTCTCTTACACTATTTTACACTCTGCTACAGTCTATTACACTCTGCTACTGTCTCTTACACTCTGCTATTGTCCCTTACACTCTGCTACTGTCTATAACACTCTCTTACACTCTCTTACTGTCTCTTACACTCTGTTACTGTTTCTTACACTCTCCTACACTATGTTACTGTCTCTTACACTCTCTTACACTCTGTTACACTCTCTTACACTCTGTAACTGTCTCTTACACTCTCTTACACTCTGCTACTGTCTATAACACTCTCTTACACTCTGTTACTGTCTATTACACTCTGCTACTGTCTATTACACTCTCTTACACTATGTTACACTCTGCTACAGTCTATTACACTCTGCTACTGTCTCTTACACTCTGCTATTGTCTCTTACACTCTGCTACTGTCTATAACACTCTCTTACACTCTGTTACTATCTATTACACTCTGCTACTGTCTCTTACACTCTCTTACACTCTGCTGCTGTCTATTACACTCTGCTACTGTCTCTTACACTCTGCTATTGTCTATAACACTCTGCTACTGTCTATAACACTCTCTTACACTCTGTTACTGTCTATTACACTCTGCTACTGTCTCTTACACTCTCTTACACTCTACTACTGTCTCTTTCACTCTGCTACTATCTCTTACGCTCTGTTACTGTCTCTTACACTCTACTACACTCTCATACACTCTGTTACTGTATCTTACACTCTGTTACTGTCTCTTACACTCTGTTACTGTCTCTTACACTCTGCTATTGTCTCTTACACTCTGCTACTGTCTATAACACTGTCTTACACTCTGTTACTGTCTATTACACTCTGCTACTGTCTCTTTCACTCTCTTACACTATGTTACACTCTCTTACACTCTGCTGCTGTCTCTTACACTCTGTTACTGTCTCTTACACTCTGTTACTGTCTCTTACACTCTCCTACACTCTGTTACTGTCTCCTACACTCTCTTACACTCTGTTACACTCTCTTACACGGTGTTACACTCTATTACACTCTGTTAATTTCTCTTACACTCTCTTACACTCTGCTACTGTCTCTTACACTCTGCTACTCTCTCTTTCACTCTGTTTCTGTCTCTTACACTCTGCTTCTGTCTCTTATGCTCTGTTACTGTCTCTTATGCTCTGTTACTGTCTCTTACACTCTACTACACTCTCATACACTCTGTTACTGTCTCTTAAACTCTGTTACACTCTCTTACACTCTGTTACTGTCTCTTACACTCTGCTGCTGTCTCTTACACTCTGTTACTGTCTCTTACACTCTCTTACACTCTCCTACACTCTGCTACTGTCTCTTACACCCTCTTACACTCTTACTGTCTCTTACACTCTGTTACTGTCTCTTAAACTCTGCTACTGTCTATAACACTCTCTTACACTCTATTACTGTCTATTACACTCTGCTACTGTCTCTTACACTCTCTTACACTATTTTACACTCTGCTACAGTCTATTACACTCTGCTACTGTCTCTTACACTCTGCTATTGTCCCTTACACTCTGCTACTGTCTATAACACTCTCTTACACTCTCTTACTGTCTCTTACACTCTGTTACTGTCTCTTACACTCTCCTACACTATGTTACTGTCTCTTACACTCTCTTACACTCTGTTACACTCTCTTACACTCTGTAACTGTCTCTTACACTCTCTTACACTCTGCTACTGTCTATAACACTCTCTTACACTCTGTTACTGTCTATTACACTCTGCTACTGTCTATTACACTCTCTTACACTATGTTACACTCTGCTACAGTCTATTACACTCTGCTACTGTCTCTTACACTCTGCTATTGTCTCTTACACTCTGCTACTGTCTATAACACTCTCTTACACTCTGTTACTATCTATTACACTCTGCTACTGTCTCTTACACTCTCTTACACTCTGCTGCTGTCTATTACACTCTGCTACTGTCTCTTACACTCTGCTATTGTCTATAACACTCTGCTACTGTCTATAACACTCTCTTACACTCTGTTACTGTCTATTACACTCTGCTACTGTCTCTTACACTCTCTTACACTCTGCTGCTGTCTCTTACACTCTGTTACTGTCTCTTACACTCTGTTACACTCTCTTACACTCTGTTACACTCTCTTACACTCTGTAACTGTCTCTTACACTCTCTTACACTCTGTTACTGTCTCCTATACTCTGTTACACTTTCTTACACTCCACTACTGTCTCATATACTCTTTTACTGTCTCTTACACAGGTTTACGAGGTATACGCGAAGAGATCCCCAAAGACGTTCACAGTATACTGAGATCATTCAGGACTATGTGATCCTAGAGGACGGTATATGCCATGTGACACTCTCTTACACTCTACTACACTCTACTACTGTCTCTTTCACTCTGCTACTGTCTCTTACACTCTGTTACTGTCTTTTACACTCTGTTACTGTCTCTTACACTCTGCTACTGTATCTTACACTCTGCTATTGTCTCTTACACTCTGTTACTGTCTATTACACTCTGCTACTGTCTCTTACACTCTCTTACACTATGTTACACTCTCTTACACTCTGCTGCTGACTCTTACACTCTGTTACTGTCTCTGACACTCTCCTACACTCTGTTACTGTCTATTACACTCTGCTACTGTCTCTTTCACTCTCTTACACTATGTTACACTCTCTTACACTCTGCTGCTGTCTCTTACACTCTGTTACTGTCTCTGACACTCTCCTACACTCTGTTACTGTCTATTACACTCTGCTACTGTCTCTTTCACTCTCTTACACTATGTTACACTCTCTTACACTCTGCTGCTGTCTCTTACACTCTGTTACTGTCTCTTACACTCTGTTACTGTCTCTTACACTCTACTACACTCTGTTACTGTCTCTTACACTCTCTTACACTCTGTTACACTCTCTTACATGCTGTTACACTCTCTTACACTCTGTTACTGTCTCTTACACTCTCTTACACTCTGCTACTGTCTCTTACACTCTGCTACTCTCTCTTTCACTCTGCTTCTGTCTCTTACACTCTGCTACTGTCTCTTACGCTCTGTTACTGTCTCTTTCACTCTGTTACACTCTCTTACACTCTGCTGCTGTCTCTTACACTCTGTTACTGTCTCTTACACTCTTACTGTCTCTTACACTCTCTTACACTCTCCTACACTCTGCTACTGTATCTTACACCCTCTTACACTCTGTTACTGTCTCTTACACTCTGTTACTGTCTCTTACACTCTCCTACACTATGTTACTGTCTCTTACACTCTCTTACACTCTGTTACACTCTCTTACACTCTGTAACTGTCTCTTACACTCTCTTACACTCTGCTACTGTCTATAACACTCTCTTACACTCTGTTACTGTCTATTACACTCTGCTACTGTCTCTTACACTCTCTTACACTATGTTACACTCTGCTACTGTCTCTTACACTCTGCTATTGTCTCTTACACTCTGCTACTGTCTATAACACTCTCTTACACTCTGTTACTGTCTATTACACTCTGCTACTGTCTCTTACACTCTCTTACACTCTGCTGCTGTCTATTACACTCTGCTACTGTCTCTTACACTCTGCTATTGTCTATAACACTCTGCTACTGTCTATAACACTCTCTTACACTCTGTTACTGTCTATTACACTCTGCTACTGTCTCTTACACTCTCTTACACTCTGCTGCTGTCTCTTACACTCTGTTACTGTCTCTTACACTCTGTTACTGTCTATTACACTCTCTTACACTCTCCTACACTCTCCTACACTCTTCTACTGTCTCTTACACCCCCTTACACTCTGTTACTGTCTCTTACACTCCCTTACACTCTGTTACACTCTCTTACATGCTGTTACACTCTCTTACACGCTGTTACACCCTCTTACACACTGTTACTGTCTCTTACACTCTCTTACACTCTGCTACTATCTCTTACACTCTGTTACTGTCTCTTACACTCTGCTACTGTCTCTTACACTCTACTACTGTCTCTTTCACTCTGCTACTGTCTCTTACACTCTGCTACTATCTCTTACGCTCTGTTACTGTCTCTTACACTCTACTACACTCTCATACACTCTGTTACTGTATCTTACACTCTGTTACTGTCTCTTACACTCTGTTACTGTCTCTTACACTCTGCTATTGTCTCTTACACTCTGCTACTGTCTATAACACTGTCTTACACTCTGTTACTGTCTATTACACTCTGCTACTGTCTCTTTCACTCTCTTACACTATGTTACACTCTCTTACACTCTGCTGCTGTCTCTTACACTCTGTTACTGTCTCTTACACTCTGTTACTGTCTCTTACACTCTCCTACACTCTGTTACTGTCTCCTACACTCTCTTACACTCTGTTACACTCTCTTACACGCTGTTACACTCTATTACACTCTGTTAATTTCTCTTACACTCTCTTACACTCTGCTACTGTCTCTTACACTCTGCTACTCTCTCTTTCACTCTGTTTCTGTCTCTTACACTCTGCTTCTGTCTCTTATGCTCTGTTACTGTCTCTTATGCTCTGTTACTGTCTCTTACACTCTACTACACTCTCGTACACTCTGTTACTGTCTCTTAAACTCTGTTACACTCTCTTACACTCTGTTACTGTCTCTTACACTCTGCTGCTGTCTCTTACACTCTGTTACTGTCTCTTACACTCTCTTACACTCTCCTACACTCTGCTACTGTCTCTTACACCCTCTTACACTCTTACTGTCTCTTACACTCTGTTACTGTCTCTTAAACTCTGCTACTGTCTATAACACTCTCTTACACTCTATTACTGTCTATTACACTCTGCTACTGTCTCTTACACTCTCTTACACTATTTTACACTCTGCTACAGTCTATTACACTCTGCTACTGTCTCTTACACTCTGCTATTGTCCCTTACACTCTGCTACTGTCTATAACACTCTCTTACACTCTATTACTGTCTCTTACACTCTGTTACTGTCTCTTACACTCTCCTACACTATGTTACTGTCTCTTACACTCTCTTACACTCTGTTACACTCTCTTACACTCTGTAACTGTCTCTTACACTCTCTTACACTCTGCTACTGTCTATAACACTCTCTTACACTCTGTTACTGTCTATTACACTCTGCTACTGTCTCTTACACTCTCTTACACTATGTTACACTCTGCTACAGTCTATAACACTCTGCTACTGTCTCTTACACTCTGCTATTGTCTCTTACACTCTGCTACTGTCTATAACACTCTCTTACACTCTGTTACTATCTATTACACTCTGCTACTGTCTCTTACACTCTCTTACACTCTGCTGCTGTCTATTACACTCTGCTACTGTCTCTTACACTCTGCTATTGTCTATAACACTCTGCTACTGTATATAACACTCTCTTACACTCTGTTACTGTCTATTACACTCTGCTACTGTCTCTTACACTCTCTTACACTCTGCTGCTGTCTCTTACACTCTGTTACTATCTCTTACACTCTGTTACACTCTCTTACACTCTCTTACACTCTGTAACTGTCTCTTACACTCTCTTACACTCTGTTACTGTCTCCTATACTCTGTTACACTTTCTTACACTCCACTACTGTCTCATATACTCTTTTACTGTCTCTTACACAGGTTTACGAGGTCTACGCGAAGAGATCCCCAAAGACGTTCACAGTATACTGAGATCATTCAGGACTATGTGATCCTAGAGGACGGTATATGCCACGTGACACTCTCTTACACTCTACTACACTCTACTACTGTCTCTTTCACTCTGCTACTGTCTCTTACACTCTGTTACTGTCTTTTACACTCTGTTACTGTCTCTTACACTCTGCTACTGTATCTTACACTCTGCTATTGTCTCTTACACTCTGCTACTGTCTATAACACTCTCTTACACTCTGTTACTGTCTATTACACTCTGCTACTGTCTCTTACACTCTCTTACACTATGTTACACTCTCTTACACTCTGCTGCTGACTCTTACACTCTGTTACTGTCTCTGACACTCTCCTACACTCTGTTACTGTCTATTACACTCTGCTACTGTCTCTTTCACTCTCTTACACTATGTTACACTCTCTTACACTCTGCTGCTGTCTCTTACACTCTGTTACTGTCTCTTACACTCTGTTACTGTCTCTTACACTCTACTACACTCTGTTACTGTCTCTTACACTCTCTTACATGCTGTTACACTCTCTTACACTCTGTTACTGTCTCTTACACTCTCTTACACTCTGCTACTGTCTCTTACACTCTGCTACTGTCTCTTACACTCTGCTACTCTCTCTTTCACTCTGCTACTCTCTCTTTCACTCTGCTTCTGTCTCTTACACTCTGCTACTGTCTCTTACGCTCTGTTACTGTCTCTTACACTCTGTTACACTCTCTTACACTCTGCTGCTGTCTCTTACACTCTGTTACTGTCTCTTACACTCTTACTGTCTCTTACACTCTCTTACACTCTCCTACACTCTGCTACTGTCTCTTACACCCTCTTACACTCTGTTACTGTCTCTTACACTCTGTTACTGTCTCTTACACTCTCCTACACTATGTTACTGTCTCTTACACTCTCTTACACTCTGTTACACTCTTTTACACTCTGTAACTGTCTCTTACACTCTCTTACACTCTGCTACTGTCTATAACACTCTCTTACACTCTGTTACTGTCTATTACACTCTGCTACAGTCTATTACACTCTGCTACTGTCTCTTACACTCTGCTATTGTCTCTTACACTCTGATACTGTCTATAACACTCTCTTACACTCTGTTACTGTCTATTACACTCTGCTACTGTCTCTTACACTCTCTTACACTCTGCTGCTGTCTATTACACTCTGCTACTGTCTCTTACACTCTGCTATTGTCTATAACACTCTGCTACTGTCTATAACACTCTCTTACACTCTGTTACTGTCTATTACACTCCGCTACTGTCTCTTACACTCTCTTACACTCTGTTACACTCTGTTACAGTATATTACACTCTGCTACTGTCTCTTACACTCTGCTATTGTCTCTTGCACTCTGCTACTGTCTATAACACTCTCTTACACTCTGTTACTGTCTATTACACTCTGCTATTGTCTCTTACACTCTCTTACACTCTGTTACACTCTGCTACAGTCTATTACACTCTGCTACTGTCTCTTACACTCTGCTACTGTCTCTTACACTCTATTACACTCTGTTACTGTCTATTACACTCTGCTACTGTCTCTTACACTCTCTTACACTATGTTACACTCTCTAACACTCTGCTGCTGTCTCTTACACTCTGTTACTGTCTCTTACACTCCGTTACTGTCTCTTACACTCTCCTACACTCTGTTACTGTCTCTTACACTCTGTTACACTCTCTTACTGTCTCTTACACTCTGTTACACTCTCTTACACGCTGTTACACTCTCTTACACTCTGTTACTGTCTCTTACACTCTTACACTCTGCTACTGTCTCTTACACTCTGCTACTGTCTCTTACACTCTGCTACTCTCTCTTTCACTTTGCTTCTGTCTCTTACACACTGCTACTGTCTCTTACGCTGTGTTACTGTCTCTTACACTCTACTACACTCTCGTATACTCTGTTACTGTCTCTTACACTCTGTTACTGTCTCGTACACTCTGTTACTGTCTCGTACACTCTGTTACTGTCTCGTACACTCTGTTACTGTCTCTTACACTCTGTTACACTCTCTTACACTCTGTTACTGTCTCTTACACTCTTACACTCTGCTGCTGTCTCTTACACTCTGTTACTGTCTCTTACACTCTGTTACTGTATATTACACTCTGCTACTGTCTCTTACACTCTGCTATTGTCTCTTGCACTCTGCTACTGTCTATAACACTCTCTTACACTCTGTTACTGTCTATTACACTCTGCTATTGTCTCTTACACTCTCTTACACTCTGTTACACTCTGCTACAGTCTATTACACTCTGCTACTGTCTCTTACACTCTGCTATTGTCTCTTACACTCTGCTACTGTCTCTTACACTCTATTACACTCTGTTACTGTCTATTACACTCTGCTACTATCTCTTTCACTCTCTTACACTATGTTACACACTCTTACACTCTGCTGCTGTCTCTTACACTCTGTTACTGTCTCTTACACTCTGTTACTGTCTCTTACACTCTCTTACACTCTGTTACACTCTCTTACATGCTGTTACACTCTCTTACACTCTGTTACTGTCTATTACACTCTCTTACACTCTGCTACTGTCTCTTACTCTCTGCTACTGTCTCTTACACTCTGCTACTCTCTCTTTCACTCTGCTTCTGTCTCTTACACTCTGCTACTGTCTCTTACGCTCTGTTACTGTCTCTTACACTCTGTTACACTCTCTTACACTCTGCTGCTGTCTCTTACACTCTGTTACTGTCTCTTACACTCTGTTACTGTCTCTTACACTCTCTTACACTCTCCTACACTCTGCTACTGTCTCTTACACCCTCTTACACTATGTTACTGTCTCTTACACTCTGTTACTGTCTCTTAAACTCTGCTACTGTCTATAACACTCTCTTACACTCTGTTAATGTCTATTACACTCTGCTACTGTCTCTTACACTCTCTTACACTGTTACACTCTGCTACAGTCTATTACACTCTGCTACTGTCTCTTACACTCTGCTATTGTCTCTTACACTCTGCTACTGTCTATAACACTCTCTTACACTCTGTTACTGTCTATTACACTCTGCTACTGTCTCTTACACTCTCTTACACTCTGCTGCTGTCTATTACACTCTGCTACTGTCTCTTACACTCTGCTATTGTCTCTTACACTCTGCTACTGTCTATAACACTCTCTTACACTCTGTTACTGTCTATTACACTCTGCTACAGTCTCTTACACTCTCTTACACTATGTTACACTCTGCTCCAGTCTATTACACTCTGCTATTGTCTCTTACACTCTGCTACTGTCTATAACACTCTCTTACACTCTGTTACTGTCTATTACACTCTGCTACTGTCTCTTACACTCTCTTACACTCTGCTGCTGTCTATTACACTCTGCTACTGTCTCTTACACTCTGCTATTGTCTCTTACACTCTGCTACTGTCTATAACACTCTCTTACACTCTGTTACTGTCTATTACACTCTGCTACAGTCTCTTACACTGTCTTACACTATGTTACACTCTGCTCCAGTCTATTACACTCTGCTATTGTCTCTTACACTCTGCTACTGTCTATAACACTCTCTTACACTCTGTTAATGTCTATTACACTCTGCGACTGTCTCTTCAACTCTCTTACACTCTTCTGCTGTCTCTTACACTCTGTTACTGTCTCTTACACTATGTTACACTCTCTTACACTCTGTAACTGTCTCTTACACTCTCTTACACTCTGTTACTGTCTCCTATACTCTGTTACTGTCTCCTATACTCTGTTACTGTCTCCTATACTCTGTTACACTCTCATACACTCTGCTGCTGTCTCTTACACTCTGTTACTGTCTCTTACACTCTCTTACACTCTCTTACACTCTCTTACACTCTCTTACACTCTCCTACTGTCTCTTACACCCTCTTACACTCTGTTACTGTCTCTTACACTCTGTTACTGTCTCTTAAACTCTGCTACTGTCTATAACACTCTCGTACACTCTGTTACTGTCTATTACACTCTGCTACTGTCTCTTACACTCTCTTACACTATGTTACACTCTGCTACAGTCTATTACACTCTGCTACTGTCTCTTACACTCTGCTATTGTCTCTTACACTCTGCTACTGTCTCTTACACTCTGTTACTGTCTATAACACTCTCTTACACTCTGTTACTGTCTATTACACTCTGCTACTGTCTCTTACACTCTCTTACACTGTTACACTCTGCTATAGTCTATTACACTCTGCTACTGTCTCTTACACTCTGCTATTGTCTCTTACACTCTCTTACACTCTGCTACTGTCTCTTACACCCTCTTACACTCTGTTACTGTCTCTTACACTCTCTTACACTCTGTTACACTCTCTTACACGCTGTTACACTCTCTTACACGCTGTTACACCCTCTTACACACTGTTACTGTCTCTTACACTCTCCTACACTCTGCTACTGTCTCTTACACTCTGTTACTGTTTCTTACACTCTGCTACTGTCTCTAACACTCTGCTACTGTCTCTTTCACTCTGCTACTGTCTCTTACACTCTGCTACTATCTCTTACGCTCTGTTACTGTGTCTTACACTGTACTACACTGTCATACACTCTGTTACTGTATCTTACACTATGTTACTGTATCTTACACTATGTTACTGTCTCGTACACTCTGTTACTGTCTCTTACACTCTGTTACTGTCTCCTATACTCTGTTACTGTCTCTTACACCCTGTTACACTCTCTTACACTCTGCTACTGTCTCTTACACTCTACTACACTCTCGTATACTCTGTTACTGTCTATTACACTCTCTTACACTCTGCTGCTGTCTCTTACACTCTGTTACTGTCTCTTACACTCTGTTACTGTCTCTTACACTCCTATCTCTTACACTCTACTACACTCTACTACTGTCTCTTTCACTCTGCTACTGTCTCTTTCACTCTGTTACTGTCTCTTACACTCTGTTACTGTCTCTTACACTCTGCTATTGTCTCTTACACTCTGCTACTGTCTCTTACACTCTATTACACTCTGTTACTGTCTATTACACTCTGCTACTGTCTCTTACACTCTCTTACACTATGTTACACTCTGCTACTGTCTCTTACACTCTGCTATTGTCTCTTACACTCTGCTACTGTCTCTTACACTCTATTACACTCTGTTACTGTCTATTACACTCTGCTACTGTCTCTTACACTCTCTTACACTATGTTACACTCTCTTACACTCTGCTGCTGTCTCTTACACTCTGTTACTGTCTCTTACACTCTGTTACTGTCTCTTACACTCTCCTACACTCTGTTACTGTCTCTTACACTCTCTTACACTCTCTTACTGTCTCTTACACTCTGTTACACTCTCTTACACTCTGTTACTGTCTCTTACACTCTGTTACTGTCTCTTACACTCTACTACACTCTGTTACTGTCTCTTACACTCTCTTACACTCTGTTACACTCTCTTACATGCTGTTACACTCTCTTACACTCTGTTACTGTCTCTTACACTCTCTTACACTCTGCTACTGTCTCTTACACTCTGCTACTGTCTCTTACACTCTGCTACTCTCTCTTTCACTCTGCTTCTGTCTCTTACACTCTGCTACTGTCTCTTACGCTCTGTTACTGTCTCTTACACTCTGTTACACTCTCTTACACTCTGCTGCTGTCTCTTACACTATGTTACTGTCTCTTACACTCTTACTGTCTCTTACACTCTCTTACACTCTCCTACACTCTGCTACTGTCTCTTACACCCTCTTACACTCTGTTACTGTCTCTTACACTCTGTTACTGTCTCTTACACTCTCCTACACTATGTTACTGTCTCTTACACTCTCTTACACTCTGTTACACTCTTTTACACTCTGTAACTGTCTCTTACACTCTCTTACACTCTGCTACTGTCTATAACACTCTCTTACACTCTGTTACTGTCTATTACACTCTGCTACTGTCTCTTACACTCTCTTACACTATGTTACACTCTGCTACAGTCTATTACACTCTGCTACTGTCTCTTACACTCTGCTATTGTCTCTTACACTCTGATACTGTCTATAACACTCTCTTACACTCTGTTACTGTCTATTACACTCTGCTACTGTCTCTTACACTCTCTTACACTCTGCTGCTGTCTATTACACTCTGCTACTGTCTCTTACACTCTGCTATTGTCTATAACACTCTGCTACTGTCTATAACACTCTCTTACACTCTGTTACTGTCTATTACACTCCGCTACTGTCTCTTACACTCTCTTACACTCTGTTACACTCTGTTACACTCTGTTACAGTCTATTACACTCTGCTACTGTCTCTTACACTCTGCTATTGTCTCTTGCACTCTGCTACTGTCTATAACACTCTCTTACACTCTGTTACTGTCTATTACACTCTGCTATTGTCTCTTACACTCTCTTACACTCTGTTACACTCTGCTACAGTCTATTACACTCTGCTACTGTCTCTTACACTCTGCTACTGTCTCTTACACTCTATTACACTCTGTTACTGTCTATTACACTCTGCTACTGTCTCTTACACTCTCTTACACTATGTTACACTCTCTAACACTCTGCTGCTGTCTCTTACACTCTGTTACTGTCTCTTACACTCCGTTACTGTCTCTTACACTCTCCTACACTCTGTTACTGTCTCTTACACTCTGTTACACTCTCTTACTGTCTCTTACACTCTGTTACACTCTCTTACACGCTGTTACACTCTCTTACACTCTGTTACTGTCTCTTACACTCTTACACTCTGCTACTGTCTCTTACACTCTGCTACTGTCTCTTACACTCTGCTACTCTCTCTTTCACTTTGCTTCTGTCTCTTACACACTGCTACTGTCTCTTACGCTGTGTTACTGTCTCTTACACTCTACTACACTCTCGTATACTCTGTTACTGTCTCTTACACTCTGTTACTGTCTCGTACACTCTGTTACTGTCTCGTACACTCTGTTACTGTCTCGTACACTCTGTTACTGTCTCTTACACTCTGTTACACTCTCTTACACTCTGTTACTGTCTCTTACACTCTTACACTCTGCTGCTGTCTCTTACACTCTGTTACTGTCTCTTACACTCTGTTACTGTATATTACACTCTGCTACTGTCTCTTACACTCTGCTATTGTCTCTTGCACTCTGCTACTGTCTATAACACTCTCTTACACTCTGTTACTGTCTATTACACTCTGCTATTGTCTCTTACACTCTCTTACACTCTGTTACACTCTGCTACAGTCTATTACACTCTGCTACTGTCTCTTACACTCTGCTATTGTCTCTTACACTCTGCTACTGTCTCTTACACTCTATTACACTCTGTTACTGTCTATTACACTCTGCTACTATCTCTTTCACTCTCTTACACTATGTTACACACTCTTACACTCTGCTGCTGTCTCTTACACTCTGTTACTGTCTCTTACACTCTGTTACTGTCTCTTACACTCTCTTACACTCTGTTACACTCTCTTACATGCTGTTACACTCTCTTACACTCTGTTACTGTCTATTACACTCTCTTACACTCTGCTACTGTCTCTTACTCTCTGCCACTGTCTCTTACACTCTGCTACTCTCTCTTTCACTCTGCTTCTGTCTCTTACACTCTGCTACTGTCTCTTACGCTCTGTTACTGTCTCTTACACTCTGTTACACTCTCTTACACTCTGCTGCTGTCTCTTACACTCTGTTACTGTCTCTTACACTCTGTTACTGTCTCTTACACTCTCTTACACTCTCCTACACTCTGCTACTGTCTCTTACACCCTCTTACACTCTGTTACTGTCTCTTACACTCTGTTACTGTCTCTTAAACTCTGCTACTGTCTATAACACTCTCTTACACTCTGTTAATGTCTATTACACTCTGCTACTGTCTCTTACACTCTCTTACACTGTTACACTCTGCTACAGTCTATTACACTCTGCTACTGTCTCTTACACTCTGCTATTGTCTCTTACACTCTGCTATTGTCTATAACACTCTCTTACACTCTGTTACTGTCTATTACACTCTGCTACTGTCTCTTACACTCTCTTACACTCTGCTGCTGTCTATTACACTCTGCTACTGTCTCTTACACTCTGCTATTGTCTCTTACACTCTGCTACTGTCTATAACACTCTCTTACACTCTGTTACTGTCTATTACACTCTGCTACAGTCTCTTACACTCTCTTACACTATGTTACACTCTGCTCCAGTCTATTACACTCTGCTATTGTCTCTTACACTCTGCTACTGTCTATAACACTCTCTTACACTCTGTTACTGTCTATTACACTCTGCGACTGTCTCTTCAACTCTCTTACACTCTTCTGCTGTCTCTTACACTCTGTTACTGTCTCTTACACTATGTTACACTCTCTTACACTCTGTAACTGTCTCTTACACTCTCTTACACTCTGTTACTGTCTATTACACTCTGCGACTGTCTCTTCAACTCTCTTACACTCTGCTGCTGTCTCTTACACTCTGTTACTGTCTCTTACACTCTGTTACTGTCTCTTACACTCTGTTACTGTCTCTTACACTCTCCTACACTCTCCTACACTCTTCTACTGTCTCTTACACCCCCTTACACTCTGTTACTGTCTCTTACACTCCCTTACACTCTGTTACACTCTCTTACATGCTGTTACACTCTCTTACACGCTGTTACACCCTCTTACACACTGTTACTGTCTCTTACACTCTCTTACTCTCTGCTACTATCTCTTACACTCTGTTACTGTCTCTTACACTCTGCTACTGTCTCTTACACTCTACTACTGTCTCTTTCACTCTGCTACTGTCTCTTACACTCTGCTACTATCTCTTACGCTCTGTTACTGTCTCTTACACTCTACTACACTCTCATACACTCTGTTACTGTATCTTACACTCTGTTACTGTCTCTTACACTCTGTTACTGTCTCTTACACTCTGCTATTGTCTCTTACACTCTGCTACTGTCTATAACACTGTCTTACACTCTGTTACTGTCTATTACACTCTGCTACTGTCTCTTTCACTCTCTTACACTATGTTACACTCTCTTACACTCTGTTACTGTCTCTTACACTCTGTTACTGTCTCTTACACTCTCCTACACTCTGTTACTGTCTCCTACACTCTCTTACACTCTGTTACACTCTCTTACACGCTGTTACACTCTATTACACTCTGTTAATTTCTCTTACACTCTCTTACACTCTGCTACTGTCTCTTACACTCTGCTACTCTCTCTTTCACTCTGTTTCTGTCTCTTACACTCTGCTTCTGTCTCTTATGCTCTGTTACTGTCTCTTATGCTCTGTTACTGTCTCTTACACTCTACTACACTCTCGTACACTCTGTTACTGTCTCTTAAACTCTGTTACACTCTCTTACACTCTCTTACACTCTCCTACAGTCTCTTACACCCTCTTACACTCTTACTGTCTCTTACACTCTGTTACTGTCTCTTAAACTCTGCTACTGTCTATAACACTCTCTTACACTCTATTACTGTCTATTACACTCTGCTACTGTCTCTTACACTCTCTTACACTATTTTACACTCTGCTACTGTCTCTTACACTCTGCTACTGTCTCTTACACTCTGCTATTGTCCCTTACACTCTGCTACTGTCTATAACACTCTCTTACACTCTCTTACTGTCTCTTACACTCTGTTACTGTCTCTTACACTCTCCTACACTATGTTACTGTCTCTTACACTCTCTTACACTCTGTTACACTCTCTTACACTCTGTAACTGTCTCTTACACTCTCTTACACTCTGCTACTGTCTATAACACTCTCTTACACTCTGTTACTGTCTATTACACTCTGCTACTGTCTCTTACACTCTCTTACACTATGTTACACTCTGCTACAGTCTATTACACTCTGCTACTGTCTCTTACACTCTGCTATTGTCTCTTACACTCTGCTACTGTCTATAACACTCTCTTACACTCTGTTACTGTCTATTACACTCTGCTACTGTCTCTTACACTCTCTTACACTCTGCTGCTGTCTATTACACTCTGCTACTGTCTCTTACACTCTGCTATTGTCTCTTACACTCTGCTACTGTCTATAACACTCTCTTACACTCTGTTACTGTCTATTACACTCTGCTACAGTCTCTTACACTGTCTTACACTATGTTACACTCTGCTCCAGTCTATTACACTCTGCTATTGTCTCTTACACTCTGCTACTGTCTATAACACTCTCTTACACTCTGTTACTGTCTATTACACTCTGCGACTGTCTCTTCAACTCTCTTACACTCTTCTGCTGTCTCTTACACTCTGTTACTGTCTCTTACACTATGTTACACTCTCTTACACTCTGTAACTGTCTCTTACACTCTCTTACACTCTGTTACTGTCTCCTATACTCTGTTACTGTCTCCTATACTCTGTTACACTCTCTTACACTCTGCTGCTGTCTCTTACACTCTGTTACTGTCTCTTACACTCTGTTACTGTCTCTTACACTCTTACACTCTCTTACACTCTCTTACACTCTCTTACACTCTCCTACTGTCTCTTACACCCTCTTACACTCTGTTACTGTCTCTTACACTCTGTTACTGTCTCTTAAACTCTGCTACTGTCTATAACACTCTCGTACACTCTGTTACTGTCTATTACACTCTGCTACTGTCTCTTACACTCTCTTACACTATGTTACACTCTGCTACAGTCTATTACACTCTGCTACTGTCTCTTACACTCTGCTATTGTCTCTTACACTCTGCTACTGTCTCTTACACTCTGCTACTGTCTATAACACTCTCTTACACTCTGTTACTGTCTATTACACTCTGCTACTGTCTCTTACACTCTCTTACACTGTTACACTCTGCTACAGTCTATTACACTCTGCTACTGTCTCTTACACTCTGCTATTGTCTCTTACACTCTGCTACTGTCTATAACACTCTCTTACACTCTCTTACACTCTGCTACTGTCTTTTACACCCTCTTACACTCTGTTACTGTCTCTTACACTCTCTTACACTCTGTTACACTCTCTTACACGCTGTTACACTCTCTTACACGCTGTTACACCCTCTTACACACTGTTACTGTCTCTTACACTCTCTTACACTCTGCTACTGTCTCTTACACTCTGTTACTGTTTCTTACACTCTGCTACTGTCTCTAACACTCTGCTACTGTCTCTTTCACTCTGCTACTGTCTCTTACACTCTGCTACTATCTCTTACGCTCTGTTACTGTGTCTTACACTGTACTACACTGTCATACACTCTGTTACTGTATCTTACACTATGTTACTGTCTCGTACACTCTGTTACTGTCTCTTACACTCTGTTACTGTCTCCTATACTCTGTTACTGTCTCTTACACCCTGTTACACTCTCTTACACTCTGCTACTGTCTCTTACACTCTACTACACTCTCGTACACTCTGTTACTGTCTATTACACTCTCTTACACTCTGCTGCTGTCTCTTACACTCTGTTACTGTCTCTTACACTCTGTTACTGTCTCTTACACTCCTATCTCTTACACTCTACTACACTCTACTACTGTCTCTTTCACTCTGCTACTGTCTCTTTCACTCTGTTACTGTCTCTTACACTCTGTGACTGTCTCTTACACTCTGCTACTGTCTATAACACTCTCTTACACTATGTTACACTCTGCTACTGTCTCTTACACTCTGCTATTGTCTCTTACACTCTTCTACTGTCTCTTACACTCTATTACACTCTGTTACTGTCTATTACACTCTGCTACTGTCTCTTACACTCTCTTACACTATGTTACACTCTCTTACACTCTGCTGCTGTCTCTTACACTCTGTTACTGTCTCTTACACTCTGTTACTGTCTCTTACACTCTCCTACACTCTGTTACTGTCTCTTACACTCTGTTGCACTCTCTTACACGCTGTTACACTCTCTTACACTGTGTTACTGTCTCTTACACTCTCTTACACTCTGCTACTGTCTCTTACACTCTGCTACTGTCTCTTACACTCTGCTACTCTCTCTTTCACTTTGCTTCTGTCTCTTACACACTGCTACTGTCTCTTACGCTCTGTTACTGTCTCTTACACTCTACTACACTCTCGTATACTCATTTACTGTCTCTTACACTCTGTTACTGTCTCTTACACTCTGTTACTGTCTCTTACACTCTCTTACACTCTGCTGCTGTCTCTTACACTCTTTTACTGTCTCTTACACTCTGTTACTGTCTATTACACTCTCTTACACTCTCCTACACTCTTCTACTGTCTCTTACACCCCCTTACACTCTGTTACTGTCTCTTACACTCCCTTACACTCTGTTACACTCTCTTACATGCTGTTACACTCTCTTACATGCTGTTACACTCTCTTACACGCTGTTACACCCTCTTACACACTGTTACTGTCTCTTACACTCTCTTACACTCTGCTACTATCTCTTACACTCTGTTACTGTCTCTTACACTCTGCTACTGTCTCTTACACTCTGCTACTGTCTCTTTCACTCTGCTACTGTCTCTTACACTGTCTTACACTATGTTACACTCTCTTACACTCTGCTGCTGTCTCATATACTCTGTTACTGTCTCTTACACAGGTTTACGATGTCTACGCGAAGAGATACCCAAAGACGTTCACAGTATACTGAGATCATTCGGGACCATGTGGTCCTAGAGGACGGTATATGCCATGTGACGCTCTCTTACACTCTACTACACTCTACTACTGTCTCTTTCACTCTGCTACTGTCTCTTACACTCTGTTACTGTCTCTTACACTCTGTTACTGTCTCTTACACTCTGTTACAGTCTCTTACACTCTTCTACTGTATCTTACACTCTGCTATTGTCTCTTACACTCTGCAACTGTCTATAACACTCTCTTACACTCTGTTACTGTCTATTACACTCTGCTACTGTCTCTTACACTCTCTTACACTCTGCTACACTCTATTACACTCTGCTACACTCTATTACACTCTGCTATTGTCTCTTACACTCTGCTACTGTCTATAACACTCTCTTACACTCTGTTACTGTCTATTACACTCTGCTACTGTCTCTTACACTCTCTTACACTATGTTACACTCTGCTACAGTCTATTACACTCTGCTACTGTCTCTTACACTCTGCTATTGTCTCTTACACTCTGCGACTGTCTCTTCAACTCTCTTACACTCTTCTGCTGTCTCTTACACTCTGTTACTGTCTCTTACACTATGTTACACTCTCTTACACTCTGTAACTGTCTCTTACACTCTCTTACACTCTGTTACTGTCTCCTATACTCTGTTACTGTCTCCTATACTCTGTTACACTCTCTTACACTCTGCTGCTGTCTCTTACACTCTGTTACTGTCTCTTACACTCTGTTACTGTCTCTTACACTCTCTTACACTCTCTTACACTCTCCTACACTCTGCTACTGTCTCTTACACCCTCTTACACTCTGTTACTGTCTCTTACACTCTGTTACTGTCTCTTAAACTCTGCTACTGTCTATAACACTCTCTTACACTCTGTTACTGTCTATTACACTCTGCTACTGTCTCTTACACTCTCTTACACTATGTTACACGCTGCTACAGTCTATTACACTCTGCTACTGTCTCTTACACTCTGCTATTGTCTCTTACACTCTGCTACTGTCTATAACACTCTCTTACACTCTGTTACTGTCTATTACACTCTGCTACTGTCTCTTACACTCTCTTACACTCTGCTGCTGTCTATTACACTCTGCTACTGTCTCTTACACTCTGCTATTGTCTATAACACTCTGCTACTGTCTATAACACTCTCTTACACTCTGTTACTGTCTATTACACTCTGCTACTGTCTCTTACACTCTCTTACACTCTGCTGCTGTCTCTTACACACTGTTACTGTCTCTTACACTCTGTTACACTCTCTTACACTCTCTTACACTCTGTAACTGTCTCTTACACTCTCTTACACTCTGTTACTGTCTCCTATACTCTGTTACACTTTCTTACACTCCACTACTGTCTCATATACTCTTTTACTGTCTCTTACACAGGTTTACGAGGTCTACGCGAAGAGATCCCCAAAGACGTTCACAGTATACTGAGATCATTCAGGACTATGTGATCCTAGAGGACGGTATATGCCATGTGACACTCTCTTACACTCTACTACACTCTACTACTGTCTCTTTCACTCTGCTACTGTCTCTTACACTCTGTTACTGTCTTTTACACTCTGTTACTGTCTCTTACACTCTGCTACTGTATCTTACACTCTGCTATTGTCTCTTACACTCTGCTACTGTCTATAACACTCTCTTACACTCTGTTACTGTCTATTACACTCTGCTACTGTCTCTTACACTCTCTTACATTATGTTACACTCTCTTACACTCTGCTGCTGACTCTTACACTCTGTTACTGTCTCTGACACTCTCCTACACTCTGTTACTGTCTATTACACTCTGCTACTGTCTCTTTCACTCTCTTACACTATGTTACACTCTCTTACACTCTGCTGCTGTCTCTTACACTCTGTTACTGTCTCTTACACTCTGTTACTGTCTCTTACACTCTACTACACTCTGTTACTGTCTCTTACACTCTCTTACACTCTGTTACACTCTCTTACATGCTGTTACACTCTCTTACACTCTGTTACTGTCTCTTGCACTCTCTTACACTCTGCTACTGTCTCTTACACTCTGCTACTGTCTCTTACACTCTGCTACTCTCTCTTTCACTCTGCTTCTGTCTCTTACACTCTGCTACTGTCTCTTACGCTCTGTTACTGTCTCTTACACTCTGTTACACTCTCTTACACTCTGCTGCTGTCTCTTACACTCTGTTACTGTCTCTTACACTCTTACTGTCTCTTACACTCTCTTACACTCTCCTACACTCTGCTACTGTCTCTTACACCCTCTTACACTCTGTTACTGTCTCTTACACTCTGTTACTGTCTCTTACACTCTCCTACACTATGTTACTGTCTCTTACACTCTCTTACACTCTGTTACACTCTTTTACAGTCTGTAACTGTCTCTTACACTCTCTTACACTCTGCTACTGTCTATAACACTCTCTTACACTCTGTTACTGTCTATTACACTCTGCTACTGTCTCTTACACTCTCTTACACTATGTTACACTCTGCTACAGTCTATTACACTCTGCTACTGTCTCTTACACTCTGCTATTGTCTCTTACACTCTGATACTGTCTATAACACTCTCTTACACTCTGTTACTGTCTATTACACTCTGCTACTGTCTCTTACACTCTCTTACACTCTGCTGCTGTCTATTACACTCTGCTACTGTCTCTTACACTCTGCTATTGTCTATAACACTCTGCTACTGTCTATAACACTCTCTTACACTCTGTTACTGTCTATTACACTCCGCTACTGTCTCTTACACTCTCTTACACTCTGTTACACTCTGTTACAGTCTATTACACTCTGCTACTGTCTCTTACACTCTGCTATTGTCTCTTGCACTCTGCTACTGTCTATAACACTCTCTTACACTCTGTTACTGTCTATTACACTCTGCTATTGTCTCTTACACTCTCTTACACTCTGTTACACTCTGCTACAGTCTATTACACTCTGCTACTGTCTCTTACACTCTGCTACTGTCTCTTACACTCTATTACACTCTGTTACTGTCTATTACACTCTGCTACTGTCTCTTACACTCTCTTACACTCTTCTGCTGTCTCTTACACTCTGTTACTGTCTCTTACACTATGTTACACTCTCTTACACTCTGTAACTGTCTCTTACACTCTCTTACACTCTCTTACACTCTGTTACTGTCTCCTATACTCTGTTACTGTCTCCTATACTCTGTTACTGTCTCCTATACTCTGTTACACTCTCTTACACTCTGCTGCTGTCTCTTACACTCTGTTACTGTCTCTTACACTCTCTTACACTCTCTTACACTCTCTTACACTCTCCTACTGTCTCTTACACCCTCTTACACTCTGTTACTGTCTCTTACACTCTGTTACTGTCTCTTAAACTCTGCTACTGTCTATAACACTCTCGTACACTCTGTTACTGTCTATTACACTCTGCTACTGTCTCTTACACTCTCTTACACTATGTTACACTCTGCTACAGTCTATTACACTCTGCTACTGTCTCTTACACTCTGCTATTGTCTCTTACACTCTGCTACTGTCTCTTACACTCTGCTACTGTCTATAACACTCTCTTACACTCTGTTACTGTCTATTACACTCTGCTACTGTCTCTTACACTCTCTTACACTGTTACACTCTGCTACAGTCTATTACACTCTGCTACTGTCTCTTACACTCTGCTATTGTCTCTTACACTCTGCTACTGTCTATAACACTCTCTTACACTCTCTTACACTCTGCTACTGTCTCTTACACTCTGTTACTGTCTCTTACACTCTCCTACACTATGTTACTGTCTCTTACACTCTCTTACACTCTGTTACACTCTCTTACACGCTGTAACTGTCTCTTACACTCTCTTACACTCTGCTACTGTCTATAACACTCTCTTACACTCTGTTACTGTCTATTACACTCTGCTACTGTCTCTTACACTCTCTTACACTATGTTACACTCTGCTACAGTCTATTACACTCTGCTACTGTCTCTTACACTCTGCTATTGTCTCTTACACTCTGCTACTGTCTATAACACTCTCTTACACTCTGTTACTGTCTATTACACTCTGCTACTGTCTCTTACACTCTCTTACACTCTGCTGCTGTCTATTACACTCTGCTACTGTCTCTTACACTCTGCTATTGTCTCTTACACTCTGCTACTGTCTATAACACTCTCTTACACTCTGTTACTGTCTATTACACTCTGCTACAGTCTCTTACACTGTCTTACACTATGTTACACTCTGCTCCAGTCTATTACACTCTGCTATTGTCTCTTACACTCTGCTACTGTCTATAACACTCTCTTACACTCTGTTACTGTCTATTACACTCTGCGACTGTCTCTTCAACTCTCTTACACTCTTCTGCTGTCTCTTACACTCTGTTACTGTCTCTTACACTATGTTACACTCTCTTACACTCTGTAACTGTCTCTTACACTCTCTTACACTCTGTTACTGTCTCCTATACTCTGTTACTGTCTCCTATACTCTGTTACACTCTCTTACACTCTGCTGCTGTCTCTTACACTCTGTTACTGTCTCTTACACTCTGTTACTGTCTCTTACACTCTCTTACACTCTCTTACACTCTCCTACACTCTGTTACTGTCTCTTACACCCTCTTACACTCTTACTGTCTCTTACACTCTGTTACTGTCTCTTAAACTCTGCTACTGTCTATAACACTCTCTTACACTCTATTACTGTCTATTACACTCTGCTACTGTCTCTTACACTCTCTTACACTATTTTACACTCTGCTACAGTCTATTACACTCTGCTACTGTCTCTTACACTCTGCTATTGTCCCTTACACTCTGCTACTGTCTATAACACTCTCTTACACTCTCTTACTGTCTCTTACACTCTGTTACTGTCTCTTACACTCTCCTACACTATGTTACTGTCTCTTACACTCTCTTACACTCTGTTACACTCTCTTACACTCTGTAACTGTCTCTTACACTCTCTTACACTCTGCTACTGTCTATAACACTCTCTTACACTCTGTTACTGTCTATTACACTCTGCTACTGTCTCTTACACTCTCTTACACTATGTTACACTCTGCTACAGTCTATTACACTCTGCTACTGTCTCTTACACTCTGCTATTGTCTCTTACACTCTGCTACTGTCTATAACACTCTCTTACACTCTGTTACTATCTATTACACTCTGCTACTGTCTCTTACACTCTCTTACACTCTGCTGCTGTCTATTACACTCTGCTACTGTCTCTTACACTCTGCTATTGTCTATAACACTCTGCTACTGTCTATAACACTCTCTTACACTCTGTTACTGTCTATTACACTCTGCTACTGTCTCTTACACTCTCTTACACTCTGCTGCTGTCTCTTACACTCTGTTACTGTCTCTTACCCTCTGTTACACTCTCTTACACTCTGTTACACTCTCTTACACTCTGTAACTGTCTCTTACACTCTCTTACACTCTGTTACTGTCTCCTATACTCTGTTACACTTTCTTACACTCCACTACTGTCTCATATACTCTTTTACTGTCTCTTACACAGGTTTACGAGGTCTACGCGAAGAGATCCCCAAAGACGTTCACAGTATACTGAGATCATTCAGGACTATGTGATCCTAGAGGACGGTATATGCCATGTGACACTCTCTTACACTCTACTACACTCTACTACTGTCTCTTTCACTCTGCTACTGTCTCTTACACTCTGTTACTGTCTTTTACACTCTGTTACTGTCTCTTACACTCTGCTACTGTATCTTACACTCTGCTATTGTCTCTTACACTCTGTTACTGTCTATTACACTCTGCTACTGTCTCTTACACTATCTTACACTATGTTACACTCTCTTACACTCTGCTGCTGACTCTTACACTCTGTTACTGTCTCTGACACTCTCCTACACTCTGTTACTGTCTATTACACTCTGCTACTGTCTCCTTCACTCTCTTACACTATGTTACACTCTCTTACACTCTGCTGCTGTCTCTTACACTCTGTTACTGTCTCTTACACTCTGTTACTGTCTCTTACACTCTACTACACTCTGTTACTGTCTCTTACACTCTCTTACACTCTGTTACACTCTCTTACATGCTGTTACACTCTCTTACACTCTGTTACTGTCTCTTACACTCTCTTACACTCTGCTACTGTCTCTTACACTCTGCTACTCTCTCTTTCACTCTGCTTCTGTCTCTTACACTCTGCTACTGTCTCTTACGCTCTGTTACTGTCTCTTACACTCTGTTACACTCTCTTACACTCTGCTGCTGTCTCTTACACTCTGTTACTGTCTCTTACACTCTTACTGTCTCTTACACTCTCTTACACTCTCCTACACTCTGCTACTGTCTCTTACACCCTCTTACACTCTGTTACTGTCTCTTACACTCTGTTACTGTCTCTTACACTCTCCTACACTATGTTACTGTCTCTTACACTCTCTTACACTCTGTTACACTCTCTTACACTCTGTAACTGTCTCTTACACTGTCTTACACTCTGCTACTGTCTATAACACTCTCTTACACTCTGTTACTGTCTATTACACTCTGCTACTGTCTCTTACACTCTCTTACACTATGTTACACTCTGCTACTGTCTCTTACACTCTGCTATTGTCTCTTACACTCTGCTACTGTCTATAACACTCTCTTACACTCTGTTACTGTCTATTACACTCTGCTACTGTCTCTTACACTCTCTTACACTCTGCTGCTGTCTATTACACTCTGCTACTGTCTCTTACACTCTGCTATTGTCTATAACACTCTGCTACTGTCTATAACACTCTCTTACACTCTGTTACTGTCTATTACACTCTGCTACTGTCTCTTACACTCTCTTACACTCTGCTGCTGTCTCTTACACTCTGTTACTGTCTCTTACACTCTGTTACACTCTCTTACACTCTCTTACACTCTGTAACTGTCTCTTACACTCTCTTACACTCTGTTACTGTCTCCTATACTCTGTTACACTTTCTTACACTCCACTACTGTCTCATATACTCTTTTACTGTCTCTTACACAGGTTTACGAGGTCTACGCGAAGAGATCCCCAAAGACGTTCACAGTATACTGAGATCATTCAGGACTATGTGATCCTAGAGGACGGTATATGCCATGTGACACTCTCTTACACTCTACTACACTCTACTACTGTCTCTTTCACTCTGCTACTGTCTCTTACACTCTGTTACTGTCTTTTACACTCTGTTACTGTCTCTTACACTCTGCTACTGTATCTTACACTCTGCTATTGTCTCTTACACTCTGCTACTGTCTATAACACTCTCTTACACTCTGTTACTGTCTATTACACTCTGCTACTATCTCTTACACTCTCTTACACTATGTTACACTCTCTTACACTCTGCTGCTGACTCTTACACTCTGTTACTGTCTCTGACACTCTCCTACACTCTGTTACTGTCTATTACACTCTGCTACTGTCTCTTTCACTCTCTTACACTATGTTACACTCTCTTACACTCTGCTGCTGTCTCTTACACTCTGTTACTGTCTCTTACACTCTGTTACTGTCTCTTACACTCTGTTACTGTCTCTTACACTCTCCTACACTCTGTTACTGTCTCTTACACTCTCTTACACTCTGTTACACTCTCTTACATGCTGTTACACTCTCCTACACTCTGTTACTGTCTATTACACTCTGCTACTGTCTCTTTCACTCTCTTACACTATGTTACACTCTCTTACACTCTGCTGCTGTCTCTTACACTCTGTTACTGTCTCTTACACTCTGTTACTGTCTCTTACACTCTCTTACACTCTGTTACCGTCTCCTATACTCTGTTACTGTCTCCTATGCTCTGTCACACTCTCTTACACTCCGCTACTGTCTCATATACTCTTTTACTGTCTCTTACACAGGTTTACGATGTCTACGCGAAGAGATCCCCAAAGACGTTCACAGTATACTGAGATCATTCAGGACTATGTGATCCTAGAGGACGGTATATGCCATGTGACACTCTGGTACACTCTACTACACTCTACTACTGCCTCTTTCACTCTGCTACTGTCTCTTACACTCTGTTACTGTCTCTTACACTTTGCTACTGTATCTTACACTCTGCTATTGTCTCTTACACTCTGCTACTGTCTATAACACTCTCTTACACTCTGTTACTGTCTATTACACTCTGCTACTGTCTCTTACACTCTCTTACACTCTGCTGCTGTCAATTACACTCTGCTACTGTCTCTTACACTCTGCTATTGTCTATAACACTCTGCTACTGTCTATAACACTCTCTTACACTCTGTTACTGTCTATTACACTCCGCTACTGTCTCTTACACTCTCTTACACTCTGTTACACTCTGTTACAGTCTATTACACTCTGCTACTGTCTCTTACACTCTGCTATTGTCTCTTGCACTCTGCTACTGTCTATAACACTCTCTTACACTCTGTTACTGTCTATTACACTCTGCTATTGTCTCTTACACTCTCTTACACTCTGT
The DNA here is from genome assembly GCA_029215755.1 of Spea hammondii. Lineage (NCBI taxonomy): Eukaryota > Metazoa > Chordata > Amphibia > Anura > Pelobatidae > Spea > Spea hammondii. Next base: position 32,097,523 of record JARDYJ010000012.1, on the reverse strand, counting down.
TACACTCTGCTACAGTCTATTACACTCTGCTACTGTCTCTTACACTCTGCTACTGTCTCTTACACTCTATTACACTCTGTTACTGTCTATTACACTCTGCTACTGTCTCTTACACTCTCTTACACTATGGTACACTCTCTAACACTCTGCTGCTGTCTCTTACACTCTGTTACTGTCTCTTACACTCCGTTACTGTCTCTTACACTCTCCTACACTCTGTTACTGTCTCTTACACTCTGTTACACTCTCTTACTGTCTCTTACACTCTGTTACACTCTCTTACACGCTGTTACACTCTCTTACACTCTGTTACTGTCTCTTACACTCTTACACTCTGCTACTGTCTCTTACACTCTGCTACTGTCTCTTACACTCTGCTACTCTCTCTTTCACTTTGCTTCTGTCTCTTACACACTGCTACTGTCTCTTACGCTGTGTTACTGTCTCTTACACTCTACTACACTCTCGTATACTCTGTTACTGTCTCTTACACTCTGTTACTGTCTCGTACACTCTGTTACTGTCTCGTACACTCTGTTACTGTCTCGTACACTCTGTTACTGTCTCTTACACTCTGTTACACTCTCTTACACTCTGTTACTGTCTCTTACACTCTTACACTCTGCTGCTGTCTCTTACACTCTGTTACTGTCTCTTACACTCTGTTACTGTCTATTACACTCTGCTACTGTCTCTTACACTCTGCTATTGTCTCTTGCACTCTGCTACTGTCTATAACACTCTCTTACACTCTGTTACTGTCTATTACACTCTGCTATTGTCTCTTACACTCTCTTACACTCTGTTACACTCTGCTACAGTCTATTACACTCTGCTACTGTCTCTTACACTCTGCTATTGTCTCTTACACTCTGCTACTGTCTCTTACACTCTATTACACTCTGTTACTGTCTATTACACTCTGCTACTATCTCTTTCACTCTCTTACACTATGTTACACACTCTTACACTCTGCTGCTGTCTCTTACACTCTGTTACTGTCTCTTACACTCTGTTACTGTCTCTTACACTCTCTTACACTCTGTTACACTCTCTTACATGCTGTTACACTCTCTTACACTCTGTTACTGTCTATTACACTCTCTTACACTCTGCTACTGTCTCTTACACTCTGCTACTCTCTCTTTCACTCTGCTTCTGTCTCTTACACTCTGCTACTGTCTCTTACGCTCTGTTACTGTCTCTTACACTCTGTTACACTCTCTTACACTCTGCTGCTGTCTCTTACACTCTGTTACTGTCTCTTACACTCTGTTACTGTCTCTTACACTCTCTTACACTCTCCTACACTCTGCTACTGTCTCTTACACCCTCTTACACTCTGTTACTGTCTCTTACACTCTGTTACTGTCTCTTAAACTCTGCTACTGTCTATAACACTCTCTTACACTCTGTTAATGTCTATTACACTCTGCTACTGTCTCTTACACTCTCTTACACTGTTACACTCTGCTACAGTCTATTACACTCTGCTACTGTCTCTTACACTCTGCTATTGTCTCTTACACTCTGCTACTGTCTATAACACTCTCTTACACTCTGTTACTGTCTATTACACTCTGCTACTGTCTCTTACACTCTCTTACACTCTGCTGCTGTCTCTTACACTCTGCTATTGTCTCTTACACTCTGCTACTGTCTATAACACTCTCTTACACTCTGTTACTGTCTATTACACTCTGCTACAGTCTCTTACACTCTCTTACACTATGTTACACTCTGCTCCAGTCTATTACACTCTGCTATTGTCTCTTACACTCTGCTACTGTCTATAACACTCTCTTACACTCTGTTACTGTCTATTACACTCTGTGACTGTCTCTTCAACTCTCTTACACTCTTCTGCTGTCTCTTACACTCTGTTACTGTCTCTTACACTATGTTACACTCTCTTACACTCTGTAACTGTCTCTTACACTCTCTTACACTCTGTTACTGTCTCCTATACTCTGTTACTGTCTCCTATACTCTGTTACACTCTCTTACACTCTGCTGCTGTCTCTTACACTCTGTTACTGTCTCTTACACTCTGTTACTGTCTCTTACACTCTCCTACACTCTCCTACACTCTTCTACTGTCTCTTACACCCCCTTATACTCTGTTACTGTCTCTTACACTCCCTTACACTCTGTTACACTCTCTTACATGCTGTTACACTCTCTTACACGCTGTTACACCCTCTTACACACTGTTACTGTCTCTTACACTCTCTTACACTCTGCTACTATCTCTTACACTCTGTTACTGTCTCTTACACTCTGCTACTGTCTCTTACACTCTACTACTGTCTCTTTCACTCTGCTACTGTCTCTTACACTCTGCTACTATCTCTTACGCTCTGTTACTGTCTCTTACACTCTACTACACTCTCATACACTCTGTTACTGTATCTTACACTCTGTTACTGTCTCTTACACTCTGTTACTGTCTCTTACACTCTGCTATTGTCTCTTACACTCTGCTACTGTCTATAACACTGTCTTACACTCTGTTACTGTCTATTACACTCTGCTACTGTCTCTTTCACTCTCTTACACTATGTTACACTCTCTTACACTCTGTTACTGTCTCTTACACTCTGTTACTGTCTCTTACACTCTCCTACACTCTGTTACTGTCTCCTACACTCTCTTACACTCTGTTACACTCTCTTACACGCTGTTACACTCTATTACACTCTGTTAATTTCTCTTACACTCTCTTACACTCTGCTACTGTCTCTTACACTCTGCTACTCTCTCTTTCACTCTGTTTCTGTCTCTTACACTCTGCTTCTGTCTCTTATGCTCTGTTACTGTCTCTTATGCTCTGTTACTGTCTCTTACACTCTACTACACTCTCGTACACTCTGTTACTGTCTCTTAAACTCTGTTACACTCTCTTACACTCTCTTACACTCTCCTACACTCTGCTACTGTCTCTTACACCCTCTTACACTCTTACTGTCTCTTACACTCTGTTACTGTCTCTTAAACTCTGCTACTGTCTATAACACTCTCTTACACTCTATTACTGTCTATTACACTCTGCTACTGTCTCTTACACTCTCTTACACTATTTTACACTCTGCTACTGTCTCTTACACTCTGCTACTGTCTCTTACACTCTGCTATTGTCCCTTACACTCTGCTACTGTCTATAACACTCTCTTACACTCTCTTACTGTCTCTTACACTCTGTTACTGTCTCTTACACTCTCCTACACTATGTTACTGTCTCTTACACTCTCTTACACTCTGTTACACTCTCTTACACTCTGTAACTGTCTCTTACACTCTCTTACACTCTGCTACTGTCTATAACACTCTCTTACACTCTGTTACTGTCTATTACACTCTGCTACTGTCTCTTACACTCTCTTACACTATGTTACACTCTGCTACAGTCTATTACACTCTGCTACTGTCTCTTACACTCTGCTATTGTCTCTTACACTCTGCTACTGTCTATAACACTCTCTTACACTCTGTTACTGTCTATTACACTCTGCTACTGTCTCTTACACTCTCTTACACTCTGCTGCTGTCTATTACACTCTGCTACTGTCTCTTACACTCTGCTATTGTCTCTTACACTCTGCTACTGTCTATAACACTCTCTTACACTCTGTTACTGTCTATTACACTCTGCTACAGTCTCTTACACTGTCTTACACTATGTTACACTCTGCTCCAGTCTATTACACTCTGCTATTGTCTCTTACACTCTGCTACTGTCTATAACACTCTCTTACACTCTGTTACTGTCTATTACACTCTGCGACTGTCTCTTCAACTCTCTTACACTCTTCTGCTGTCTCTTACACTCTGTTACTGTCTCTTACACTATGTTACACTCTCTTACACTCTGTAACTGTCTCTTACACTCTCTTACACTCTGTTACTGTCTCCTATACTCTGTTACTGTCTCCTATACTCTGTTACACTCTCTTACACTCTGCTGCTGTCTCTTACACTCTGTTACTGTCTCTTACACTCTGTTACTGTCTCTTACACTCTTACACTCTCTTACACTCTCTTACACTCTCTTACACTCTCCTACTGTCTCTTACACCCTCTTACACTCTGTTACTGTCTCTTACACTCTGTTACTGTCTCTTAAACTCTGCTACTGTCTATAACACTCTCGTACACTCTGTTACTGTCTATTACACTCTGCTACTGTCTCTTACACTCTCTTACACTATGTTACACTCTGCTACAGTCTATTACACTCTGCTACTGTCTCTTACACTCTGCTATTGTCTCTTACACTCTGCTACTGTCTATAACACTCTCTTACACTCTCTTACACTCTGCTACTGTCTTTTACACCCTCTTACACTCTGTTACTGTCTCTTACACTCTCTTACACTCTGTTACACTCTCTTACACGCTGTTACACTCTCTTACACGCTGTTACACCCTCTTACACACTGTTACTGTCTCTTACACTCTCTTACACTCTGCTACTGTCTCTTACACTCTGTTACTGTTTCTTACACTCTGCTACTGTCTCTAACACTCTGCTACTGTCTCTTTCACTCTGCTACTGTCTCTTACACTCTGCTACTATCTCTTACGCTCTGTTACTGTGTCTTACACTGTACTACACTGTCATACACTCTGTTACTGTATCTTACACTATGTTACTGTCTCGTACACTCTGTTACTGTCTCTTACACTCTGTTACTGTCTCCTATACTCTGTTACTGTCTCTTACACCCTGTTACACTCTCTTACACTCTGCTACTGTCTCTTACACTCTACTACACTCTCGTACACTCTGTTACTGTCTATTACACTCTCTTACACTCTGCTGCTGTCTCTTACACTCTGTTACTGTCTCTTACACTCTGTTACTGTCTCTTACACTCCTATCTCTTACACTCTACTACACTCTACTACTGTCTCTTTCACTCTGCTACTGTCTCTTTCACTCTGTTACTGTCTCTTACACTCTGTGACTGTCTCTTACACTCTGCTACTGTCTATAACACTCTCTTACACTATGTTACACTCTGCTACTGTCTCTTACACTCTGCTATTGTCTCTTACACTCTTCTACTGTCTCTTACACTCTATTACACTCTGTTACTGTCTATTACACTCTGTTACTTTCTCTTACACTCTCTTACACTATGTTACACTCTCTTACACTCTGCTGCTGTCTCTTACACTCTGTTACTGTCTCTTACACTCTGTTACTGTCTCTTACACTCTCCTACACTCTGTTACTGTCTCTTACACTCTGTTGCACTCTCTTACACGCTGTTACACTCTCTTACACTGTGTTACTGTCTCTTACACTCTCTTACACTCTGCTACTGTCTCTTACACTCTGCTACTGTCTCTTACACTCTGCTACTCTCTCTTTCACTTTGCTTCTGTCTCTTACACACTGCTACTGTCTCTTACGCTCTGTTACTGTCTCTTACACTCTACTACACTCTCGTATACTCATTTACTGTCTCTTACACTCTGTTACTGTCTCTTACACTCTGTTACACTCTCTTAAACTCTGTTACTGTCTCTTACACTCTCTTACACTCTGCTGCTGTCTCTTACACTCTGTTACTGTCTCTTACACTCTGTTACTGTCTATTACACTCTCTTACACTCTCCTACACTCTCCTACACTCTTCTACTGTCTCTTACACCCCCTTACACTCTGTTACTGTCTCTTACACTCCCTTACACTCTGTTACACTCTCTTACATGCTGTTACACTCTCTTACACGCTGTTACACCCTCTTACACACTGTTACTGTCTCTTACACTCTCTTACACTCTGCTACTATCTCTTACACTCTGTTACTGTCTCTTACACTCTGCTACTGTCTCTTACACTCTACTACTGTCTCTTTCACTCTGCTACTGTCTCTTACACTCTGCTACTATCTCTTACGCTCTGTTACTGTCTCTTACACTCTACTACACTCTCATACACTCTGTTACTGTATCTTACACTCTGTTACTGTCTCTTACACTCTGTTACTGTCTCTTACACTCTGCTATTGTCTCTTACACTCTGCTACTGTCTATAACACTGTCTTACACTCTGTTACTGTCTATTACACTCTGCTACTGTCTCTTTCACTCTCTTACACTATGTTACACTCTCTTACACTCTGCTGCTGTCTCTTACACTCTGTTACTGTCTCTTACACTCTGTTACTGTCTCTTACACTCTCCTACACTCTGTTACTGTCTCCTACACTCTCTTACACTCTGTTACACTCTCTTACACGCTGTTACACTCTATTACACTCTGTTAATTTCTCTTACACTCTCTTACACTCTGCTACTGTCTCTTACACTCTGCTACTCTCTCTTTCACTCTGTTTCTGTCTCTTACACTCTGCTTCTGTCTCTTATGCTCTGTTACTGTCTCTTATACTCTGTTACTGTCTCTTACACTCTACTACACTCTCGTACACTCTGTTACTGTCTCTTAAACTCTGTTACACTCTCTTACACTCTGTTACTGTCTCTTACACTCTGCTGCTGTCTCTTACACTCTGTTACTGTCTCTTACACTCTCTTACACTCTCCTACACTCTGCTACTGTCTCTTACACCCTCTTACACTCTTACTGTCTCTTACACTCTGTTACTGTCTCTTAAACTCTGCTACTGTCTATAACACTCTCTTACACTCTATTACTGTCTATTACACTCTGCTACTGTCTCTTACACTCTCTTACACTATTTTACACTCTGCTACAGTCTATTACACTCTGCTACTGTCTCTTACACTCTGCTATTGTCCCTTACACTCTGCTACTGTCTATAACACTCTCTTACACTCTATTACTGTCTCTTACACTCTGTTACTGTCTCTTAAACTCTCCTACACTATGTTACTGTCTCTTACACTCTCTTACACTCTGTTACACTCTCTTACACTCTGTAACTGTCTCTTACACTCTCTTACACTCTGCTACTGTCTATAACACTCTCTTACACTCTGTTACTGTCTATTACACTCTGCTACTGTCTCTTACACTCTCTTACACTATGTTACACTCTGCTACAGTCTATTACACTCTGCTACTGTCTCTTACACTCTGCTATTGTCTCTTACACTCTGCTACTGTCTATAACACTCTCTTACACTCTGTTACTATCTATTACACTCTGCTACTGTCTCTTACACTCTCTTACACTCTGCTGCTGTCTATTACACTCTGCTACTGTCTCTTACACTCTGCTATTGTCTATAACACTCTGCTACTGTATATAACACTCTCTTACACTCTGTTACTGTCTATTACACTCTGCTACTGTCTCTTACACTCTCTTACACTCTGCTGCTGTCTCTTACACTCTGTTACTGTCTCTTACACTCTGTTACACTCTCTTACACTCTCTTACACTCTGTAACTGTCTCTTACACTCTCTTACACTCTGTTACTGTCTCCTATACTCTGTTACACTTTCTTACACTCCACTACTGTCTCATATACTCTTTTACTGTCTCTTACACAGGTTTACGAGGTCTACGCGAAGAGATCCCCAAAGACGTTCACAGTATACTGAGATCATTCAGGACTATGTGATCCTAGAGGACGGTATATGCCATGTGACACTCTCTTACACTCTACTACACTCTACTACTGTCTCTTTCACTCTGCTACTGTCTCTTACACTCTGTTACTGTCTTTTACACTCTGTTACTGTCTCTTACACTCTGCTACTGTATCTTACACTCTGCTATTGTCTCTTACACTCTGCTACTGTCTATAACACTCTCTTACACTCTGTTACTGTCTATTACACTCTGCTACTGTCTCTTACACTCTCTTACACTATGTTACACTCTCTTACACTCTGCTGCTGACTCTTACACTCTGTTACTGTCTCTGACACTCTCCTACACTCTGTTACTGTCTATTACACTCTGCTACTGTCTCTTTCACTCTCTTACACTATGTTACACTCTCTTACACTCTGCTGCTGTCTCTTACACTCTGTTACTGTCTCTTACACTCTGTTACTGTCTCTTACACTCTACTACACTCTGTTACTGTCTCTTACACTCTCTTACATGCTGTTACACTCTCTTACACTCTGTTACTGTCTCTTACACTCTCTTACACTCTGCTACTGTCTCTTACACTCTGCTACTGTCTCTTACACTCTGCTACTCTCTCTTTCACTCTGCTACTCTCTCTTTCACTCTGCTTCTGTCTCTTACACTCTGCTACTGTCTCTTACGCTCTGTTACTGTCTCTTACACTCTGTTACACTCTCTTACACTCTGCTGCTGTCTCTTACACTCTGTTACTGTCTCTTACACTCTTACTGTCTCTTACACTCTCTTACACTCTCCTACACTCTGCTACTGTCTCTTACACCCTCTTACACTCTGTTACTGTCTCTTACACTCTGTTACTGTCTCTTACACTCTCCTACACTATGTTACTGTCTCTTACACTCTCTTACACTCTGTTACACTCTTTTACACTCTGTAACTGTCTCTTACACTCTCTTACACTCTGCTACTGTCTATAACACTCTCTTACACTCTGTTACTGTCTATTACACTCTGCTACAGTCTATTACACTCTGCTACTGTCTCTTACACTCTGCTATTGTCTCTTACACTCTGATACTGTCTATAACACTCTCTTACACTCTGTTACTGTCTATTACACTCTGCTACTGTCTCTTACACTCTCTTACACTCTGCTGCTGTCTATTACACTCTGCTACTGTCTCTTACACTCTGCTATTGTCTATAACACTATGCTACTGTCTATAACACTCTGTTACACTCTGTTACTGTCTATTACACTCCGCTACTGTCTCTTACACTCTCTTACACTCTGTTACACTCTGTTACAGTATATTACACTCTGCTACTGTCTCTTACACTCTGCTATTGTCTCTTGCACTCTGCTACTGTCTATAACACTCTCTTACACTCTGTTACTGTCTATTACACTCTGCTATTGTCTCTTACACTCTCTTACACTCTGTTACACTCTGCTACAGTCTATTACACTCTGCTACTGTCTCTTACACTCTGCTACTGTCTCTTACACTCTATTACACTCTGTTACTGTCTATTACACTCTGCTACTGTCTCTTACACTCTCTTACACTATGTTACACTCTCTAACACTCTGCTGCTGTCTCTTACACTCTGTTACTGTCTCTTACACTCCGTTACTGTCTCTTACACTCTCCTACACTCTGTTACTGTCTCTTACACTCTGTTACACTCTCTTACTGTCTCTTACACTCTGTTACACTCTCTTACACGCTGTTACACTCTCTTACACTCTGTTACTGTCTCTTACACTCTTACACTCTTACACTCTGCTACTGTCTCTTACACTCTGCTACTGTCTCTTACACTCTGCTACTCTCTCTTTCACTTTGCTTCTGTCTCTTACACACTGCTACTGTCTCTTACGCTGTGTTACTGTCTCTTACACTCTACTACACTCTCGTATACTCTGTTACTGTCTCTTACACTCTGTTACTGTCTCGTACACTCTGTTACTGTCTCGTACACTCTGTTACTGTCTCGTACACTCTGTTACTGTCTCTTACACTCTGTTACACTCTCTTACACTCTGTTACTGTCTCTTACACTCTTACACTCTGCTGCTGTCTCTTACACTCTGTTACTGTCTCTTACACTCTGTTACTGTATATTACACTCTGCTACTGTCTCTTACACTCTGCTATTGTCTCTTGCACTCTGCTACTGTCTATAACACTCTCTTACACTCTGTTACTGTCTATTACACTCTGCTATTGTCTCTTACACTCTCTTACACTCTGTTACACTCTGCTACAGTCTATTACACTCTGCTACTGTCTCTTACACTCTGCTATTGTCTCTTACACTCTGCTACTGTCTCTTACACTCTATTACACTCTGTTACTGTCTATTACACTCTGCTACTATCTCTTTCACTCTCTTACACTATGTTACACACTCTTACACTCTGCTGCTGTCTCTTACACTCTGTTACTGTCTCTTACACTCTGTTACTGTCTCTTACACTCTCTTACACTCTGTTACACTCTCTTACATGCTGTTACACTCTCTTACACTCTGTTACTGTCTATTACACTCTCTTACACTCTGCTACTGTCTCTTACTCTCTGCTACTGTCTCTTACACTCTGCTACTCTCTCTTTCACTCTGCTTCTGTCTCTTACACTCTGCTACTGTCTCTTACGCTCTGTTACTGTCTCTTACACTCTGTTACACTCTCTTACACTCTGCTGCTGTCTCTTACACTCTGTTACTGTCTCTTACACTCTGTTACTGTCTCTTACACTCTCTTACACTCTCCTACACTCTGCTACTGTCTCTTACACCCTCTTACACTCTGTTACTGTCTCTTACACTCTGTTACTGTCTCTTAAACTCTGCTACTGTCTATAACACTCTCTTACACTCTGTTAATGTCTATTACACTCTGCTACTGTCTCTTACACTCTCTTACACTGTTACACTCTGCTACAGTCTATTACACTCTGCTACTGTCTCTTACACTCTGCTATTGTCTCTTACACTCTGCTACTGTCTATAACACTCTCTTACACTCTGTTACTGTCTATTACACTCTGCTACTGTCTCTTACACTCTCTTACACTCTGCTGCTGTCTATTACACTCTGCTACTGTCTCTTACACTCTGCTATTGTCTCTTACACTCTGCTACTGTCTATAACACTCTCTTACACTCTGTTACTGTCTATTACACTCTGCTACAGTCTCTTACACTCTCTTACACTATGTTACACTCTGCTCCAGTCTATTACACTCTGCTATTGTCTCTTACACTCTGCTACTGTCTATAACACTCTCTTACACTCTGTTACTGTCTATTACACTCTGCTACTGTCTCTTACACTCTCTTACACTCTGCTGCTGTCTATTACACTCTGCTACTGTCTCTTACACTCTGCTATTGTCTCTTACACTCTGCTACTGTCTATAACACTCTCTTACACTCTGTTACTGTCTATTACACTCTGCTACAGTCTCTTACACTGTCTTACACTATGTTACACTCTGCTCCAGTCTATTACACTCTGCTATTGTCTCTTACACTCTGCTACTGTCTATAACACTCTCTTACACTCTGTTAATGTCTATTACACTCTGCGACTGTCTCTTCAACTCTCTTACACTCTTCTGCTGTCTCTTACACTCTGTTACTGTCTCTTACACTATGTTACACTCTCTTACACTCTGTAACTGTCTCTTACACTCTCTTACACTCTGTTACTGTCTCCTATACTCTGTTACTGTCTCCTATACTCTGTTACTGTCTCCTATACTCTGTTACACTCTCATACACTCTGCTGCTGTCTCTTACACTCTGTTACTGTCTCTTACACTCTCTTACACTCTCTTACACTCTCTCACACTCTCTTACACTCTCCTACTGTCTCTTACACCCTCTTACACTCTGTTACTGTCTCTTACACTCTGTTACTGTCTCTTAAACTCTGCTACTGTCTATAACACTCTCGTACACTCTGTTACTGTCTATTACACTCTGCTACTGTCTCTTACACTCTCTTACACTATGTTACACTCTGCTACAGTCTATTACACTCTGCTACTGTCTCTTACACTCTGCTATTGTCTCTTACACTCTGCTACTGTCTCTTACACTCTGTTACTGTCTATAACACTCTCTTATACTCTGTTACTGTCTATTACACTCTGCTACTGTCTCTTACACTCTCTTACACTGTTACACTCTGCTATAGTCTATTACACTCTGCTACTGTCTCTTACACTCTGCTATTGTCTCTTACACTCTCTTACACTCTGCTACTGTCTCTTACACCCTCTTACACTCTGTTACTGTCTCTTACACTCTCTTACACTCTGTTACACTCTCTTACACGCTGTTACACTCTCTTACACGCTGTTACACCCTCTTACACACTGTTACTGTCTCTTACACTCTCCTACACTCTGCTACTGTCTCTTACACTCTGTTACTGTTTCTTACACTCTGCTACTGTCTCTAACACTCTGCTACTGTCTCTTTCACTCTGCTACTGTCTCTTACACTCTGCTACTATCTCTTACGCTCTGTTACTGTGTCTTACACTGTACTACACTGTCATACACTCTGTTACTGTATCTTACACTATGTTACTGTATCTTACACTATGTTACTGTCTCGTACACTCTGTTACTGTCTCTTACACTCTGTTACTGTCTCCTATACTCTGTTACTGTCTCTTACACCCTGTTACACTCTCTTACACTCTGCTACTGTCTCTTACACTCTACTACACTCTCGTATACTCTGTTACTGTCTATTACACTCTCTTACACTCTGCTGCTGTCTCTTACACTCTGTTACTGTCTCTTACACTCTGTTACTGTCTCTTACACTCCTATCTCTTACACTCTACTACACTCTACTACTGTCTCTTTCACTCTGCTACTGTCTCTTTCACTCTGTTACTGTCTCTTACACTCTGTTACTGTCTCTTACACTCTGCTATTGTCTCTTACACTCTGCTACTGTCTCTTACACTCTATTACACTCTGTTACTGTCTATTACACTCTGCTACTGTCTCTTACACTCTCTTACACTATGTTACACTCTGCTACTGTCTCTTACACTCTGCTATTGTCTCTTACACTCTGCTACTGTCTCTTACACTCTATTACACTCTGTTACTGTCTATTACACTCTGCTACTGTCTCTTACACTCTCTTACACTATGTTACACTCTCTTACACTCTGCTGCTGTCTCTTACACTCTGTTACTGTCTCTTACACTCTGTTACTGTCTCTTACACTCTCCTACACTCTGTTACTATCTCTTACACTCTCTTACACTCTCTTACTGTCTCTTACACTCTGTTACACTCTCTTACACGCTGTTACACTCTCTTACACTCTGTTACTGTCTCTTACACTCTCTTACACTCTGCTACTGTCTCTTACACTCTGCTACTGTCTATTACACTCTGCTACTCTCTCTTTCACTTTGCTTCTGCCTCTTACACACTGCTACTGTCTCTTACGCTCTGTTACTGTCTCTTACACTCTACTACACTCTCGTATACTCTGTTACTGTCTCTTACACTCTGTTACTGTCTCTTACACTCTGTTACACTCTCTTAAACTCTGTTACTGTCTCTTACACTCTCTTACACTCTGCTGCTGTCTCTTACACTCTGTTACTGTCTCTTACACTCTGTTACTGTCTATTACACTCTCTTACACTCTCCTACACTCTCCTACACTCTTCTACTGTCTCTTACACCCCCTTACACTCTGTTACTGTCTCTTACACTCCCTTACACTCTGTTACACTCTCTTACATGCTGTTACACTCTCTTACACGCTGTTACACCCTCTTACACACTGTTACTGTCTCTTACACTCTCTTACTCTCTGCTACTATCTCTTACACTCTGTTACTGTCTCTTACACTCTGCTACTGTCTCTTACACTCTACTACTGTCTCTTTCACTCTGCTACTGTCTCTTACACTCTGCTACTATCTCTTACGCTCTGTTACTGTCTCTTACACTCTACTACACTCTCATACACTCTGTTACTGTATCTTACACTCTGTTACTGTCTCTTACACTCTGTTACTGTCTCTTACACTCTGCTATTGTCTCTTACACTCTGCTACTGTCTATAACACTGTCTTACACTCTGTTACTGTCTATTACACTCTGCTACTGTCTCTTTCACTCTCTTACACTATGTTACACTCTCTTACACTCTGTTACTGTCTCTTACACTCTGTTACTGTCTCTTACACTCTCCTACACTCTGTTACTGTCTCCTACACTCTCTTACACTCTGTTACACTCTCTTACACGCTGTTACACTCTATTACACTCTGTTAATTTCTCTTACACTCTCTTACACTCTGCTACTGTCTCTTACACTCTGCTACTCTCTCTTTCACTCTGTTTCTGTCTCTTACACTCTGCTTCTGTCTCTTATGCTCTGTTACTGTCTCTTATGCTCTGTTACTGTCTCTTACACTCTACTACACTCTCGTACACTCTGTTACTGTCTCTTAAACTCTGTTACACTCTCTTACACTCTCTTACACTCTCCTACAGTCTCTTACACCCTCTTACACTCTTACTGTCTCTTACACTCTGTTACTGTCTCTTAAACTCTGCTACTGTCTATAACACTCTCTTACACTCTATTACTGTCTATTACACTCTGCTACTGTCTCTTACACTCTCTTACACTATTTTACACTCTGCTACTGTCTCTTACACTCTGCTACTGTCTCTTACACTCTGCTATTGTCCCTTACACTCTGCTACTGTCTATAACACTCTCTTACACTCTCTTACTGTCTCTTACACTCTGTTACTGTCTCTTACACTCTCCTACACTATGTTACTGTCTCTTACACTCTCTTACACTCTGTTACACTCTCTTACACTCTGTAACTGTCTCTTACACTCTCTTACACTCTGCTACTGTCTATAACACTCTCTTACACTCTGTTACTGTCTATTACACTCTGCTACTGTCTCTTACACTCTCTTACACTATGTTACACTCTGCTACAGTCTATTACACTCTGCTACTGTCTCTTACACTCTGCTATTGTCTCTTACACTCTGCTACTGTCTATAACACTCTCTTACACTCTGTTACTGTCTATTACACTCTGCTACTGTCTCTTACACTCTCTTACACTCTGCTGCTGTCTATTACACTCTGCTACTGTCTCTTACACTCTGCTATTGTCTCTTACACTCTGCTACTGTCTATAACACTCTCTTACACTCTGTTACTGTCTATTACACTCTGCTACAGTCTCTTACACTGTCTTACACTATGTTACACTCTGCTCCAGTCTATTACACTCTGCTATTGTCTCTTACACTCTGCTACTGTCTATAACACTCTCTTACACTCTGTTACTGTCTATTACACTCTGCGACTGTCTCTTCAACTCTCTTACACTCTTCTGCTGTCTCTTACACTCTGTTACTGTCTCTTACACTATGTTACACTCTCTTACACTCTGTAACTGTCTCTTACACTCTCTTACACTCTGTTACTGTCTCCTATACTCTGTTACTGTCTCCTATACTCTGTTACACTCTCTTACACTCTGCTGCTGTCTCTTACACTCTGTTACTGTCTCTTACACTCTGTTACTGTCTCTTACACTCTTACACTCTCTTACACTCTCTTACACTCTCTTACACTCTCCTACTGTCTCTTACACCCTCTTACACTCTGTTACTGTCTCTTACACTCTGTTACTGTCTCTTAAACTCTGCTACTGTCTATAACACTCTCGTACACTCTGTTACTGTCTATTACACTCTGCTACTGTCTCTTACACTCTCTTACACTATGTTACACTCTGCTACAGTCTATTACACTCTGCTACTGTCTCTTACACTCTGCTATTGTCTCTTACACTCTGCTACTGTCTCTTACACTCTGCTACTGTCTATAACACTCTCTTACACTCTGTTACTGTCTATTACACTCTGCTACTGTCTCTTACACTCTCTTACACTGTTACACTCTGCTACAGTCTATTACACTCTGCTACTGTCTCTTACACTCTGCTATTGTCTCTTACACTCTGCTACTGTCTATAACACTCTCTTACACTCTCTTACACTCTGCTACTGTCTTTTACACCCTCTTACACTCTGTTACTGTCTCTTACACTCTCTTACACTCTGTTACACTCTCTTACACGCTGTTACACTCTCTTACACGCTGTTACACCCTCTTACACACTGTTACTGTCTCTTACACTCTCTTACACTCTGCTACTGTCTCTTACACTCTGTTACTGTTTCTTACACTCTGCTACTGTCTCTAACACTCTGCTACTGTCTCTTTCACTCTGCTACTGTCTCTTACACTCTGCTACTATCTCTTACGCTCTGTTACTGTGTCTTACACTGTACTACACTGTCATACACTCTGTTACTGTATCTTACACTATGTTACTGTCTCGTACACTCTGTTACTGTCTCTTACACTCTGTTACTGTCTCCTATACTCTGTTACTGTCTCTTACACCCTGTTACACTCTCTTACACTCTGCTACTGTCTCTTACACTCTACTACACTCTCGTACACTCTGTTACTGTCTATTACACTCTCTTACACTCTGCTGCTGTCTCTTACACTCTGTTACTGTCTCTTACACTCTGTTACTGTCTCTTACACTCCTATCTCTTACACTCTACTACACTCTACTACTGTCTCTTTCACTCTGCTACTGTCTCTTTCACTCTGTTACTGTCTCTTACACTCTGTGACTGTCTCTTACACTCTGCTACTGTCTATAACACTCTCTTACACTATGTTACACTCTGCTACTGTCTCTTACACTCTGCTATTGTCTCTTACACTCTTCTACTGTCTCTTACACTCTATTACACTCTGTTACTGTCTATTACACTCTGCTACTGTCTCTTACACTCTCTTACACTATGTTACACTCTCTTACACTCTGCTGCTGTCTCTTACACTCTGTTACTGTCTCTTACACTCTGTTACTGTCTCTTACACTCTCCTACACTCTGTTACTGTCTCTTACACTCTGTTGCACTCTCTTACACGCTGTTACACTCTCTTACACTGTGTTACTGTCTCTTACACTCTCTTACACTCTGCTACTGTCTCTTACACTCTGCTACTGTCTCTTACACTCTGCTACTCTCTCTTTCACTTTGCTTCTGTCTCTTACACACTGCTACTGTCTCTTACGCTCTGTTACTGTCTCTTACACTCTACTACACTCTCGTATACTCATTTACTGTCTCTTACACTCTGTTACTGTCTCTTACACTCTGTTACTGTCTCTTACACTCTGTTACTGTCTCTTACACTCTCTTACACTCTGCTGCTGTCTCTTACACTCTTTTACTGTCTCTTACACTCTGTTACTGTCTATTACACTCTCTTACACTCTCCTACACTCTTCTACTGTCTCTTACACCCCCTTACACTCTGTTACTGTCTCTTACACTCCCTTACACTCTGTTACACTCTCTTACATGCTGTTACACTCTCTTACATGCTGTTACACTCTCTTACACGCTGTTACACCCTCTTACACACTGTTACTGTCTCTTACACTCTCTTACACTCTGCTACTATCTCTTACACTCTGTTACTGTCTCTTACACTCTGCTACTGTCTCTTACACTCTGCTACTGTCTCTTTCACTCTGCTACTGTCTCTTACACTGTCTTACACTATGTTACACTCTCTTACACTCTGCTGCTGTCTCATATACTCTGTTACTGTCTCTTACACAGGTTTACGATGTCTACGCGAAGAGATACCCAAAGACGTTCACAGTATACTGAGATCATTCGGGACCATGTGGTCCTAGAGGACGGTATATGCCATGTGACGCTCTCTTACACTCTACTACACTCTACTACTGTCTCTTTCACTCTGCTACTGTCTCTTACACTCTGTTACTGTCTCTTACACTCTGTTACTGTCTCTTACACTCTGTTACAGTCTCTTACACTCTTCTACTGTATCTTACACTCTGCTATTGTCTCTTACACTCTGCAACTGTCTATAACACTCTCTTACACTCTGTTACTGTCTATTACACTCTGCTACTGTCTCTTACACTCTCTTACACTCTGCTACACTCTATTACACTCTGCTACACTCTATTACACTCTGCTATTGTCTCTTACACTCTGCTACTGTCTATAACACTCTCTTACACTCTGTTACTGTCTATTACACTCTGCTACTGTCTCTTACACTCTCTTACACTATGTTACACTCTGCTACAGTCTATTACACTCTGCTACTGTCTCTTACACTCTGCTATTGTCTCTTACACTCTGCGACTGTCTCTTCAACTCTCTTACACTCTTCTGCTGTCTCTTACACTCTGTTACTGTCTCTTACACTATGTTACACTCTCTTACACTCTGTAACTGTCTCTTACACTCTCTTACACTCTGTTACTGTCTCCTATACTCTGTTACTGTCTCCTATACTCTGTTACACTCTCTTACACTCTGCTGCTGTCTCTTACACTCTGTTACTGTCTCTTACACTCTGTTACTGTCTCTTACACTCTCTTACACTCTCTTACACTCTCCTACACTCTGCTACTGTCTCTTACACCCTCTTACACTCTGTTACTGTCTCTTACACTCTGTTACTGTCTCTTAAACTCTGCTACTGTCTATAACACTCTCTTACACTCTGTTACTGTCTATTACACTCTGCTACTGTCTCTTACACTCTCTTACACTATGTTACACGCTGCTACAGTCTATTACACTCTGCTACTGTCTCTTACACTCTGCTATTGTCTCTTACACTCTGCTACTGTCTATAACACTCTCTTACACTCTGTTACTGTCTATTACACTCTGCTACTGTCTCTTACACTCTCTTACACTCTGCTGCTGTCTATTACACTCTGCTACTGTCTCTTACACTCTGCTATTGTCTATAACACTCTGCTACTGTCTATAACACTCTCTTACACTCTGTTACTGTCTATTACACTCTGCTACTGTCTCTTACACTCTCTTACACTCTGCTGCTGTCTCTTACACACTGTTACTGTCTCTTACACTCTGTTACACTCTCTTACACTCTCTTACACTCTGTAACTGTCTCTTACACTCTCTTACACTCTGTTACTGTCTCCTATACTCTGTTACACTTTCTTACACTCCACTACTGTCTCATATACTCTTTTACTGTCTCTTACACAGGTTTACGAGGTCTACGCGAAGAGATCCCCAAAGACGTTCACAGTATACTGAGATCATTCAGGACTATGTGATCCTAGAGGACGGTATATGCCATGTGACACTCTCTTACACTCTACTACACTCTACTACTGTCTCTTTCACTCTGCTACTGTCTCTTACACTCTGTTACTGTCTTTTACACTCTGTTACTGTCTCTTACACTCTGCTACTGTATCTTACACTCTGCTATTGTCTCTTACACTCTGCTACTGTCTATAACACTCTCTTACACTCTGTTACTGTCTATTACACTCTGCTACTGTCTCTTACACTCTCTTACATTATGTTACACTCTCTTACACTCTGCTGCTGACTCTTACACTCTGTTACTGTCTCTGACACTCTCCTACACTCTGTTACTGTCTATTACACTCTGCTACTGTCTCTTTCACTCTCTTACACTATGTTACACTCTCTTACACTCTGCTGCTGTCTCTTACACTCTGTTACTGTCTCTTACACTCTGTTACTGTCTCTTACACTCTACTACACTCTGTTACTGTCTCTTACACTCTCTTACACTCTGTTACACTCTCTTACATGCTGTTACACTCTCTTACACTCTGTTACTGTCTCTTGCACTCTCTTACACTCTGCTACTGTCTCTTACACTCTGCTACTGTCTCTTACACTCTGCTACTCTCTCTTTCACTCTGCTTCTGTCTCTTACACTCTGCTACTGTCTCTTACGCTCTGTTACTGTCTCTTACACTCTGTTACACTCTCTTACACTCTGCTGCTGTCTCTTACACTCTGTTACTGTCTCTTACACTCTTACTGTCTCTTACACTCTCTTACACTCTCCTACACTCTGCTACTGTCTCTTACACCCTCTTACACTCTGTTACTGTCTCTTACACTCTGTTACTGTCTCTTACACTCTCCTACACTATGTTACTGTCTCTTACACTCTCTTACACTCTGTTACACTCTTTTACAGTCTGTAACTGTCTCTTACACTCTCTTACACTCTGCTACTGTCTATAACACTCTCTTACACTCTGTTACTGTCTATTACACTCTGCTACTGTCTTTTACACTCTCTTACACTATGTTACACTCTGCTACAGTCTATTACACTCTGCTACTGTCTCTTACACTCTGCTATTGTCTCTTACACTCTGATACTGTCTATAACACTCTCTTACACTCTGTTACTGTCTATTACACTCTGCTACTGTCTCTTACACTCTCTTACACTCTGCTGCTGTCTATTACACTCTGCTACTGTCTCTTACACTCTGCTATTGTCTATAACACTCTGCTACTGTCTATAACACTCTCTTACACTCTGTTACTGTCTATTACACTCCGCTACTGTCTCTTACACTCTCTTACACTCTGTTACACTCTGTTACAGTCTATTACACTCTGCTACTGTCTCTTACACTCTGCTATTGTCTCTTGCACTCTGCTACTGTCTATAACACTCTCTTACACTCTGTTACTGTCTATTACACTCTGCTATTGTCTCTTACACTCTCTTACACTCTGTTACACTCTGCTACAGTCTATTACACTCTGCTACTGTCTCTTACACTCTGCTACTGTCTCTTACACTCTATTACACTCTGTTACTGTCTATTACACTCTGCTACTGTCTCTTACACTCTCTTACACTCTTCTGCTGTCTCTTACACTCTGTTACTGTCTCTTACACTATGTTACACTCTCTTACACTCTGTAACTGTCTCTTACACTCTCTTACACTCTCTTACACTCTGTTACTGTCTGCTATACTCTGTTACTGTCTCCTATACTCTGTTACTGTCTCCTATACTCTGTTACACTCTCTTACACTCTGCTGCTGTCTCTTACACTCTGTTACTGTCTCTTACACTCTCTTACACTCTCTTACACTCTCTTACACTCTCCTACTGTCTCTTACACCCTCTTACACTCTGTTACTGTCTCTTACACTCTGTTACTGTCTCTTAAACTCTGCTACTGTCTATAACACTCTCGTACACTCTGTTACTGTCTATTACACTCTGCTACTGTCTCTTACACTCTCTTACACTATGTTACACTCTGCTACAGTCTATTACACTCTGCTACTGTCTCTTACACTCTGCTATTGTCTCTTACACTCTGCTACTGTCTCTTACACTCTGCTACTGTCTATAACACTCTCTTACACTCTGTTACTGTCTATTACACTCTGCTACTGTCTCTTACACTCTCTTACACTGTTACACTCTGCTACAGTCTATTACACTCTGCTACTGTCTCTTACACTCTGCTATTGTCTCTTACACTCTGCTACTGTCTATAACACTCTCTTACACTCTCTTACACTCTGCTACTGTCTCTTACACTCTGTTACTGTCTCTTACACTCTCCTACACTATGTTACTGTCTCTTACACTCTCTTACACTCTGTTACACTCTCTTACACGCTGTAACTGTCTCTTACACTCTCTTACACTCTGCTACTGTCTATAACACTCTCTTACACTCTGTTACTGTCTATTACACTCTGCTACTGTCTCTTACACTCTCTTACACTATGTTACACTCTGCTACAGTCTATTACACTCTGCTACTGTCTCTTACACTCTGCTATTGTCTCTTACACTCTGCTACTGTCTATAACACTCTCTTACACTCTGTTACTGTCTATTACACTCTGCTACTGTCTCTTACACTCTCTTACACTCTGCTGCTGTCTATTACACTCTGCTACTGTCTCTTACACTCTGCTATTGTCTCTTACACTCTGCTACTGTCTATAACACTCTCTTACACTCTGTTACTGTCTATTACACTCTGCTACAGTCTCTTACACTGTCTTACACTATGTTACACTCTGCTCCAGTCTATTACACTCTGCTATTGTCTCTTACACTCTGCTACTGTCTATAACACTCTCTTACACTCTGTTACTGTCTATTACACTCTGCGACTGTCTCTTCAACTCTCTTACACTCTTCTGCTGTCTCTTACACTCTGTTACTGTCTCTTACACTATGTTACACTCTCTTACACTCTGTAACTGTCTCTTACACTCTCTTACACTCTGTTACTGTCTCCTATACTCTGTTACTGTCTCCTATACTCTGTTACACTCTCTTACACTCTGCTGCTGTCTCTTACACTCTGTTACTGTCTCTTACACTCTGTTACTGTCTCTTACACTCTCTTACACTCTCTTACACTCTCCTACACTCTGTTACTGTCTCTTACACCCTCTTACACTCTTACTGTCTCTTACACTCTGTTACTGTCTCTTAAACTCTGCTACTGTCTATAACACTCTCTTACACTCTATTACTGTCTATTACACTCTGCTACTGTCTCTTACACTCTCTTACACTATTTTACACTCTGCTACAGTCTATTACACTCTGCTACTGTCTCTTACACTCTGCTATTGTCCCTTACACTCTGCTACTGTCTATAACACTCTCTTACACTCTCTTACTGTCTCTTACACTCTGTTACTGTCTCTTACACTCTCCTACACTATGTTACTGTCTCTTACACTCTCTTACACTCTGTTACACTCTCTTACACTCTGTAACTGTCTCTTACACTCTCTTACACTCTGCTACTGTCTATAACACTCTCTTACACTCTGTTACTGTCTATTACACTCTGCTACTGTCTCTTACACTCTCTTACACTATGTTACACTCTGCTACAGTCTATTACACTCTGCTACTGTCTCTTACACTCTGCTATTGTCTCTTACACTCTGCTACTGTCTATAACACTCTCTTACACTCTGTTACTATCTATTACACTCTGCTACTGTCTCTTACACTCTCTTACACTCTGCTGCTGTCTATTACACTCTGCTACTGTCTCTTACACTCTGCTATTGTCTATAACACTCTGCTACTGTCTATAACACTCTCTTACACTCTGTTACTGTCTATTACACTCTGCTACTGTCTCTTACACTCTCTTACACTCTGCTGCTGTCTCTTACACTCTGTTACTGTCTCTTACCCTCTGTTACACTCTCTTACACTCTGTTACACTCTCTTACACTCTGTAACTGTCTCTTACACTCTCTTACAATCTGTTACTGTCTCCTATACTCTGTTACACTTTCTTACACTCCACTACTGTCTCATATACTCTTTTACTGTCTCTTACACAGGTTTACGAGGTCTACGCGAAGAGATCCCCAAAGACGTTCACAGTATACTGAGATCATTCAGGACTATGTGATCCTAGAGGACGGTATATGCCATGTGACACTCTCTTACACTCTACTACACTCTACTACTGTCTCTTTCACTCTGCTACTGTCTCTTACACTCTGTTACTGTCTTTTACACTCTGTTACTGTCTCTTACACTCTGCTACTGTATCTTACACTCTGCTATTGTCTCTTACACTCTGTTACTGTCTATTACACTCTGCTACTGTCTCTTACACTATCTTACACTATGTTACACTCTCTTACACTCTGCTGCTGACTCTTACACTCTGTTACTGTCTCTGACACTCTCCTACACTCTGTTACTGTCTATTACACTCTGCTACTGTCTCTTTCACTCTCTTACACTATGTTACACTCTCTTACACTCTGCTGCTGTCTCTTACACTCTGTTACTGTCTCTTACACTCTGTTACTGTCTCTTACACTCTACTACACTCTGTTACTGTCTCTTACACTCTCTTACACTCTGTTACACTCTCTTACATGCTGTTACACTCTCTTACACTCTGTTACTGTCTCTTACACTCTCTTACACTCTGCTACTGTCTCTTACACTCTGCTACTCTCTCTTTCACTCTGCTTCTGTCTCTTACACTCTGCTACTGTCTCTTACGCTCTGTTACTGTCTCTTACACTCTGTTACACTCTCTTACACTCTGCTGCTGTCTCTTACACTCTGTTACTGTCTCTTACACTCTTACTGTCTCTTACACTCTCTTACACTCTCCTACACTCTGCTACTGTCTCTTACACCCTCTTACACTCTGTTACTGTCTCTTACACTCTGTTACTGTCTCTTACACTCTCCTACACTATGTTACTGTCTCTTACACTCTCTTACACTCTGTTACACTCTCTTACACTCTGTAACTGTCTCTTACACTGTCTTACACTCTGCTACTGTCTATAACACTCTCTTACACTCTGTTACTGTCTATTACACTCTGCTACTGTCTCTTACACTCTCTTACACTATGTTACACTCTGCTACTGTCTCTTACACTCTGCTATTGTCTCTTACACTCTGCTACTGTCTATAACACTCTCTTACACTCTGTTACTGTCTATTACACTCTGCTACTGTCTCTTACACTCTCTTACACTCTGCTGCTGTCTATTACACTCTGCTACTGTCTCTTACACTCTGCTATTGTCTATAACACTCTGCTACTGTCTATAACACTCTCTTACACTCTGTTACTGTCTATTACACTCTGCTACTGTCTCTTACACACTCTTACACTCTGCTGCTGTCTCTTACACTCTGTTACTGTCTCTTACACTCTGTTACACTCTCTTACACTCACTTACACTCTGTAACTGTCTCTTACACTCTCTTACACTCTGTTACTGTCTCCTATACTCTGTTACACTTTCTTACACTCCACTACTGTCTCATATACTCTTTTACTGTCTCTTACACAGGTTTACGAGGTCTACGCGAAGAGATCCCCAAAGACGTTCACAGTATACTGAGATCATTCAGGACTATGTGATCCTAGAGGACGGTATATGCCATGTGACACTCTCTTACACTCTACTACACTCTACTACTGTCTCTTTCACTCTGCTACTGTCTCTTACACTCTGTTACTGTCTTTTACACTCTGTTACTGTCTCTTACACTCTGCTACTGTATCTTACACTCTGCTATTGTCTCTTACACTCTGCTACTGTCTATAACACTCTCTTACACTCTGTTACTGTCTATTACACTCTGCTACTATCTCTTACACTCTCTTACACTATGTTACACTCTCTTACACTCTGCTGCTGACTCTTACACTCTGTTACTGTCTCTGACACTCTCCTACACTCTGTTACTGTCTATTACACTCTGCTACTGTCTCTTTCACTCTCTTACACTATGTTACACTCTCTTACACTCTGCTGCTGTCTCTTACACTCTGTTACTGTCTCTTACACTCTGTTACTGTCTCTTACACTCTGTTACTGTCTCTTACACTCTCCTACACTCTGTTACTGTCTCTTACACTCTCTTACACTCTGTTACACTCTCTTACATGCTGTTACACTCTCCTACACTCTGTTACTGTCTATTACACTCTGCTACTGTCTCTTTCACTCTCTTACACTATGTTACACTCTCTTACACTCTGCTGCTGTCTCTTACACTCTGTTACTGTCTCTTACACTCTGTTACTGTCTCTTACACTCTCTTACACTCTGTTACCGTCTCCTATACTCTGTTACTGTCTCCTATGCTCTGTCACACTCTCTTACACTCCGCTACTGTCTCATATACTCTTTTACTGTCTCTTACACAGGTTTACGATGTCTACGCGAAGAGATCCCCAAAGACGTTCACAGTATACTGAGATAATTCAGGACTATGTGATCCTAGAGGACGGTATATGCCATGTGACACTCTGGTACACTCTACTACACTCTACTACTGCCTCTTTCACTCTGCTACTGTCTCTTACACTCTGTTACTGTCTCTTACACTTTGCTACTGTATCTTACACTCTGCTATTGTCTCTTACACTCTGCTACTGTCTATAACACTCTCTTACACTCTGTTACTGTCTATTACACTCTGCTACTGTCTCTTACACTCTCTTACACTCTGCTGCTGTCAATTACACTCTGCTACTGTCTCTTACACTCTGCTATTGTCTATAACACTCTGCTACTGTCTATAACACTCTCTTACACTCTGTTACTGTCTATTACACTCCGCTACTGTCTCTTACACTCTCTTACACTCTGTTACACTCTGTTACAGTCTATTACACTCTGCTACTGTCTCTTACACTCTGCTATTGTCTCTTGCACTCTGCTACTGTCTATAACACTCTCTTACACTCTGTTACTGTCTATTACACTCTGCTATTGTCTCTTACACTCTCTTACACTCTGTTACACTCTGCTACAGTCTATTACACTCTGCTACTGTCTCTTACACTCTGCTACTGTCTCTTACACTCTATTACACTCTGTTACTGTCTATTACACTCTGCTACTGTCTCTTACACTCTCTTACACTATGGTACACTCTCTAACACTCTGCTGCTGTCTCTTACACTCTGTTACTGTCTCTTACACTCCGTTACTGTCTCTTACACTCTCCTACACTCTGTTACTGTCTCTTACACTCTGTTACACTCTCTTACTGTCTCTTACACTCTGTTACACTCTCTTACACGCTGTTACACTCTCTTACACTCTGTTACTGTCTCTTACACTCTTACACTCTGCTACTGTCTCTTACACTCTGCTACTGTCTCTTACACTCTGCTACTCTCTCTTTCACTTTGCTTCTGTCTCTTACACACTGCTACTGTCTCTTACGCTGTGTTACTGTCTCTTACACTCTACTACACTCTCGTATACTCTGTTACTGTCTCTTACACTCTGTTACTGTCTCGTACACTCTGTTACTGTCTCGTACACTCTGTTACTGTCTCGTACACTCTGTTACTGTCTCTTACACTCTGTTACACTCTCTTACACTCTGTTACTGTCTCTTACACTCTTACACTCTGCTGCTGTCTCTTACACTCTGTTACTGTCTCTTACACTCTGTTACTGTCTATTACACTCTGCTACTGTCTCTTACACTCTGCTATTGTCTCTTGCACTCTGCTACTGTCTATAACACTCTCTTACACTCTGTTACTGTCTATTACACTCTGCTATTGTCTCTTACACTCTCTTACACTCTGTTACACTCTGCTACAGTCTATTACACTCTGCTACTGTCTCTTACACTCTGCTATTGTCTCTTACACTCTGCTACTGTCTCTTACACTCTATTACACTCTGTTACTGTCTATTACACTCTGCTACTATCTCTTTCACTCTCTTACACTATGTTACACACTCTTACACTCTGCTGCTGTCTCTTACACTCTGTTACTGTCTCTTACACTCTGTTACTGTCTCTTACACTCTCTTACACTCTGTTACACTCTCTTACATGCTGTTACACTCTCTTACACTCTGTTACTGTCTATTACACTCTCTTACACTCTGCTACTGTCTCTTACACTCTGCTACTCTCTCTTTCACTCTGCTTCTGTCTCTTACACTCTGCTACTGTCTCTTACGCTCTGTTACTGTCTCTTACACTCTGTTACACTCTCTTACACTCTGCTGCTGTCTCTTACACTCTGTTACTGTCTCTTACACTCTGTTACTGTCTCTTACACTCTCTTACACTCTCCTACACTCTGCTACTGTCTCTTACACCCTCTTACACTCTGTTACTGTCTCTTACACTCTGTTACTGTCTCTTAAACTCTGCTACTGTCTATAACACTCTCTTACACTCTGTTAATGTCTATTACACTCTGCTACTGTCTCTTACACTCTCTTACACTGTTACACTCTGCTACAGTCTATTACACTCTGCTACTGTCTCTTACACTCTGCTATTGTCTCTTACACTCTGCTACTGTCTATAACACTCTCTTACACTCTGTTACTGTCTATTACACTCTGCTACTGTCTCTTACACTCTCTTACACTCTGCTGCTGTCTCTTACACTCTGCTATTGTCTCTTACACTCTGCTACTGTCTATAACACTCTCTTACACTCTGTTACTGTCTATTACACTCTGCTACTGTCTCTTACACTCTCTTACACTATGTTACACTCTGCTACAGTCTATTACACTCTGCTACTGTCTCTTACACTCTGCTATTGTCTCTTACACTCTGCTACTGTCTATAACACTCTCTTACACTCTGTTACTGTCTATTACACTCTGCTACTGTCTCTTACACTCTCTTACACTCTGCTGCTGTCTATTACACTCTGCTACTGTCTCTTACACTCTGCTATTGTCTCTTACACTCTGCTACTGTCTATAACACTCTCTTACACTCTGTTACTGTCTATTACACTCTGCTACAGTCTCTTACACTGTCTTACACTATGTTACACTCTGCTCCAGTCTATTACACTCTGCTATTGTCTCTTACACTCTGCTACTGTCTATAACACTCTCTTACACTTTGTTACTGTCTATTACACTCTGCGACTGTCTCTTCAACTCTCTTACACTCTTCTGCTGTCTCTTACACTCTGTTACTGTCTCTTACACTATGTTACACTCTCTTACACTCTGTAACTGTCTCTTACACTCTCTTACACTCTGTTACTGTCTCCTATACTCTGTTACTGTCTCCTATACTCTGTTACACTCTCTTACACTCTGCTCCTGTCTCTTACACTCTGTTACCGTCTCTTACACTCTGTTACTGTCTCTTACACTCTTACACTCTCTTACACTCTCTTACACTCTCTTACACTCTCCTACTGTCTCTTACACCCTCTTACACTCTGTTACTGTCTCTTACACTCTGTTACTGTCTCTTAAACTCTGCTACTGTCTATAACACTCTCGTACACTCTGTTACTGTCTATTACACTCTGCTACTGTCTCTTACACTCTCTTACACTATGTTACACTCTGCTACAGTCTATTACACTCTGCTACTGTCTCTTACACTCTGCTATTGTCTCTTACACTCTGCTACTGTCTATAACACTCTCTTACACTCTCTTACACTCTGCTACTGTCTTTTACACCCTCTTACACTCTGTTACTGTCTCTTACACTCTCTTACACTCTGTTACACTCTCTTACACGCTGTTACACTCTCTTACACGCTGTTACACCCTCTTACACACTGTTACTGTCTCTTACACTCTCTTACACTCTGCTACTGTCTCTTACACTCTGTTACTGTTTCTTACACTCTGCTACTGTCTCTAACACTCTGCTACTGTCTCTTTCACTCTGCTACTGTCTCTTACACTCTGCTACTATCTCTTACGCTCTGTTACTGTGTCTTACACTGTACTACACTGTCATACACTCTGTTACTGTATCTTACACTATGTTACTGTCTCGTACACTCTGTTACTGTCTCTTACACTCTGTTACTGTCTCCTATACTCTGTTACTGTCTCTTACACCCTGTTACACTCTCTTACACTCTGCTACTGTCTCTTACACTCTACTACACTCTCGTACACTCTGTTACTGTCTATTACACTCTCTTACACTCTGCTGCTGTCTCTTACACTCTGTTACTGTCTCTTACACTCTGTTCTTGTCTCTTACACTCCTATCTCTTACACTCTACTACACTCTACTACTGTCTCTTTCACTCTGCTACTGTCTCTTTCACTCTGTTACTGTCTCTTACACTCTGTGACTGTCTCTTACACTCTGCTACTGTCTATAACACTCTCTTACACTATGTTACACTCTGCTACTGTCTCTTACACTCTGCTATTGTCTCTTACACTCTTCTACTGTCTCTTACACTCTATTACACTCTGTTACTGTCTATTACACTCTGCTACTTTCTCTTACACTCTCTTACACTATGTTACACTCTCTTACACTCTGCTGCTGTCTCTTACACTCTGTTACTGTCTCTTACACTCTGTTACTGTCTCTTACACTCTCCTACACTCTGTTACTGTCTCTTACACTCTGTTGCACTCTCTTACACGCTGTTACACTCTCTTACACTGTGTTACTGTCTCTTACACTCTCTTACACTCTGCTACTGTCTCTTACACTCTGCTACTCTCTCTTTCACTTTGCTTCTGTCTCTTACACACTGCTACTGTCTCTTACGCTCTGTTACTGTCTCTTACACTCTACTACACTCTCGTATACTCATTTACTGTCTCTTACACTCTGTTACTGTCTCTTACACTCTGTTACTGTCTCTTACACTCTCTTACACTCTGCTGCTGTCTCTTACACTCTTTTACTGTCTCTTACACTCTGTTACTGTCTATTACACTCTCTTACACTCTCCTACACTCTTCTACTGTCTCTTACACCCCCTTACACTCTGTTACTGTCTCTTACACTCCCTTACACTCTGTTACACTCTCTTACATGCTGTTACACTCTCTTACATGCTGTTACACTCTCTTACACGCTGTTACACCCTCTTACACACTGTTACTGTCTCTTACACTCTCTTACACTCTGCTACTATCTCTTACACTCTGTTACTGTCTCTTACACTCTGCTACTGTCTCTTACACTCTGCTACTGTCTCTTTCACTCTGCTACTGTCTCTTACACTGTCTTACACTATGTTACACTCTCTTACACTCTGCTGCTGTCTCATATACTCTGTTACTGTCTCTTACACAGGTTTACGATGTCTACGCGAAGAGATACCCAAAGACGTTCACAGTATACTGAGATCATTCGGGACCATGTGGTCCTAGAGGACGGTATATGCCATGTGACGCTCTCTTACACTCTACTACACTCTACTACTGTCTCTTTCACTCTGCTACTGTCTCTTACACTCTGTTACTGTCTCTTACACTCTGTTACTGTCTCTTACACTCTGTTACAGTCTCTTACACTCTTCTACTGTATCTTACACTCTGCTATTGTCTCTTACACTCTGCAACTGTCTATAACACTCTCTTACACTCTGTTACTGTCTATTACACTCTGCTACTGTCTCTTACACTCTCTTACACTCTGCTACACTCTATTACACTCTGCTACACTCTATTACACTCTGCTATTGTCTCTTACACTCTGCTACTGTCTATAACACTCTCTTACACTCTGTTACTGTCTATTACACTCTGCTACTGTCTCTTACACTCTCTTACACTATGTTACACTCTGCTACAGTCTATTACACTCTGCTACTGTCTCTTACACTCTGCTATTGTCTCTTACACTCTGCGACTGTCTCTTCAACTCTCTTACACTCTTCTGCTGTCTCTTACACTCTGTTACTGTCTCTTACACTATGTTACACTCTCTTACACTCTGTAACTGTCTCTTACACTCTCTTACACTCTGTTACTGTCTCCTATACTCTGTTACTGTCTCCTATACTCTGTTACACTCTCTTACACTCTGCTGCTGTCTCTTACACTCTGTTACTGTCTCTTACACTCTGTTACTGTCTCTTACACTCTCTTACACTCTCTTACACTCTCCTACACTCTGCTACTGTCTCTTACACCCTCTTACACTCTGTTACTGTCTCTTACACTCTGTTACTGTCTCTTAAACTCTGCTACTGTCTATAACACTCTCTTACACTCTGTTACTGTCTATTACACTCTGCTACTGTCTCTTACACTCTCTTACACTATGTTACACGCTGCTACAGTCTATTACACTCTGCTACTGTCTCTTACACTCTGCTATTGTCTCTTACACTCTGCTACTGTCTATAACACTCTCTTACACTCTGTTACTGTCTATTACACTCTGCTACTGTCTCTTACACTCTCTTACACTCTGCTGCTGTCTATTACACTCTTCTACTGTCTCTTACACTCTGCTATTGTCTATAACACTCTGCTACTGTCTATAACACTCTCTTACACTCTGTTACTGTCTATTACACTCTGCTACTGTCTCTTACACTCTCTTACACTCTGCTGCTGTCTCTTACACACTGTTACTGTCTCTTACACTCTGTTACACTCTCTTACACTCTCTTACACTCTGTAACTGTCTCTTACACTCTCTTACACTCTGTTACTGTCTCCTATACTCTGTTACACTTTCTTACACTCCACTACTGTCTCATATACTCTTTTACTGTCTCTTACACAGGTTTACGAGGTCTACGCGAAGAGATCCCCAAAGACGTTCACAGTATACTGAGATCATTCAGTACTATGTGATCCTAGAGGACGGTATATGCCATGTGACACTCTCTTACACTCTACTACACTCTACTACTGTCTCTTTCACTCTGCTACTGTCTCTTACACTCTGTTACTGTCTTTTACACTCTGTTACTGTCTCTTACACTCTGCTACTGTATCTTACACTCTGCTATTGTCTCTTACACTCTGCTACTGTCTATAACACTCTCTTACACTCTGTTACTGTCTATTACACTCTGCTACTGTCTCTTACACTCTCTTACACTATGTTACACTCTCTTACACTCTGCTGCTGACTCTTACACTCTGTTACTGTCTCTGACACTCTCCTACACTCTGTTACTGTCTATTACACTCTGCTACTGTCTCTTTCACTCTCTTACACTATGTTACACTCTCTTACACTCTGCTGCTGTCTCTTACACTCTGTTACTGTCTCTTACACTCTGTTACTGTCTCTTACACTCTACTACACTCTGTTACTGTCTCTTACACTCTCTTACACTCTGTTACACTCTCTTACATGCTGTTACACTCTCTTACACTCTGTTACTGTCTCTTGCACTCTCTTACACTCTGCTACTGTCTCTTACACTCTGCTACTGTCTCTTACACTCTGCTACTCTCTCTTTCACTCTGCTTCTGTCTCTTACACTCTGCTACTGTCTCTTACGCTCTGTTACTGTCTCTTACACTCTGTTACACTCTCTTACACTCTGCTGCTGTCTCTTACACTCTGTTACTGTCTCTTACACTCTTACTGTCTCTTACACTCTCTTACACTCTCCTACACTCTGCTACTGTCTCTTACACCCTCTTACACTCTGTTACTGTCTCTTACACTCTGTTACTGTCTCTTACACTCTCCTACACTATGTTACTGTCTCTTACACTCTCTTACACTCTGTTACACTCTTTTACAGTCTGTAACTGTCTCTTACACTCTCTTACACTCTGCTACTGTCTATAACACTCTCTTACACTCTGTTACTGTCTATTACACTCTGCTACTGTCTCTTACACTCTCTTACACTATGTTACACTCTGCTACAGTCTATTACACTCTGCTACTGTCTCTTACACTCTGCTATTGTCTCTTACACTCTGATACTGTCTATAACACTCTCTTACACTCTGTTACTGTCTATTACACTCTGCTACTGTCTCTTACACTCTCTTACACTCTGCTGCTGTCTATTACACTCTGCTACTGTCTCTTACACTCTGCTATTGTCTATAACACTCTGCTACTGTCTATAACACTCTCTTACACTCTGTTACTGTCTATTACACTCCGCTACTGTCTCTTACACTCTCTTACACTCTGTTACACTCTGTTACAGTCTATTACACTCTGCTACTGTCTCTTACACTCTGCTATTGTCTCTTGCACTCTGCTACTGTCTATAACACTCTCTTACACTCTGTTACTGTCTATTACACTCTGCTATTGTCTCTTACACTCTCTTACACTCTGTTACACTCTGCTACAGTCTATTACACTCTGCTACTGTCTCTTACACTCTGCTACTGTCTCTTACACTCTATTACACTCTGTTACTGTCTATTACACTCTGCTACTGTCTCTTACACTCTCTTACACTCTTCTGCTGTCTCTTACACTCTGTTACTGTCTCTTACACTATGTTACACTCTCTTACACTCTGTAACTGTCTCTTACACTCTCTTACACTCTGTTACTGTCTCCTATACTCTGTTACTGTCTCCTATACTCTGTTACTGTCTCCTATACTCTGTTACACTCTCTTACACTCTGCTGCTGTCTCTTACACTCTGTTACTGTCTCTTACACTCTCTTACACTCTCTTACACTCTCTTACACTCTCCTACTGTCTCTTACACCCTCTTACACTCTGTTACTGTCTCTTACACTCTGTTACTGTCTCTTAAACTCTGCTACTGTCTATAACACTCTCGTACACTCTGTTACTGTCTATTACACTCTGCTACTGTCTCTTACACTCTCTTACACTATGTTACACTCTGCTACAGTCTATTACACTCTGCTACTGTCTCTTACACTCTGCTATTGTCTCTTACACTCTGCTACTGTCTCTTACACTCTGCTACTGTCTATAACACTCTCTTACACTCTGTTACTGTCTATTACACTCTGCTACTGTCTCTTACACTCTCTTACACTGTTACACTCTGCTACAGTCTATTACACTCTGCTACTGTCTCTTACACTCTGCTATTGTCTCTTACACTCTGCTACTGTCTATAACACTCTCTTACACTCTCTTACACTCTGCTACTGTCTCTTACACTCTGTTACTGTCTCTTACACTCTCCTACACTATGTTACTGTCTCTTACACTCTCTTACACTCTGTTACACTCTCTTACACGCTGTAACTGTCTCTTACACTCTCTTACACTCTGCTACTGTCTATAACACTCTCTTACACTCTGTTACTGTCTATTACACTCTGCTACTGTCTCTTACACTCTCTTACACTATGTTACACTCTGCTACAGTCTATTACACTCTGCTACTGTCTCTTACACTCTGCTATTGTCTCTTACACTCTGCTACTGTCTATAACACTCTCTTACACTCTGTTACTGTCTATTACACTCTGCTACTGTCTCTTACACTCTCTTACACTCTGCTGCTGTCTATTACACTCTGCTACTGTCTCTTACACTCTGCTATTGTCTCTTACACTCTGCTACTGTCTATAACACTCTCTTACACTCTGTTACTGTCTATTACACTCTGCTACAGTCTCTTACACTGTCTTACACTATGTTACACTCTGCTCCAGTCTATTACACTCTGCTATTGTCTCTTACACTCTGCTACTGTCTATAACACTCTCTTACACTCTGTTACTGTCTATTACACTCTGCGACTGTCTCTTCAACTCTCTTACACTCTTCTGCTGTCTCTTACACTCTGTTACTGTCTCTTACACTATGTTACACTCTCTTACACTCTGTAACTGTCTCTTACACTCTCTTACACTCTGTTACTGTCTCCTATACTCTGTTACTGTCTCCTATACTCTGTTACACTCTCTTACACTCTGCTCCTGTCTCTTACACTCTGTTACTGTCTCTTACACTCTGTTACTGTCTCTTACACTCTTACACTCTCTTACACTCTCTTACACTCTCTTACACTCTCCTACTGTCTCTTACACCCTCTTACACTCTGTTACTGTCTCTTACACTCTGTTACTGTCTCTTAAACTCTGCTACTGTCTATAACACTCTCGTACACTCTGTTACTGTCTATTACACTCTGCTACTGTCTCTTACACTCTCTTACACTATGTTACACTCTGCTACAGTCTATTACACTCTGCTACTGTCTCTTACACTCTGCTATTG
This sequence comes from Spea hammondii, assembly GCA_029215755.1. Taxonomy (NCBI): domain Eukaryota; kingdom Metazoa; phylum Chordata; class Amphibia; order Anura; family Pelobatidae; genus Spea; species Spea hammondii. The sequence goes on along the minus strand of JARDYJ010000012.1, from coordinate 32,062,556 downwards.
TCTCTTACACTCTGCTACTGTCTATAACACTCTCTTACACTCTCTTACACTCTGCTACTGTCTTTTACACCCTCTTACACTCTGTTACTGTCTCTTACACTCTCTTACACTCTGTTACACTCTCTTACACGCTGTTACACTCTCTTACACGCTGTTACACCCTCTTACACACTGTTACTGTCTCTTACACTCTCTTACACTCTGCTACTATCTCTTACACTCTGTTACTGTCTCTTACACTCTGCTACTGTCTCTTACACTCTGCTACTGTCTCTTTCACTCTGCTACTGTCTCTTACACTGTCTTACACTATGTTACACTCTCTTACACTCTGCTGCTGTCTCATATACTCTGTTACTGTCTCTTACACAGGTTTACGATGTCTACGCGAAGAGATACCCAAAGACGTTCACAGTATACTGAGATCATTCGGGACCATGTGGTCCTAGAGGACGGTATATGCCATGTGACGCTCTCTTACACTCTACTACACTCTACTACTGTCTCTTTCACTCTGCTACTGTCTCTTACACTCTGTTACTGTCTCTTACACTCTGTTACTGTCTCTTACACTCTGTTACAGTCTCTTACACTCTTCTACTGTATCTTACACTCTGCTATTGTCTCTTACACTCTGCAACTGTCTATAACACTCTCTTACACTCTGTTACTGTCTATTACACTCTGCTACTGTCTCTTACACTCTCTTACACTCTGCTACACTCTATTACACTCTGCTACACTCTATTACACTCTGCTATTGTCTCTTACACTCTGCTACTGTCTATAACACTCTCTTACACTCTGTTACTGTCTATTACACTCTGCTACTGTCTCTTACACTCTCTTACACTATGTTACACTCTGCTACAGTCTATTACACTCTGCTACTGTCTCTTACACTCTGCTATTGTCTCTTACACTCTGCGACTGTCTCTTCAACTCTCTTACACTCTTCTGCTGTCTCTTACACTCTGTTACTGTCTCTTACACTATGTTACACTCTCTTACACTCTGTAACTGTCTCTTACACTCTCTTACACTCTGTTACTGTCTCCTATACTCTGTTACTGTCTCCTATACTCTGTTACACTCTCTTACACTCTGCTGCTGTCTCTTACACTCTGTTACTGTCTCTTACACTCTGTTACTGTCTCTTACACTCTCTTACACTCTCTTACACTCTGCTACTGTCTCTTACACCCTCTTACACTCTGTTACTGTCTCTTACACTCTGTTACTGTCTCTTAAACTCTGCTACTGTCTATAACACTCTCTTACACTCTGTTACTGTCTATTACACTCTGCTACTGTCTCTTACACTCTCTTACACTATGTTACACGCTGCTACAGTCTATTACACTCTGCTACTGTCTCTTACACTCTGCTATTGTCTCTTACACTCTGCTACTGTCTATAACACTCTCTTACACTCTGTTACTGTCTATTACACTCTGCTACTGTCTCTTACACTCTCTTACACTCTGCTGCTGTCTATTACACTCTTCTACTGTCTCTTACACTCTGCTATTGTCTATAACACTCTGCTACTGTCTATAACACTCTCTTACACTCTGTTACTGTCTATTACACTCTGCTACTGTCTCTTACACTCTCTTACACTCTGCTGCTGTCTCTTACACACTGTTACTGTCTCTTACACTCTGTTACACTCTCTTACACTCTCTTACACTCTGTAACTGTCTCTTACACTCTCTTACACTCTGTTACTGTCTCCTATACTCTGTTACACTTTCTTACACTCCACTACTGTCTCATATACTCTTTTACTGTCTCTTACACAGGTTTACGAGGTCTACGCGAAGAGATCCCCAAAGACGTTCACAGTATACTGAGATCATTCAGGACTATGTGATCCTAGAGGACGGTATATGCCATGTGACACTCTCTTACACTCTACTACACTCTACTACTGTCTCTTTCACTCTGCTACTGTCTCTTACACTCTGTTACTGTCTTTTACACTCTGTTACTGTCTCTTACACTCTGCTACTGTATCTTACACTCTGCTATTGTCTCTTACACTCTGCTACTGTCTATAACACTCTCTTACACTCTGTTACTGTCTATTACACTCTGCTACTGTCTCTTACACTCTCTTACACTATGTTACACTCTCTTACACTCTGCTGCTGACTCTTACACTCTGTTACTGTCTCTGACACTCTCCTACACTCTGTTACTGTCTATTACACTCTGCTACTGTCTCTTTCACTCTCTTACACTATGTTACACTCTCTTACACTCTGCTGCTGTCTCTTACACTCTGTTACTGTCTCTTACACTCTGTTACTGTCTCTTACACTCTACTACACTCTGTTACTGTCTCTTACACTCTCTTACACTCTGTTACACTCTCTTACATGCTGTTACACTCTCTTACACTCTGTTACTGTCTCTTGCACTCTCTTACACTCTGCTACTGTCTCTTACACTCTGCTACTGTCTCTTACACTCTGCTACTCTCTCTTTCACTCTGCTTCTGTCTCTTACACTCTGCTACTGTCTCTTACGCTCTGTTACTGTCTCTTACACTCTGTTACACTCTCTTACACTCTGCTGCTGTCTCTTACACTCTGTTACTGTCTCTTACACTCTTACTGTCTCTTACACTCTCTTACACTCTCCTACACTCTGCTACTGTCTCTTACACCCTCTTACACTCTGTTACTGTCTCTTACACTCTGTTACTGTCTCTTACACTCTCCTACACTATGTTACTGTCTCTTACACTCTCTTACACTCTGTTACACTCTTTTACAGTCTGTAACTGTCTCTTACACTCTCTTACACTCTGCTACTGTCTATAACACTCTCTTACACTCTGTTACTGTCTATTACACTCTGCTACTGTCTCTTACACTCTCTTACACTATGTTACACTCTGCTACAGTCTATTACACTCTGCTACTGTCTCTTACACTCTGCTATTGTCTCTTACACTCTGATACTGTCTATAACACTCTCTTACACTCTGTTACTGTCTATTACACTCTGCTACTGTCTCTTACACTCTCTTACACTCTGCTGCTGTCTATTACACTCTGCTACTGTCTCTTACACTCTGCTATTGTCTATAACACTCTGCTACTGTCTATAACACTCTCTTACACTCTGTTACTGTCTATTACACTCCGCTACTGTCTCTTACACTCTCTTACACTCTGTTACACTCTGTTACAGTCTATTACACTCTGCTACTGTCTCTTACACTCTGCTATTGTCTCTTGCACTCTGCTACTGTCTATAACACTCTCTTACACTCTGTTACTGTCTATTACACTCTGCTATTGTCTCTTACACTCTCTTACACTCTGTTACACTCTGCTACAGTCTATTACACTCTGCTACTGTCTCTTACACTCTGCTACTGTCTCTTACACTCTATTACACTCTGTTACTGTCTATTACACTCTGCTACTGTCTCTTACACTCTCTTACACTCTTCTGCTGTCTCTTACACTCTGTTACTGTCTCTTACACTATGTTACACTCTCTTACACTCTGTAACTGTCTCTTACACTCTCTTACACTCTGTTACTGTCTCCTATACTCTGTTACTGTCTCCTATACTCTGTTACTGTCTCCTATACTCTGTTACACTCTCTTACACTCTGCTGCTGTCTCTTACACTCTGTTACTGTCTCTTACACTCTCTTACACTCTCTTACACTCTCTTACACTCTCCTACTGTCTCTTACACCCTCTTACACTCTGTTACTGTCTCTTACACTCTGTTACTGTCTCTTAAACTCTGCTACTGTCTATAACACTCTCGTACACTCTGTTACTGTCTATTACACTCTGCTACTGTCTCTTACACTCTCTTACACTATGTTACACTCTGCTACAGTCTATTACACTCTGCTACTGTCTCTTACACTCTGCTATTGTCTCTTACACTCTGCTACTGTCTCTTACACTCTGCTACTGTCTATAACACTCTCTTACACTCTGTTACTGTCTATTACACTCTGCTACTGTCTCTTACACTCTCTTACACTGTTACACTCTGCTACAGTCTATTACACTCTGCTACTGTCTCTTACACTCTGCTATTGTCTCTTACACTCTGCTACTGTCTATAACACTCTCTTACACTCTCTTACACTCTGCTACTGTCTCTTACACTCTGTTACTGTCTCTTACACTCTCCTACACTATGTTACTGTCTCTTACACTCTCTTACACTCTGTTACACTCTCTTACACGCTGTAACTGTCTCTTACACTCTCTTACACTCTGCTACTGTCTATAACACTCTCTTACACTCTGTTACTGTCTATTACACTCTGCTACTGTCTCTTACACTCTCTTACACTATGTTACACTCTGCTACAGTCTATTACACTCTGCTACTGTCTCTTACACTCTGCTATTGTCTCTTACACTCTGCTACTGTCTATAACACTCTTACACTCTGTTACTGTCTATTACACTCTGCTACTGTCTCTTACACTCTCTTACACTCTGCTGCTGTCTATTACACTCTGCTACTGTCTCTTACACTCTGCTATTGTCTCTTACACTCTGCTACTGTCTATAACACTCTCTTACACTCTGTTACTGTCTATTACACTCTGCTACAGTCTCTTACACTGTCTTACACTATGTTACACTCTGCTCCAGTCTATTACACTCTGCTATTGTCTCTTACACTCTGCTACTGTCTATAACACTCTCTTACACTCTGTTACTGTCTATTACACTCTGCGACTGTCTCTTCAACTCTCTTACACTCTTCTGCTGTCTCTTACACTCTGTTACTGTCTCTTACACTATGTTACACTCTCTTACACTCTGTAACTGTCTCTTACACTCTCTTACACTCTGTTACTGTCTCCTATACTCTGTTACTGTCTCCTATACTCTGTTACACTCTCTTACACTCTGCTGCTGTCTCTTACACTCTGTTACTGTCTCTTACACTCTGTTACTGTCTCTTACACTCTCTTACACTCTCTTACACTCTCCTACACTCTGCTACTGTCTCTTACACCCTCTTACACTCTTACTGTCTCTTACACTCTGTTACTGTCTCTTAAACTCTGCTACTGTCTATAACACTCTCTTACACTCTATTACTGTCTATTACACTCTGCTACTGTCTCTTACACTCTCTTACACTATTTTACACTCTGCTACAGTCTATTACACTCTGCTACTGTCTCTTACACTCTGCTATTGTCCCTTACACTCTGCTACTGTCTATAACACTCTCTTACACTCTCTTACTGTCTCTTACACTCTGTTACTGTCTCTTACACTCTCCTACACTATGTTACTGTCTCTTACACTCTCTTACACTCTGTTACACTCTCTTACACTCTGTAACTGTCTCTTACACTCTCTTACACTCTGCTACTGTCTATAACACTCTCTTACACTCTGTTACTGTCTATTACACTCTGCTACTGTCTCTTACACTCTCTTACACTATGTTACACTCTGCTACAGTCTATTACACTCTGCTACTGTCTCTTACACTCTGCTATTGTCTCTTACACTCTGCTACTGTCTATAACACTCTCTTACACTCTGTTACTATCTATTACACTCTGCTACTGTCTCTTACACTCTCTTACACTCTGCTGCTGTCTATTACACTCTGCTACTGTCTCTTACACTCTGCTATTGTCTATAACACTCTGCTACTGTCTATAACACTCTCTTACACTCTGTTACTGTCTATTACACTCTGCTACTGTCTCTTACACTCTCTTACACTCTGCTGCTGTCTCTTACACTCTGTTACTGTCTCTTACACTCTGTTACACTCTCTTACACTCTGTTACACTCTCTTACACTCTGTAACTGTCTCTTACACTCTCTTACACTCTGTTACTGTCTCCTATACTCTGTTACACTTTCTTACACTCCACTACTGTCTCATATACTCTTTTACTGTCTCTTACACAGGTTTACGAGGTCTACGCGAAGAGATCCCCAAAGACGTTCACAGTATACTGAGATCATTCAGGACTATGTGATCCTAGAGGACGGTATATGCCATGTGACACTCTCATACACTCTACTACACTCTACTACTGTCTCTTTCACTCTGCTACTGTCTCTTACACTCTGTTACTGTCTTTTACACTCTGTTACTGTCTCTTACACTCTGCTACTGTATCTTACACTCTGCTATTGTCTCTTACACTCTGTTACTGTCTATTACACTCTGCTACTGTCTCTTACACTCTCTTACACTATGTTACACTCTCTTACACTCTGCTGCTGACTCTTACACTCTGTTACTGTCTCTGACACTCTCCTACACTCTGTTACTGTCTATTACACTCTGCTACTGTCTCTTTCACTCTCTTACACTATGTTACACTCTCTTACACTCTGCTGCTGTCTCTTACACTCTGTTACTGTCTCTTACACTCTGTTACTGTCTCTTACACTCTACTACACTCTGTTACTGTCTCTTACACTCTCTTACACTCTGTTACACTCTCTTACATGCTGTTACACTCTCTTACACTCTGTTACTGTCTCTTACACTCTCTTACACTCTGCTACTGTCTCTTACACTCTGCTACTCTCTCTTTCACTCTGCTTCTGTCTCTTACACTCTGCTACTGTCTCTTACGCTCTGTTACTGTCTCTTACACTCTGTTACACTCTCTTACACTCTGCTGCTGTCTCTTACACTCTGTTACTGTCTCTTACACTCTTACTGTCTCTTACACTCTCTTACACTCTCCTACACTCTGCTACTGTCTCTTACACCCTCTTACACTCTGTTACTGTCTCTTACACTCTGTTACTGTCTCTTACACTCTCCTACACTATGTTACTGTCTCTTACACTCTCTTACACTCTGTTACACTCTCTTACACTCTGTAACTGTCTCTTACACTCTCTTACACTCTGCTACTGTCTATAACACTCTCTTACACTCTGTTACTGTCTATTACACTCTGCTACTGTCTCTTACACTCTCTTACACTATGTTACACTCTGCTACTGTCTCTTACACTCTGCTATTGTCTCTTACACTCTGCTACTGTCTATAACACTCTCTTACACTCTGTTACTGTCTATTACACTCTGCTACTGTCTCTTACACTCTCTTACACTCTGCTGCTGTCTATTACACTCTGCTACTGTCTCTTACACTCTGCTATTGTCTATAACACTCTGCTACTGTCTATAACACTCTCTTACACTCTGTTACTGTCTATTACACTCTGCTACTGTCTCTTACACTCTGTTACACTCTCTTACACTCTCTTACACTCTGTAACTGTCTCTTACACTCTCTTACACTCTGTTACTGTCTCCTATACTCTGTTACACTTTCTTACACTCCACTACTGTCTCATATACTCTTTTACTGTCTCTTACACAGGTTTACGAGGGCTACGCGAAGAGATCCCCAAAGACGTTCACAGTATACTGAGATCATTCAGGACTATGTGATCCTAGAGGACGGTATATGCCATGTGACACTCTCTTACACTCTACTACACTCTACTACTGTCTCTTTCACTCTGCTACTGTCTCTTACACTCTGTTACTGTCTTTTACACTCTGTTACTGTCTCTTACACTCTGCTACTGTATCTTACACTCTGCTATTGTCTCTTACACTCTGCTACTGTCTATAACACTCTCTTACACTCTGTTACTGTCTATTACACTCTGCTACTGTCTCTTACACTCTCTTACACTATGTTACACTCTCTTACACTCTGCTGCTGACTCTTACACTCTGTTACTGTCTCTGACACTCTCCTACACTCTGTTACTGTCTATTACACTCTGCTACTGTCTCTTTCACTCTCTTACACTATGTTACACTCTCTTACACTCTGCTGCTGTCTCTTACACTCTGTTACTGTCTCTTACACTCTGTTACTGTCTCTTACACTCTGTTACTGTCTCTTACACTCTGTTACTGTCTCTTACACTCTACTACACTCTGTTACTGTCTCTTACACTCTCTTACACTCTGTTACACTCTCTTACATGCTGTTACACTCTCTTACACTCTGTTACTGTCTCTTACACTCTCTTACACTCTGCTACTGTCTCTTACACTCTGCTACTGTCTCTTACACTCTGCTACTCTCTCTTTCACTCTGCTTCTGTCTCTTACACTCTGCTACTGTCACTTACGCTCTGTTACTGTCTCTTACACTCTGTTACACTCTCTTACACTCTGCTGCTGTCTCTTACACTCTGTTACTGTCTCTTACACTCTTACTGTCTCTTACACTCTCTTACACTCTCCTACACTCTGCTACTGTCTCTTACACCCTCTTACACTCTGTTACTGTCTCTTACACTCTGTTACTGTCTCTTACACTCTCCTACACTATGTTACTGTCTCTTACACTCTCTTACACTCTGTTACACTCTTTTACACTCTGTAACTGTCTCTTACACTCTCTTACACTCTGCTACTGTCTATAACACTCTCTTACACTCTGTTACTGTCTATTACACTCTGCTACTGTCTCTTACACTCTCTTACACTATGTTACACTCTGCTACAGTCTATTACACTCTGCTACTGTTTCTTACACTCTGCTATTGTCTCTTACACTCTGATACTGTCTATAACACTCTCTTACACTCTGTTACTGTCTATTACACTCTGCTACTGTCTCTTACACTCTCTTACACTCTGCTGCTGTCTATTAAACTCTGCTACTGTCTCTTACACTCTGCTATTGTCTATAACACTCTGCTACTGTCTATAACACTCTCTTACACTCTGTTACTGTCTATTACACTCTGCTACTGTCTCTTACACTCTCTTACACTCTGTTACACTCTGTTACAGTCTATTACACTCTGCTACTGTCTCTTACACTCTGCTATTGTCTCTTGCACTCTGCTACTGTCTATAACACTCTCTTACACTCTGTTACTGTCTATTACACTCTGCTATTGTCTCTTACACTCTCTTACACTCTGTTACACTCTGCTACAGTCTATTACACTCTGCTACTGTCTCTTACACTCTGCTACTGTCTCTTACACTCTATTACACTCTGTTACTGTCTATTACACTCTGCTACTGTCTCTTACACTCTCTTACACTATGTTACACTCTCTAACACTCTGCTGCTGTCTCTTACACTCTGTTACTGTCTCTTACACTCCGTTACTGTCTCTTACACTCTCCTACACTCTGTTACTGTCTCTTACACTCTGTTACACTCTCTTACTGTCTCTTACACTCTGTTACACTCTCTTACACGCTGTTACACTCTCTTACACTCTGTTACTGTCTCTTACACTCTTACACTCTGCTACTGTCTCTTACACTCTGCTACTGTCTCTTACACTCTGCTACTCTCTCTTTCACTTTGCTTCTGTCTCTTACACACTGCTACTGTCTCTTACGCTGTGTTACTGTCTCTTACACTCTACTACACTCTCGTATACTCTGTTACTGTCTCTTACACTCTGTTACTGTCTCGTACACTCTGTTACTGTCTCGTACACTCTGTTACTGTCTCGTACACTCTGTTACTGTCTCTTACACTCTGTTACACTCTCTTACACTCTGTTACTGTCTCTTACACTCTTACACTCTGCTGCTGTCTCTTACACTCTGTTATTGTCTCTTACACTCTGTTACTGTATATTACACTCTGCTACTGTCTCTTACACTCTGCTATTGTCTCTTGCACTCTGCTACTGTCTATACCACTCTCTTACACTCTGTTACTGTCTATTACACTCTGCTATTGTCTCTTACACTCTCTTACACTCTGTTACACTCTGCTACAGTCTATTACACTCTGCTACTGTCTCTTACACTCTGCTATTGTCTCTTACACTCTGCTACTGTCTCTTACACTCTATTACACTCTGTTACTGTCTATTACACTCTGCTACTATCTCTTTCACTCTCTTACACTATGTTACACACTCTTACACTCTGCTGCTGTCTCTTACACTCTGTTACTGTCTCTTACACTCTGTTACTGTCTCTTACACTCTGTTACTGTCTCTTACACTCTCTTACACTCTCTTACACTCTCCTACACTCTGCTACTGTCTCTTACACCCTCTTACACTCTTACTGTCTCTTACACTCTGTTACTGTCTCTTAAACTCTGCTACTGTCTATAACACTCTCTTACACTCTATTACTGTCTATTACACTCTGCTACTGTCTCTTACACTCTCTTACACTATTTTACACTCTGCTACAGTCTATTACACTCTGCTACTGTCTCTTACACTCTGCTATTGTCCCTTACACTCTGCTACTGTCTATAACACTCTCTTACACTCTCTTACTGTCTCTTACACTCTGTTACTGTCTCTTACACTCTCCTACACTATGTTACTGTCTCTTACACTCTCTTACACTCTGTTACACTCTCTTACACTCTGTAACTGTCTCTTACACTCTGCTATTGTCTCTTACACTCTGCTACTGTCTATAACACTCTCTTACACTCTGTTACTATCTATTACACTCTGCTACTGTCTCTTACACTCTCTTACACTCTGCTGCTGTCTATTACACTCTGCTACTGTCTCTTACACTCTGCTATTGTCTATAACACTCTGCTACTGTCTATAACACTCTCTTACACTCTGTTACTGTCTATTACACTCTGCTACTGTCTCTTACACTCTCTTACACTCTGCTGCTGTCTCTTACACTCTGTTACTGTCTCTTACACTCTGTTACACTCTCTTACACTCTGTTACACTCTCTTACACTCTGTAACTGTCTCTTACACTCTCTTACACTCTGTTACTGTCTCCTATACTCTGTTACACTTTCTTACACTCCACTACTGTCTCATATACTCTTTTACTGTCTCTTACACAGGTTTACGAGGTCTACGCGAAGAGATCCCCAAAGACGTTCACAGTATACTGAGATCATTCAGGACTATGTGATCCTAGAGGACGGTATATGCCATGTGACACTCTCATACACTCTACTACACTCTACTACTGTCTCTTTCACTCTGCTACTGTCTCTTACACTCTGTTACTGTCTTTTACACTCTGTTACTGTCTCTTACACTCTGCTACTGTATCTTACACTCTGCTATTGTCTCTTACACTCTGTTACTGTCTATTACACTCTGCTACTGTCTCTTACACTCTCTTACACTATGTTACACTCTCTTACACTCTGCTGCTGACTCTTACACTCTGTTACTGTCTCTGACACTCTCCTACACTCTGTTACTGTCTATTACACTCTGCTACTGTCTCTTTCACTCTCTTACACTATGTTACACTCTCTTACACTCTGCTGCTGTCTCTTACACTCTGTTACTGTCTCTTACACTCTGTTACTGTCTCTTACACTCTACTACACTCTGTTACTGTCTCTTACACTCTCTTACACTCTGTTACACTCTCTTACATGCTGTTACACTCTCTTACACTCTGTTACTGTCTCTTACACTCTCTTACACTCTGCTACTGTCTCTTACACTCTGCTACTCTCTCTTTCACTCTGCTTCTGTCTCTTACACTCTGCTACTGTCTCTTACGCTCTGTTACTGTCTCTTACACTCTGTTACACTCTCTTACACTCTGCTGCTGTCTCTTACACTCTGTTACTGTCTCTTACACTCTTACTGTCTCTTACACTCTCTTACACTCTCCTACACTCTGCTACTGTCTCTTACACCCTCTTACACTCTGTTACTGTCTCTTACACTCTGTTACTGTCTCTTACACTCTCCTACACTATGTTACTGTCTCTTACACTCTCTTACACTCTGTTACACTCTCTTACACTCTGTAACTGTCTCTTACACTCTCTTACACTCTGCTACTGTCTATAACACTCTCTTACACTCTGTTACTGTCTATTACACTCTGCTACTGTCTCTTACACTCTCTTACACTATGTTACACTCTGCTACTGTCTCTTACACTCTGCTATTGTCTCTTACACTCTGCTACTGTCTATAACACTCTCTTACACTCTGTTACTGTCTATTACACTCTGCTACTGTCTCTTACACTCTCTTACACTCTGCTGCTGTCTATTACACTCTGCTACTGTCTCTTACACTCTGCTATTGTCTATAACACTCTGCTACTGTCTATAACACTCTCTTACACTCTGTTACTGTCTATTACACTCTGCTACTGTCTCTTACACTCTCTTACACTCTGCTGCTGTCTCTTACACTCTGTTACTGTCTCTTACACTCTGTTACACTCTCTTACACTCTCTTACACTCTGTAACTGTCTCTTACACTCTCTTACACTCTGTTACTGTCTCCTATACTCTGTTACACTTTCTTACACTCCACTACTGTCTCATATACTCTTTTACTGTCTCTTACACAGGTTTACGAGGTCTACGCGAAGAGATCCCCAAAGACGTTCACAGTATACTGAGATCATTCAGGACTATGTGATCCTAGAGGACGGTATATGCCATGTGACACTCTCTTACACTCTACTACACTCTACTACTGTCTCTTTCACTCTGCTACTGTCTCTTACACTCTGTTACTGTCTTTTACACTCTGTTACTGTCTCTTACACTCTGCTACTGTATCTTACACTCTGCTATTGTCTCTTACACTCTGCTACTGTCTATAACACTCTCTTACACTCTGTTACTGTCTATTACACTCTGCTACTGTCTCTTACACTCTCTTACACTATGTTACACTCTCTTACACTCTGCTGCTGACTCTTACACTCTGTTACTGTCTCTGACACTCTCCTACACTCTGTTACTGTCTATTACACTCTGCTACTGTCTCTTTCACTCTCTTACGCTATGTTACACTCTCTTACACTCTGCTGCTGTCTCTTACACTCTGTTACTGTCTCTTACACTCTGTTACTGTCTCTTACACTCTACTACACTCTGTTACTGTCTCTTACACTCTCTTACACTCTGTTACACTCTCTTACATGCTGTTACACTCTCTTACACTCTGTTACTGTTTCTTGCACTCTCTTACACTCTGCTACTGTCTCTTACACTCTGCTACTGTCTCTTACACTCTGCTACTCTCTCTTTCACTCTGCTTCTGTCTCTTACACTCTGCTACTGTCTCTTACGCTCTGTTACTGTCTCTTACACTCTGTTACACTCTCTTACACTCTGCTGCTGTCTCTTACACTCTGTTACTGTCTCTTACACTCTTACTGTCTCTTACAGTCTCTTACACTCTCCTACACTCTGCTACTGTCTCTTACACCCTCTTACACTCTGTTACTGTCTCTTACACTCTGTTACTGTCTCTTACACTCTCCTACACTATGTTACTGTCTCTTACACTCTCTTACACTCTGTTACACTCTTTTACAGTCTGTAACTGTCTCTTACACTCTCTTACACTCTGCTACTGTCTATAACACTCTCTTACACTCTGTTACTGTCTATTACACTCTGCTACTGTCTCTTACACTCTCTTACACTATGTTACACTCTGCTACAGTCTATTACACTCTGCTACTGTCTCTTACACTCTGCTATTGTCTCTTACACTCTGATACTGTCTATAACACTCTCTTACACTCTGTTACTGTCTATTACACTCTGCTACTGTCTCTTACACTCTCTTACACTCTGCTGCTGTCTATTACACTCTGCTACTGTCTCTTACACTCTGCTATTGTCTATAACACTCTGCTACTGTCTATAACACTCTCTTACACTCTGTTACTGTCTATTACACTCCGCTACTGTCTCTTACACTCTCTTACACTCTGTTACACTCTGTTACAGTCTATTACACTCTGCTACTGTCTCTTACACTCTGCTATTGTCTCTTGCACTCTGCTACTGTCTATAACACTCTCTTACACTCTGTTACTGTCTATTACACTCTGCTATTGTCTCTTACACTCTCTTACACTCTGTTACACTCTGCTACAGTCTATTACACTCTGCTACTGTCTCTTACACTCTATTACACTCTGTTACTGTCTATTACACTCTGCTACTGTCTCTTACACTCTCTTACACTCTTCTGCTGTCTCTTACACTCTGTTACTGTCTCTTACACTATGTTACACTCTCTTACACTCTGTAACTGTCTCTTACACTCTCTTACACTCTGTTACTGTCTCCTATACTCTGTTACTGTCTCCTATACTCTGTTACTGTCTCCTATACTCTGTTACACTCTCTTACACTCTGCTGCTGTCTCTTACACTCTGTTACTGTCTCTTACACTCTCTTACACTCTCTTACACTCTCTTACACTCTCCTACTGTCTCTTACACCCTCTTACACTCTGTTACTGTCTCTTACACTCTGTTACTGTCTCTTAAACTCTGCTACTGTCTATAACACTCTCGTACACTCTGTTACTGTCTATTACACTCTGCTACTGTCTCTTACACTCTCTTACACTATGTTACACTCTGCTACAGTCTATTACACTCTGCTACTGTCTCTTACACTCTGCTATTGTCTCTTACACTCTGCTACTGTCTCTTACACTCTGCTACTGTCTATAACACTCTCTTACACTCTGTTACTGTCTATTACACTCTGCTACTGTCTCTTACACTCTCTTACACTGTTACACTCTGCTACAGTCTATTACACTCTGCTACTGTCTCTTACACTCTGCTATTGTCTCTTACACTCTGCTACTGTCTATAACACTCTCTTACACTCTCTTACACTCTGCTACTGTCTCTTACACTCTGTTACTGTCTCTTACACTCTCCTACACTATGTTACTGTCTCTTACACTCTCTTACACTCTGTTACACTCTCTTACACGCTGTAACTGTCTCTTACACTCTCTTACACTCTGCTACTGTCTATAACACTCTCTTACACTCTGTTACTGTCTATTACACTCTGCTACTGTCTCTTACACTCTCTTACACTATGTTACACTCTGCTACAGTCTATTACACTCTGCTACTGTCTCTTACACTCTGCTATTGTCTCTTACACTCTGCTACTGTCTATAACACTCTCTTACACTCTGTTACTGTCTATTACACTCTGCTACTGTCTCTTACACTCTCTTACACTCTGCTGCTGTCTATTACACTCTGCTACTGTCTCTTACACTCTGCTATTGTCTCTTACACTCTGCTACTGTCTATAACACTCTCTTACACTCTGTTACTGTCTATTACACTCTGCTACAGTCTCTTACACTGTCTTACACTATGTTACACTCTGCTCCAGTCTATTACACTCTGCTATTGTCTCTTACACTCTGCTACTGTCTATAACACTCTCTTACACTCTGTTACTGTCTATTACACTCTGCGACTGTCTCTTCAACTCTCTTACACTCTTCTGCTGTCTCTTACACTCTGTTACTGTCTCTTACACTATGTTACACTCTCTTACACTCTGTAACTGTCTCTTACACTCTCTTACACTCTGTTACTGTCTCCTATACTCTGTTACTGTCTCCTATACTCTGTTACACTCTCTTACACTCTGCTGCTGTCTCTTACACTCTGTTACTGTCTCTTACACTCTGTTACTGTCTCTTACACTCTCTTACACTCTCTTACACTCTCCTACACTCTGCTACTGTCTCTTACACCCTCTTACACTCTTACTGTCTCTTACACTCTGTTACTGTCTCTTAAACTCTGCTACTGTCTATAACACTCTCTTACACTCTATTACTGTCTATTACACTCTGCTACTGTCTCTTACACTCTCTTACACTATTTTACACTCTGCTACAGTCTATTACACTCTGCTACTGTCTCTTACACTCTGCTATTGTCCCT
The DNA here is from genome assembly GCA_029215755.1 of Spea hammondii. NCBI lineage: Eukaryota > Metazoa > Chordata > Amphibia > Anura > Pelobatidae > Spea > Spea hammondii. The sequence continues at coordinate 32,046,839 of JARDYJ010000012.1, read as the reverse complement.
TACACTCTGCTACTGTCTATAACACTCTCTTACACTCTCTTACTGTCTCTTACACTCTGTTACTGTCTCTTACACTCTCCTACACTATGTTACTGTCTCTTACACTCTCTTACACTCTGTTACACTCTCTTACACTCTGTAACTGTCTCTTACACTCTCTTACACTCTGCTACTGTCTATAACACTCTCTTACACTCTGTTACTGTCTATTACACTCTGCTACTGTCTCTTACACTCTCTTACACTATGTTACACTCTGCTACAGTCTATTACACTCTGCTACTGTCTCTTACACTCTGCTATTGTCTCTTACACTCTGCTACTGTCTATAACACTCTCTTACACTCTGTTACTATCTATTACACTCTGCTACTGTCTCTTACACTCTCTTACACTCTGCTGCTGTCTATTACACTCTGCTACTGTCTCTTACACTCTGCTATTGTCTATAACACTCTGCTACTGTCTATAACACTCTCTTACACTCTGTTACTGTCTATTACACTCTGCTACTGTCTCTTACACTCTCTTACACTCTGCTGCTGTCTCTTACACTCTGTTACTGTCTCTTACACTCTGTTACACTCTCTTACACTCTGTTACACTCTCTTACACTCTGTAACTGTCTCTTACACTCTCTTACACTCTGTTACTGTCTCCTATACTCTGTTACACTTTCTTACACTCCACTACTGTCTCATATACTCTTTTACTGTCTCTTACACAGGTTTACGAGGTCTACGCGAAGAGATCCCCAAAGACGTTCACAGTATACTGAGATCATTCAGGACTATGTGATCCTAGAGGACGGTATATGCCATGTGACACTCTCATACACTCTACTACACTCTACTACTGTCTCTTTCACTCTGCTACTGTCTCTTACACTCTGTTACTGTCTTTTACACTCTGTTACTGTCTCTTACACTCTGCTACTGTATCTTACACTCTGCTATTGTCTCTTACACTCTGTTACTGTCTATTACACTCTGCTACTGTCTCTTACACTCTCTTACACTATGTTACACTCTCTTACACTCTGCTGCTGACTCTTACACTCTGTTACTGTCTCTGACACTCTCCTACACTCTGTTACTGTCTATTACACTCTGCTACTGTCTCTTTCACTCTCTTACACTATGTTACACTCTCTTACACTCTGCTGCTGTCTCTTACACTCTGTTACTGTCTCTTACACTCTGTTACTGTCTCTTACACTCTACTACACTCTGTTACTGTCTCTTACACTCTCTTACACTCTGTTACACTCTCTTACATGCTGTTACACTCTCTTACACTCTGTTACTGTCTCTTGCACTCTCTTACACTCTGCTACTGTCTCTTACACTCTGCTACTGTCTCTTACACTCTGCTACTCTCTCTTTCACTCTGCTTCTGTCTCTTACACTCTGCTACTGTCTCTTACGCTCTGTTACTGTCTCTTACACTCTGTTACACTCTCTTACACTCTGCTGCTGTCTCTTACACTCTGTTACTGTCTCTTACACTCTTACTGTCTCTTACACTCTCTTACACTCTCCTACACTCTGCTACTGTCTCTTACACCCTCTTACACTCTGTTACTGTCTCTTACACTCTGTTACTGTCTCTTACACTCTCCTACACTATGTTACTGTCTCTTACACTCTCTTACACTCTGTTACACTCTTTTACAGTCTGTAACTGTCTCTTACACTCTCTTACACTCTGCTACTGTCTATAACACTCTCTTACACTCTGTTACTGTCTATTACACTCTGCTACTGTCTCTTACACTCTCTTACACTATGTTACACTCTGCTACAGTCTATTACACTCTGCTACTGTCTCTTACACTCTGCTATTGTCTCTTACACTCTGATACTGTCTATAACACTCTCTTACACTCTGTTACTGTCTATTACACTCTGCTACTGTCTCTTACACTCTCTTACACTCTGCTGCTGTCTATTACACTCTGCTACTGTCTCTTACACTCTGCTATTGTCTATAACACTCTGCTACTGTCTATAACACTCTCTTACACTCTGTTACTGTCTATTACACTCCGCTACTGTCTCTTACACTCTCTTACACTCTGTTACACTCTGTTACAGTCTATTACACTCTGCTACTGTCTCTTACACTCTGCTATTGTCTCTTGCACTCTGCTACTGTCTATAACACTCTCTTACACTCTGTTACTGTCTATTACACTCTGCTATTGTCTCTTACACTCTCTTACACTCTGTTACACTCTGCTACAGTCTATTACACTCTGCTACTGTCTCTTACACTCTGCTACTGTCTCTTACACTCTATTACACTCTGTTACTGTCTATTACACTCTGCTACTGTCTCTTACACTCTCTTACACTCTTCTGCTGTCTCTTACACTCTGTTACTGTCTCTTACACTATGTTACACTCTCTTACACTCTGTAACTGTCTCTTACACTCTCTTACACTCTGTTACTGTCTCCTATACTCTGTTACTGTCTCCTATACTCTGTTACTGTCTCCTATACTCTGTTACACTCTCTTACACTCTGCTGCTGTCTCTTACACTCTGTTACTGTCTCTTACACTCTCTTACACTCTCTTACACTCTCTTACACTCTCCTACTGTCTCTTACACCCTCTTACACTCTGTTACTGTCTCTTACACTCTGTTACTGTCTCTTAAACTCTGCTACTGTCTATAACACTCTCGTACACTCTGTTACTGTCTATTACACTCTGCTACTGTCTCTTACACTCTCTTACACTATGTTACACTCTGCTACAGTCTATTACACTCTGCTACTGTCTCTTACACTCTGCTATTGTCTCTTACACTCTGCTACTGTCTCTTACACTCTGCTACTGTCTATAACACTCTCTTACACTCTGTTACTGTCTATTACACTCTGCTACTGTCTCTTACACTCTCTTACACTGTTACACTCTGCTACAGTCTATTACACTCTGCTACTGTCTCTTACACTCTGCTATTGTCTCTTACACTCTGCTACTGTCTATAACACTCTCTTACACTCTCTTACACTCTGCTACTGTCTCTTACACTCTGTTACTGTCTCTTACACTCTCCTACACTATGTTACTGTCTCTTACACTCTCTTACACTCTCTTACACTCTCTTACACGCTGTAACTGTCTCTTACACTCTCTTACACTCTGCTACTGTCTATAACACTCTCTTACACTCTGTTACTGTCTATTACACTCTGCTACTGTCTCTTACACTCTCTTACACTATGTTACACTCTGCTACAGTCTATTACACTCTGCTACTGTCTCTTACACTCTGCTATTGTCTCTTACACTCTGCTACTGTCTATAACACTCTCTTACACTCTGTTACTGTCTATTACACTCTGCTACTGTCTCTTACACTCTCTTACACTCTGCTGCTGTCTATTACACTCTGCTACTGTCTCTTACACTCTGCTATTGTCTCTTACACTCTGCTACTGTCTATAACACTCTCTTACACTCTGTTACTGTCTATTACACTCTGCTACAGTCTCTTACACTGTCTTACACTATGTTACACTCTGCTCCAGTCTATTACACTCTGCTATTGTCTCTTACACTCTGCTACTGTCTATAACACTCTCTTACACTCTGTTACTGTCTATTACACTCTGCGACTGTCTCTTCAACTCTCTTACACTCTTCTGCTGTCTCTTACACTCTGTTACTGTCTCTTACACTATGTTACACTCTCTTACACTCTGTAACTGTCTCTTACACTCTCTTACACTCTGTTACTGTCTCCTATACTCTGTTACTGTCTCCTATACTCTGTTACACTCTCTTACACTCTGCTGCTGTCTCTTACACTCTGTTACTGTCTCTTACACTCTGTTACTGTCTCTTACACTCTTACACTCTCTTACACTCTCTTACACTCTCTTACACTCTCCTACTGTCTCTTACACCCTCTTACACTCTGTTACTGTCTCTTACACTCTGTTACTGTCTCTTAAACTCTGCTACTGTCTATAACACTCTCGTACACTCTGTTACTGTCTATTACACTCTGCTACTGTCTCTTACACTCTCTTACACTATGTTACACTCTGCTACAGTCTATTACACTCTGCTACTGTCTCTTACACTCTGCTATTGTCTCTTACACTCTGCTACTGTCTATAACACTCTCTTACACTCTCTTACACTCTGCTACTGTCTTTTACACCCTCTTACACTCTGTTACTGTCTCTTACACTCTCTTACACTCTGTTACACTCTCTTACACGCTGTTACACTCTCTTACACGCTGTTACACCCTCTTACACACTGTTACTGTCTCTTACACTCTCTTACACTCTGCTACTGTCTCTTACACTCTGTTACTGTTTCTTACACTCTGCTACTGTCTCTAACACTCTGCTACTGTCTCTTTCACTCTGCTACTGTCTCTTACACTCTGCTACTATCTCTTACGCTCTGTTACTGTGTCTTACACTGTACTACACTGTCATACACTCTGTTACTGTATCTTACACTATGTTACTGTCTCGTACACTCTGTTACTGTCTCTTACACTCTGTTACTGTCTCCTATACTCTGTTACTGTCTCTTACACCCTGTTACACTCTCTTACACTCTGCTACTGTCTCTTACACTCTACTACACTCTCGTACACTCTGTTACTGTCTATTACACTCTCTTACACTCTGCTGCTGTCTCTTACACTCTGTTACTGTCTCTTACACTCTGTTACTGTCTCTTACACTCCTATCTCTTACACTCTACTACACTCTACTACTGTCTCTTTCACTCTGCTACTGTCTCTTTCACTCTGTTACTGTCTCTTACACTCTGTGACTGTCTCTTACACTCTGCTACTGTCTATAACACTCTCTTACACTATGTTACACTCTGCTACTGTCTCTTACACTCTGCTATTGTCTCTTACACTCTTCTACTGTCTCTTACACTCTATTACACTCTGTTACTGTCTATTACACTCTGCTACTTTCTCTTACACTCTCTTACACTATGTTACACTCTCTTACACTCTGCTGCTGTCTCTTACACTCTGTTACTGTCTCTTACACTCTGTTACTGTCTCTTACACTCTCCTACACTCTGTTACTGTCTCTTACACTCTGTTGCACTCTCTTACACGCTGTTACACTCTCTTACACTGTGTTACTGTCTCTTACACTCTCTTACACTCTGCTACTGTCTCTTACACTCTGCTACTGTCTCTTACACTCTGCTACTCTCTCTTTCACTTTGCTTCTGTCTCTTACACACTGCTACTGTCTCTTACGCTCTGTTACTGTCTCTTACACTCTACTACACTCTCGTATACTCATTTACTGTCTCTTACACTCTGTTACTGTCTCTTACACTCTGTTACACTCTCTTAAACTCTGTTACTGTCTCTTACACTCTCTTACACTCTGCTGCTGTCTCTTACACTCTGTTACTGTCTCTTACACTCTGTTACTGTCTATTACACTCTCTTACACTCTCCTACACTCTCCTACACTCTTCTACTGTCTCTTACACCCCCTTACACTCTGTTACTGTCTCTTACACTCCCTTACACTCTGTTACACTCTCTTACATGCTGTTACACTCTCTTACACGCTGTTACACCCTCTTACACACTGTTACTGTCTCTTACACTCTCTTACACTCTGCTACTATCTCTTACACTCTGTTACTGTCTCTTACACTCTGCTACTGTCTCTTACACTCTACTACTGTCTCTTTCACTCTGCTACTGTCTCTTACACTCTGCTACTATCTCTTACGCTCTGTTACTGTCTCTTACACTCTACTACACTCTCATACACTCTGTTACTGTATCTTACACTCTGTTACTGTCTCTTACACTCTGTTACTGTCTCTTACACTCTGCTATTGTCTCTTACACTCTGCTACTGTCTATAACACTGTCTTACACTCTGTTACTGTCTATTACACTCTGCTACTGTCTCTTTCACTCTCTTACACTATGTTACACTCTCTTACACTCTGCTGCTGTCTCTTACACTCTGTTACTGTCTCTTACACTCTGTTACTGTCTCTTACACTCTCCTACACTCTGTTACTGTCTCCTACACTCTCTTACACTCTGTTACACTCTCTTACACGCTGTTACACTCTATTACACTCTGTTAATTTCTCTTACACTCTCTTACACTCTGCTACTGTCTCTTACACTCTGCTACTCTCTCTTTCACTCTGTTTCTGTCTCTTACACTCTGCTTCTGTCTCTTATGCTCTGTTACTGTCTCTTATACTCTGTTACTGTCTCTTACACTCTACTACACTCTCGTACACTCTGTTACTGTCTCTTAAACTCTGTTACACTCTCTTACACTCTGTTACTGTCTCTTACACTCTGCTGCTGTCTCTTACACTCTGTTACTGTCTCTTACACTCTCTTACACTCTCCTACACTCTGCTACTGTCTCTTACACCCTCTTACACTCTTACTGTCTCTTACACTCTGTTACTGTCTCTTAAACTCTGCTACTGTCTATAACACTCTCTTACACTCTATTACTGTCTATTACACTCTGCTACTGTCTCTTACACTCTCTTACACTATTTTACACTCTGCTACAGTCTATTACACTCTGCTACTGTCTCTTACACTCTGCTATTGTCCCTTACACTCTGCTACTGTCTATAACACTCTCTTACACTCTATTACTGTCTCTTACACTCTGTTACTGTCTCTTACACTCTCCTACACTATGTTACTGTCTCTTACACTCTCTTACACTCTGTTACACTCTCTTACACTCTGTAACTGTCTCTTACACTCTCTTACACTCTGCTACTGTCTATAACACTCTCTTACACTCTGTTACTGTCTATTACACTCTGCTACTGTCTCTTACACTCTCTTACACTATGTTACACTCTGCTACAGTCTATTACACTCTGCTACTGTCTCTTACACTCTGCTATTGTCTCTTACACTCTGCTACTGTCTATAACACTCTCTTACACTCTGTTACTATCTATTACACTCTGCTACTGTCTCTTACACTCTCTTACACTCTGCTGCTGTCTATTACACTCTGCTACTGTCTCTTACACTCTGCTATTGTCTATAACACTCTGCTACTGTATATAACACTCTCTTACACTCTGTTACTGTCTATTACACTCTGCTACTGTCTCTTACACTCTCTTACACTCTGCTGCTGTCTCTTACACTCTGTTACTGTCTCTTACACTCTGTTACACTCTCTTACACTCTCTTACACTCTGTAACTGTCTCTTACACTCTCTTACACTCTGTTACTGTCTCCTATACTCTGTTACACTTTCTTACACTCCACTACTGTCTCATATACTCTTTTACTGTCTCTTACACAGGTTTACGAGGTCTACGCGAAGAGATCCCCAAAGACGTTCACAGTATACTGAGATCATTCAGGACTATGTGATCCTAGAGGACGGTATATGCCATGTGACACTCTCTTACACTCTACTACACTCTACTACTGTCTCTTTCACTCTGCTACTGTCTCTTACACTCTGTTACTGTCTTTTACACTCTGTTACTGTCTCTTACACTCTGCTACTGTATCTTACACTCTGCTATTGTCTCTTACACTCTGCTACTGTCTATAACACTCTCTTACACTCTGTTACTGTCTATTACACTCTGCTACTGTCTCTTACACTCTCTTACACTATGTTACACTCTCTTACACTCTGCTGCTGACTCTTACACTCTGTTACTGTCTCTGACACTCTCCTACACTCTGTTACTGTCTATTACACTCTGCTACTGTCTCTTTCACTCTCTTACACTATGTTACACTCTCTTACACTCTGCTGCTGTCTCTTACACTCTGTTACTGTCTCTTACACTCTGTTACTGTCTCTTACACTCTACTACACTCTGTTACTGTCTCTTACACTCTCTTACATGCTGTTACACTCTCTTACACTCTGTTACTGTCTCTTACACTCTCTTACACTCTGCTACTGTCTCTTACACTCTGCTACTGTCTCTTACACTCTGCTACTCTCTCTTTCACTCTGCTACTCTCTCTTTCACTCTGCTTCTGTCTCTTACACTCTGCTACTGTCTCTTACGCTCTGTTACTGTCTCTTACACTCTGTTACACTCTCTTACACTCTGCTGCTGTCTCTTACACTCTGTTACTGTCTCTTACACTCTTACTGTCTCTTACACTCTCTTACACTCTCCTACACTCTGCTACTGTCTCTTACACCCTCTTACACTCTGTTACTGTCTCTTACACTCTGTTACTGTCTCTTACACTCTCCTACACTATGTTACTGTCTCTTACACTCTCTTACACTCTGTTACACTCTTTTACACTCTGTAACTGTCTCTTACACTCTCTTACACTCTGCTACTGTCTATAACACTCTCTTACACTCTGTTACTGTCTATTACACTCTGCTACAGTCTATTACACTCTGCTACTGTCTCTTACACTCTGCTATTGTCTCTTACACTCTGATACTGTCTATAACACTCTCTTACACTCTGTTACTGTCTATTACACTCTGCTACTGTCTCTTACACTCTCTTACACTCTGCTGCTGTCTATTACACTCTGCTACTGTCTCTTACACTCTGCTATTGTCTATAACACTCTGCTACTGTCTATAACACTCTCTTACACTCTGTTACTGTCTATTACACTCCGCTACTGTCTCTTACACTCTCTTACACTCTGTTACACTCTGTTACAGTATATTACACTCTGCTACTGTCTCTTACACTCTGCTATTGTCTCTTGCACTCTGCTACTGTCTATAACACTCTCTTACACTCTGTTACTGTCTATTACACTCTGCTATTGTCTCTTACACTCTCTTACACTCTGTTACACTCTGCTACAGTCTATTACACTCTGCTACTGTCTCTTACACTCTGCTACTGTCTCTTACACTCTATTACACTCTGTTACTGTCTATTACACTCTGCTACTGTCTCTTACACTCTCTTACACTATGTTACACTCTCTAACACTCTGCTGCTGTCTCTTACACTCTGTTACTGTCTCTTACACTCCGTTACTGTCTCTTACACTCTCCTACACTCTGTTACTGTCTCTTACACTCTGTTACACTCTCTTACTGTCTCTTACACTCTGTTACACTCTCTTACACGCTGTTACACTCTCTTACACTCTGTTACTGTCTCTTACACTCTTACACTCTGCTACTGTCTCTTACACTCTGCTACTGTCTCTTACACTCTGCTACTCTCTCTTTCACTTTGCTTCTGTCTCTTACACACTGCTACTGTCTCTTACGCTGTGTTACTGTCTCTTACACTCTACTACACTCTCGTATACTCTGTTACTGTCTCTTACACTCTGTTACTGTCTCGTACACTCTGTTACTGTCTCGTACACTCTGTTACTGTCTCGTACACTCTGTTACTGTCTCTTACACTCTGTTACACTCTCTTATACTCTGTTACTGTCTCTTACACTCTTACACTCTGCTGCTGTCTCTTACACTCTGTTACTGTCTCTTACACTCTGTTACTGTATATTACACTCTGCTACTGTCTCTTACACTCTGCTATTGTCTCTTGCACTCTGCTACTGTCTATAACACTCTCTTACACTCTGTTACTGTCTATTACACTCTGCTATTGTCTCTTACACTCTCTTACACTCTGTTACACTCTGCTACAGTCTATTACACTCTGCTACTGTCTCTTACACTCTGCTATTGTCTCTTACACTCTGCTACTGTCTCTTACACTCTATTACACTCTGTTACTGTCTATTACACTCTGCTACTATCTCTTTCACTCTCTTACACTATGTTACACACTCTTACACTCTGCTGCTGTCTCTTACACTCTGTTACTGTCTCTTACACTCTGTTACTGTCTCTTACACTCTCTTACACTCTGTTACACTCTCTTACATGCTGTTACACTCTCTTACACTCTGTTACTGTCTATTACACTCTCTTACACTCTGCTACTGTCTCTTACTCTCTGCTACTGTCTCTTACACTCTGCTACTCTCTCTTTCACTCTGCTTCTGTCTCTTACACTCTGCTACTGTCTCTTACGCTCTGTTACTGTCTCTTACACTCTGTTACACTCTCTTACACTCTGCTGCTGTCTCTTACACTCTGTTACTGTCTCTTACACTCTGTTACTGTCTCTTACACTCTCTTACACTCTCCTACACTCTGCTACTGTCTCTTACACCCTCTTACACTCTGTTACTGTCTCTTACACTCTGTTACTGTCTCTTAAACTCTGCTACTGTCTATAACACTCTCTTACACTCTGTTAATGTCTATTACACTCTGCTACTGTCTCTTACACTCTCTTACACTGTTACACTCTGCTACAGTCTATTACACTCTGCTACTGTCTCTTACACTCTGCTATTGTCTCTTACACTCTGCTACTGTCTATAACACTCTCTTACACTCTGTTACTGTCTATTACACTCTGCTACTGTCTCTTACACTCTCTTACACTCTGCTGCTGTCTATTACACTCTGCTACTGTCTCTTACACTCTGCTATTGTCTCTTACACTCTGCTACTGTCTATAACACTCTCTTACACTCTGTTACTGTCTATTACACTCTGCTACAGTCTCTTACACTCTCTTACACTATGTTACACTCTGCTCCAGTCTATTACACTCTGCTATTGTCTCTTACACTCTGCTACTGTCTATAACACTCTCTTACACTCTGTTACTGTCTATTACACTCTGCTACTGTCTCTTACACTCTCTTACACTCTGCTGCTGTCTATTACACTCTGCTACTGTCTCTTACACTCTGCTATTGTCTCTTACACTCTGCTACTGTCTATAACACTCTCTTACACTCTGTTACTGTCTATTACACTCTGCTACAGTCTCTTACACTGTCTTACACTATGTTACACTCTGCTCCAGTCTATTACACTCTGCTATTGTCTCTTACACTCTGCTACTGTCTATAACACTCTCTTACACTCTGTTAATGTCTATTACACTCTGCGACTGTCTCTTCAACTCTCTTACACTCTTCTGCTGTCTCTTACACTCTGTTACTGTCTCTTACACTATGTTACACTCTCTTACACTCTGTAACTGTCTCTTACACTCTCTTACACTCTGTTACTGTCTCCTATACTCTGTTACTGTCTCCTATACTCTGTTACTGTCTCCTATACTCTGTTACACTCTCATACACTCTGCTGCTGTCTCTTACACTCTGTTACTGTCTCTTACACTCTCTTACACTCTCTTACACTCTCTTACACTCTCTTACACTCTCCTACTGTCTCTTACACCCTCTTACACTCTGTTACTGTCTCTTACACTCTGTTACTGTCTCTTAAACTCTGCTACTGTCTATAACACTCTCGTACACTCTGTTACTGTCTATTACACTCTGCTACTGTCTCTTACACTCTCTTACACTATGTTACACTCTGCTACAGTCTATTACACTCTGCTACTGTCTCTTACACTCTGCTATTGTCTCTTACACTCTGCTACTGTCTCTTACACTCTGTTACTGTCTATAACACTCTCTTATACTCTGTTACTGTCTATTACACTCTGCTACTGTCTCTTACACTCTCTTACACTGTTACACTCTGCTATAGTCTATTACACTCTGCTACTGTCTCTTACACTCTGCTATTGTCTCTTACACTCTCTTACACTCTGCTACTGTCTCTTACACCCTCTTACACTCTGTTACTGTCTCTTACACTCTCTTACACTCTGTTACACTCTCTTACACGCTGTTACACTCTCTTACACGCTGTTACACCCTCTTACACACTGTTACTGTCTCTTACACTCTCCTACACTCTGCTACTGTCTCTTACACTCTGTTACTGTTTCTTACACTCTGCTACTGTCTCTAACACTCTGCTACTGTCTCTTTCACTCTGCTACTGTCTCTTACACTCTGCTACTATCTCTTACGCTCTGTTACTGTGTCTTACACTGTACTACACTGTCATACACTCTGTTACTGTATCTTACACTATGTTACTGTATCTTACACTATGTTACTGTCTCGTACACTCTGTTACTGTCTCTTACACTCTGTTACTGTCTCCTATACTCTGTTACTGTCTCTTACACCCTGTTACACTCTCTTACACTCTGCTACTGTCTCTTACACTCTACTACACTCTCGTATACTCTGTTACTGTCTATTACACTCTCTTACACTCTGCTGCTGTCTCTTACACTCTGTTACTGTCTCTTACACTCTGTTACTGTCTCTTACACTCCTATCTCTTACACTCTACTACACTCTACTACTGTCTCTTTCACTCTGCTACTGTCTCTTTCACTCTGTTACTGTCTCTTACACTCTGTTACTGTCTCTTACACTCTGCTATTGTCTCTTACACTCTGCTACTGTCTCTTACACTCTATTACACTCTGTTACTGTCTATTACACTCTGCTACTGTCTCTTACACTCTCTTACACTATGTTACACTCTGCTACTGTCTCTTACACTCTGCTATTGTCTCTTACACTCTGCTACTGTCTCTTACACTCTATTACACTCTGTTACTGTCTATTACACTCTGCTACTGTCTCTTACACTCTCTTACACTATGTTACACTCTCTTACACTCTGCTGCTGTCTCTTACACTCTGTTACTGTCTCTTACACTCTGTTACTGTCTCTTACACTCTCCTACACTCTGTTACTATCTCTTACACTCTCTTACACTCTCTTACTGTCTCTTACACTCTGTTACACTCTCTTACACGCTGTTACACTCTCTTACACTCTGTTACTGTCTCTTACACTCTCTTACACTCTGCTACTGTCTCTTACACTCTGCTACTGTCTATTACACTCTGCTACTCTCTCTTTCACTTTGCTTCTGCCTCTTACACACTGCTACTGTCTCTTACGCTCTGTTACTGTCTCTTACACTCTACTACACTCTCGTATACTCTGTTACTGTCTCTTACACTCTGTTACTGTCTCTTACACTCTGTTACACTCTCTTAAACTCTGTTACTGTCTCTTACACTCTCTTACACTCTGCTGCTGTCTCTTACACTCTGTTACTGTCTCTTACACTCTGTTACTGTCTATTACACTCTCTTACACTCTCCTACACTCTCCTACACTCTTCTACTGTCTCTTACACCCCCTTACACTCTGTTACTGTCTCTTACACTCCCTTACACTCTGTTACACTCTCTTACATGCTGTTACACTCTCTTACACGCTGTTACACCCTCTTACACACTGTTACTGTCTCTTACACTCTCTTACTCTCTGCTACTATCTCTTACACTCTGTTACTGTCTCTTACACTCTGCTACTGTCTCTTACACTCTACTACTGTCTCTTTCACTCTGCTACTGTCTCTTACACTCTGCTACTATCTCTTACGCTCTGTTACTGTCTCTTACACTCTACTACACTCTCATACACTCTGTTACTGTATCTTACACTCTGTTACTGTCTCTTACACTCTGTTACTGTCTCTTACACTCTGCTATTGTCTCTTACACTCTGCTACTGTCTATAACACTGTCTTACACTCTGTTACTGTCTATTACACTCTGCTACTGTCTCTTTCACTCTCTTACACTATGTTACACTCTCTTACACTCTGTTACTGTCTCTTACACTCTGTTACTGTCTCTTACACTCTCCTACACTCTGTTACTGTCTCCTACACTCTCTTACACTCTGTTACACTCTCTTACACGCTGTTACACTCTATTACACTCTGTTAATTTCTCTTACACTCTCTTACACTCTGCTACTGTCTCTTACACTCTGCTACTCTCTCTTTCACTCTGTTTCTGTCTCTTACACTCTGCTTCTGTCTCTTATGCTCTGTTACTGTCTCTTATGCTCTGTTACTGTCTCTTACACTCTACTACACTCTCGTACACTCTGTTACTGTCTCTTAAACTCTGTTACACTCTCTTACACTCTCTTACACTCTCCTACAGTCTCTTACACCCTCTTACACTCTTACTGTCTCTTACACTCTGTTACTGTCTCTTAAACTCTGCTACTGTCTATAACACTCTCTTACACTCTATTACTGTCTATTACACTCTGCTACTGTCTCTTACACTCTCTTACACTATTTTACACTCTGCTACTGTCTCTTACACTCTGCTACTGTCTCTTACACTCTGCTATTGTCCCTTACACTCTGCTACTGTCTATAACACTCTCTTACACTCTCTTACTGTCTCTTACACTCTGTTACTGTCTCTTACACTCTCCTACACTATGTTACTGTCTCTTACACTCTCTTACACTCTGTTACACTCTCTTACACTCTGTAACTGTCTCTTACACTCTCTTACACTCTGCTACTGTCTATAACACTCTCTTACACTCTGTTACTGTCTATTACACTCTGCTACTGTCTCTTACACTCTCTTACACTATGTTACACTCTGCTACAGTCTATTACACTCTGCTACTGTCTCTTACACTCTGCTATTGTCTCTTACACTCTGCTACTGTCTATAACACTCTCTTACACTCTGTTACTGTCTATTACACTCTGCTACTGTCTCTTACACTCTCTTACACTCTGCTGCTGTCTATTACACTCTGCTACTGTCTCTTACACTCTGCTATTGTCTCTTACACTCTGCTACTGTCTATAACACTCTCTTACACTCTGTTACTGTCTATTACACTCTGCTACAGTCTCTTACACTGTCTTACACTATGTTACACTCTGCTCCAGTCTATTACACTCTGCTATTGTCTCTTACACTCTGCTACTGTCTATAACACTCTCTTACACTCTGTTACTGTCTATTACACTCTGCGACTGTCTCTTCAACTCTCTTACACTCTTCTGCTGTCTCTTACACTCTGTTACTGTCTCTTACACTATGTTACACTCTCTTACACTCTGTAACTGTCTCTTACACTCTCTTACACTCTGTTACTGTCTCCTATACTCTGTTACTGTCTCCTATACTCTGTTACACTCTCTTACACTCTGCTGCTGTCTCTTACACTCTGTTACTGTCTCTTACACTCTGTTACTGTCTCTTACACTCTTACACTCTCTTACACTCTCTTACACTCTCTTACACTCTCCTACTGTCTCTTACACCCTCTTACACTCTGTTACTGTCTCTTACACTCTGTTACTGTCTCTTAAACTCTGCTACTGTCTATAACACTCTCGTACACTCTGTTACTGTCTATTACACTCTGCTACTGTCTCTTACACTCTCTTACACTATGTTACACTCTGCTACAGTCTATTACACTCTGCTACTGTCTCTTACACTCTGCTATTGTCTCTTACACTCTGCTACTGTCTCTTACACTCTGCTACTGTCTATAACACTCTCTTACACTCTGTTACTGTCTATTACACTCTGCTACTGTCTCTTACACTCTCTTACACTGTTACACTCTGCTACAGTCTATTACACTCTGCTACTGTCTCTTACACTCTGCTATTGTCTCTTACACTCTGCTACTGTCTATAACACTCTCTTACACTCTCTTACACTCTGCTACTGTCTTTTACACCCTCTTACACTCTGTTACTGTCTCTTACACTCTCTTACACTCTGTTACACTCTCTTACACGCTGTTACACTCTCTTACACGCTGTTACACCCTCTTACACACTGTTACTGTCTCTTACACTCTCTTACACTCTGCTACTGTCTCTTACACTCTGTTACTGTTTCTTACACTCTGCTACTGTCTCTAACACTCTGCTACTGTCTCTTTCACTCTGCTACTGTCTCTTACACTCTGCTACTATCTCTTACGCTCTGTTACTGTGTCTTACACTGTACTACACTGTCATACACTCTGTTACTGTATCTTACACTATGTTACTGTCTCGTACACTCTGTTACTGTCTCTTACACTCTGTTACTGTCTCCTATACTCTGTTACTGTCTCTTACACCCTGTTACACTCTCTTACACTCTGCTACTGTCTCTTACACTCTACTACACTCTCGTACACTCTGTTACTGTCTATTACACTCTCTTACACTCTGCTGCTGTCTCTTACACTCTGTTACTGTCTCTTACACTCTGTTACTGTCTCTTACACTCCTATCTCTTACACTCTACTACACTCTACTACTGTCTCTTTCACTCTGCTACTGTCTCTTTCACTCTGTTACTGTCTCTTACACTCTGTGACTGTCTCTTACACTCTGCTACTGTCTATAACACTCTCTTACACTATGTTACACTCTGCTACTGTCTCTTACACTCTGCTATTGTCTCTTACACTCTTCTACTGTCTCTTACACTCTATTACACTCTGTTACTGTCTATTACACTCTGCTACTGTCTCTTACACTCTCTTACACTATGTTACACTCTCTTACACTCTGCTGCTGTCTCTTACACTCTGTTACTGTCTCTTACACTCTGTTACTGTCTCTTACACTCTCCTACACTCTGTTACTGTCTCTTACACTCTGTTGCACTCTCTTACACGCTGTTACACTCTCTTACACTGTGTTACTGTCTCTTACACTCTCTTACACTCTGCTACTGTCTCTTACACTCTGCTACTGTCTCTTACACTCTGCTACTCTCTCTTTCACTTTGCTTCTGTCTCTTACACACTGCTACTGTCTCTTACGCTCTGTTACTGTCTCTTACACTCTACTACACTCTCGTATACTCATTTACTGTCTCTTACACTCTGTTACTGTCTCTTACACTCTGTTACTGTCTCTTACACTCTCTTACACTCTGCTGCTGTCTCTTACACTCTTTTACTGTCTCTTACACTCTGTTACTGTCTATTACACTCTCTTACACTCTCCTACACTCTTCTACTGTCTCTTACACCCCCTTACACTCTGTTACTGTCTCTTACACTCCCTTACACTCTGTTACACTCTCTTACATGCTGTTACACTCTCTTACATGCTGTTACACTCTCTTACACGCTGTTACACCCTCTTACACACTGTTACTGTCTCTTACACTCTCTTACACTCTGCTACTATCTCTTACACTCTGTTACTGTCTCTTACACTCTGCTACTGTCTCTTACACTCTGCTACTGTCTCTTTCACTCTGCTACTGTCTCTTACACTGTCTTACACTATGTTACACTCTCTTACACTCTGCTGCTGTCTCATATACTCTGTTACTGTCTCTTACACAGGTTTACGATGTCTACGCGAAGAGATACCCAAAGACGTTCACAGTATACTGAGATCATTCGGGACCATGTGGTCCTAGAGGACGGTATATGCCATGTGACGCTCTCTTACACTCTACTACACTCTACTACTGTCTCTTTCACTCTGCTACTGTCTCTTACACTCTGTTACTGTCTCTTACACTCTGTTACTGTCTCTTACACTCTGTTACAGTCTCTTACACTCTTCTACTGTATCTTACACTCTGCTATTGTCTCTTACACTCTGCAACTGTCTATAACACTCTCTTACACTCTGTTACTGTCTATTACACTCTGCTACTGTCTCTTACACTCTCTTACACTCTGCTACACTCTATTACACTCTGCTACACTCTATTACACTCTGCTATTGTCTCTTACACTCTGCTACTGTCTATAACACTCTCTTACACTCTGTTACTGTCTATTACACTCTGCTACTGTCTCTTACACTCTCTTACACTATGTTACACTCTGCTACAGTCTATTACACTCTGCTACTGTCTCTTACACTCTGCTATTGTCTCTTACACTCTGCGACTGTCTCTTCAACTCTCTTACACTCTTCTGCTGTCTCTTACACTCTGTTACTGTCTCTTACACTATGTTACACTCTCTTACACTCTGTAACTGTCTCTTACACTCTCTTACACTCTGTTACTGTCTCCTATACTCTGTTACTGTCTCCTATACTCTGTTACACTCTCTTACACTCTGCTGCTGTCTCTTACACTCTGTTACTGTCTCTTACACTCTGTTACTGTCTCTTACACTCTCTTACACTCTCTTACACTCTCCTACACTCTGCTACTGTCTCTTACACCCTCTTACACTCTGTTACTGTCTCTTAAACTCTGTTACTGTCTCTTAAACTCTGCTACTGTCTATAACACTCTCTTACACTCTGTTACTGTCTATTACACTCTGCTACTGTCTCTTACACTCTCTTACACTATGTTACACGCTGCTACAGTCTATTACACTCTGCTACTGTCTCTTACACTCTGCTATTGTCTCTTACACTCTGCTACTGTCTATAACACTCTCTTACACTCTGTTACTGTCTATTACACTCTGCTACTGTCTCTTACACTCTCTTACACTCTGCTGCTGTCTATTACACTCTGCTACTGTCTCTTACACTCTGCTATTGTCTATAACACTCTGCTACTGTCTATAACACTCTCTTACACTCTGTTACTGTCTATTACACTCTGCTACTGTCTCTTACACTCTCTTACACTCTGCTGCTGTCTCTTACACACTGTTACTGTCTCTTACACTCTGTTACACTCTCTTACACTCTCTTACACTCTGTAACTGTCTCTTACACTCTCTTACACTCTGTTACTGTCTCCTATACTCTGTTACACTTTCTTACACTCCACTACTGTCTCATATACTCTTTTACTGTCTCTTACACAGGTTTACGAGGTCTACGCGAAGAGATCCCCAAAGACGTTCACAGTATACTGAGATCATTCAGGACTATGTGATCCTAGAGGACGGTATATGCCATGTGACACTCTCTTACACTCTACTACACTCTACTACTGTCTCTTTCACTCTGCTACTGTCTCTTACACTCTGTTACTGTCTTTTACACTCTGTTACTGTCTCTTACACTCTGCTACTGTATCTTACACTCTGCTATTGTCTCTTACACTCTGCTACTGTCTATAACACTCTCTTACACTCTGTTACTGTCTATTACACTCTGCTACTGTCTCTTACACTCTCTTACATTATGTTACACTCTCTTACACTCTGCTGCTGACTCTTACACTCTGTTACTGTCTCTGACACTCTCCTACACTCTGTTACTGTCTATTACACTCTGCTACTGTCTCTTTCACTCTCTTACACTATGTTACACTCTCTTACACTCTGCTGCTGTCTCTTACACTCTGTTACTGTCTCTTACACTCTGTTACTGTCTCTTACACTCTACTACACTCTGTTACTGTCTCTTACACTCTCTTACACTCTGTTACACTCTCTTACATGCTGTTACACTCTCTTACACTCTGTTACTGTCTCTTGCACTCTCTTACACTCTGCTACTGTCTCTTACACTCTGCTACTGTCTCTTACACTCTGCTACTCTCTCTTTCACTCTGCTTCTGTCTCTTACACTCTGCTACTGTCTCTTACGCTCTGTTACTGTCTCTTACACTCTGTTACACTCTCTTACACTCTGCTGCTGTCTCTTACACTCTGTTACTGTCTCTTACACTCTTACTGTCTCTTACACTCTCTTACACTCTCCTACACTCTGCTACTGTCTCTTACACCCTCTTACACTCTGTTACTGTCTCTTACACTCTGTTACTGTCTCTTACACTCTCCTACACTATGTTACTGTCTCTTACACTCTCTTACACTCTGTTACACTCTTTTACAGTCTGTAACTGTCTCTTACACTCTCTTACACTCTGCTACTGTCTATAACACTCTCTTACACTCTGTTACTGTCTATTACACTCTGCTACTGTCTCTTACACTCTCTTACACTATGTTACACTCTGCTACAGTCTATTACACTCTGCTACTGTCTCTTACACTCTGCTATTGTCTCTTACACTCTGATACTGTCTATAACACTCTCTTACACTCTGTTACTGTCTATTACACTCTGCTACTGTCTCTTACACTCTCTTACACTCTGCTGCTGTCTATTACACTCTGCTACTGTCTCTTACACTCTGCTATTGTCTATAACACTCTGCTACTGTCTATAACACTCTCTTACACTCTGTTACTGTCTATTACACTCCGCTACTGTCTCTTACACTCTCTTACACTCTGTTACACTCTGTTACAGTCTATTACACTCTGCTACTGTCTCTTACACTCTGCTATTGTCTCTTGCACTCTGCTACTGTCTATAACACTCTCTTACACTCTGTTACTGTCTATTACACTCTGCTATTGTCTCTTACACTCTCTTACACTCTGTTACACTCTGCTACAGTCTATTACACTCTGCTACTGTCTCTTACACTCTGCTACTGTCTCTTACACTCTATTACACTCTGTTACTGTCTATTACACTCTGCTACTGTCTCTTACACTCTCTTACACTCTTCTGCTGTCTCTTACACTCTGTTACTGTCTCTTACACTATGTTACACTCTCTTACACTCTGTAACTGTCTCTTACACTCTCTTACACTCTCTTACACTCTGTTACTGTCTCCTATACTCTGTTACTGTCTCCTATACTCTGTTACTGTCTCCTATACTCTGTTACACTCTCTTACACTCTGCTGCTGTCTCTTACACTCTGTTACTGTCTCTTACACTCTCTTACACTCTCTTACACTCTCTTACACTCTCCTACTGTCTCTTACACCCTCTTACACTCTGTTACTGTCTCTTACACTCTGTTACTGTCTCTTAAACTCTGCTACTGTCTATAACACTCTCGTACACTCTGTTACTGTCTATTACACTCTGCTACTGTCTCTTACACTCTCTTACACTATGTTACACTCTGCTACAGTCTATTACACTCTGCTACTGTCTCTTACACTCTGCTATTGTCTCTTACACTCTGCTACTGTCTCTTACACTCTGCTACTGTCTATAACACTCTCTTACACTCTGTTACTGTCTATTACACTCTGCTACTGTCTCTTACACTCTCTTACACTGTTACACTCTGCTACAGTCTATTACACTCTGCTACTGTCTCTTACACTCTGCTATTGTCTCTTACACTCTGCTACTGTCTATAACACTCTCTTACACTCTCTTACACTCTGCTACTGTCTCTTACACTCTGTTACTGTCTCTTACACTCTCCTACACTATGTTACTGTCTCTTACACTCTCTTACACTCTGTTACACTCTCTTACACGCTGTAACTGTCTCTTACACTCTCTTACACTCTGCTACTGTCTATAACACTCTCTTACACTCTGTTACTGTCTATTACACTCTGCTACTGTCTCTTACACTCTCTTACACTATGTTACACTCTGCTACAGTCTATTACACTCTGCTACTGTCTCTTACACTCTGCTATTGTCTCTTACACTCTGCTACTGTCTATAACACTCTCTTACACTCTGTTACTGTCTATTACACTCTGCTACTGTCTCTTACACTCTCTTACACTCTGCTGCTGTCTATTACACTCTGCTACTGTCTCTTACACTCTGCTATTGTCTCTTACACTCTGCTACTGTCTATAACACTCTCTTACACTCTGTTACTGTCTATTACACTCTGCTACAGTCTCTTACACTGTCTTACACTATGTTACACTCTGCTCCAGTCTATTACACTCTGCTATTGTCTCTTACACTCTGCTACTGTCTATAACACTCTCTTACACTCTGTTACTGTCTATTACACTCTGCGACTGTCTCTTCAACTCTCTTACACTCTTCTGCTGTCTCTTACACTCTGTTACTGTCTCTTACACTATGTTACACTCTCTTACACTCTGTAACTGTCTCTTACACTCTCTTACACTCTGTTACTGTCTCCTATACTCTGTTACTGTCTCCTATACTCTGTTACACTCTCTTACACTCTGCTGCTGTCTCTTACACTCTGTTACTGTCTCTTACACTCTGTTACTGTCTCTTACACTCTCTTACACTCTCTTACACTCTCCTACACTCTGTTACTGTCTCTTACACCCTCTTACACTCTTACTGTCTCTTACACTCTGTTACTGTCTCTTAAACTCTGCTACTGTCTATAACACTCTCTTACACTCTATTACTGTCTATTACACTCTGCTACTGTCTCTTACACTCTCTTACACTATTTTACACTCTGCTACAGTCTATTACACTCTGCTACTGTCTCTTACACTCTGCTATTGTCCCTTACACTCTGCTACTGTCTATAACACTCTCTTACACTCTCTTACTGTCTCTTACACTCTGTTACTGTCTCTTACACTCTCCTACACTATGTTACTGTCTCTTACACTCTCTTACACTCTGTTACACTCTCTTACACTCTGTAACTGTCTCTTACACTCTCTTACACTCTGCTACTGTCTATAACACT
Source organism: Spea hammondii (assembly GCA_029215755.1). NCBI lineage: Eukaryota > Metazoa > Chordata > Amphibia > Anura > Pelobatidae > Spea > Spea hammondii. Next base: position 32,024,676 of record JARDYJ010000012.1, on the reverse strand, counting down.
CTCTTACACTCTGTTACTGTCTATTACACTCTGCTACTGTCTCTTACACTCTCTTACACTATGTTACACTCTGCTACAGTCTATTACACTCTGCTACTGTCTCTTACACTCTGCTATTGTCTCTTACACTCTGCTACTGTCTATAACACTCTCTTACACTCTGTTACTATCTATTACACTCTGCTACTGTCTCTTACACTCTCTTACACTCTGCTGCTGTCTATTACACTCTGCTACTGTCTCTTACACTCTGCTATTGTCTATAACACTCTGCTACTGTCTATAACACTCTCTTACACTCTGTTACTGTCTATTACACTCTGCTACTGTCTCTTACACTCTCTTACACTCTGCTGCTGTCTCTTACACTCTGTTACTGTCTCTTACACTCTGTTACACTCTCTTACACTCTGTTACACTCTCTTACACTCTGTAACTGTCTCTTACACTCTCTTACACTCTGTTACTGTCTCCTATACTCTGTTACACTTTCTTACACTCCACTACTGTCTCATATACTCTTTTACTGTCTCTTACACAGGTTTACGAGGTCTACGCGAAGAGATCCCCAAAGACGTTCACAGTATACTGAGATCATTCAGGACTATGTGATCCTAGAGGACGGTATATGCCATGTGACACTCTCATACACTCTACTACACTCTACTACTGTCTCTTTCACTCTGCTACTGTCTCTTACACTCTGTTACTGTCTTTTACACTCTGTTACTGTCTCTTACACTCTGCTACTGTATCTTACACTCTGCTATTGTCTCTTACACTCTGTTACTGTCTATTACACTCTGCTACTGTCTCGTACACTCTCTTACACTATGTTACACTCTCTTACACTCTGCTGCTGACTCTTACACTCTGTTACTGTCTCTGACACTCTCCTACACTCTGTTACTGTCTATTACACTCTGCTACTGTCTCTTTCACTCTCTTACACTATGTTACACTCTCTTACACTCTGCTGCTGTCTCTTACACTCTGTTACTGTCTCTTACACTCTGTTACTGTCTCTTACACTCTACTACACTCTGTTACTGTCTCTTACACTCTCTTACACTCTGTTACACTCTCTTACATGCTGTTACACTCTCTTACACTCTGTTACTGTCTCTTACACTCTCTTACACTCTGCTACTGTCTCTTACACTCTGCTACTCTCTCTTTCACTCTGCTTCTGTCTCTTACACTCTGCTACTGTCTCTTACGCTCTGTTACTGTCTCTTACACTCTGTTACACTCTCTTACACTCTGCTGCTGTCTCTTACACTCTGTTACTGTCTCTTACACTCTTACTGTCTCTTACACTCTCTTACACTCTCCTACACTCTGCTACTGTCTCTTACACCCTCTTACACTCTGTTACTGTCTCTTACACTCTGTTACTGTCTCTTACACTCTCCTACACTATGTTACTGTCTCTTACACTCTCTTACACTCTGTTACACTCTCTTACACTCTGTAACTGTCTCTTACACTCTCTTACACTCTGCTACTGTCTATAACACTCTCTTACACTCTGTTACTGTCTATTACACTCTGCTACTGTCTCTTACACTCTCTTACACTATGTTACACTCTGCTACTGTCTCTTACACTCTGCTATTGTCTCTTACACTCTGCTACTGTCTATAACACTCTCTTACACTCTGTTACTGTCTATTACACTCTGCTACTGTCTCTTACACTCTCTTACACTCTGCTGCTGTCTATTACACTCTGCTACTGTCTCTTACACTCTGCTATTGTCTATAACACTCTGCTACTGTCTATAACACTCTCTTACACTCTGTTACTGTCTATTACACTCTGCTACTGTCTCTTACACTCTCTTACACTCTGCTGCTGTCTCTTACACTCTGTTACTGTCTCTTACACTCTGTTACACTCTCTTACACTCTCTTACACTCTGTAACTGTCTCTTACACTCTCTTACACTCTGTTACTGTCTCCTATACTCTGTTACACTTTCTTACACTCCACTACTGTCTCATATACTCTTTTACTGTCTCTTACACAGGTTTACGAGGTCTACGCGAAGAGATCCCCAAAGACGTTCACAGTATACTGAGATCATTCAGGACTATGTGATCCTAGAGGACGGTATATGCCATGTGACACTCTCTTACACTCTACTACACTCTACTACTGTCTCTTTCACTCTGCTACTGTCTCTTACACTCTGTTACTGTCTTTTACACTCTGTTACTGTCTCTTACACTCTGCTACTGTATCTTACACTCTGCTATTGTCTCTTACACTCTGCTACTGTCTATAACACTCTCTTACACTCTGTTACTGTCTATTACACTCTGCTACTGTCTCTTACACTCTCTTACACTATGTTACACTCTCTTACACTCTGCTGCTGACTCTTACACTCTGTTACTGTCTCTGACACTCTCCTACACTCTGTTACTGTCTATTACACTCTGCTACTGTCTCTTTCACTCTCTTACACTATGTTACACTCTCTTACACTCTGCTGCTGTCTCTTACACTCTGTTACTGTCTCTTACACTCTGTTACTGTCTCTTACACTCTACTACACTCTGTTACTGTCTCTTACACTCTCTTACACTCTGTTACACTCTCTTACATGCTGTTACACTCTCTTACACTCTGTTACTGTCTCTTGCACTCTCTTACACTCTGCTACTGTCTCTTACACTCTGCTACTGTCTCTTACACTCTGCTACTCTCTCTTTCACTCTGCTTCTGTCTCTTACACTCTGCTACTGTCTCTTACGCTCTGTTACTGTCTCTTACACTCTGTTACACTCTCTTACACTCTGCTGCTGTCTCTTACACTCTGTTACTGTCTCTTACACTCTTACTGTCTCTTACACTCTCTTACACTCTCCTACACTCTGCTACTGTCTCTTACACCCTCTTACACTCTGTTACTGTCTCTTACACTCTGTTACTGTCTCTTACACTCTCCTACACTATGTTACTGTCTCTTACACTCTCTTACACTCTGTTACACTCTTTTACAGTCTGTAACTGTCTCTTACACTCTCTTACACTCTGCTACTGTCTATAACACTCTCTTACACTCTGTTACTGTCTATTACACTCTGCTACTGTCTCTTACACTCTCTTACACTATGTTACACTCTGCTACAGTCTATTACACTCTGCTACTGTCTCTTACACTCTGCTATTGTCTCTTACACTCTGATACTGTCTATAACACTCTCTTACACTCTGTTACTGTCTATTACACTCTGCTACTGTCTCTTACACTCTCTTACACTCTGCTGCTGTCTATTACACTCTGCTACTGTCTCTTACACTCTGCTATTGTCTATAACACTCTGCTACTGTCTATAACACTCTCTTACACTCTGTTACTGTCTATTACACTCCGCTACTGTCTCTTACACTCTCTTACACTCTGTTACACTCTGTTACAGTCTATTACACTCTGCTACTGTCTCTTACACTCTGCTATTGTCTCTTGCACTCTGCTACTGTCTATAACACTCTCTTACACTCTGTTACTGTCTATTACACTCTGCTATTGTCTCTTACACTCTCTTACACTCTGTTACACTCTGCTACAGTCTATTACACTCTGCTACTGTCTCTTACACTCTGCTACTGTCTCTTACACTCTATTACACTCTGTTACTGTCTATTACACTCTGCTACTGTCTCTTACACTCTCTTACACTCTTCTGCTGTCTCTTACACTCTGTTACTGTCTCTTACACTATGTTACACTCTCTTACACTCTGTAACTGTCTCTTACACTCTCTTACACTCTGTTACTGTCTCCTATACTCTGTTACTGTCTCCTATACTCTGTTACTGTCTCCTATACTCTGTTACACTCTCTTACACTCTGCTGCTGTCTCTTACACTCTGTTACTGTCTCTTACACTCTCTTACACTCTCTTACACTCTCTTACACTCTCCTACTGTCTCTTACACCCTCTTACACTCTGTTACTGTCTCTTACACTCTGTTACTGTCTCTTAAACTCTGCTACTGTCTATAACACTCTCGTACACTCTGTTACTGTCTATTACACTCTGCTACTGTCTCTTACACTCTCTTACACTATGTTACACTCTGCTACAGTCTATTACACTCTGCTACTGTCTCTTACACTCTGCTATTGTCTCTTACACTCTGCTACTGTCTCTTACACTCTGCTACTGTCTATAACACTCTCTTACACTCTGTTACTGTCTATTACACTCTGCTACTGTCTCTTACACTCTCTTACACTCTGCTGCTGTCTCTTACACTCTGTTACTGTCTCTTACACTCTGTTACACTCTCTTACACTCTGTTACACTCTCTTACACTCTGTAACTGTCTCTTACACTCTCTTACACTCTGTTACTGTCTCCTATACTCTGTTACACTTTCTTACACTCCACTACTGTCTCATATACTCTTTTACTGTCTCTTACACAGGTTTACGAGGTCTACGCGAAGAGATCCCCAAAGACGTTCACAGTATACTGAGATCATTCAGGACTATGTGATCCTAGAGGACGGTATATGCCATGTGACACTCTCATACACTCTACTACACTCTACTACTGTCTCTTTCACTCTGCTACTGTCTCTTACACTCTGTTACTGTCTTTTACACTCTGTTACTGTCTCTTACACTCTGCTACTGTATCTTACACTCTGCTATTGTCTCTTACACTCTGTTACTGTCTATTACACTCTGCTACTGTCTCTTACACTCTCTTACACTATGTTACACTCTCTTACACTCTGCTGCTGACTCTTACACTCTGTTACTGTCTCTGACACTCTCCTACACTCTGTTACTGTCTATTACACTCTGCTACTGTCTCTTTCACTCTCTTACACTATGTTACACTCTCTTACACTCTGCTGCTGTCTCTTACACTCTGTTACTGTCTCTTACACTCTGTTACTGTCTCTTACACTCTACTACACTCTGTTACTGTCTCTTACACTCTCTTACACTCTGTTACACTCTCTTACATGCTGTTACACTCTCTTACACTCTGTTACTGTCTCTTGCACTCTCTTACACTCTGCTACTGTCTCTTACACTCTGCTACTGTCTCTTACACTCTGCTACTCTCTCTTTCACTCTGCTTCTGTCTCTTACACTCTGCTACTGTCTCTTACGCTCTGTTACTGTCTCTTACACTCTGTTACACTCTCTTACACTCTGCTGCTGTCTCTTACACTCTGTTACTGTCTCTTACACTCTTACTGTCTCTTACACTCTCTTACACTCTCCTACACTCTGCTACTGTCTCTTACACCCTCTTACACTCTGTTACTGTCTCTTACACTCTGTTACTGTCTCTTACACTCTCCTACACTATGTTACTGTCTCTTACACTCTCTTACACTCTGTTACACTCTTTTACAGTCTGTAACTGTCTCTTACACTCTCTTACACTCTGCTACTGTCTATAACACTCTCTTACACTCTGTTACTGTCTATTACACTCTGCTACTGTCTCTTACACTCTCTTACACTATGTTACACTCTGCTACAGTCTATTACACTCTGCTACTGTCTCTTACACTCTGCTATTGTCTCTTACACTCTGATACTGTCTATAACACTCTCTTACACTCTGTTACTGTCTATTACACTCTGCTACTGTCTCTTACACTCTCTTACACTCTGCTGCTGTCTATTACACTCTGCTACTGTCTCTTACACTCTGCTATTGTCTATAACACTCTGCTACTGTCTATAACACTCTCTTACACTCTGTTACTGTCTATTACACTCCGCTACTGTCTCTTACACTCTCTTACACTCTGTTACACTCTGTTACAGTCTATTACACTCTGCTACTGTCTCTTACACTCTGCTATTGTCTCTTGCACTCTGCTACTGTCTATAACACTCTCTTACACTCTGTTACTGTCTATTACACTCTGCTATTGTCTCTTACACTCTCTTACACTCTGTTACACTCTGCTACAGTCTATTACACTCTGCTACTGTCTCTTACACTCTGCTACTGTCTCTTACACTCTATTACACTCTGTTACTGTCTATTACACTCTGCTACTGTCTCTTACACTCTCTTACACTCTTCTGCTGTCTCTTACACTCTGTTACTGTCTCTTACACTATGTTACACTCTCTTACACTCTGTAACTGTCTCTTACACTCTCTTACACTCTGTTACTGTCTCCTATACTCTGTTACTGTCTCCTATACTCTGTTACTGTCTCCTATACTCTGTTACACTCTCTTACACTCTGCTGCTGTCTCTTACACTCTGTTACTGTCTCTTACACTCTCTTACACTCTCTTACACTCTCTTACACTCTCCTACTGTCTCTTACACCCTCTTACACTCTGTTACTGTCTCTTACACTCTGTTACTGTCTCTTAAACTCTGCTACTGTCTATAACACTCTCGTACACTCTGTTACTGTCTATTACACTCTGCTACTGTCTCTTACACTCTCTTACACTATGTTACACTCTGCTACAGTCTATTACACTCTGCTACTGTCTCTTACACTCTGCTATTGTCTCTTACACTCTGCTACTGTCTCTTACACTCTGCTACTGTCTATAACACTCTCTTACACTCTGTTACTGTCTATTACACTCTGCTACTGTCTCTTACACTCTCTTACACTGTTACACTCTGCTACAGTCTATTACACTCTGCTACTGTCTCTTACACTCTGCTATTGTCTCTTACACTCTGCTACTGTCTATAACACTCTCTTACACTCTCTTACACTCTGCTACTGTCTCTTACACTCTGTTACTGTCTCTTACACTCTCCTACACTATGTTACTGTCTCTTACACTCTCTTACACTCTCTTACACTCTCTTACACGCTGTAACTGTCTCTTACACTCTCTTACACTCTGCTACTGTCTATAACACTCTCTTACACTCTGTTACTGTCTATTACACTCTGCTACTGTCTCTTACACTCTCTTACACTATGTTACACTCTGCTACAGTCTATTACACTCTGCTACTGTCTCTTACACTCTGCTATTGTCTCTTACACTCTGCTACTGTCTATAACACTCTCTTACACTCTGTTACTGTCTATTACACTCTGCTACTGTCTCTTACACTCTCTTACACTCTGCTGCTGTCTATTACACTCTGCTACTGTCTCTTACACTCTGCTATTGTCTCTTACACTCTGCTACTGTCTATAACACTCTCTTACACTCTGTTACTGTCTATTACACTCTGCTACAGTCTCTTACACTGTCTTACACTATGTTACACTCTGCTCCAGTCTATTACACTCTGCTATTGTCTCTTACACTCTGCTACTGTCTATAACACTCTCTTACACTCTGTTACTGTCTATTACACTCTGCGACTGTCTCTTCAACTCTCTTACACTCTTCTGCTGTCTCTTACACTCTGTTACTGTCTCTTACACTATGTTACACTCTCTTACACTCTGTAACTGTCTCTTACACTCTCTTACACTCTGTTACTGTCTCCTATACTCTGTTACTGTCTCCTATACTCTGTTACACTCTCTTACACTCTGCTGCTGTCTCTTACACTCTGTTACTGTCTCTTACACTCTGTTACTGTCTCTTACACTCTCTTACACTCTCTTACACTCTCCTACACTCTGCTACTGTCTCTTACACCCTCTTACACTCTTACTGTCTCTTACACTCTGTTACTGTCTCTTAAACTCTGCTACTGTCTATAACACTCTCTTACACTCTATTACTGTCTATTACACTCTGCTACTGTCTCTTACACTCTCTTACACTATTTTACACTCTGCTACAGTCTATTACACTCTGCTACTGTCTCTTACACTCTGCTATTGTCCCTTACACTCTGCTACTGTCTATAACACTCTCTTACACTCTCTTACTGTCTCTTACACTCTGTTACTGTCTCTTACACTCTCCTACACTATGTTACTGTCTCTTACACTCTCTTACACTCTGTTACACTCTCTTACACTCTGTAACTGTCTCTTACACTCTCTTACACTCTGCTACTGTCTATAACACTCTCTTACACTCTGTTACTGTCTATTACACTCTGCTACTGTCTCTTACACTCTCTTACACTATGTTACACTCTGCTACAGTCTATTACACTCTGCTACTGTCTCTTACACTCTGCTATTGTCTCTTACACTCTGCTACTGTCTATAACACTCTCTTACACTCTGTTACTATCTATTACACTCTGCTACTGTCTCTTACACTCTCTTACACTCTGCTGCTGTCTATTACACTCTGCTACTGTCTCTTACACTCTGCTATTGTCTATAACACTCTGCTACTGTCTATAACACTCTCTTACACTCTGTTACTGTCTATTACACTCTGCTACTGTCTCTTACACTCTCTTACACTCTGCTGCTGTCTCTTACACTCTGTTACTGTCTCTTACACTCTGTTACACTCTCTTACACTCTGTTACACTCTCTTACACTCTGTTACTGTCTCCTATACTCTGTTACACTTTCTTACACTCCACTACTGTCTCATATACTCTTTTACTGTCTCTTACACAGGTTTACGAGGTCTACGCGAAGAGATCCCCAAAGACGTTCACAGTATACTGAGATCATTCAGGACTATGTGATCCTAGAGGACGGTATATGCCATGTGACACTCTCATACACTCTACTACACTCTACTACTGTCTCTTTCACTCTGCTACTGTCTCTTACACTCTGTTACTGTCTTTTACACTCTGTTACTGTCTCTTACACTCTGCTACTGTATCTTACACTCTGCTATTGTCTCTTACACTCTGTTACTGTCTATTACACTCTGCTACTGTCTCTTACACTCTCTTACACTATGTTACACTCTCTTACACTCTGCTGCTGACTCTTACACTCTGTTACTGTCTCTGACACTCTCCTACACTCTGTTACTGTCTATTACACTCTGCTACTGTCTCTTTCACTCTCTTACACTATGTTACACTCTCTTACACTCTGCTGCTGTCTCTTACACTCTGTTACTGTCTCTTACACTCTGTTACTGTCTCTTACACTCTACTACACTCTGTTACTGTCTCTTACACTCTCTTACACTCTGTTACACTCTCTTACATGCTGTTACACTCTCTTACACTCTGTTACTGTCTCTTACACTCTCTTACACTCTGCTACTGTCTCTTACACTCTGCTACTCTCTCTTTCACTCTGCTTCTGTCTCTTACACTCTGCTACTGTCTCTTACGCTCTGTTACTGTCTCTTACACTCTGTTACACTCTCTTACACTCTGCTGCTGTCTCTTACACTCTGTTACTGTCTCTTACACTCTTACTGTCTCTTACACTCTCTTACACTCTCCTACACTCTGCTACTGTCTCTTACACCCTCTTACACTCTGTTACTGTCTCTTACACTCTGTTACTGTCTCTTACACTCTCCTACACTATGTTACTGTCTCTTACACTCTCTTACACTCTGTTACACTCTCTTACACTCTGTAACTGTCTCTTACACTCTCTTACACTCTGCTACTGTCTATAACACTCTCTTACACTCTGTTACTGTCTATTACACTCTGCTACTGTCTCTTACACTCTCTTACACTATGTTACACTCTGCTACTGTCTCTTACACTCTGCTATTGTCTCTTACACTCTGCTACTGTCTATAACACTCTCTTACACTCTGTTACTGTCTATTACACTCTGCTACTGTCTCTTACACTCTCTTACACTCTGCTGCTGTCTATTACACTCTGCTACTGTCTCTTACACTCTGCTATTGTCTATAACACTCTGCTACTGTCTATAACACTCTCTTACACTCTGTTACTGTCTATTACACTCTGCTACTGTCTCTTACACTCTCTTACACTCTGCTGCTGTCTCTTACACTCTGTTACTGTCTCTTACACTCTGTTACACTCTCTTACACTCTCTTACACTCTGTAACTGTCTCTTACACTCTCTTACACTCTGTTACTGTCTCCTATACTCTGTTACACTTTCTTACACTCCACTACTGTCTCATATACTCTTTTACTGTCTCTTACACAGGTTTACGAGGTCTACGCGAAGAGATCCCCAAAGACGTTCACAGTATACTGAGATCATTCAGGACTATGTGATCCTAGAGGACGGTATATGCCATGTGACACTCTCTTACACTCTACTACACTCTACTACTGTCTCTTTCACTCTGCTACTGTCTCTTACACTCTGTTACTGTCTTTTACACTCTGTTACTGTCTCTTACACTCTGCTACTGTATCTTACACTCTGCTATTGTCTCTTACACTCTGCTACTGTCTATAACACTCTCTTACACTCTGTTACTGTCTATTACACTCTGCTACTGTCTCTTACACTCTCTTACACTATGTTACACTCTCTTACACTCTGCTGCTGACTCTTACACTCTGTTACTGTCTCTGACACTCTCCTACACTCTGTTACTGTCTATTACACTCTGCTACTGTCTCTTTCACTCTCTTACACTATGTTACACTCTCTTACACTCTGCTGCTGTCTCTTACACTCTGTTACTGTCTCTTACACTCTGTTACTGTCTCTTACACTCTGTTACTGTCTCTTACACTCTGTTACTGTCTCTTACACTCTACTACACTCTGTTACTGTCTCTTACACTCTCTTACACTCTGTTACACTCTCTTACATGCTGTTACACTCTCTTACACTCTGTTACTGTCTCTTACACTCTCTTACACTCTGCTACTGTCTCTTACACTCTGCTACTGTCTCTTACACTCTGCTACTCTCTCTTTCACTCTGCTTCTGTCTCTTACACTCTGCTACTGTCACTTACGCTCTGTTACTGTCTCTTACACTCTGTTACACTCTCTTACACTCTGCTGCTGTCTCTTACACTCTGTTACTGTCTCTTACACTCTTACTGTCTCTTACACTCTCTTACACTCTCCTACACTCTGCTACTGTCTCTTACACCCTCTTACACTCTGTTACTGTCTCTTACACTCTGTTACTGTCTCTTACACTCTCCTACACTATGTTACTGTCTCTTACACTCTCTTACACTCTGTTACACTCTTTTACACTCTGTAACTGTCTCTTACACTCTCTTACACTCTGCTACTGTCTATAACACTCTCTTACACTCTGTTACTGTCTATTACACTCTGCTACTGTCTCTTACACTCTCTTACACTCTGCTGCTGTCTATTAAACTCTGCTACTGTCTCTTACACTCTGCTATTGTCTATAACACTCTGCTACTGTCTATAACACTCTCTTACACTCTGTTACTGTCTATTACACTCTGCTACTGTCTCTTACACTCTCTTACACTCTGTTACACTCTGTTACAGTCTATTACACTCTGCTACTGTCTCTTACACTCTGCTATTGTCTCTTGCACTCTGCTACTGTCTATAACACTCTCTTACACTCTGTTACTGTCTATTACACTCTGCTATTGTCTCTTACACTCTCTTACACTCTGTTACACTCTGCTACAGTCTATTACACTCTGCTACTGTCTCTTACACTCTGCTACTGTCTCTTACACTCTATTACACTCTGTTACTGTCTATTACACTCTGCTACTGTCTCTTACACTCTCTTACACTATGTTACACTCTCTAACACTCTGCTGCTGTCTCTTACACTCTGTTACTGTCTCTTACACTCCGTTACTGTCTCTTACACTCTCCTACACTCTGTTACTGTCTCTTACACTCTGTTACACTCTCTTACTGTCTCTTACACTCTGTTACACTCTCTTACACGCTGTTACACTCTCTTACACTCTGTTACTGTCTCTTACACTCTTACACTCTGCTACTGTCTCTTACACTCTGCTACTGTCTCTTACACTCTGCTACTCTCTCTTTCACTTTGCTTCTGTCTCTTACACACTGCTACTGTCTCTTACGCTGTGTTACTGTCTCTTACACTCTACTACACTCTCGTATACTCTGTTACTGTCTCTTACACTCTGTTACTGTCTCGTACACTCTGTTACTGTCTCGTACACTCTGTTACTGTCTCGTACACTCTGTTACTGTCTCTTACACTCTGTTACACTCTCTTACACTCTGTTACTGTCTCTTACACTCTTACACTCTGCTGCTGTCTCTTACACTCTGTTACTGTCTCTTACACTCTGTTACAGTATATTACACTCTGCTACTGTCTCTTACACTCTGCTATTGTCTCTTGCACTCTGCTACTGTCTATACCACTCTCTTACACTCTGTTACTGTCTATTACACTCTGCTATTGTCTCTTACACTCTCTTACACTCTGTTACACTCTGCTACAGTCTATTACACTCTGCTACTGTCTCTTACACTCTGCTATTGTCTCTTACACTCTGCTACTGTCTCTTACACTCTATTACACTCTGTTACTGTCTATTACACTCTGCTACTATCTCTTTCACTCTCTTACACTATGTTACACACTCTTACACTCTGCTGCTGTCTCTTACACTCTGTTACTGTCTCTTACACTCTGTTACTGTCTCTTACACTCTGTTACTGTCTCTTACACTCTCTTACACTCTGTTACACTCTCTTACATGCTGTTACACTCTCTTACACTCTGTTACTGTCTATTACACTCTCTTACACTCTGCTACTGTCTCTTACACTCTGCTACTGTCTCTTACACTCTGCTACTCTCTCTTTCACTCTGCTTCTGTCTCTTACACTCTGCTACTGTCTCTTACGCTCTGTTACTGTCTCTTACACTCGGTTACACTCTCTTACACTCTGCTGCTGTCTCTTACACTCTGTTACTGTCTCTTACACTCTGTTACTGTCTCTTACACTCTCTTACACTCTCCTACACTCTGCTACTGTCTCTTACACCCTCTTACACTCTGTTACTGTCTCTTACACTCTGTTACTGTCTCTTAAACTCTGCTACTGTCTATAACACTCTCTTACACTCTGTTAATGTCTATTACACTCTGCTACTGTCTCTTACACTCTCTTACACTGTTACACTCTGCTACAGTCTATTACACTCTGCTACTGTCTCTTACACTCTGCTATTGTCTCTTACACTCTGCTACTGTCTATAACACTCTCTTACACTCTGTTACTGTCTATTACACTCTGCTACTGTCTCTTACACTCTCTTACACTCTGCTGCTGTCTATTACACTCTGCTACTGTCTCTTACACTCTGCTATTGTCTCTTACACTCTGCTACTGTCTATAACACTCTCTTACACTCTGTTACTGTCTATTACACTCTGCTACAGTCTCTTACACTCTCTTACACTATGTTACACTCTGCTCCAGTCTATTACACTCTGCTATTGTCTCTTACACTCTGCTACTGTCTATAACACTCTCTTACACTCTGTTACTGTCTATTACACTCTGCTATTGTCTCTTACACTCTCTTACACTCTGTTACAGTCTATTACACTCTGCTACTGTCTCTTACACTCTGTTACACTCTGTTACAGTCTATTACACTCGGCTACTGTCTCTTACACTCTGCTATTGTCTCTTGCACTCTGCTACTGTCTATAACACTCTCTTACACTCTGTTACTGTCTATTACACTCTGCTATTGTCTCTTACACTCTCTTACACTCTGTTACAGTCTATTACACTCTGCTACTGTCTCTTACACTCTATTACACTCTGTTACTGTCTATTACACTCTGCTACTGTCTCTTACACTCTCTTACACTATGTTACACTCTCTTACACTCTGCTGCTGTCTCTTACACTCTGTTACTGTCTCTTACACTCCGTTACTGTCTCTTACACTCTCCTACACTCTGTTACTGTCTCTTACACTCTGTTACACTCTCTTACTGTCTCTTACACTCTGTTACACTCTCTTACACGCTGTTACACTCTCTTACACTCTGTTACTGTCTCTTACACTCTTACACTCTGCTACTGTCTCTTACACTCTGCTACTGTCTCTTACACTCTGCTACTCTCTCTTTCACTTTGCTTCTGTCTCTTACACACTGCTACTGTCTCTTACGCTCTGTTACTGTCTCTTACACTCTACTACACTCTCGTATACTCTGTTACTGTCTCTTACACTCTGTTACTGTCTCTTACACTCTGTTACTGTCTCGTACACTCTGTTACTGTCTCTTACACTCTGTTACACTCTCTTACTGTCTCTTACACTCTCTTACACTCTGCTGCTGTCTCTTACACTCTGTTACTGTCTCTTACACTCTGTTACTGTCTATTACACTCTCCTACACTCTCCTACACTCTTCTACTGTCTCTTACACCCCCTTACACTCTGTTACTGTCTCTTACACTCCCTTACACTCTGTTACACTCTCTTACATGCTGTTACACTCTCTTACACGCTGTTACACCCTCTTACACACTGTTACTGTCTCTTACACTCTCTTACACTCTGCTACTATCTCTTACACTCTGTTACTGTCTCTTACACTCTGCTACTGTCTCTTTCACTCTGCTACTGTCTCTTACACTCTGCTACTATCTCTTACGCTCTGTTACTGTCTCTTACACTCTACTACACTCTCATACACTCTGTTACTGTCTCTTACACTATGTTACTGTCTCTTACACTCTGTTACTGTCTCTTACACTCTGCTATTGTCTCTTACACTCTGCTACTGTCTATAACACTGTCTTACACTCTGTTACTGTCTATTACACTCTGCTACTGTCTCTTACACTCTCTTACACTATGTTACACTCTCTTACACTCTGCTGCTGACTCTTACACTCTGTTACTGTCTCTGACACTCTCCTACACTCTTTTACTGTCTATTACACTCTGCTACTGTCTCTTTCACTCTCTTACACTATGTTACACTCTCTTACACTCTGCTGCTGTCTCTTACACTCTGTTACTGTCTCTTACACTCTGTTACTGTCTCTTACACTCTCCTACACTCTGTTACTGTCTCTTACACTCTGTTAATTTCTCTTACACTCTCTTACACTCTGCTACTGTCTCTTACACTCTGCTACTCTCTCTTTCACTCTGTTTCTGTCTCTTACACTCTGCTTCTGTCTCTTATGCTCTGTTACTGTCTCTTATGCTCTGTTACTGTCTCTTACACTCTACTACACTCTCGTACACTCTGTTACTGTCTCTTACACTCTGTTACACTCTCTTACACTCTGTTACTGTCTCTTACACTCTGCTGCTGTCTCTTACACTCTGTTACTGTCTCTTACACTCTCTTACACTCTCCTACACTCTGCTACTGTCTCTTACACCCTCTTACACTCTTACTGTCTCTTACACTCTGTTACTGTCTCTTAAACTCTGCTACTGTCTATAACACTCTCTTACACTCTATTACTGTCTATTACACTCTGCTACTGTCTCTTACACTCTCTTACACTATTTTACACTCTGCTACAGTCTATTACACTCTGCTACTGTCTCTTACACTCTGCTATTGTCCCTTACACTCTGCTACTGTCTATAACACTCTCTTACACTCTCTTACACTCTGCTACTGTCTCTTACACTCTGTTACTGTCTCTTACACTCTCCTACACTATGTTACTGTCTCTTACACTCTCTTACACTCTGTTACACTCTCTTACACTCTGTAACTGTCTCTTACACTCTCTTACACTCTGCTACTATCTATAACACTCTCTTACACTCTGTTACTGTCTATTACACTCTGATACTGTCTCTTACACTCTCTTACACTATGTTACACTCTGCTACAGTCTATTACACTCTGCTACTGTCTCTTACACTCTGCTATTGTCTCTTACACTCTGCTACTGTCTATAACACTCTCTTACACTCTGTTACTGTCTATTACACTCTGCTACTGTCTCTTACACTCTCTTACACTCTGCTGCTGTCTATTACACTCTGCTACTGTCTCTTACACTCTGCTATTGTCTCTTACACTCTGCTACTGTCTATAACACTCTCTTACACTCTGTTACTGTCTATTACACTCTGCTACAGTCTCTTACACTGTCTTACACTATGTTACACTCTGCTCCAGTCTATTACACTCTGCTATTGTCTCTTATACTCTGCTACTGTCTATAACACTCTCTTACACTCTTACTGTCTATTACACTCTGCGACTGTCTCTTCAACTCTCTTACACTCTTCTGCTGTCTCTTACACTCTGTTACTGTCTCTTGCACTATGTTACACTCTCTTACACTCTGTAACTGTCTCTTACACTCTCTTACACTCTGTTACTGTCTCCTATACTCTGTTACTGTCTCCTATACTCTGTTACTGTCTCCTATACTCTGTTACACTCTCTTACACTCTGCTGCTGTCTCTTACACTCTGTTACTGTCTCTTACACTCTCCTACACTCTTTTACTGTCTATTACACTCTGCTACTGTCTCTTTCACTCTCTTACACTATGTTACACTCTCTTACACTCTGCTGCTGTCTCTTACACTCTGTTACTGTCTCTTACACTCTGTTACTGTCTCTTACACTCTCCTACACTCTGTTACTGTCTCCTACACTCTCTTACACTCTGTTACACTCTCTTACACGCTGTTACACTCTATTACACTCTGTTAATTTCTCTTACACTCTCTTACACTCTGCTACTGTCTCTTACACTCTGCTACTCTCTCTTTCACTCTGTTTCTGTCTCTTACACTCTGCTTCTGTCTCTTATGCTCTGTTACTGTCTCTTATGCTCTGTTACTGTCTCTTACACTCTACTACACTCTCGTACACTCTGTTACTGTCTCTTACACTCTGTTACACTCTCTTACACTCTGTTACTGTCTCTTACACTCTGCTGCTGTCTCTTACACTCTGTTACTGTCTCTTACACTCTCTTACACTCTCCTACACTCTGCTACTGTCTCTTACACCCTCTTACACTCTTACTGTCTCTTACACTCTGTTACTGTCTCTTAAACTCTGCTACTGTCTATAACACTCTCTTACACTCTATTACTGTCTATTACACTCTGCTACTGTCTCTTACACTCTCTTACACTATTTTACACTCTGCTACAGTCTATTACACTCTGCTACTGTCTCTTACACTCTGCTATTGTCCCTTACACTCTGCTACTGTCTATAACACTCTCTTACACTCTCTTACACTCTGCTACTGTCTCTTACACTCTGTTACTGTCTCTTACACTCTCCTACACTATGTTACTGTCTCTTACACTCTCTTACACTCTGTTACACTCTCTTACACTCTGTAACTGTCTCTTACACTCTCTTACACTCTGCTACTATCTATAACACTCTCTTACACTCTGTTACTGTCTATTACACTCTGCTACTGTCTCTTACACTCTCTTACACTATGTTACACTCTGCTACAGTCTATTACACTCTGCTACTGTCTCTTACACTCTGCTATTGTCTCTTACACTCTGCTACTGTCTATAACACTCTCTTACACTCTGTTACTGTCTATTACACTCTGCTACTGTCTCTTACACTCTCTTACACTCTGCTGCTGTCTATTACACTCTGCTACTGTCTCTTACACTCTGCTATTGTCTCTTACACTCTGCTACTGTCTATAACACTCTCTTACACTCTGTTACTGTCTATTACACTCTGCTACAGTCTCTTACACTGTCTTACACTATGTTACACTCTGCTCCAGTCTATTACACTCTGCTATTGTCTCTTACACTCTGCTACTGTCTATAACACTCTCTTACACTCTTACTGTCTATTACACTCTGCGACTGTCTCTTCAACTCTCTTACACTCTTCTGCTGTCTCTTACACTCTGTTACTGTCTCTTGCACTATGTTACACTCTCTTACACTCTGTAACTGTCTCTTACACTCTCTTACACTCTGTTACTGTCTCCTATACTCTGTTACTGTCTCCTATACTCTGTTACTGTCTCCTATACTCTGTTACACTCTCTTACACTCTGCTGCTGTCTCTTACACTCTGTTACTGTCTCTTACACTCTCTTACACTCTCTTACACTCTCTTACACTCTCCTACTGTCTCTTACACCCTCTTACACTCTGTTACTGTCTCTTACACTCTGTTACTGTCTCTTAAACTCTGCTACTGTCTATAACACTCTTGTACACTCTGTTACTGTCTATTACACTCTGCTACTGTCTCTTACACTCTCTTACACTGTTACACTCTGCTACAGTCTATTACACTCTGCTACTGTCTCTTACACTCTGCTATTGTCTCTTACACTCTCTTACACTCTGCTACTGTCTCTTACACCCTCTTACACTCTGTTACTGTCTCTTACACTCTCTTACACTCTGTTACACTCTCTTACACGCTGTTACACTCTCTTACACGCTGTTACACCCTCTTACACACTGTTACTGTCTCTTACACTCTCCTACACTCTGCTACTGTCTCTTACACTCTGTTACTGTTTCTTACACTCTGCTACTGTCTCTAACACTCTGCTACTGTCTCTTACACTCTGTTACTGTCTCTTACACTCCGTTACTGTCTCTTACACTCTCCTACACTCTGTTACTGTCTCTTACACTCTGTTACACTCTCTTACTGTCTCTTACACTCTGTTACACTCTCTTACACGCTGTTACACTCTCTTACACTCTGTTACTGTCTCTTACACTCTTACACTCTGCTACTGTCTCTTACACTCTGCTACTCTCTCTTTCACTTTGCTTCTGTCTCTTACACACTGCTACTGTCTCTTACGCTGTGTTACTGTCTCTTACACTCTACTACACTCTCGTATACTCTGTTACTGTCTCTTACACTCTGTTACTGTCTCGTACACTCTGTTACTGTCTCGTACACTCTGTTACTGTCTCG
Organism: Spea hammondii; assembly: GCA_029215755.1. NCBI lineage: Eukaryota > Metazoa > Chordata > Amphibia > Anura > Pelobatidae > Spea > Spea hammondii. Next base: position 32,005,961 of record JARDYJ010000012.1, on the reverse strand, counting down.
TACACTCTGTTACTGTCTCTTACACTCTGTTACACTCTCTTACACTCTGTTACTGTCTCTTACACTCTTACACTCTGCTGCTGTCTCTTACACTCTGTTACTGTCTCTTACACTCTGTTACTGTATATTACACTCTGCTACTGTCTCTTACACTCTGCTATTGTCTCTTGCACTCTGCTACTGTCTATAACACTCTCTTACACTCTGTTACTGTCTATTACACTCTGCTATTGTCTCTTACACTCTCTTACACTCTGTTACACTCTGCTACAGTCTATTACACTCTGCTACTGTCTCTTACACTCTGCTATTGTCTCTTACACTCTGCTACTGTCTCTTACACTCTATTACACTCTGTTACTGTCTATTACACTCTGCTACTATCTCTTTCACTCTCTTACACTATGTTACACACTCTTACACTCTGCTGCTGTCTCTTACACTCTGTTACTGTCTCTTACACTCTGTTACTGTCTCTTACACTCTCTTACACTCTGTTACACTCTCTTACATGCTGTTACACTCTCTTACACTCTGTTACTGTCTATTACACTCTCTTACACTCTGCTACTGTCTCTTACTCTCTGCTACTGTCTCTTACACTCTGCTACTCTCTCTTTCACTCTGCTTCTGTCTCTTACACTCTGCTACTGTCTCTTACGCTCTGTTACTGTCTCTTACACTCTGTTACACTCTCTTACACTCTGCTGCTGTCTCTTACACTCTGTTACTGTCTCTTACACTCTGTTACTGTCTCTTACACTCTCTTACACTCTCCTACACTCTGCTACTGTCTCTTACACCCTCTTACACTCTGTTACTGTCTCTTACACTCTGTTACTGTCTCTTAAACTCTGCTACTGTCTATAACACTCTCTTACACTCTGCTAATGTCTATTACACTCTGCTACTGTCTCTTACACTCTCTTACACTGTTACACTCTGCTACAGTCTATTACACTCTGCTACTGTCTCTTACACTCTGCTATTGTCTCTTACACTCTGCTACTGTCTATAACACTCTCTTACACTCTGTTACTGTCTATTACACTCTGCTACTGTCTCTTACACTCTCTTACACTCTGCTGCTGTCTATTACACTCTGCTACTGTCTCTTACACTCTGCTATTGTCTCTTACACTCTGCTACTGTCTATAACACTCTCTTACACTCTGTTACTGTCTATTACACTCTGCTACAGTCTCTTACACTCTCTTACACTATGTTACACTCTGCTCCAGTCTATTACACTCTGCTATTGTCTCTTACACTCTGCTACTGTCTATAACACTCTCTTACACTCTGTTACTGTCTATTACACTCTGCTATTGTCTCTTACACTCTCTTACACTCTGTTACAGTCTATTACACTCTGCTACTGTCTCTTACACTCTGTTACACTCTGTTACAGTCTATTACACTCGGCTACTGTCTCTTACACTCTGCTATTGTCTCTTGCACTCTGCTACTGTCTATAACACTCTCTTACACTCTGTTACTGTCTATTACACTCTGCTATTGTCTCTTACACTCTCTTACACTCTGTTACAGTCTATTACACTCTGCTACTGTCTCTTACACTCTATTACACTCTGTTACTGTCTATTACACTCTGCTACTGTCTCTTACACTCTCTTACACTATGTTACACTCTCTTACACTCTGCTGCTGTCTCTTACACTCTGTTACTGTCTCTTACACTCCGTTACTGTCTCTTACACTCTCCTACACTCTGTTACTGTCTCTTACACTCTGTTACACTCTCTTACTGTCTCTTACACTCTGTTACACTCTCTTACACGCTGTTACACTCTCTTACACTCTGTTACTGTCTCTTACACTCTTACACTCTGCTACTGTCTCTTACACTCTGCTACTGTCTCTTACACTCTGCTACTCTCTCTTTCACTTTGCTTCTGTCTCTTACACACTGCTACTGTCTCTTACGCTCTGTTACTGTCTCTTACACTCTACTACACTCTCGTATACTCTGTTACTGTCTCTTACACTCTGTTACTGTCTCTTACACTCTGTTACTGTCTCGTACACTCTGTTACTGTCTCTTACACTCTGTTACACTCTCTTACTGTCTCTTACACTCTCTTACACTCTGCTGCTGTCTCTTACACTCTGTTACTGTCTCTTACACTCTGTTACTGTCTATTACACTCTCCTACACTCTCCTACACTCTTCTACTGTCTCTTACACCCCCTTACACTCTGTTACTGTCTCTTACACTCCCTTACACTCTGTTACACTCTCTTACATGCTGTTACACTCTCTTACACGCTGTTACACCCTCTTACACACTGTTACTGTCTCTTACACTCTCTTACACTCTGCTACTATCTCTTACACTCTGTTACTGTCTCTTACACTCTGCTACTGTCTCTTTCACTCTGCTACTGTCTCTTACACTCTGCTACTATCTCTTACGCTCTGTTACTGTCTCTTACACTCTACTACACTCTCATACACTCTGTTACTGTCTCTTACACTATGTTACTGTCTCTTACACTCTGTTACTGTCTCTTACACTCTGCTATTGTCTCTTACACTCTGCTACTGTCTATAACACTGTCTTACACTCTGTTACTGTCTATTACACTCTGCTACTGTCTCTTACACTCTCTTACACTATGTTACACTCTCTTACACTCTGCTGCTGACTCTTACACTCTGTTACTGTCTCTGACACTCTCCTACACTCTTTTACTGTCTATTACACTCTGCTACTGTCTCTTTCACTCTCTTACACTATGTTACACTCTCTTACACTCTGCTGCTGTCTCTTACACTCTGTTACTGTCTCTTACACTCTGTTACTGTCTCTTACACTCTGTTACTGTCTCTTACACTCTCCTACACTCTGTTACTGTCTCTTACACTCTCTTACACTCTGTTACACTCTCTTACACGCTGTTACACTCTCCTACACTCTGTTACTGTCTATTACACTCTGCTACTGTCTCTTTCACTCTCTTACACTATGTTACACTCTCTTACACTCTGCTGCTGTCTCTTACACTCTGTTACTGTCTCTTACACTCTGTTACTGTCTCTTACACTCTCTTACACTCTGTTACCGTCTCCTATACTCTGTTACTGTCTCCTATGCTCTGTCACACTCTCTTACACTCCGCTACTGTCTCATATACTCTTTTACTGTCTCTTACACAGGTTTACGATGTCTACGCGAAGAGATCCCCAAAGACGTTCACAGTATACTGAGATCATTCAGGACTATGTGATCCTAGAGGACGGTATATGCCATGTGACACTCTGGTACACTCTACTACACTCTACTACTGCCTCTTTCACTCTGCTACTGTCTCTTACACTCTGTTACTGTCTCTTACACTTTGCTACTGTATCTTACACTCTGCTATTGTCTCTTACACTCTGCTACTGTCTATAACACTCTCTTACACTCTGTTACTGTCTATTACACTCTGCTACAGTCTCTTTCACTCTCTTACACTATGTTACACTCTCTTACACTCTGCTGCTGTCTCTTACACTCTGTTACTGTCTCTTACACTCCGTTACTGTCTCTTACACTCTCCTACACTCTGTTACTGTCTCTTACACTCTGTTACACTCTCTTACTGTCTCTTACACTCTGTTACACTCTCTTACACGCTGTTACACTCTCTTACACTCTGTTACTGTCTCTTACACTCTTACACTCTGCTACTGTCTCTTACACTCTGCTACTGTCTCTTACACTCTGCTACTCTCTCTTTCACTTTGCTTCTGTCTCTTACACACTGCTACTGTCTCTTACGCTCTGTTACTGTCTCTTACACTCTACTACACTCTCGTATACTCTGTTACTGTCTCTTACACTCTGTTACTGTCTCTTACACTCTGTTACTGTCTCGTACACTCTGTTACTGTCTCTTACACTCTGTTACACTCTCTTACTGTCTCTTACACTCTCTTACACTCTGCTGCTGTCTCTTACACTCTGTTACTGTCTCTTACACTCTGTTACTGTCTATTACACTCTCCTACACTCTCCTACACTCTTCTACTGTCTCTTACACCCCCTTACACTCTGTTACTGTCTCTTACACTCCCTTACACTCTGTTACACTCTCTTACATGCTGTTACACTCTCTTACACGCTGTTACACCCTCTTACACACTGTTACTGTCTCTTACACTCTCTTACACTCTGCTACTATCTCTTACACTCTGTTACTGTCTCTTACACTCTGCTACTGTCTCTTTCACTCTGCTACTGTCTCTTACACTCTGCTACTATCTCTTACGCTCTGTTACTGTCTCTTACACTCTACTACACTCTCATACACTCTGTTACTGTCTCTTACACTATGTTACTGTCTCTTACACTCTGTTACTGTCTCTTACACTCTGCTATTGTCTCTTACACTCTGCTACTGTCTATAACACTGTCTTACACTCTGTTACTGTCTATTACACTCTGCTACTGTCTCTTACACTCTCTTACACTATGTTACACTCTCTTACACTCTGCTGCTGACTCTTACACTCTGTTACTGTCTCTGACACTCTCCTACACTCTTTTACTGTCTATTACACTCTGCTACTGTCTCTTTCACTCTCTTACACTATGTTACACTCTCTTACACTCTGCTGCTGTCTCTTACACTCTGTTACTGTCTCTTACACTCTGTTACTGTCTCTTACACTCTGTTACTGTCTCTTACACTCTCCTACACTCTGTTACTGTCTCTTACACTCTCTTACACTCTGTTACACTCTCTTACACGCTGTTACACTCTCCTACACTCTGTTACTGTCTATTACACTCTGCTACTGTCTCTTTCACTCTCTTACACTATGTTACACTCTCTTACACTCTGCTGCTGTCTCTTACACTCTGTTACTGTCTCTTACACTCTGTTACTGTCTCTTACACTCTCTTACACTCTGTTACCGTCTCCTATACTCTGTTACTGTCTCCTATGCTCTGTCACACTCTCTTACACTCCGCTACTGTCTCATATACTCTTTTACTGTCTCTTACACAGGTTTACGATGTCTACGCGAAGAGATCCCCAAAGACGTTCACAGTATACTGAGATCATTCAGGACTATGTGATCCTAGAGGACGGTATATGCCATGTGACACTCTGGTACACTCTACTACACTCTACTACTGCCTCTTTCACTCTGCTACTGTCTCTTACACTCTGTTACTGTCTCTTACACTTTGCTACTGTATCTTACACTCTGCTATTGTCTCTTACACTCTGCTACTGTCTATAACACTCTCTTACACTCTGTTACTGTCTATTACACTCTGCTACAGTCTCTTTCACTCTCTTACACTATGTTACACTCTCTTACACTCTGCTGCTGTCTCTTACACTCTGTTACTGTCTCTTACACTCTGTTACTGTCTCTTACACTCTACTACACTCTGTTACTGTCTCTTACACTCTCTTACACTCTGTTACACTCTCTTACATGCTGTTACACTCTCTTACACTCTGTTACTGTCTCTTACACTCTCTTACACTCTGTTACTGTCTTTTACACTCTGTTACTGTCTCTTACACTCTGCTACTGTATCTTACACTCTGCTATTGTCTCTTAAACTCTGCTACTGTCTATAACACTCTCTTACACTCTGTTAATGTCTATTACACTCTGCTACTGTCTCTTACACTCTCTTACACTATGTTACACTCTCTTACACTCTGCTGCTGTCTCTTACACTCTGTTACTGTCCCTTACACTCTGTTACTGTCTCTTACACTCTGTTACTGTCTCTTACACTCTCCTACACTCTGTTACTGTCTCTTACACTCTCTTACACTCTGTTACACTCTCTTACACGCTGTTACACTCTCCTACACTCTGTTACTGTCTATTACACTCTGCTACTGTCTCTTTCACTCTCTTACACTATGTTACACTCTCTTACACTCTGCTGCTGTCTCTTACACTCTGTTACTGTCTCGTACACTCTGTTACTGTCTCTTACACTCTGTTACACTCTCTTACACTCTGTTACTGTCTCTTACACTCTTACACTCTGCTGCTGTCTCTTACACTCTGTTACTGTCTCTTACACTCTGTTACTGTCTATTACACTCTGCTACTGTCTCTTACACTCTGCTATTGTCTCTTGCACTCTGCTACTGTCTATAACACTCTCTTACACTCTGTTACTGTCTATTACACTCTGCTATTGTCTCTTACACTCTGTTACACTCTGCTACAGTCTATTACACTCTGCTACAGTCTATTACACTCTACTACTGTCTCTTACACTCTGCTATTGTCTCTTATACTCTGCTACTGTCTCTTACACTCTATTACACTCTGTTACTGTCTATTACACTCTGCTACTGTCTCTTACACTCTCTTACACTATGTTACACTCTCTTACACTCTGCTGCTGTCTCTTACACACTGTTACTGTCTCTTACACTCCGTTACTGTCTCTTACACTCTCCTACACTCTGTTACTGTCTCTTACACTCTGTTACACTCTCTTACTGTCTCTTACACTCTGTTACACTCTCTTACACGCTGTTACACTCTCTTACACTCTGTTACTGTCTCTTACACTCTCTTACACTCTGCTACTGTCTCTTACACTCTGCTACTGTCTCTTACACTCTGCTACTCTCTCTTTCACTTTGCTTCTGTCTCTTACACACTGCTACTGTCTCTTACGCTCTGTTACTGTCTCTTACACTCTACTACACTCTCGTATACTCTGTTACTGTCTCTTACACTCTGTTACTGTCTCTTACACTCTGTTACTATCTCGTACACTCTGTTACTGTCTCTTACACTCTGTTACACTCTCTTACACTCTGTTACTGTCTCTTACACTCTCTTACACTCTGCTGCTGTCTCTTACACTCTGTTACTGTCTCTTACACTCTGTTACTGTCTATTACACTCTCTTACACTCTCCTACACTCTCCTACACTCTTCTACTGTCTCTTACACCCCCTTACACTCTGTTACTGTCTCTTACACTCCCTTACACTCTGTTACACTCTCTTACATGCTGTTACACTCTCTTACACGCTGTTACACCCTCTTACACACTGTTACTGTCTCTTACACTCTCTTACACTCTGCTACTATCTCTTACACTCTGTTACTGTCTCTTACACTCTGCTACTGTCTCTTACACTCTACTACTGTCTCTTTCACTCTGCTACTGTCTCTTACACTCTGCTACTATCTCTTACGCTCTGTTACTGTCTCTTACACTCTACTACACTCTCATACACTCTGTTACTGTATCTTACACTCTGTTACTGTCTCTTACACTCTGTTACTGTCTCTTACACTCTGCTATTGTCTCTTACACTCTGCTACTGTCTATAACACTGTCTTACACTCTGTTACTGTCTATTACACTCTGCTACTGTCTCTTTCACTCTCTTACACTATGTTACACTCTCTTACACTCTGCTGCTGTCTCTTACACTCTGTTACTGTCTCTTACACTCTGTTACTGTCTCTTACACTCTCCTACACTCTGTTACTGTCTCCTACACTCTCTTACACTCTGTTACACTCTCTTACACTATGTTACACTCTCTTACACTCTGCTGCTGACTCTTACACTCTGTTACTGTCTCTGACACTCTCCTACACTCTGTTACTGTCTATTACACTCTGCTACTGTCTCTTTCACTCTCTTACACTATGTTACACTCTCTTACACTCTGCTGCTGTCTCTTACACTCTGTTACTGTCTCATACACTCTGTTACTGTCTCTTACACTCTACTACACTCTGTTACTGTCTCTTACACTCTCTTACACTCTGTTACACTCTCTTACATGCTGTTACACTCTCTTACACTCTGTTACTGTCTCTTACACTCTCTTACACTCTGCTACTGTCTCTTACACTCTGCTACTGTCTCTTACACTCTGCTACTCTCTCTTTCACTCTGCTTCTGTCTCTTACACTCTGCTACTGTCTCTTACGCTCTGTTACTGTCTCTTACACTCTGTTACACTCTCTTACACTCTGCTGCTGTCTCTTACACTCTGTTACTGTCTCTTACACTCTTACTGTCTCTTACACTCTCTTACACTCTCCTACACTCTGCTACTGTCTCTTACACCCTCTTACACTCTGTTACTGTCTCTTACACTCTGTTACTGTCTCTTACACTCTCCTACACTATGTTACTGTCTCTTACACTCTCTTACACTCTGTTACACTCTTTTACACTCTGTAACTGTCTCTTACACTCTCTTACACTCTGCTACTGTCTATAACACTCTCTTACACTCTGTTACTGTCTATTACACTCTGCTACTGTCTCTTACACTCTCTTACACTATGTTACACTCTGCTACAGTCTATTACACTCTGCTACTGTTTCTTACACTCTGCTATTGTCTCTTACACTCTGATACTGTCTATAACACTCTCTTACACTCTGTTACTGTCTATTACACTCTGCTACTGTCTCTTACACTCTCTTACACTCTGCTGCTGTCTATTAAACTCTGCTACTGTCTCTTACACTCTGCTATTGTCTATAACACTCTGCTACTGTCTATAACACTCTCTTACACTCTGTTACTGTCTATTACACTCCGCTACTGTCTCTTACACTCTCTTACACTCTGTTACACTCTGTTACAGTCTATTACACTCTGCTACTGTCTCTTACACTCTGCTATTGTCTCTTGCACTCTGCTACTGTCTATAACACTCTCTTACACTCTGTTACTGTCTATTACACTCTGCTATTGTCTCTTACACTCTCTTACACTCTGTTACACTCTGCTACAGTCTATTACACTCTGCTACTGTCTCTTACACTCTGCTACTGTCTCTTACACTCTATTACACTCTGTTACTGTCTATTACACTCTGCTACTGTCTCTTACACTCTCTTACACTATGTTACACTCTCTAACACTCTGCTGCTGTCTCTTACACTCTGTTACTGTCTCTTACACTCCGTTACTGTCTCTTACACTCTCCTACACTCTGTTACTGTCTCTTACACTCTGTTACACTCTCTTACTGTCTCTTACACTCTGTTACACTCTCTTACACGCTGTTACACTCTCTTACACTCTGTTACTGTCTCTTACACTCTTACACTCTGCTACTGTCTCTTACACTCTGCTACTGTCTCTTACACTCTGCTACTCTCTCTTTCACTTTGCTTCTGTCTCTTACACACTGCTACTGTCTCTTACGCTGTGTTACTGTCTCTTACACTCTACTACACTCTCGTATACTCTGTTACTGTCTCTTACACTCTGTTACTGTCTCGTACACTCTGTTACTGTCTCGTACACTCTGTTACTGTCTCGTACACTCTGTTACTGTCTCTTACACTCTGTTACACTCTCTTACACTCTGTTACTGTCTCTTACACTCTTACACTCTGCTGCTGTCTCTTACACTCTGTTACTGTCTCTTACACTCTGTTACTGTATATTACACTCTGCTACTGTCTCTTACACTCTGCTATTGTCTCTTGCACTCTGCTACTGTCTATAACACTCTCTTACACTCTGTTACTGTCTATTACACTCTGCTATTGTCTCTTACACTCTCTTACACTCTGTTACACTCTGCTACAGTCTATTACACTCTGCTACTGTCTCTTACACTCTGCTATTGTCTCTTACACTCTGCTACTGTCTCTTACACTCTATTACACTCTGTTACTGTCTATTACACTCTGCTACTATCTCTTTCACTCTCTTACACTATGTTACACACTCTTACACTCTGCTGCTGTCTCTTACACTCTGTTACTGTCTCTTACACTCTGTTACTGTCTCTTACACTCTGTTACTGTCTCTTACACTCTCTTACACTCTGTTACACTCTCTTACATGCTGTTACACTCTCTTACACTCTGTTACTGTCTATTACACTCTCTTACACTCTGCTACTGTCTCTTACTCTCTGCTACTGTCTCTTACACTCTGCTACTCTCTCTTTCACTCTGCTTCTGTCTCTTACACTCTGCTACTGTCTCTTACGCTCTGTTACTGTCTCTTACACTCTGTTACACTCTCTTACACTCTGCTGCTGTCTCTTACACTCTGTTACTGTCTCTTACACTCTGTTACTGTCTCTTACACTCTCTTACACTCTCCTACACTCTGCTACTGTCTCTTACACCCTCTTACACTCTGTTACTGTCTCTTACACTCTGTTACTGTCTCTTAAACTCTGCTACTGTCTATAACACTCTCTTACACTCTGTTAATGTCTATTACACTCTGCTACTGTCTCTTACACTCTCTTACACTCTGCTGCTGTCTCTTACACTCTGTTACTGTTTCTTACACTCTGCTACTGTCTCTAACACTCTGCTACTGTCTCTTACACTCTGTTACTGTCTCTTACACTCCGTTACTGTCTCTTACACTCTCCTACACTCTGTTACTGTCTCTTACACTCTGTTACACTCTGTTACACTCTCTTACACTCTGTAACTGTCTCTTACACTCTCTTACACTCTGCTACTGTCTATAACACTCTCTTACACTCTGTTACTGTCTATTACACTCTGCTACAGTCTCTTACACTCTCTTACACTATGTTACACTCTGCTCCAGTCTATTACACTCTGCTATTGTCTCTTACACTCTGCTACTGTCTATAACACTCTCTTACACTCTGTTACTGTCTATTACACTCTGCGACTGTCTCTTCAACTCTCTTACACTCTTCTGCTGTCTCTTACACTCTGTTACTGTCTCTTACACTATGTTACACTCTCTTACACTCTGTAACTGTCTCTTACACTCTCTTACACTCTGTTACTGTCTCCTATACTCTGTTACTGTCTCCTATACTCTGTTACACTCTCTTACACTCTGCTGCTGTCTCTTACACTCTGTTACTGTCTCTTACACTCTGTTACTGTCTCTTACACTCTCTTACACTCTCTTACACTCTCTTACACTCTCCTACTGTCTCTTACACCCTCTTACACTCTGTTACTGTCTCTTACACTCTGTTACTGTCTCTTAAACTCTGCTACTGTCTATAACACTCTCGTACACTCTGTTACTGTCTATTACACTCTGCTACTGTCTCTTACACTCTCTTACACTGTTACACTCTGCTACAGTCTATTACACTCTGCTACTGTCTCTTACACTCTGCTATTGTCTCTTACACTCTGCTACTGTCTATAACACTCTCTTACACTCTCTTACACTCTGCTACTGTCTCTTACACCCTCTTACACTCTGTTATTGTCTCTTACACTCTCTTACACTCTGTTACACTCTCTTACACGCTGTTACACTCTCTTACACGCTGTTACACCCTCTTACACACTGTTACTGTCTCTTACACTCTCTTACACTCTGCTACTGTCTCTTACACTCTGTTACTGTTTCTTACACTCTGCTACTGTCTCTAACACTCTGCTACTGTCTCTTTCACTCTGCTACTGTCTCTTACACTCTGCTACTATCTCTTACGCTCTGTTACTGTGTCTTACACTGTACTACACTCTCGTATACTCTGTTACTGTCTCTTACACTCTGTTACTGTCTCGTACACTCTGTTACTGTCTCTTACACTCTACTACACTCTCGTATACTCTGTTACTGTCTCTTACACTCTGTTACTGTCTCTTACACTCTGTTACTGTCTCTTACACTCTCTTACACTCTGCTGCTGTCTCTTACACTCTTTTACTGTCTCTTACACTCTGTTACTGTCTATTACACTCTCTTATACTCTCTTACACTCTCTTACACTCTCCTACACTCTTCTACTGTCTCTTACACCCCCTTACACTCTGTTACTGTCTCTTACACTCCCTTACACTCTGTTACACTCTCTTACATGCTGTTACACTCTCTTACACGCTGTTACACCCTCTTACACACTGTTACTGTCTCTTACACTCTCTTACACTCTGCTACTATCTCTTACACTCTGTTACTGTTTCTTACACTCTGCTACTGTCTCTTACACTCTGCTACTGTCTCTTTCACTCTGCTACTGTCTCTTACACTGTCTTACACTATGTTACACTCTCTTACACTCTGCTGCTGTCTCATATACTCTGTTACTGTCTCTTACACAGGTTTACGATGTCTACGCGAAGAGATACCCAAAGACGTTCACAGTATACTGAGATCATTCGGGACCATGTGGTCCTAGAGGACGGTGTATGCCACGTGACTCTCTCTTACACTCTACTACACTCTACTAATGTCTCTTTCACTCTGCTACTGTCTCTTACACTCTGTTACTGTCTCTTACACTCTGTTACTGTCTCTTACACTCTGTTACAGTCTCTTACACTCTTCTACTGTATCTTACACTCTGCTATTGTCTCTTACACTCTGCAACTGTCTATAACACTCTCTTACACTCTGTTACTGTCTATTACACTCTGCTACTGTCTCTTACACTCTCTTACACTCTGCTACACTCTATTACACTCTGCTACACTCTATTACACTCTGATATTGTCTCTTACACTCTGCTACTGTCTATAACACTCTCTTACACTCTGTTACTGTCTATTACACTCTGCTACTGTCTCTTACACTCTCTTACACTATGTTACACTCTGCTACAGTCTATTACACTCTGCTACTGTCTCTTACACTCTGTTACTGTCTCTTACACTGTGTTACACTCTCTTACACTCTGTAACTGTCTCTTACACTCTGTTACTGTCTCCTATACTCTGTTACTGTCTCCTATACTCTGTTACACTCTCTTACACTCTGCTGCTGTCTCTTACACTCTGTTACTGTCTCTTACACTCTGTTACTGTCTCTTACACTCTCTTACACTCTCTTACACTCTCCTACACTCTGCTACTGTCTCTTACACCCTCTTACACTCTGTTACTGTCTCTTACACTCTGTTACTGTCTCTTAAACTCTGCTACTGTCTATAACACTCTCTTACACTCTGTTACTGTCTATTACACTCTGCTACTGTCTCTTACACTCTCTTACACTCTCCTACACTCTGCTACTGTCTATAACACTCTCTTACACTCTGCTACTGTCTCTTACACTCTGCTATTGTCTCTTACACTCTGCTACTGTCTATAACACTCTCTTACACTCTGTTACTGTCTATTACACTCTGCTACTGTCTCTTACACTCTCTTACACTCTGCTGCTGTCTATTACACTCTGCTACTGTCTCTTACACTCTGCTATTGTCTATAACACTCTGCTACTGTCTATAACACTCTCTTACACTCTGTTACTGTCTATTACACTCTGCTACTGTCTCTCACACTCTCTTACACTCTGCTGCTGTCTCTTACACTCTGTTACTGTCTCTTACACTCTGTTACACTCTCTTACACTCTCTTACACTCTGTAACTGTCTCTTACACTCTCTTACACTCTGTTACTGTCTCCTATACTCTGTTACACTTTCTTACACTCCACTACTGTCTCATATACTCTTTTACTGTCTCTTACACAGGTTTACGAGGTCTACGCGAAGAGATCCCCAAAGACGTTCACAGTATACTGAGATCATTCAGTACTATGTGATCCTAGAGGACGGTATATGCCATGTGACACTCTCTTACACTCTACTACACTCTACAACTGTCTCTTTCACTCTGCTACTGTCTCTTACACTCTGTTACTGTCTTTTACACTCTGTTACTGTCTCTTACACTCTGCTACTGTATCTTACACTCTGCTATTGTCTCTTACACTCTGCTACTGTCTATAACACTCTCTTACACTCTGTTACTGTCTATTACACTCTGCTACTGTCTCTTACACTCTCTTACACTATGTTACACTCTCTTACACTCTGCTGCTGACTCTTACACTCTGTTACTGTCTCTGACACTCTCCTACACTCTGTTACTGTCTATTACACTCTGCTACTGTCTCTTTCACTCTCTTACACTATGTTACACTCTCTTACACTCTGCTGCTGTCTCTTACACTCTGTTACTGTCTCTTACACTCTGTTACTGTCTCTTACACTCTGTTACTGTCTCTTACACTCTCCTACACTCTGTTACTGTCTCTTACACTCTCTTACACTCTGTTACACTCTCTTACACGCTGTTACACTCTCCTACACTCTGTTACTGTCTATTACACTCTGCTACTGTCTCTTTCACTCTCTTACACTATGTTACACTCTCTTACACTCTGCTGCTGTCTCTTACACTCTGTTACTGTCTCTTACACTCTGTTACTGTCTCTTACACTCTCTTACACTCTGTTACCGTCTCCTATACTCTGTTACTGTCTCCTATGCTCTGTCACACTCTCTTACACTCCGCTACTGTCTCATATACTCTTTTACTGTCTCTTACACAGGTTTACGATGTCTACGCGAAGAGATCCCCAAAGACGTTCACAGTATACTGAGATCATTCAGGACTATGTGATCCTAGAGGACGGTATATGCCATGTGACACTCTGGTACACTCTACTACACTCTACTACTGCCTCTTTCACTCTGCTACTGTCTCTTACACTCTGTTACTGTCTCTTACACTTTGCTACTGTATCTTACACTCTGCTATTGTCTCTTACACTCTGCTACTGTCTATAACACTCTCTTACACTCTGTTACTGTCTATTACACTCTGCTACTGTCTCTTTCACTCTCTTACACTATGTTACACTCTCTTACACTCTGCTGCTGTCTCTTACACTCTGTTACTGTCTCTTACACTCTGTTACTGTCTCTTACACTCTACTACACTCTGTTACTGTCTCTTACACTCTCTTACACTCTGTTACACTATCTTACATGCTGTTACACTCTCTTACACTCTGTTACTGTCTCTTACACTCTCTTACACTCTGTTACTGTCTTTTACACTCTGTTACTGTCTCTTACACTCTGCTACTGTATCTTACACTCTGCTATTGTCTCTTACACTCTGCTACTGTCTATAACACTCTCTTACACACTGTTACTGTCTATTACACTCTGCTACTGTCTCTTACACTCTCTTACACTATGTTACACTCTCTTACACTCTGCTGCTGTCTCTTACACTCTGTTACTGTCTCTTACACTCTGTTACTGTCTCTTACACTCTGTTACTGTCTCTTACACTCTCCTACACTCTGTTACTGTCTCTTACACTCTCTTACACTCTGTTACACTCTCTTACACGCTGTTACACTCTCCTACACTCTGTTACTGTCTATTACACTCTGCTACTGTCTCTTTCACTCTCTTACACTATGTTACACTCTCTTACACTCTGCTGCTGTCTCTTACACTCTGTTACTGTCTCGTACACTCTGTTACTGTCTCTTACACTCTGTTACACTCTCTTACACTCTGTTACTGTCTCTTACACTCTTACACTCTGCTGCTGTCTCTTACACTCTGTTACTGTCTCTTACACTCTGTTACTGTCTATTACACTCTGCTACTGTCTCTTACACTCTGCTATTGTCTCTTGCACTCTGCTACTGTCTATAACACTCTCTTACACTCTGTTACTGTCTATTACACTCTGCTATTGTCTCTTACACTCTGTTACACTCTGCTACAGTCTATTACACTCTGCTACAGTCTATTACACTCTACTACTGTCTCTTACACTCTGCTATTGTCTCTTATACTCTGCTACTGTCTCTTACACTCTATTACACTCTGTTACTGTCTATTACACTCTGCTACTGTCTCTTACACTCTCTTACACTATGTTACACTCTCTTACACTCTGCTGCTGTCTCTTACACACTGTTACTGTCTCTTACACTCCGTTACTGTCTCTTACACTCTCCTACACTCTGTTACTGTCTCTTACACTCTGTTACACTCTCTTACTGTCTCTTACACTCTGTTACACTCTCTTACACGCTGTTACACTCTCTTACACTCTGTTACTGTCTCTTACACTCTCTTACACTCTGCTACTGTCTCTTACACTCTGCTACTGTCTCTTACACTCTGCTACTCTCTCTTTCACTTTGCTTCTGTCTCTTACACACTGCTACTGTCTCTTACGCTCTGTTACTGTCTCTTACACTCTACTACACTCTCGTATACTCTGTTACTGTCTCTTACACTCTGTTACTGTCTCTTACACTCTGTTACTGTCTCGTACACTCTGTTACTGTCTCTTACACTCTGTTACACTCTCTTACACTCTGTTACTGTCTCTTACACTCTCTTACACTCTGCTGCTGTCTCTTACACTCTGTTACTGTCTCTTACACTCTGTTACTGTCTATTACACTCTCTTACACTCTCCTACACTCTCCTACACTCTTCTACTGTCTCTTACACCCCCTTACACTCTGTTACTGTCTCTTACACTCCCTTACACTCTGTTACACTCTCTTACATGCTGTTACACTCTCTTACACGCTGTTACACCCTCTTACACACTGTTACTGTCTCTTACACTCTCTTACACTCTGCTACTATCTCTTACACTCTGTTACTGTCTCTTACACTCTGCTACTGTCTCTTACACTCTACTACTGTCTCTTTCACTCTGCTACTGTCTCTTACACTCTGCTACTATCTCTTACGCTCTGTTACTGTCTCTTACACTCTACTACACTCTCATACACTCTGTTACTGTATCTTACACTCTGTTACTGTCTCTTACACTCTGTTACTGTCTCTTACACTCTGCTATTGTCTGTTACACTCTGCTACTGTCTATAACACTGTCTTACACTCTGTTACTGTCTATTACACTCTGCTACTGTCTCTTTCACTCTCTTACACTATGTTACACTCTCTTACACTCTGCTGCTGTCTCTTACACTCTGTTACTGTCTCTTACACTCTGTTACTGTCTCTTACACTCTCCTACACTCTGTTACTGTCTCCTACACTCTCTTACACTCTGTTACACTCTCTTACACGCTGTTACACTCTATTACACTCTGTTAATTTCTCTTACACTCTCTTACACTCTGCTACTGTCTCTTACACTCTGCTACTCTCTCTTTCACTCTGTTTCTGTCTCTTACACTCTGCTTCTGTCTCTTATGCTCTGTTACTGTCTCTTATGCTCTGTTACTGTCTCTTACACTCTACTACACTCTCGTACACTCTGTTACTGTCTCTTACACTCTGTTACACTCTCTTACACTATGTTACTGTCTCTTACACTCTGCTGCTGTCTTTTACACTCTGTTACTGTCTCTTATACTCTCTTACACTCTCCTACACTCTGCTACTGTCTCTTACACCCTCTTACACTCTTACTGTCTCTTACACTCTGTTACTGTCTCTTAAACTCTGCTACTGTCTATAACACTCTCTTACACTCTATTACTGTCTATTACACTCTGCTACTGTCTCTTACACTCTCTTACAGTATTTTACACTCTGCTACAGTCTATTACACTCTGCTACTGTCTCTTACACTCTGCTATTGTCCCTTACACTCTGCTACTGTCTATAACACTCTCTTACACTCTCTTACACTCTGCTACTGTCTCTTACACTCTGTTACTGTCTCTTACACTCTCCTACACTATGTTACTGTCTCTTACACTCTCTTACACTCTCTTACACTCTCTTACACTCTGTAACTGTCTCTTACACTCTCTTACACTCTGCTACTGTCTATAACACTCTCTTACACTCTGTTACTGTCTATTACACTCTGCTACTGTCTCTTACACTCTCTTACACTCTGCTGCTGTCTATTACACTCTGCTACTGTCTCTTACACTCTGCTATTGTCTATAACACTCTGCTACTGTCTATAACACTCTCTTACACTCTGTTACTGTCTATTACACTCTGCTACTGTCTCTTACACTCTCTTACACTCTGCTGCTGTCTCTTACACTCTGTTACTGTCTCTTACACTCTGTTACACTCTCTTACACTCTCTTACACTCTGTAACTGTCTCTTACACTCTCTTACACTCTGTTACTGTCTCCTATACTCTGTTACACTTTCTTACACTCCACTACTGTCTCATACACTCTTTTACTGTCTCTTACACAGGTTTACGAGGTCTACGCGAAGAGATCCCCAAAGACGTTCACAGTATACTGAGATCATTCAGGACTATTTGATCCTAGAGGATGGTATATGCCATGTGACACTCTCTTACACTCTACTACACTCTACTACTGTCTCTTTCACTCTGCTACTGTCTCTTACACTCTGTTACTGTCTTTTACACTCTGTTACTGTCTCTTACACTCTGCTACTGTATCTTACACTCTGCTACTGTATATAACACTCTCTTACACTCTGTTACTGTCTATTACACTCTGCTACTGTCTCTTACACTCTCTTACACTATGTTACACTCTCTTACACTCTGCTGCTGACTCTTACACTCTGTTACTGTCTCTGACACTCTCCTACACTCTGTTACTGTCTATTACACTCTGCTACTGTCTCTTTCACTCTCTTACACTATGTTACACTCTCTTACACTCTGCTGCTGTCTCTTACACTCTGTTACTGTCTCTTACACTCTGTTACTGTCTCTTACACTCTACTACACTCTGTTACTGTCTCTTACACTCTCTTACACTCTGTTACACTCTCTTACATGCTGTTACACTCTCTTACACTCTGTTACTGTCTCTTACACTCTCTTACACTCTGCTACTGTCTCTTACACTCTGCTACTGTCTCTTACACTCTGCTACTCTCTCTTTCACTCTGCTTCTGTCTCTTACACTCTGCTACTGTCTCTTACGCTCTGTTACTGTCTCTTACACTCTGTTACACTCTCTTACACTCTGCTGCTGTCTCTTACACTCTGTTACTGTCTCTTACACTCTTACTGTCTCTTACACTCTCTTACACTCTCCTACACTCTGCTACTGTCTCTTACACCCTCTTACACTCTGTTACTGTCTCTTACACTCTGTTACTGTCTCTTACACTCTCCTACACTATGTTACTGTCTCTTACACTCTCTTACACTCTGTTACACTCTTTTACACTCTGTAACTGTCTCTTACACTCTCTTACACTCTGCTACTGTCTATAACACTCTCTTACACTCTGTTACTGTCTATTACACTCTACTACTGTCTCTTACACTCTCTTACACTATGTTACACTCTGCTACAGTCTATTACACTCTGCTACTGTTTCTTACACTCTGCTATTGTCTCTTACACTCTGATACTGTCTATAACACTATCTTACACTCTGTTACTGTCTATTACACTCTGCTACTGTCTCTTACACTCTCTTACACTCTGCTGCTGTCTATTAAACTCTGCTACTGTCTCTTACACTCTGCTATTGTCTATAACACTCTGCTACTGTCTATAACACTCTCTTACACTCTGTTACTGTCTATTACACTCCGCTACTGTCTCTTACACTCTCTTACACTCTGTTACACTCTGTTACAGTCTATTACACTCTGCTACTGTCTCTTACACTCTGCTATTGTCTCTTGCACTCTGCTACTGTCTATAACACTCTCTTACACTCTGTTACTGTCTATTACACTCTGCTATTGTCTCTTACACTCTCTTACACTCTATTACACTCTGTTACTGTCTATTACACTCTGCTACTGTCTCTTACACTCTCTTACACTATGTTACACTCTCTAACACTCTGCTGCTGTCTCTTACACTCTGTTACTGTCTCTTACACTCCGTTACTGTCTCTTACACTCTCCTACACTCTGTTACTGTCTCTTACACTCTGTTACACTCTCTTACTGTCTCTTACACTCTGTTACACTCTCTTACACGCTGTTACACTCTCTTACACTCTGTTACTGTCTCTTACACTCTTACACTCTGCTACTGTCTCTTACACTCTGCTACTGTCTCTTACACTCTGCTACTCTCTCTTTCACTTTGCTTCTGTCTCTTACACACTGCTACTGTCTCTTACGCTGTGTTACTGTCTCTTACACTCTACTACACTCTCGTATACTCTGTTACTGTCTCTTACACTCTGTTACTGTCTCGTACACTCTGTTACTGTCTCGTACACTCTGTTACTGTCTCGTACACTCTGTTACTGTCTCTTACACTCTGTTACACTCTCTTACACTCTGTTACTGTCTCTTACACTCTTACACTCTGCTGCTGTCTCTTACACTCTGTTACTGTCTCTTACACTCTGTTACTGTATATTACACTCTGCTACTGTCTCTTACACTCTGCTATTGTCTCTTGCACTCTGCTACTGTCTATAACACTCTCTTACACTCTGTTACTGTCTATTACACTCTGCTATTGTCTCTTACACTCTCTTACACTCTGTTACACTCTGCTACAGTCTATTACACTCTGCTACTGTCTCTTACACTCTGCTATTGTCTCTTACACTCTGCTACTGTCTCTTACACTCTATTACACTCTGTTACTGTCTATTACACTCTGCTACTATCTCTTTCACTCTCTTACACTATGTTACACACTCTTACACTCTGCTGCTGTCTCTTACACTCTGTTACTGTCTCTTACACTCTGTTACTGTCTCTTACACTCTCTTACACTCTGTTACACTCTCTTACATGCTGTTACACTCTCTTACACTCTGTTACTGTCTATTACACTCTCTTACACTCTGCTACTGTCTCTTACTCTCTGCTACTGTCTCTTACACTCTGCTACTCTCTCTTTCACTCTGCTTCTGTCTCTTACACTCTGCTACTGTCTCTTACGCTCTGTTACTGTCTCTTACACTCTGTTACACTCTCTTACACTCTGCTGCTGTCTCTTACACTCTGTTACTGTCTCTTACACTCTGTTACTGTCTCTTACACTCTGTTACTGTCTCTTACACTCTCTTACACTCTCCTACACTCTGCTACTGTCTCTTACACCCTCTTACACTCTGTTACTGTCTCTTACACTCTGTTACTGTCTCTTAAACTCTGCTACTGTCTATAACACTCTCTTACACTCTGTTAATGTCTATTACACTCTGCTACTGTCTCTTACACTCTCTTACACTGTTACACTCTGCTACAGTCTATTACACTCTGCTACTGTCTCTTACACTCTGCTATTGTCTCTTACACTCTGCTACTGTCTATAACACTCTCTTACACTCTGTTACTGTCTATTACACTCTGCTACTGTCTCTT
This sequence comes from Spea hammondii, assembly GCA_029215755.1. Lineage (NCBI taxonomy): Eukaryota > Metazoa > Chordata > Amphibia > Anura > Pelobatidae > Spea > Spea hammondii. Next base: position 31,984,952 of record JARDYJ010000012.1, on the reverse strand, counting down.
ACACTCTCTTACACTCTGCTGCTGTCTATTACACTCTGCTACTGTCTCTTACACTCTGCTATTGTCTCTTACACTCTGCTACTGTCTATAACACTCTCTTACACTCTGTTACTGTCTATTACACTCTGCTACAGTCTCTTACACTCTCTTACACTATGTTACACTCTGCTCCAGTCTATTACACTCTGCTATTGTCTCTTACACTCTGCTACTGTCTATAACACTCTCTTACACTCTGTTACTGTCTATTACACTCTGCGACTGTCTCTTCAACTCTCTTACACTCTTCTGCTGTCTCTTACACTCTGTTACTGTCTCTTACACTATGTTACACTCTCTTACACTCTGTAACTGTCTCTTACACTCTCTTACACTCTGTTACTGTCTCCTATACTCTGTTACTGTCTCCTATACTCTGTTACACTCTCTTACACTCTGCTGCTGTCTCTTACACTCTGTTACTGTCTCTTACACTCTGTTACTGTCTCTTACACTCTCTTACACTCTCTTACACTCTCCTACACTCTGCTACTGTCTCTTACACCCTCTTACACTCTTACTGTCTCTTACACTCTGTTACTGTCTCTTAAACTCTGCTACTGTCTATAACACTCTCTTACACTCTATTACTGTCTATTACACTCTGCTACTGTCTCTTACACTCTCTTACACTATTTTACACTCTGCTACAGTCTATTACACTCTGCTACTGTCTCTTACAGTCTGCTATTGTCCATTACACTCTGCTACTGTCTATAACACTATCTTACACTCTGCTACTGTCTCTTACACTCTGTTACTGTCTCTTACACTCTCCTACACTATGTTACTGTCTCTTACACTCTCTTACACTCTGTTACACTCTCTTACACTCTGTAACTGTCTCTTACACTCTCTTACACTCTGCTACTATCTATAACACTCTCTTACACTCTGTTACTGTCTATTACACTCTGCTACTGTCTCTTACACTCTCTTACACTATGTTACACTCTGCTACAGTCTATTACACTCTGCTACTGTCTCTTACACTCTGCTATTGTCTCTTACACTCTGCTACTGTCTATAACACTCTCTTACACTCTGTTACTGTCTATTACACTCTGCTACTGTCTCTTACACTCTCTTACACTCTGCTGCTGTCTATTACACTCTGCTACTGTCTCTTACACTCTGCTATTGTCTCTTACACTCTGCTACTGTCTATAACACTCTCTTACACTCTGTTACTGTCTATTACACTCTGCTACAGTCTCTTACACTGTCTTACACTATGTTACACTCTGCTCCAGTCTATTACACTCTGCTATTGTCTCTTACACTCTGCTACTGTCTATAACACTCTCTTACACTCTTACTGTCTATTACACTCTGCGACTGTCTCTTCAACTCTCTTACACTCTTCTGCTGTCTCTTACACTCTGTTACTGTCTCTTGCACTATGTTACACTCTCTTACACTCTGTAACTGTCTCTTACACTCTCTTACACTCTGTTACTGTCTCCTATACTCTGTTACTGTCTCCTATACTCTGTTACTGTCTCCTATACTCTGTTACACTCTCTTACACTCTGCTGCTGTCTCTTACACTCTGTTACTGTCTCTTACACTCTCTTACACTCTCTTACACTCTCTTACACTCTCCTACTGTCTCTTACACCCTCTTACACTCTGTTACTGTCTCTTACACTCTGTTACTGTCTCTTAAACTCTGCTACTGTCTATAACACTCTCGTACACTCTGTTACTGTCTATTACACTCTGCTACTGTCTCTTACACTCTCTTACACTATGTTACACTCTGCTACAGTCTATTACACTCTGCTACTGTCTCTTACACTCTGCTATTGTCTCTTACACTCTGCTACTGTCTCTTACACTCTGCTACTGTCTATAACACTCTCTTACACTCTGTTACTGTCTATTACACTCTGCTACTGTCTCTTACACTCTCTTACACTGTTACACTCTGCTACAGTCTATTACACTCTGCTACTGTCTCTTACACTCTGCTATTGTCTCTTACACTCTCTTACACTCTGCTACTGTCTCTTACACCCTCTTACACTCTGTTACTGTCTCTTACACTCTCTTACACTCTGTTACACTCTCTTACACGCTGTTACACTCTCTTACACGCTGTTACACCCTCTTACACACTGTTACTGTCTCTTACACTCTCCTACACTCTGCTACTGTCTCTTACACTCTGTTACTGTTTCTTACACTCTGCTACTGTCTCTAACACTCTGCTACTGTCTCTTACACTCTGTTACTGTCTCTTACACTCCGTTACTGTCTCTTACACTCTCCTACACTCTGTTACTGTCTCTTACACTCTGTTACACTCTCTTACTGTCTCTTACACTCTGTTACACTCTCTTACACGCTGTTACACTCTCTTACACTCTGTTACTGTCTCTTACACTCTTACACTCTGCTACTGTCTCTTACACTCTGCTACTGTCTCTTACACTCTGCTACTCTCTCTTTCACTTTGCTTCTGTCTCTTACACACTGCTACTGTCTCTTACGCTGTGTTACTGTCTCTTACACTCTACTACACTCTCGTATACTCTGTTACTGTCTCTTACACTCTGTTACTGTCTCGTACACTCTGTTACTGTCTCGTACACTCTGTTACTGTCTCGTACACTCTGTTACTGTCTCTTACACTCTGTTACACTCTCTTACACTCTGTTACTGTCTCTTACACTCTTACACTCTGCTGCTGTCTCTTACACTCTGTTACTGTCTCTTACACTCTGTTACTGTATATTACACTCTGCTACTGTCTCTTACACTCTGCTATTGTCTCTTGCACTCTGCTACTGTCTATAACACTCTCTTACACTCTGTTACTGTCTATTACACTCTGCTATTGTCTCTTACACTCTCTTACACTCTGTTACACTCTGCTACAGTCTATTACACTCTGCTACTGTCTCTTACACTCTGCTATTGTCTCTTACACTCTGCTACTGTCTCTTACACTCTATTACACTCTGTTACTGTCTATTACACTCTGCTACTATCTCTTTCACTCTCTTACACTATGTTACACACTCTTACACTCTGCTGCTGTCTCTTACACTCTGTTACTGTCTCTTACACTCTGTTACTGTCTCTTACACTCTCTTACACTCTGTTACACTCTCTTACATGCTGTTACACTCTGTTACTGTCTATTACACTCTCTTACACTCTGCTACTGTCTCTTACTCTCTGCTACTGTCTCTTACACTCTGCTACTCTCTCTTTCACTCTGCTTCTGTCTCTTACACTCTGCTACTGTCTCTTACGCTCTGTTACTGTCTCTTACACTCTGTTACACTCTCTTACACTCTGCTGCTGTCTCTTACACTCTGTTACTGTCTCTTACACTCTGTTACTGTCTCTTACACTCTGTTACTGTCTCTTACACTCTCTTACACTCTCCTACACTCTGCTACTGTCTCTTACACCCTCTTACACTCTGTTACTGTCTCTTACACTCTGTTACTGTCTCTTAAACTCTGCTACTGTCTATAACACTCTCTTACACTCTGTTAATGTCTATTACACTCTGCTACTGTCTCTTACACTCTCTTACACTGTTACACTCTGCTACAGTCTATTACACTCTGCTACTGTCTCTTACACTCTGCTATTGTCTCTTACACTCTGCTACTGTCTATAACACTCTCTTACACTCTGTTACTGTCTATTACACTCTGCTACTGTCTCTTACACTCTCTTACACTCTGCTGCTGTCTATTACACTCTGCTACTGTCTCTTACACTCTGCTATTGTCTCTTACACTCTGCTACTGTCTATAACACTCTCTTACACTCTGTTACTGTCTATTACACTCTGCTACAGTCTCTTACACTCTCTTACACTATGTTACACTCTGCTCCAGTCTATTACACTCTGCTATTGTCTCTTACACTCTGCTACTGTCTATAACACTCTCTTACACTCTGTTACTGTCTATTACACTCTGCTATTGTCTCTTACACTCTCTTACACTCTGTTACAGTCTATTACACTCTGCTACTGTCTCTTACACTCTGTTACACTCTGTTACAGTCTATTACACTCGGCTACTGTCTCTTACACTCTGCTATTGTCTCTTGCACTCTGCTACTGTCTATAACACTCTCTTACACTCTGTTACTGTCTATTACACTCTGCTATTGTCTCTTACACTCTCTTACACTCTGTTACAGTCTATTACACTCTGCTACTGTCTCTTACACTCTATTACACTCTGTTACTGTCTATTACACTCTGCTACTGTCTCTTACACTCTCTTACACTATGTTACACTCGCTTACACTCTGCTGCTGTCTCTTACACTCTGTTACTGTCTCTTACACTCCGTTACTGTCTCTTACACTCTCCTACACTCTGTTACTGTCTCTTACACTCTGTTACACTCTCTTACTGTCTCTTACACTCTGTTACACTCTCTTACACGCTGTTACACTCTCTTACACTCTGTTACTGTCTCTTACACTCTTACACTCTGCTACTGTCTCTTACACTCTGCTACTGTCTCTTACACTCTGCTACTCTCTCTTTCACTTTGCTTCTGTCTCTTACACACTGCTACTGTCTCTTACGCTCTGTTACTGTCTCTTACACTCTACTACACTCTCGTATACTCTGTTACTGTCTCTTACACTCTGTTACTGTCTCTTACACTCTGTTACTGTCTCGTACACTCTGTTACTGTCTCTTACACTCTGTTACACTCTCTTACTGTCTCTTACACTCTCTTACACTCTGCTGCTGTCTCTTACACTCTGTTACTGTCTCTTACACTCTGTTACTGTCTATTACACTCTCCTACACTCTCCTACACTCTTCTACTGTCTCTTACACCCCCTTACACTCTGTTACTGTCTCTTACACTCCCTTACACTCTGTTACACTCTCTTACATGCTGTTACACTCTCTTACACGCTGTTACACCCTCTTACACACTGTTACTGTCTCTTACACTCTCTTACACTCTGCTACTATCTCTTACACTCTGTTACTGTCTCTTACACTCTGCTACTGTCTCTTTCACTCTGCTACTGTCTCTTACACTCTGCTACTATCTCTTATGCTCTGTTACTGTCTCTTACACTCTACTACACTCTCATACACTCTGTTACTGTCTCTTACACTATGTTACTGTCTCTTACACTCTGTTACTGTCTCTTACACTCTGCTATTGTCTCTTACACTCTGCTACTGTCTATAACACTGTCTTACACTCTGTTACTGTCTATTACACTCTGCTACTGTCTCTTTCACTCTCTTACACTATGTTACACTCTCTTACACTCTGCTGCTGACTCTTACACTCTGTTACTGTCTCTGACACTCTCCTACACTCTTTTACTGTCTATTACACTCTGCTACTGTCTCTTTCACTCTCTTACACTATGTTACACTCTCTTACACTCTGCTGCTGTCTCTTACACTCTGTTACTGTCTCTTACACTCTGTTACTGTCTCTTACACTCTCCTACACTCTGTTACTGTCTCCTACACTCTCTTACACTCTGTTACACTCTCTTACACGCTGTTACACTCTATTACACTCTGTTAATTTCTCTTACACTCTCTTACACTCTGCTACTGTCTCTTACACTCTGCTACTCTCTCTTTCACTCTGTTTCTGTCTCTTACACTCTGCTTCTGTCTCTTATGCTCTGTTACTGTCTCTTATGCTCTGTTACTGTCTCTTACACTCTACTACACTCTCGTACACTCTGTTACTGTCTCTTACACTCTGTTACACTCTCTTACACTCTGTTACTGTCTCTTACACTCTGCTGCTGTCTCTTACACTCTGTTACTGTCTCTTACACTCTCTTACACTCTCCTACACTCTGCTACTGTCTCTTACACCCTCTTACACTCTTACTGTCTCTTACACTCTGTTACTGTCTCTTAAACTCTGCTACTGTCTATAACACTCTCTTACACTCTATTACTGTCTATTACACTCTGCTACTGTCTCTTACACTCTCTTACACTATTTTACACTCTGCTACAGTCTATTACACTCTGCTACTGTCTCTTACACTCTGCTATTGTCCCTTACACTCTGCTACTGTCTATAACACTCTCTTACACTCTCTTACACTCTGCTACTGTCTCTTACACTCTGTTACTGTCTCTTACACTCTCCTACACTATGTTACTGTCTCTTACACTCTCTTACACTCTGTTACACTCTCTTACACTCTGTAACTGTCTCTTACACTCTCTTACACTCTGCTACTGTCTATAACACTCTCTTACACTCTGTTACTGTCTATTACACTCTGCTACTGTCTCTTACACTCTGCTATTGTCTCTTACACTCTGCTACTGTCTATAACACTCTCTTACACTCTGTTACTGTCTATTACACTCTGCTACTGTCTCTTACACTCTCTTACACTCTGCTGCTGTCTATTACACTCTGCTACTGTCTCTTACACTCTGCTATTGTCTCTTACACTCTGCTACTGTCTATAACACTCTCTTACACTCTGTTACTGTCTATTACACTCTGCTACAATCTCTTACACTCTCTTACACTATGTTACACTCTGCTCCAGTCTATTACACTCTGCTATTGTCTCTTACACTCTGCTACTGTCTATAACACTCTCTTACACTCTGTTACTGTCTATTACACTCTGCGACTGTCTCTTCAACTCTCTTACACTCTTCTGCTGTCTCTTACACTCTGTTACTGTCTCTTACACTATGTTACACTCTCTTACACTCTGTAACTGTCTCTTACACTCTCTTACACTCTGTTACTGTCTCCTATACTCTGTTACTGTCTCCTATACTCTGTTACACTCTCTTACACTCTGCTGCTGTCTCTTACACTCTGTTACTGTCTCTTACACTCTGTTACTGTCTCTTACACTCTCTTACACTCTCTTACACTCTCCTACACTCTGCTACTGTCTCTTACACCCTCTTACACTCTTACTGTCTCTTACACTCTGTTACTGTCTCTTAAACTCTGCTACTGTCTATAACACTCTCTTACACTCTATTACTGTCTATTACACTCTGCTACTGTCTCTTACACTCTCTTACACTATTTTACACTCTGCTACAGTCTATTACACTCTGCTACTGTCTCTTACACTCTGCTATTGTCCATTACACTCTGCTACTGTCTATAACACTATCTTACACTCTGCTACTGTCTCTTACACTCTGTACTGTCTCTTACACTCTCCTACACTATGTTACTGTCTCTTACACTCTCTTACACTCTGTTACACTCTCTTACACTCTGTAACTGTCTCTTACACTCTCTTACACTCTGCTACTATCTATAACACTCTCTTACACTCTGTTACTGTCTATTACACTCTGCTACTGTCTCTTACACTCTCTTACACTATGTTACACTCTGCTACAGTCTATTACACTCTGCTACTGTCTCTTACACTCTGCTATTGTCTCTTACACTCTGCTACTGTCTATAACACTCTCTTACACTCTGTTACTGTCTATTACACTCTGCTACTGTCTCTTACACTCTCTTACACTCTGCTGCTGTCTATTACACTCTGCTACTGTCTCTTACACTCTGCTATTGTCTCTTACACTCTGCTACTGTCTATAACACTCTCTTACACTCTGTTACTGTCTATTACACTCTGCTACAGTCTCTTACACTGTCTTACACTATGTTACACTCTGCTCCAGTCTATTACACTCTGCTATTGTCTCTTACACTCTGCTACTGTCTATAACACTCTCTTACACTCTTACTGTCTATTACACTCTGCGACTGTCTCTTCAACTCTCTTACACTCTTCTGCTGTCTCTTACACTCTGTTACTGTCTCTTGCACTATGTTACACTCTCTTACACTCTGTAACTGTCTCTTACACTCTCTTACACTCTGTTACTGTCTCCTATACTCTGTTACTGTCTCCTATACTCTGTTACTGTCTCCTATACTCTGTTACACTCTCTTACACTCTGCTGCTGTCTCTTACACTCTGTTACTGTCTCTTACACTCTCTTACACTCTCTTACACTCTCTTACACTCTCCTACTGTCTCTTACACCCTCTTACACTCTGTTACTGTCTCTTACACTCTGTTACTGTCTCTTAAACTCTGCTACTGTCTATAACACTCTCGTACACTCTGTTACTGTCTATTACACTCTGCTACTGTCTCTTACACTCTCTTACACTATGTTACACTCTGCTACAGTCTATTACACTCTGCTACTGTCTCTTACACTCTGCTATTGTCTCTTACACTCTGCTACTGTCTCTTACACTCTGCTACTGTCTATAACACTCTCTTACACTCTGTTACTGTCTATTACACTCTGCTACTGTCTCTTACACTCTCTTACACTGTTACACTCTGCTACAGTCTATTACACTCTGCTACTGTCTCTTACACTCTGCTATTGTCTCTTACACTCTCTTACACTCTGCTACTGTCTCTTACACCCTCTTACACTCTGTTACTGTCTCTTACACTCTCTTACACTCTGTTACACTCTCTTACATGCTGTTACACTCTCTTACACGCTGTTACACCCTCTTACACACTGTTACTGTCTCTTACACTCTCCTACACTCTGCTACTGTCTCTTACACTCTGTTACTGTTTCTTACACTCTGCTACTGTCTCTAACACTCTGCTACTGTCTCTTACACTCTGTTACTGTCTCTTACACTCCGTTACTGTCTCTTACACTCTCCTACACTCTGTTACTGTCTCTTACACTCTGTTACACTCTCTTACTGTCTCTTACACTCTGTTACACTCTCTTACACGCTGTTACACTCTCTTACACTCTGTTACTGTCTCTTACACTCTTACACTCTGCTACTGTCTCTTACACTCTGCTACTCTCTCTTTCACTTTGCTTCTGTCTCTTACACACTGCTACTGTCTCTTACGCTGTGTTACTGTCTCTTACACTCTACTACACTCTCGTATACTCTGTTACTGTCTCTTACACTCTGTTACTGTCTCGTACACTCTGTTACTGTCTCGTACACTCTGTTACTGTCTCTTACACTCTGTTACACTCTCTTACACTCTGTTACTGTCTCTTACACTCTTACACTCTGCTGCTGTCTCTTACACTCTGTTACTGTCTCTTACACTCTGTTACTGTATATTACACTCTGCTACTGTCTCTTACACTCTGCTATTGTCTCTTGCACTCTGCTACTGTCTATAACACTCTCTTACACTCTGTTACTGTCTATTACACTCTGCTATTGTCTCTTACACTCTCTTACACTCTGTTACACTCTGCTACAGTCTATTACACTCTGCTACTGTCTCTTACACTCTGCTATTGTCTCTTACACTCTGCTACTGTCTCTTACACTCTATTACACTCTGTTACTGTCTATTACACTCTGCTACTATCTCTTTCACTCTCTTACACTATGTTACACACTCTTACACTCTGCTGCTGTCTCTTACACTCTGTTACTGTCTCTTACACTCTGTTACTGTCTCTTACACTCTCTTACACTCTGTTACACTCTCTTACATGCTGTTACACTCTCTTACACTCTGTTACTGTCTATTACACTCTCTTACACTCTGCTACTGTCTCTTACTCTCTGCTACTGTCTCTTACACTCTGCTACTCTCTCTTTCACTCTGCTTCTGTCTCTTACACTCTGCTACTGTCTCTTACGCTCTGTTACTGTCTCTTACACTCTGTTACACTCTCTTACACTCTGCTGCTGTCTCTTACACTCTGTTACTGTCTCTTACACTCTGTTACTGTCTCTTACACTCTCTTACACTCTCCTACACTCTGCTACTGTCTCTTACACCCTCTTACACTCTGTTACTGTCTCTTACACTCTGTTACTGTCTCTTAAACTCTGCTACTGTCTATAACACTCTCTTACACTCTGTTAATGTCTATTACACTCTGCTACTGTCTCTTACACTCTCTTACACTGTTACACTCTGCTACAGTCTATTACACTCTGCTACTGTCTCTTACACTCTGCTATTGTCTCTTACACTCTGCTACTGTCTATAACACTCTCTTACACTCTGTTACTGTCTATTACACTCTGCTACTGTCTCTTACACTCTCTTACACTCTGCTGCTGTCTATTACACTCTGCTACTGTCTCTTACACTCTGCTATTGTCTCTTACACTCTGCTACTGTCTATAACACTCTCTTACACTCTGTTACTGTCTATTACACTCTGCTACAGTCTCTTACACTCTCTTACACTATGTTACACTCTGCTCCAGTCTATTACACTCTGCTATTGTCTCTTACACTCTGCTACTGTCTATAACACTCTCTTACACTCTGTTACTGTCTATTACACTCTGCTATTGTCTCTTACACTCTCTTACACTCTGTTACAGTCTATTACACTCTGCTACTGTCTCTTACACTCTGTTACACTCTGTTACAGTCTATTACACTCGGCTACTGTCTCTTACACTCTGCTATTGTCTCTTGCACTCTGCTACTGTCTATAACACTCTCTTACACTCTGTTACTGTCTATTACACTCTGCTATTGTCTCTTACACTCTCTTACACTCTGTTACAGTCTATTACACTCTGCTACTGTCTCTTACACTCTATTACACTCTGTTACTGTCTATTACACTCTGCTACTGTCTCTTACACTCTCTTACACTATGTTACACTCTCTTACACTCTGCTGCTGTCTCTTACACTCTGTTACTGTCTCTTACACTCCGTTACTGTCTCTTACACTCTCCTACACTCTGTTACTGTCTCTTACACTCTGTTACACTCTCTTACTGTCTCTTACACTCTGTTACACTCTCTTACACGCTGTTACACTCTCTTACACTCTGTTACTGTCTCTTACACTCTTACACTCTGCTACTGTCTCTTACACTCTGCTACTGTCTCTTACACTCTGCTACTCTCTCTTTCACTTTGCTTCTGTCTCTTACACACTGCTACTGTCTCTTACGCTCTGTTACTGTCTCTTACACTCTACTACACTCTCGTATACTCTGTTACTGTCTCTTACACTCTGTTACTGTCTCTTACACTCTGTTACTGTCTCGTACACTCTGTTACTGTCTCTTACACTCTGTTACACTCTCTTACTGTCTCTTACACTCTCTTACACTCTGCTGCTTTCTCTTACACTCTGTTACTGTCTCTTACACTCTGTTACTGTCTATTACACTCTCCTACACTCTCCTACACTCTTCTACTGTCTCTTACACCCCCTTACACTCTGTTACTGTCTCTTACACTCCCTTACACTCTGTTACACTCTCTTACATGCTGTTACACTCTCTTACACGCTGTTACACCCTCTTACACACTGTTACTGTCTCTTACACTCTCTTACACTCTGCTACTATCTCTTACACTCTGTTACTCTCTCTTACACTCTGCTACTGTCTCTTTCACTCTGCTACTGTCTCTTACACTCTGCTACTATCTCTTACGCTCTGTTACTGTCTCTTACACTCTACTACACTCTCATACACTCTGTTACTGTCTCTTACACTCTGCTATTGTCTCTTACACTCTGCTACTGTCTATAACACTGTCTTACACTCTGTTACTGTCTATTACACTCTGCTACTGTCTCTTACACTCTCTTACACTATGTTACACTCTCTTACACTCTGCTGCTGACTCTTACACTCTGTTACTGTCTCTGACACTCTCCTACACTCTTTTACTGTCTATTACACTCTGCTACTGTCTCTTTCACTCTCTTACACTATGTTACACTCTCTTACACTCTGCTGCTGTCTCTTACACTCTGTTACTGTCTCTTACACTCTGTTACTGTCTCTTACACTCTCCTACACTCTGTTACTGTCTCCTACACTCTCTTACACTCTGTTACACTCTCTTACACGCTGTTACACTCTATTACACTCTGTTAATTTCTCTTACACTCTCTTACACTCTGCTACTGTCTCTTACACTCTGCTACTCTCTCTTTCACTCTGTTTCTGTCTCTTACACTCTGCTTCTGTCTCTTATGCTCTGTTACTGTCTCTTATGCTCTGTTACTGTCTCTTACACTCTACTACACTCTCGTACACTCTGTTACTGTCTCTTACACTCTGTTACACTCTCTTACACTCTGTTACTGTCTCTTACACTCTGCTGCTGTCTCTTACACTCTGTTACTGTCTCTTACACTCTCTTACACTCTCCTACACTCTGCTACTGTCTCTTACACCCTCTTACACTCTTACTGTCTCTTACACTCTGTTACTGTCTCTTAAACTCTGCTACTGTCTATAACACTCTCTTACACTCTATTACTGTCTATTACACTCTGCTACTGTCTCTTACACTCTCTTACACTATTTTACACTCTGCTACAGTCTATTACACTCTGCTACTGTCTCTTACACTCTGCTATTGTCCCTTACACTCTGCTACTGTCTATAACACTCTCTTACACTCTCTTACACTCTGCTACTGTCTCTTACACTCTGTTACTGTCTCTTACACTCTCCTACACTATGTTACTGTCTCTTACACTCTCTTACACTCTGTTACACTCTCTTACACTCTGTAACTGTCTCTTACACTCTCTTACACTCTGCTACTGTCTATAACACTCTCTTACACTCTGTTACTGTCTATTACACTCTGCTACTGTCTCTTACACTCTCTTACACTATGTTACACTCTGCTACAGTCTATTACACTCTGCTACTGTCTCTTACACTCTGCTATTGTCTCTTACACTCTGCTACTGTCTATAACACTCTCTTACACTCTGTTACTGTCTATTACACTCTGCTACTGTCTCTTACACTCTCTTACACTCTGCTGCTGTCTATTACACTCTGCTACTGTCTCTTACACTCTGCTATTGTCTCTTACACTCTGCTACTGTCTATAACACTCTCTTACACTCTGTTACTGTCTATTACACTCTGCTACAGTCTCTTACACTGTCTTACACTATGCTACACTCTGCTCCAGTCTATTACACTCTGCTATTGTCTCTTACACTCTGCTACTGTCTATAACACTCTCTTACACTCTGTTACTGTCTATTACACTCTGCGACTGTCTCTTCAACTCTCTTACACTCTTCTGCTGTCTCTTACACTCTGTTACTGTCTCTTACACTATGTTACACTCTCTTACACTCTGTAACTGTCTCTTACACTCTCTTACACTCTGTTACTGTCTCCTATACTCTGTTACTGTCTCCTATACTCTGTTACACTCTCTTACACTCTGCTGCTGTCTCTTACACTCTGTTACTGTCTCTTACACTCTGTTACTGTCTCTTACACTCTCTTACACTCTCTTACACTCTCTTACACTCTCCTACTGTCTCTTACACCCTCTTACACTCTGTTACTGTCTCTTACACTCTGTTACTGTCTCTTAAACTCTGCTACTGTCTATAACACTCTCGTACACTCTGTTACTGTCTATTACACTCTGCTACTGTCTCTTACACTCTCTTACACTGTTACACTCTGCTACAGTCTATTACACTCTGCTACTGTCTCTTACACTCTGCTATTGTCTCTTACACTCTGCTACTGTCTATAACACTCTCTTACACTCTCTTACACTCTGCTACTGTCTCTTACACCCTCTTACACTCTGTTATTGTCTCTTACACTCTCTTACACTCTGTTACACTCTCTTACACGCTGTTACACTCTCTTACACGCTGTTACACCCTCTTACACACTGTTACTGTCTCTTACACTCTCTTACACTCTGCTACTGTCTCTTACACTCTGTTACTGTTTCTTACACTCTGCTACTGTCTCTAACACTCTGCTACTGTCTCTTTCACTCTGCTACTGTCTCTTACACTCTGCTACTATCTCTTACGCTCTGTTACTGTGTCTTACACTGTACTACACTCTCGTATACTCTGTTACTGTCTCTTACACTCTGTTACTGTCTCGTACACTCTGTTACTGTCTCTTACACTCTACTACACTCTCGTATACTCTGTTACTGTCTCTTACACTCTGTTACTGTCTCTTACACTCTGTTACTGTCTCTTACACTCTCTTACACTCTGCTGCTGTCTCTTACACTCTTTTACTGTCTCTTACACTCTGTTACTGTCTATTACACTCTCTTATACTCTCTTACACTCTCTTACACTCTCCTACACTCTTCTACTGTCTCTTACACCCCCTTACACTCTGTTACTGTCTCTTACACTCCCTTACACTCTGTTACACTCTCTTACATGCTGTTACACTCTCTTACACGCTGTTACACCCTCTTACACACTGTTACTGTCTCTTACACTCTCTTACACTCTGCTACTATCTCTTACACTCTGTTACTGTTTCTTACACTCTGCTACTGTCTCTTACACTCTGCTACTGTCTCTTTCACTCTGCTACTGTCTCTTACACTGTCTTACACTATGTTACACTCTCTTACACTCTGCTGCTGTCTCATATACTCTGTTACTGTCTCTTACACAGGTTTACGATGTCTACGCGAAGAGATACCCAAAGACGTTCACAGTATACTGAGATCATTCGGGACCATGTGGTCCTAGAGGACGGTGTATGCCACGTGACTCTCTCTTACACTCTACTACACTCTACTAATGTCTCTTTCACTCTGCTACTGTCTCTTACACTCTGTTACTGTCTCTTACACTCTGTTACTGTCTCTTACACTCTGTTACAGTCTCTTACACTCTTCTACTGTATCTTACACTCTGCTATTGTCTCTTACACTCTGCAACTGTCTATAACACTCTCTTACACTCTGTTACTGTCTATTACACTCTGCTACTGTCTCTTACACTCTCTTACACTCTGCTACACTCTATTACACTCTGCTACACTCTATTACACTCTGATATTGTCTCTTACACTCTGCTACTGTCTATAACACTCTCTTACACTCTGTTACTGTCTATTACACTCTGCTACTGTCTCTTACACTCTCTTACACTATGTTACACTCTGCTACAGTCTATTACACTCTGCTACTGTCTCTTACACTCTGTTACTGTCTCTTACACTGTGTTACACTCTCTTACACTCTGTAACTGTCTCTTACACTCTCTTACACTCTGTTACTGTCTCCTATACTCTGTTACTGTCTCCTATACTCTGTTACACTCTCTTACACTCTGCTGCTGTCTCTTACACTCTGTTACTGTCTCTTACACTCTGTTACTGTCTCTTACACTCTCTTACACTCTCTTACACTCTCCTACACTCTGCTACTGTCTCTTACACCCTCTTACACTCTGTTACTGTCTCTTACACTCTGTTACTGTCTCTTAAACTCTGCTACTGTCTATAACACTCTCTTACACTCTGTTACTGTCTATTACACTCTGCTACTGTCTCTTACACTCTCTTACACTCTCCTACACTCTGCTACTGTCTATAACACTCTCTTACACTCTGCTACTGTCTCTTACACTCTGCTATTGTCTCTTACACTCTGCTACTGTCTATAACACTCTCTTACACTCTGTTACTGTCTATTACACTCTGCTACTGTCTCTTACACTCTCTTACACTCTGCTGCTGTCTATTACACTCTGCTACTGTCTCTTACACTCTGCTATTGTCTATAACACTCTGCTACTGTCTATAACACTCTCTTACACTCTGTTACTGTCTATTACACTCTGCTACTGTCTCTCACACTCTCTTACACTCTGCTGCTGTCTCTTACACTCTGTTACTGTCTCTTACACTCTGTTACACTCTCTTACACTCTCTTACACTCTGTAACTGTCTCTTACACTCTCTTACACTCTGTTACTGTCTCCTATACTCTGTTACACTTTCTTACACTCCACTACTGTCTCATATACTCTTTTACTGTCTCTTACACAGGTTTACGAGGTCTACGCGAAGAGATCCCCAAAGACGTTCACAGTATACTGAGATCATTCAGTACTATGTGATCCTAGAGGACGGTATATGCCATGTGACACTCTCTTACACTCTACTACACTCTACAACTGTCTCTTTCACTCTGCTACTGTCTCTTACACTCTGTTACTGTCTTTTACACTCTGTTACTGTCTCTTACACTCTGCTACTGTATCTTACACTCTGCTATTGTCTCTTACACTCTGCTACTGTCTATAACACTCTCTTACACTCTGTTACTGTCTATTACACTCTGCTACTGTCTCTTACACTCTCTTACACTATGTTACACTCTCTTACACTCTGCTGCTGACTCTTACACTCTGTTACTGTCTCTGACACTCTCCTACACTCTGTTACTGTCTATTACACTCTGCTACTGTCTCTTTCACTCTCTTACACTATGTTACACTCTCTTACACTCTGCTGCTGTCTCTTACACTCTGTTACTGTCTCTTACACTCTGTTACTGTCTCTTACACTCTGTTACTGTCTCTTACACTCTCCTACACTCTGTTACTGTCTCTTACACTCTCTTACACTCTGTTACACTCTCTTACACGCTGTTACACTCTCCTACACTCTGTTACTGTCTATTACACTCTGCTACTGTCTCTTTCACTCTCTTACACTATGTTACACTCTCTTACACTCTGCTGCTGTCTCTTACACTCTGTTACTGTCTCTTACACTCTGTTACTGTCTCTTACACTCTCTTACACTCTGTTACCGTCTCCTATACTCTGTTACTGTCTCCTATGCTCTGTCACACTCTCTTACACTCCGCTACTGTCTCATATACTCTTTTACTGTCTCTTACACAGGTTTACGATGTCTACGCGAAGAGATCCCCAAAGACGTTCACAGTATACTGAGATCATTCAGGACTATGTGATCCTAGAGGACGGTATATGCCATGTGACACTCTGGTACACTCTACTACACTCTACTACTGCCTCTTTCACTCTGCTACTGTCTCTTACACTCTGTTACTGTCTCTTACACTTTGCTACTGTATCTTACACTCTGCTATTGTCTCTTACACTCTGCTACTGTCTATAACACTCTCTTACACTCTGTTACTGTCTATTACACTCTGCTACTGTCTCTTTCACTCTCTTACACTATGTTACACTCTCTTACACTCTGCTGCTGTCTCTTACACTCTGTTACTGTCTCTTACACTCTGTTACTGTCTCTTACACTCTACTACACTCTGTTATTGTCTCTTACACTCTCTTACACTCTGTTACACTATCTTACATGCTGTTACACTCTCTTACACTCTGTTACTGTCTCTTACACTCTCTTACACTCTGTTACTGTCTTTTACACTCTGTTACTGTCTCTTACACTCTGCTACTGTATCTTACACTCTGCTATTGTCTCTTACACTCTGCTACTGTCTATAACACTCTCTTACACACTGTTACTGTCTATTACACTCTGCTACTGTCTCTTACACTCTCTTACACTATGTTACACTCTCTTACACTCTGCTGCTGTCTCTTACACTCTGTTACTGTCTCTTACACTCTGTTACTGTCTCTTACACTCTGTTACTGTCTCTTACACTCTCCTACACTCTGTTACTGTCTCTTACACTCTCTTACACTCTGTTACACTCTCTTACACGCTGTTACACTCTCCTACACTCTGTTACTGTCTATTACACTCTGCTACTGTCTCTTTCACTCTCTTACACTATGTTACACTCTCTTACACTCTTCTGCTGTCTCTTACACTCTGTTACTGTCTCGTACACTCTGTTACTGTCTCTTACACTCTGTTACACTCTCTTACACTCTGTTACTGTCTCTTACACTCTTACACTCTGCTATTGTCTCTTGCACTCTGCTACTGTCTATAACACTCTCTTACACTCTGTTACTGTCTATTACACTCTGCTATTGTCTCTTACACTCTGTTACACTCTGCTACAGTCTATTACTCTCTGCTACAGTCTATTACACTCTACTACTGTCTCTTACACTCTGCTATTGTCTCTTATACTCTGCTACTGTCTCTTACACTCTATTACACTCTGTTACTGTCTATTACACTCTGCTACTGTCTCTTACACTCTCTTACACTATGTTACACTCTCTTACACTCTGCTGCTGTCTCTTACACACTGTTACTGTCTCTTACACTCCGTTACTGTCTCTTACACTCTCCTACACTCTGTTACTGTCTCTTACACTCTGTTACACTCTCTTACTGTCTCTTACACTCTGTTACACTCTCTTACACGCTGTTACACTCTCTTACACTCTGTTACTGTCTCTTACACTCTCTTACACTCTGCTACTGTCTCTTACACTCTGCTACTGTCTCTTACACTCTGCTACTCTCTCTTTCACTTTGCTTCTGTCTCTTACACACTGCTACTGTCTCTTACGCTCTGTTACTGTCTCTTACACTCTACTACACTCTCGTATACTCTGTTACTGTCTCTTACACTCTGTTACTGTCTCTTACACTCTGTTACTGTCTCGTACACTCTGTTACTGTCTCTTACACTCTGTTACACTCTCTTACACTCTGTTACTGTCTCTTACACTCTCTTACACTCTGCTGCTGTCTCTTACACTCTGTTACTGTCTCTTACACTCTGTTACTGTCTATTACACTCTCTTACACTCTCCTACACTCTCCTACACTCTTCTACTGTCTCTTACACCCCCTTACACTCTGTTACTGTCTCTTACACTCCCTTACACTCTGTTACACTCTCTTACATGCTGTTACACTCTCTTACACGCTGTTACACCCTCTTACACACTGTTACTGTCTCTTACACTCTCTTACACTCTGCTACTATCTCTTACACTCTGTTACTGTCTCTTACACTCTGCTACTGTCTCTTACACTCTACTACTGTCTCTTTCACTCTGTTACTGTATCTTACACTCTGTTACTGTCTCTTACACTCTGTTACTGTCTCTTACACTCTGCTATTGTCTCTTACACTCTGCTACTGTCTATAACACTGTCTTACACTCTGTTACTGTCTATTACACTCTGCTACTGTCTCTTTCACTCTCTTACACTATGTTACACTCTCTTACACTCTGCTGCTGTCTCTTACACTCTGTTACTGTCTCTTACACTCTGTTACTGTCTCTTACACTCTCCTACACTCTGTTACTGTCTCCTACACTCTCTTACACTCTGTTACACTCTCTTACACGCTGTTACACTCTATTACACTCTGTTAATTTCTCTTACACTCTCTTACACTCTGCTACTGTCTCTTACACTCTGCTACTCTCTCTTTCACTCTGTTTCTGTCTCTTACACTCTGCTTCTGTCTCTTATGCTCTGTTACTGTCTCTTATGCTCTGTTACTGTCTCTTACACTCTACTACACTCTCGTACACTCTGTTACTGTCTCTTATACTCTCTTACACTCTCCTACACTCTGCTACTGTCTCTTACACCCTCTTACACTCTTACTGTCTCTTACACTCTGTTACTGTCTCTTAAACTCTGCTACTGTCTATAACACTCTCTTACACTCTATTACTGTCTATTACACTCTGCTACTGTCTCTTACACTCTCTTACAGTATTTTACACTCTGCTACAGTCTATTACACTCTGCTACTGTCTCTTACACTCTGCTATTGTCCCTTACACTCTGCTACTGTCTATAACACTCTCTTACACTCTCTTACACTCTGCTACTGTCTCTTACACTCTGTTACTGTCTCTTACACTCTCCTACACTATGTTACTGTCTCTTACACTCTCTTACACTCTCTTACACTCTCTTACACTCTGTAACTGTCTCTTACACTCTCTTACACTCTGCTACTGTCTATAACACTCTCTTACACTCTGTTACTGTCTATTACACTCTGCTACTGTCTCTTACACTCTCTTACACTATGTTACACTCTGCTACTGTCTCTTACACTCTGCTATTGTCTATAACACTCTGCTACTGTCTATAACACTCTCTTACACTCTGTTACTGTCTATTACACTCTGCTACTGTCTCTTACACTCTCTTACACTCTGCTGCTGTCTCTTACACTCTGTTACTGTCTCTTACACTCTGTTACACTCTCTTACACTCTCTTACACTCTGTAACTGTCTCTTACACTCTCTTACACTCTGTTACTGTCTCCTATACTCTGTTACACTTTCTTACACTCCACTACTGTCTCATACACTCTTTTACTGTCTCTTACACAGGTTTACGAGGTCTACGCGAAGAGATCCCCAAAGACGTTCACAGTATACTGAGATCATTCAGGACTATGTGATCCTAGAGGATGGTATATGCCATGTGACACTCTCTTACACTCTACTACACTCTACTACTGTCTCTTTCACTCTGCTACTGTCTCTTACACTCTGTTACTGTCTTTTACACTCTGTTACTGTCTCTTACACTCTGCTACTGTATCTTACACTCTGCTACTGTCTATAACACTCTCTTACACTCTGTTACTGTCTATTACACTCTGCTACTGTCTCTTACACTCTCTTACACTATGTTACACTCTCTTACACTCTGCTGCTGACTCTTACACTCTGTTACTGTCTCTGACACTCTCCTACACTCTGTTACTGTCTATTACACTCTGCTACTGTCTCTTTCACTCTCTTACACTATGTTACACTCTCTTACACTCTGCTGCTGTCTCTTACACTCTGTTACTGTCTCTTACACTCTGTTACTGTCTCTTACACTCTACTACACTCTGTTACTGTCTCTTACACTCTCTTACACTCTGTTACACTCTCTTACATGCTGTTACACTCTCTTACACTCTGTTACTGTCTCTTACACTCTCTTACACTCTGCTACTGTCTCTTACACTCTGCTACTCTCTCTTTCACTCTGCTTCTGTCTCTTACACTCTGCTACTGTCTCTTACGCTCTGTTACTGTCTCTTACACTCTGTTACACTCTCTTACACTCTGCTGCTGTCTCTTACACTCTGTTACTGTCTCTTACACTCTTACTGTCTCTTACACTCTCTTACACTCTCCTACACTCTGCTACTGTCTCTTACACCCTCTTACACTCTGTTACTGTCTCTTACACTCTGTTACTGTCTCTTACACTCTCCTACACTATGTTACTGTCTCTTACACTCTCTTACACTCTGTTACACTCTTTTACACTCTGTAACTGTCTCTTACACTCTCTTACACTCTGCTACTGTCTATAACACTCTCTTACACTCTGTTACTGTCTATTACACTCTGCTACTGTCTCTTACACTCTCTTACACTATGTTACACTCTGCTACAGTCTATTACACTCTGCTACTGTTTCTTACACTCTGCTATTGTCTCTTACACTCTGATACTGTCTATAACACTCTCTTACACTCTGTTACTGTCTATTACACTCTGCTACTGTCTCTTACACTCTCTTACACTCTGCTGCTGTCTATTAAACTCTGCTACTGTCTCTTACACTCTGCTATTGTCTATAACACTCTGCTACTGTCTATAACACTCTCTTACACTCTGTTACTGTCTATTACACTCCGCTACTGTCTCTTACACTCTCTTACACTCTGTTACACTCTGTTACAGTCTATTACACTCTGCTACTGTCTCTTACACTCTGCTATTGTCTCTTGCACTCTGCTACTGTCTATAACACTCTCTTACACTCTGTTACTGTCTATTACACTCTGCTATTGTCTCTTACACTCTCTTACACTCTGTTACACTCTGCTACAGTCTATTACACTCTGCTACTGTCTCTTACACTCTGCTACTGTCTCTTACACTCTATTACACTCTGTTACTGTCTATTACACTCTGCTACTGTCTCTTACACTCTCTTACACTATGTTACACTCTCTAACACTCTGCTGCTGTCTCTTACACTCTGTTACTGTCTCTTACACTCCGTTACTGTCTCTTACACTCTCCTACACTCTGTTACTGTCTCTTACACTCTGTTACACTCTCTTACTGTCTCTTACACTCTGTTACACTCTCTTACACGCTGTTACACTCTCTTACACTCTGTTACTGTCTCTTACACTCTTACACTCTGCTACTGTCTCTTACACTCTGCTACTGTCTCTTACACTCTGCTACTCTCTCTTTCACTTTGCTTCTGTCTCTTACACACTGCTACTGTCTCTTACGCTGTGTTACTGTCTCTTACACTCTACTACACTCTCGTATACTCTGTTACTGTCTCTTACACTCTGTTACTGTCTCGTACACTCTGTTACTGTCTCGTACACTCTGTTACTGTCTCGTACACTCTGTTACTGTCTCTTACACTCTGTTACACTCTCTTACACTCTGTTACTGTCTCTTACACTCTTACACTCTGCTGCTGTCTCTTACACTCTGTTACTGTCTCTTACACTCTGTTACTGTATATTACACTCTGCTACTGTCTCTTACACTCTGCTATTGTCTCTTGCACTCTGCTACTGTCTATAACACTCTCTTACACTCTGTTACTGTCTATTACACTCTGCTATTGTCTCTTACACTCTCTTACACTCTGTTACACTCTGCTACAGTCTATTACACTCTGCTACTGTCTCTTACACTCTGCTATTGTCTCTTACACTCTGCTACTGTCTCTTACACTCTATTACACTCTGTTACTGTCTATTACACTCTGCTACTATCTCTTTCACTCTCTTACACTATGTTACACACTCTTACACTCTGCTGCTGTCTCTTACACTCTGTTACTGTCTCTTACACTCTGTTACTGTCTCTTACACTCTCTTACACTCTGTTACACTCTCTTACATGCTGTTACACTCTCTTACACTCTGTTACTGTCTATTACACTCTCTTACACTCTGCTACTGTCTCTTACTCTCTGCTACTGTCTCTTACACTCTGCTACTCTCTCTTTCACTCTGCTTCTGTCTCTTACACTCTGCTACTGTCTCTTACGCTCTGTTACTGTCTCTTACACTCTGTTACACTCTCTTACACTCTGCTGCTGTCTCTTACACTCTGTTACTGTCTCTTACACTCTGTTACTGTCTCTTACACTCTCTTACACTCTCCTACACTCTGCTACTGTCTCTTACACCCTCTTACACTCTGTTACTGTCTCTTACACTCTGTTACTGTCTCTTAAACTCTGCTACTGTCTATAACACTCTCTTACACTCTGTTAATGTCTATTACACTCTGCTACTGTCTCTTACACTCTCTTACACTGTTACACTCTGCTACAGTCTATTACACTCTGCTACTGTCTCTTACACTCTGCTATTGTCTCTTACACTCTGCTACTGTCTATAACACTCTCTTACACTCTGTTACTGTCTATTACACTCTGCTACTGTCTCTTACACTCTCTTACACTCTGCTGCTGTCTATTACACTCTGCTACTGTCTCTTACACTCTGCTATTGTCTCTTACACTCTGCTACTGTCTATAACACTCTCTTACACTCTGTTACTGTCTATTACACTCTGCTACAGTCTCTTACACTCTCTTACACTATGTTACACTCTGCTCCAGTCTATTACACTCTGCTATTGTCTCTTACACTCTGCTACTGTCTATAACACTCTTTTACACTCTGTTACTGTCTATTACACTCTGCTATTGTCTCTTACACTCTCTTACACTCTGTTACAGTCTATTACACTCTGCTACTGTCTCTTACACTCTGTTACACTCTGTTACAGTCTATTACACTCGGCTACTGTCTCTTACACTCTGCTATTGTCTCTTGCACTCTGCTACTGTCTATAACACTCTCTTACACTCTGTTACTGTCTATTACACTCTGCTATTGTCTCTTACACTCTCTTACACTCTGTTACAGTCTATTACACTCTGCTACTGTCTCTTACACTCTATTACACTCTGTTACTGTCTATTACACTCTGCTACTGTCTCTTACACTCTCTTACACTATGTTACACTCTCTTACACTCTGCTGCTGTCTCTTACACTCTGTTACTGTCTCTTACACTCCGTTACTGTCTCTTACACTCTCCTACACTCTGTTACTGTCTCTTACACTCTGTTACACTCTCTTACTGTCTCTTACACTCTGTTACACTCTCTTACACGCTGTTACACTCTCTTACACTCTGTTACTGTCTCTTACACTCTTACACTCTGCTACTGTCTCTTACACTCTGCTACTGTCTCTTACACTCTGCTACTCTCTCTTTCACTTTGCTTCTGTCTCTTACACACTGCTACTGTCTCTTACGCTCTGTTACTGTCTCTTACACTCTACTACACTCTCGTATACTCTGTTACTGTCTCTTACACTCTGTTACTGTCTCTTACACTCTGTTACTGTCTCGTACACTCTGTTACTGTCTCTTACACTCTGTTACACTCTCTTACTGTCTCTTACACTCTCTTACACTCTGCTGCTGTCTCTTACACTCTGTTACTGTCTCTTACACTCTGTTACTGTCTATTACACTCTCCTACACTCTCCTACACTCTTCTACTGTCTCTTACACCCCCTTACACTCTGTTACTGTCTCTTACACTCCCTTACACTCTGTTACACTCTCTTACATGCTGTTACACTCTCTTACACGCTGTTACACCCTCTTACACACTGTTACTGTCTCTTACACTCTCTTACACTCTGCTACTATCTCTTACACTCTGTTACTGTCTCTTACACTCTGCTACTGTCTCTTTCACTCTGCTACTGTCTCTTACACTCTGCTACTATCTCTTACGCTCTGTTACTGTCTCTTACACTCTACTACACTCTCATACACTCTGTTACTGTCTCTTACACTATGTTACTGTCTCTTACACTCTGTTACTGTCTCTTACACTCTGCTATTGTCTCTTACACTCTGCTACTGTCTATAACACTGTCTTACACTCTGTTACTGTCTATTACACTCTGCTACTGTCTCTTACACTCTCTTACACTATGTTACACTCTCTTACACTCTGCTGCTGACTCTTACACTCTGTTACTGTCTCTGACACTCTCCTACACTCTTTTACTGTCTATTACACTCTGCTACTGTCTCTTTCACTCTCTTACACTATGTTACACTCTCTTACACTCTGCTGCTGTCTCTTACACTCTGTTACTGTCTCTTACACTCTGTTACTGTCTCTTACACTCTCTTACACTCTCTTACACTCTCCTACACTCTGCTACTGTCTCTTACACCCTCTTACACTCTTACTGTCTCTTACACTCTGTTACTGTCTCTTAAACTCTGCTACTGTCTATAACACTCTCTTACACTCTATTACTGTCTATTACACTCTGCTACTGTCTCTTACACTCTCTTACACTATTTTACACTCTGCTACAGTCTATTACACTCTGCTACTGTCTCTTACACTCTGCTATTGTCCCTTACACTCTGCTACTGTCTATAACACTATCTTACACTCTCTTACACTCTGCTACTGTCTCTTACACTCTGTTACTGTCTCTTACACTCTCTTACACTCTGTTACACTCTCTTACACTCTGTAACTGTCTCTTACACTCTCTTACACTCTGCTACTATCTATAACACTCTCTTACACTCTGTTACTGTCTATTACACTCTGCTACTGTCTCTTACACTCTCTTACACTATGTTACACTCTGCTACAGTCTATTACACTCTGCTACTGTCTCTTACACTCTGCTATTGTCTCTTACACTCTGCTACTGTCTATAACACTCTCTTACACTCTGTTACTGTCTATTACACTCTGCTACTGTCTCTTACACTCTCTTACACTCTGCTGCTGTCTATTACACTCTGCTACTGTCTCTTACACTCTGCTATTGTCTCTTACACTCTGCTACTGTCTATAACACTCTCTTACACTCTGTTACTGTCTATTACACTCTGCTACAGTCTCTTACACTGTCTTACACTATGTTACACTCTGCTCCAGTCTATTACACTCTGATATTGTCTCTTACACTCTGCTACTGTCTATAACACTCTCTTACACTCTTACTGTCTATTACACTCTGCGACTGTCTCTTCAACTCTCTTACACTCTTCTGCTGTCTCTTACACTCTGTTACTGTCTCTTGCACTATGTTACACTCTCTTACACTCTGTAACTGTCTCTTACACTCTCTTACACTCTGTTACTGTCTCCTATACTCTGTTACTGTCTCCTATACTCTGTTACTGTCTCCTATACTCTGTTACACTCTCTTACACTCTGCTGCTGTCTCTTACACTCTGTTACTGTCTCTTACACTCTCTTACACTCTCTTACACTCTCTTACTGTCTCTTACACCCTCTTACACTCTGTTACTGTCTCTTACACTCTGTTACTGTCTCTTAAACTCTGCTACTGTCTATAACACTCTCGTACACTCTGTTACTGTCTATTACACTCTGCTACTGTCTCTTACACTATGTTACACTCTGCTACAGTCTATTACACTCTGCTACTGTCTCTTACACTCTGCTATTGTCTCTTACACTCTGCTACTGTCTCTTACACTCTGCTACTGTCTATAACACTCTCTTACACTCTGTTACTGTCTATTACACTCTGCTACTGTCTCTTACACTCTCTTACACTGTTACACTCTGCTACAGTCTATTACACTCTGCTACTGTCTCTTACACTCTGCTATTGTCTCTTACACTCTCTTACACTCTGCTACTGTCTCTTACACCCTCTTACACTCTGTTACTGTCTCTTACACTCTCTTACACTCTGTTACACTCTCTTACACGCTGTTACACTCTCTTACACGCTGTTACACCCTCTTACACACTGTTACTGTCTCTTACACTCTCCTACACTCTGCTACTGTCTCTTACACTCTGTTACTGTTTCTTACACTCTGCTACTGTCTCTAACACTCTGCTACTGTCTCTTACACTCTGCTACTGTCTCTTACACTCTGTTACTGTCTCTTACACTCCGTTACTGTCTCTTACACTCTCCTACACTCTGTTACTGTCTCTTACACTCTGTTACACTCTCTTACTGTCTCTTACACTCTGTTACACTCTCTTACACGCTGTTACACTCTCTTACACTCTGTTACTGTCTCTTACACTCTTACACTCTGCTACTGTCTCTTACACTCTGCTACTGTCTCTTACACTCTGCTACTCTCTCTTTCACTTTGCTTCTGTCTCTTACACACTGCTACTGTCTCTTACGCTGTGTTACTGTCTCTTACACTCTACTACACTCTCGTATACTCTGTTACTGTCTCTTACACTCTGTTACTGTCTCGTACACTCTGTTACTGTCTCGTACACTCTGTTACTGTCTCGTACACTCTGTTACTGTCTCTTACACTCTGTTACACTCTCTTACACTCTGTTACTGTCTCTTACACTCTTACACTCTGCTGCTGTCTCTTACACTCTGTTACTGTCTCTTACACTCTGTTACTGTATATTACACTCTGCTACTGTCTCTTACACTCTGCTATTGTCTCTTGCACTCTGCTACTGTCTATAACACTCTCTTACACTCTGTTACTGTCTATTACACTCTGCTATTGTCTCTTACACTCTCTTACACTCTGTTACACTCTGCTACAGTCTATTACACTCTGCTACTGTCTCTTACACTCTGCTATTGTCTCTTACACTCTGCTACTGTCTCTTACACTCTATTACACTCTGTTACTGTCTATTACACTCTGCTACTATCTCTTTCACTCTCTTACACTATGTTACACACTCTTACACTCTGCTGCTGTCTCTTACACTCTGTTACTGTCTCTTACACTCTGTTACTGTCTCTTACACTCTCTTACACTCTGTTACACTCTCTTACATGCTGTTACACTCTCTTACACTCTGTTACTGTCTATTACACTCTCTTACACTCTGCTACTGTCTCTTACTCTCTGCTACTGTCTCTTACACTCTGCTACTCTCTCTTTCACTCTGCTTCTGTCTCTTACACTCTGCTACTGTCTCTTACGCTCTGTTACTGTCTCTTACACTCTGTTACACTCTCTTACACTCTGCTGCTGTCTCTTACACTCTGTTACTGTCTCTTACACTCTGTTACTGTCTCTTACACTCTCTTACACTCTCCTACACTCTGCTACTGTCTCTTACACCCTCTTACACTCTGTTACTGTCTCTTACACTCTGTTACTGTCTCTTAAACTCTGCTACTGTCTATAACACTCTCTTACACTCTGTTAATGTCTATTACACTCTGCTACTGTCTCTTACACTCTCTTACACTGTTACACTCTGCTACAGTCTATTACACTCTGCTACTGTCTCTTACACTCTGCTATTGTCTCTTACACTCTGCTACTGTCTATAACACTCTCTTACACTCTGTTACTGTCTATTACACTCTGCTACTGTCTCTTACACTCTCTTACACTCTGCTGCTGTCTATTACACTCTGCTACTGTCTCTTACACTCTGCTATTGTCTCTTACACTCTGCTACTGTCTATAACACTCTCTTACACTCTGTTACTGTCTATTACACTCTGCTACAGTCTCTTACACTCTCTTACACTATGTTACACTCTGCTCCAGTCTATTACACTCTGCTATTGTCTCTTACACTCTGCTACTGTCTATAACACTCTTTTACACTCTGTTACTGTCTATTACACTCTGCTATTGTCTCTTACACTCTCTTACACTCTGTTACAGTCTATTACACTCTGCTACTGTCTCTTACACTCTGTTACACTCTGTTACAGTATATTACACTCGGCTACTGTCTCTTACACTCTGCTATTGTCTCTTGCACTCTGCTACTGTCTATAACACTCTCTTACACTCTTTTACTGTCTATTACACTCTGCTATTGTCTCTTACACTCTCTTACACTCTGTTACAGTCTATTACACTCTGCTACTGTCTCTTACACTCTATTACACTCTGTTACTGTCTATTACACTCTGCTACTGTCTCTTACACTCTCTTACACTATGTTACACTCTCTTACACTCTGCTGCTGTCTCTTACACTCTGTTACTGTCTCTTACACTCCGTTACTGTCTCTTACACTCTCCTACACTCTGTTACTGTCTCTTACACTCTGTTACACTCTCTTACTGTCTCTTACACTCTGTTACACTCTCTTACACGCTGTTACACTCTCTTACACTCTGTTACTGTCTCTTACACTCTTACACTCTGCTACTGTCTCTTACACTCTGCTACTGTCTCTTACACTCTGCTACTCTCTCTTTCACTTTGCTTCTGTCTCTTACACACTGCTACTGTCTCTTACGCTCTGTTACTGTCTCTTACACTCTACTACACTCTCGTATACTCTGTTACTGTCTCTTACACTCTGTTACTGTCTCTTACACTCTGTTACTGTCTCGTACACTCTGTTACTGTCTCTTACACTCTGTTACACTCTCTTACTGTCTCTTACACTCTCTTACACTCTGCTGCTGTCTCTTACACTCTGTTACTGTCTCTTACACTCTGTTACTGTCTATTACACTCTCCTACACTCTCCTACACTCTTCTACTGTCTCTTACACCCCCTTACACTCTGTTACTGTCTCTTACACTCCCTTACACTCTGTTACACTCTCTTACATGCTGTTACACTCTCTTACACGCTGTTACACCCTCTTACACACTGTTACTGTCTCTTACACTCTCTTACACTCTGCTACTATCTCTTACACTCTGTTACTGTCTCTTACACTCTACTACTGTCTCTTTCACTCTGCTACTGTCTCTTACACTCTGCTACTATCTCTTATGCTCTGTTACTGTCTCTTACACTCTACTACACTCTCATACACTCTGTTACTGTCTCTTACACTATGTTACTGTCTCTTACACTCTGTTACTGTCTCTTACACTCTGCTATTGTCTCTTACACTCTGCTACTGTCTATAACACTGTCTTACACTCTGTTACTGTCTATTACACTCTGCTACTGTCTCTTACACTCTCTTACACTATGTTACACTCTCTTACACTCTGCTGCTGACTCTTACACTCTGTTACTGTCTCTGACACTCTCCTACACTCTTTTACTGTCTATTACACTCTGCTACTGTCTCTTTCACTCTCTTACACTATGTTACACTCTCTTACACTCTGCTGCTGTCTCTTACACTCTGTTACTGTCTCTTACACTCTGTTACTGTCTCTTACACTCTCCTACACTCTGTTACTGTCTCCTACACTCTCTTACACTCTGTTACACTCTCTTACACGCTGTTACACTCTATTACACTCTGTTAATTTCTCTTACACTCTCTTACACTCTGCTACTGTCTCTTACACTCTGCTACTCTCTCTTTCACTCTGTTTCTGTCTGTTACACTCTGCTTCTGTCTCTTATGCTCTGTTACTGTCTCTTATGCTCTGTTACTGTCTCTTACACTCTACTACACTCTCGTACACTCTTTTACTGTCTCTTACACTCTGTTACACTCTCTTACACTCTGTTACTGTCTCTTACACTCTGCTGCTGTCTCTTACACTCTGTTACTGTCTCTTACACTCTCTTACACTCTCCTACACTCTGCTACTGTCTCTTACACCCTCTTACACTCTTACTGTCTCTTACACTCTGTTACTGTCTCTTAAACTCTGCTACTGTCTATAACACTCTCTTACACTCTATTACTGTCTATTACACTCTGCTACTGTCTCTTACACTCTCTTACACTATTTTACACTCTGCTACAGTCTATTACACTCTGCTACTGTCTCTTACACTCTGCTATTGTCCCTTACACTCTGCTACTGTCTATAACACTATCTTACACTCTGCTACTGTCTCTTACACTCTGTTACTGTCTCTTACACTCTCCTACACTATGTTACTGTCTCTTACACTCTCTTACACTCTGTTACACTCTCTTACAATCTGTAACTGTCTCTTACACTCTCTTACACTCTGCTACTATCTATAACACTCTCTTACACTCTTACTGTCTATTACACTCTGCGACTGTCTCTTCAACTCTCTTACACTCTTCTGCTGTCTCTTACACTCTGTTACTGTCTCTTGCACTATGTTACACTCTCTTACACTCTGTAACTGTCTCTTACACTCTCTTACACTCTGTTACTGTCTCCTATACTCTGTTACTGTCTCCTATACTCTGTTACTGTCTCCTATACTCTGTTACACTCTCTTACACTCTGCTGCTGTCTCTTACACTCTGTTACTGTCTCTTACACTCTCTTACACTCTCTTACACTCTCTTACACTCTCCTACTGTCTCTTACACCCTCTTACACTCTGTTACTGTCTCTTACACTCTGTTACTGTCTCTTAAACTCTGCTACTGTCTATAACACTCTCGTACACTCTGTTACTGTCTATTACACTCTGCTACTGTCTCTTACACTCTCTTACACTATGTTACACTCTGCTACAGTCTATTACACTCTGCTACTGTCTCTTACACTCTGCTATTGTCTCTTACACTCTGCTACTGTCTCTTACACTCTGCTACTGTCTATAACACTCTCTTACACTCTGCTACTGTCTATTACACTCTGCTACTGTCTCTTACACTCTCTTACACTGTTACACTCTGCTACAGTCTATTACACTCTGCTACTGTCTCTTACACTCTGCTATTGTCTCTTACACTCTCTTACACTCTGCTACTGTCTCTTACACCCTCTTACACTCTGTTACTGTCTCTTACACTCTCTTACACTCTGTTACACTCTCTTACACGCTGTTACACTCTGTTACACCCTCTTACACACTGTTACTGTCTCTTACACTCTCCTACACTCTGCTACTGTCTCTTACACTCTGTTACTGTTTCTTACACTCTGCTACTGTCTCTAACACTCTGCTACTGTCTCTTACACTCTGTTACTGTCTCTTACACTCCGTTACTGTCTCTTACACTCTCCTACACTCTGTTACTGTCTCTTACACTCTGTTACACTCTCTTACTGTCTCTTACACTCTGTTACACTCTCTTACACGCTGTTACACTCTCTTACACTCTGTTACTGTCTCTTACACTCTTACACTCTGCTACTGTCTCTTACACTCTGCTACTGTCTCTTACACTCTGCTACTCTCTCTTTCACTTTGCTTCTGTCTCTTACACACTGCTACTGTCTCTTACGCTGTGTTACTGTCTCTTACACTCTACTACACTCTCGTATACTCTGTTACTGTCTCTTACACTCTGTTACTGTCTCGTACACTCTGTTACTGTCTCGTACACTCTGTTACTGTCTCGTACACTCTGTTACTGTCTCTTACACTCTGTTACACTCTCTTACACTCTGTTACTGTCTCTTACACTCTTACACTCTGCTGCTGTCTCTTACACTCTGTTACTGTCTCTTACACTCTGTTACTGTATATTACACTCTGCTACTGTCTCTTACACTCTGCTATTGTCTCTTGCACTCTGCTACTGTCTATAACACTCTCTTACACTCTGTTACTGTCTATTACACTCTGCTATTGTCTCTTACACTCTCTTACACTCTGTTACACTCTGCTACTGTCTCTTACACTCTGCTATTGTCTCTTACACTCTGCTACTGTCTCTTACACTCTATTACACTCTGTTACTGTCTATTACACTCTGTTACTGTCTCTTACACTCTCTTACACTCTGTTACACTCTCTTACATGCTGTTACACTCTCTTACACTCTGTTACTGTCTATTACACTCTCTTACACTCTGCTACTGTTTCTTACTCTCTGCTACTGTCTCTTACACTCTGCTACTCTCTCTTTCACTCTGCTTCTGTCTCTTACACTCTGCTACTGTCTCTTACGCTATGTTACTGTCTCTTATACTCTGTTACACTCTCTTACACTCTGCTGCTGTCTCTTACACTCTGTTACTGTCTCTTACACTCTGTTACTGTCTCTTACACTCTCTTACACTCTCCTACACTCTGCTACTGTCTCTTACACCCTCTTACACTCTGTTACTGTCTCTTACACTCTGTTACTGTCTCTTAAACTCTGCTACTGTCTATAACACTCTCTTACACTCTGTTAATGTCTATTACACTCTGCTACTGTCTCTTACACTCTCTTACACTGTTACACTCTGCTACAGTCTATTACACTCTGCTACTGTCTCTTACACTCTGCTATTGTCTCTTACACTCTGCTACTGTCTATAACACTCTCTTATACTCTGTTACTGTCTATTACACTCTGCTACTGTCTCTTACACTCTCTTACACTCTGCTGCTGTCTATTACACTCTGCTACTGTCTCTTACACTCTGCTATTGTCTCTTACACTCTGCTACTGTCTATAACACTCTCTTACACTCTGTTACTGTCTATTACACTCTGCTACAGTCTCTTACACTCTCTTACACTATGTTACACTCTGCTCCAGTCTATTACACTCTGCTATTGTCTCTTACACTCTGCTACTGTCTATAACACTCTCTTACACTCTGTTACTGTCTATTACACTCTGCTATTGTCTCTTACACTCTCTTACACTCTGTTACAGTCTATTACACTCTGCTACTGTCTCTTACACTCTGTTACACTCTGTTACAGTCTATTACACTCGGCTACTGTCTCTTACACTCTGCTATTGTCTCTTGCACTCTGCTACTGTCTATAACACTCTCTTACACTCTGTTACTGTCTATTACACTCTGCTATTGTCTCTTACACTCTCTTACACTCTGTTACAGTCTATTACACTCTGCTACTGTCTCTTACACTCTATTACACTCTGTTACTGTCTATTACACTCTGCTACTGTCTCTTACACTCTCTTACACTATGTTACACTCTCTTACACTCTGCTGCTGTCTCTTACACTATGTTACTGTCTCTTACACTCCGTTACTGTCTCTTACACTCTCCTACACTCTGTTACTGTCTCTTACACTCTGTTACACTCTCTTACTGTCTCTTACACTCTGTTACACTCTCTTACACGCTGTTACACTCTCTTACACTCTGTTACTGTCTCTTACACTCTTACACTCTGCTACTGTCTCTTACACTCTGCTACTGTCTCTTACACTCTGCTACTCTCTCTTTCACTTTGCTTCTGTCTCTTACACACTGCTACTGTCTCTTACGCTCTGTTACTGTCTCTTACACTCTACTACACTCTCGTATACTCTGTTACTGTCTCTTACACTCTGTTACTGTCTCTTACACTCTGTTACTGTCTCGTACACTCTGTTACTGTCTCTTACACTCTGTTACACTCTCTTACTGTCTCTTACACTCTCTTACACTCTGCTGCTGTCTCTTACACTCTGTTACTGTCTCTTACACTCTGTTACTGTCTATTACACTCTCCTACACTCTCCTACACTCTTCTACTGTCTCTTACACCCCCTTACACTCTGTTACTGTCTCTTACACTCCCTTACACTCTGTTACACTCTCTTACATGCTGTTACACTCTCTTACACGCTGTTACACCCTCTTACACACTGTTACTGTCTCTTACACTCTCTTACACTCTGCTACTATCTCTTACACTCTGTTACTGTCTCTTACACTCTGCTACTGTCTCTTTCACTCTGCTACTGTCTCTTACACTCTGCTACTATCTCTTACGCTCTGTTACTGTCTCTTACACTCTACTACACTCTCATACACTCTGTTACTGTCTCTTACACTATGTTACTGTCTCTTACACTCTGTTACTGTCTCTTACACTCTGCTATTGTCTCTTACACTCTGCTACTGTCTATAACACTGTCTTACACTCTGTTACTGTCTATTACACTCTGCTACTGTCTCTTACACTCTCTTACACTATGTTACACTCTCTTACACTCTGCTGCTGACTCTTACACTCTGTTACTGTCTCTGACACTCTCCTACACTCTTTTACTGTCTATTACACTCTGCTACTGTCTCTTTCACTCTCTTACACTATGTTACACTCTCTTACACTCTGCTGCTGTCTCTTACACTCTGTTACTGTCTCTTACACTCTGTTACTGTCTCTTACACTCTCCTACACTCTGTTACTGTCTCCTACACTCTCTTACACTCTGTTACACTCTCTTACACGCTGTTACACTCTATTACACTCTGTTAATTTCTCTTACACTCTCTTACACTCTGCTACTGTCTCTTACACTCTGCTACTCTCTCTTTCACTCTGTTTCTGTCTGTTACACTCTGCTTCTGTCTCTTATGCTCTGTTACTGTCTCTTATGCTCTGTTACTGTCTCTTACACTCTACTACACTCTCGTACACTCTTTTACTGTCTCTTACACTCTGTTACACTCTCTTACACTCTGTTACTGTCTCTTACACTCTGCTGCTGTCTCTTACACTCTGTTACTGTCTCTTACACTCTCTTACACTCTCCTACACTCTGCTACTGTCTCTTACACCCTCTTACACTCTTACTGTCTCTTACACTCTGTTACTGTCTCTTAAACTCTGCTACTGTCTATAACACTCTCTTACACTCTATTACTGTCTATTACACTCTGCTACTGTCTCTTACACTCTCTTACACTATTTTACACTCTGCTACAGTCTATTACACTCTGCTACTGTCTCTTACACTCTCTTACACTATGTTACACTCTGCTACAGTCTATTACACTCTGCTACTGTCTCTTACACTCTGCTATTGTCTCTTACACTCTGCTACTGTCTCTTACACTCTGCTACTGTCTATAACACTCTCTTACACTCTGCTACTGTCTATTACACTCTGCTACTGTCTCTTACACTCTCTTACACTGTTACACTCTGCTACAGTCTATTACACTCTGCTACTGTCTCTTACACTCTGCTATTGTCTCTTACACTCTCTTACACTCTGCTACTGTCTCTTACACCCTCTTACACTCTGTTACTGTCTCTTACACTCTCTTACACTCTGTTACACTCTCTTACACGCTGTTACACTCTGTTACACCCTCTTACACACTGTTACTGTCTCTTACACTCTCCTACACTCTGCTACTGTCTCTTACACTCTGTTACTGTTTCTTACACTCTGCTACTGTCTCTAACACTCTGCTACTGTCTCTTACACTCTGTTACTGTCTCTTACACTCCGTTACTGTCTCTTACACTCTCCTACACTCTGTTACTGTCTCTTACACTCTGTTACACTCTCTTACTGTCTCTTACACTCTGTTACACTCTCTTACACGCTGTTACACTCTCTTACACTCTGTTACTGTCTCTTACACTCTTACACTCTGCTACTGTCTCTTACACTCTGCTACTGTCTCTTACACTCTGCTACTCTCTCTTTCACTTTGCTTCTGTCTCTTACACACTGCTACTGTCTCTTACGCTGTGTTACTGTCTCTTACACTCTACTACACTCTCGTATACTCTGTTACTGTCTCTTACACTCTGTTACTGTCTCGTACACTCTGTTACTGTCTCGTACACTCTGTTACTGTCTCGTACACTCTGTTACTGTCTCTTACACTCTGTTACACTCTCTTACACTCTGTTACTGTCTCTTACACTCTTACACTCTGCTGCTGTCTCTTACACTCTGTTACTGTCTCTTACACTCTGTTACTGTATATTACACTCTGCTACTGTCTCTTACACTCTGCTATTGTCTCTTGCACTCTGCTACTGTCTATAACACTCTCTTACACTCTGTTACTGTCTATTACACTCTGCTATTGTCTCTTACACTCTCTTACACTCTGTTACACTCTGCTACTGTCTCTTACACTCTGCTATTGTCTCTTACACTCTGCTACTGTCTCTTACACTCTATTACACTCTGTTACTGTCTATTACACTCTGTTACTGTCTCTTACACTCTCTTACACTCTGTTACACTCTCTTACATGCTGTTACACTCTCTTACACTCTGTTACTGTCTATTACACTCTCTTACACTCTGCTACTGTTTCTTACTCTCTGCTACTGTCTCTTACACTCTGCTACTCTCTCTTTCACTCTGCTTCTGTCTCTTACACTCTGCTACTGTCTCTTACGCTATGTTACTGTCTCTTATACTCTGTTACACTCTCTTACACTCTGCTGCTGTCTCTTACACTCTGTTACTGTCTCTTACACTCTGTTACTGTCTCTTACACTCTCTTACACTCTCCTACACTCTGCTACTGTCTCTTACACCCTCTTACACTCTGTTACTGTCTCTTACACTCTGTTACTGTCTCTTAAACTCTGCTACTGTCTATAACACTCTCTTACACTCTGTTAATGTCTATTACACTCTGCTACTGTCTCTTACACTCTCTTACACTGTTACACTCTGCTACAGTCTATTACACTCTGCTACTGTCTCTTACACTCTGCTATTGTCTCTTACACTCTGCTACTGTCTATAACACTCTCTTATACTCTGTTACTGTCTATTACACTCTGCTACTGTCTCTTACACTCTCTTACACTCTGCTGCTGTCTATTACACTCTGCTACTGTCTCTTACACTCTGCTATTGTCTCTTACACTCTGCTACTGTCTATAACACTCTCTTACACTCTGTTACTGTCTATTACACTCTGCTACAGTCTCTTACACTCTCTTACACTATGTTACACTCTGCTCCAGTCTATTACACTCTGCTATTGTCTCTTACACTCTGCTACTGTCTATAACACTCTCTTACACTCTGTTACTGTCTATTACACTCTGCTATTGTCTCTTACACTCTCTTACACTCTGTTACAGTCTATTACACTCTGCTACTGTCTCTTACACTCTGTTACACTCTGTTACAGTCTATTACACTCGGCTACTGTCTCTTACACTCTGCTATTGTCTCTTGCACTCTGCTACTGTCTATAACACTCTCTTACACTCTGTTACTGTCTATTACACTCTGCTATTGTCTCTTACACTCTCTTACACTCTGTTACAGTCTATTACACTCTGCTACTGTCTCTTACACTCTATTACACTCTGTTACTGTCTATTACACTCTGCTACTGTCTCTTACACTCTCTTACACTATGTTACACTCTCTTACACTCTGCTGCTGTCTCTTACACTCTGTTACTGTCTCTTACACTCCGTTACTGTCTCTTACACTCTCCTACACTCTGTTACTGTCTCTTACACTCTGTTACACTCTCTTACTGTCTCTTACACTCTGTTACACTCTCTTACACGCTGTTACACTCTCTTACACTCTGTTACTGTCTCTTACACTCTTACACTCTGCTACTGTCTCTTACACTCTGCTACTGTCTCTTACACTCTGCTACTCTCTCTTTCACTTTGCTTCTGTCTCTTACACACTGCTACTGTCTCTTACGCTCTGTTACTGTCTCTTACACTCTACTACACTCTCGTATACTCTGTTACTGTCTCTTACACTCTGTTACTGTCTCTTACACTCTGTTACTGTCTCGTACACTCTGTTACTGTCTCTTACACTCTGTTACACTCTCTTACTGTCTCTTACACTCTCTTACACTCTGCTGCTGTCTCTTACACTCTGTTACTGTCTCTTACACTCTGTTACTGTCTATTACACTCTCCTACACTCTCCTACACTCTTCTACTGTCTCTTACACCCCCTTACACTCTGTTACTGTCTCTTACACTCCCTTACACTCTGTTACACTCTCTTACATGCTGTTACACTCTCTTACACGCTGTTACACCCTCTTACACACTGTTACTGTCTCTTACACTCTCTTACACTCTGCTACTATCTCTTACACTCTGTTACTGTCTCTTACACTCTGCTACTGTCTCTTTCACTCTGCTACTGTCTCTTACACTCTGCTACTATCTCTTACGCTCTGTTACTGTCTCTTACACTCTACTACACTCTCATACACTCTGTTACTGTCTCTTACACTATGTTACTGTCTCTTACACTCTGTTACTGTCTCTTACACTCTGCTATTGTCTCTTACACTCTGCTACTGTCTATAACACTGTCTTACACTCTGTTACTGTCTATTACACTCTGCTACTGTCTCTTACACTCTCTTACACTATGTTACACTCTCTTACACTCTGCTGCTGACTCTTACACTCTGTTACTGTCTCTGACACTCTCCTACACTCTTTTACTGTCTATTACACTCTGCTACTGTCTCTTTCACTCTCTTACACTATGTTACACTCTCTTACACTCTGCTGCTGTCTCTTACACTCTGTTACTGTCTCTTACACTCTGTTACTGTCTCTTACACTCTCCTACACTCTGTTACTGTCTCCTACACTCTCTTACACTCTGTTACACTCTCTTACACGCTGTTACACTCTATTACACTCTGTTAATTTCTCTTACACTCTCTTACACTCTGCTACTGTCTCTTACACTCTGCTACTCTCTCTTTCACTCTGTTTCTGTCTCTTACACTCTGCTTCTGTCTCTTATGCTCTGTTACTGTCTCTTATGCTCTGTTACTGTCTCTTACACTCTACTACACTCTCGTACACTCTGTTACTGTCTCTTACACTCTGTTACACTCTCTTACACTCTGTTACTGTCTCTTACACTCTGCTGCTGTCTCTTACACTCTGTTACTGTCTCTTACACTCTCTTACACTCTCCTACACTCTGCTACTGTCTCTTACACCCTCTTACACTCTTACTGTCTCTTACACTCTGTTACTGTCTCTTAAACTCTGCTACTGTCTATAACACTCTCTTACACTCTATTACTGTCTATTACACTCTGCTACTGTCTCTTACACTCTCTTACACTATTTTACACTCTGCTACAGTCTATTACACTCTGCTACTGTCTCTTACACTCTGCTATTGTCCCTTACACTCTGCTACTGTCTATAACACTCTCTTACACTCTCTTACACTCTGCTACTGTCTCTTACACTCTGTTACTGTCTCTTACACTCTCCTACACTATGTTACTGTCTCTTACACTCTCTTACACTCTGTTACACTCTCTTACACTCTGTAACTGTCTCTTACACTCTCTTACACTCTGCTACTGTCTATAACACTCTCTTACACTCTGTTACTGTCTATTACACTCTGCTACTGTCTCTTACACTCTCTTACACTATGTTACACTCTGCTACAGTCTATTACACTCTGCTACTGTCTCTTACACTCTGCTATTGTCTCTTACACTCTGCTACTGTCTATAACACTCTCTTACACTCTGTTACTGTCTATTACACTCTGCTACTGTCTCTTACACTCTCTTACACTCTGCTGCTGTCTATTACACTCTGCTACTGTCTCTTACACTCTGCTATTGTCTCTTACACTCTGCTACTGTCTATAACACTCTCTTACACTCTGTTACTGTCTATTACACTCTGCTACAGTCTCTTACACTGTCTTACACTATGCTACACTCTGCTCCAGTCTATTACACTCTGCTATTGTCTCTTACACTCTGCTACTGTCTATAACACTCTCTTACACTCTGTTACTGTCTATTACACTCTGTGACTGTCTCTTCAACTCTCTTACACTCTTCTGCTGTCTCTTACACTCTGTTACTGTCTCTTACACTATGTTACACTCTCTTACACTCTGTAACTGTCTCTTACACTCTCTTACACTCTGTTACTGTCTCCTATACTCTGTTACTGTCTCCAATACTCTGTTACACTCTCTTACACTCTGCTGCTGTCTCTTACACTCTGTTACTGTCTCTTACACTCTGTTACTGTCTCTTACACTCTCTTACACTCTCTTACACTCTCTTACACTCTCCTACTGTCTCTTACACCCTCTTACACTCTGTTACTGTCTCTTAAACTCTGCTACTGTCTATAACACTCTCGTACACTCTGTTACTGTCTATTACACTCTGCTACTGTCTCTTACACTCTCTTACACTGTTACACTCTGCTACAGTCTATTACACTCTGCTACTGTCTCTTACACTCTGCTATTGTCTCTTACACTCTGCTACTGTCTATAACACTCTCTTACACTCTCTTACACTCTGCTACTGTCTCTTACACCCTCTTACACTCTGTTATTGTCTCTTACACTCTCTTACACTCTGTTACACTCTCTTACACGCTGTTACACTCTCTTACACGCTGTTACACCCTCTTACACACTGTTACTGTCTCTTACACTCTCTTACACTCTGCTACTGTCTCTTACACTCTGTTACTGTTTCTTACACTCTGCTACTGTCTCTAACACTCTGCTACTGTCTCTTTCACTCTGCTACTGTCTCTTACACTCTGCTACTATCTCTTACGCTCTGTTACTGTGTCTTACACTGTACTACACTCTCGTATACTCTGTTACTGTCTCTTACACTCTGTTACTGTCTCGTACACTCTCTTACTGTCTCTTACACTCTACTACACTCTCGTATACTCTGTTACTGTCTCTTACACTCTGTTACTGTCTCTTACACTCTGTTACTGTCTCTTACACTCTCTTACACTCTGCTGCTGTCTCTTACACTCTTTTACTGTCTCTTACACTCTGTTACTGTCTATTACACTCTCTTACACTCTCTTACACTCTCCTACACTCTTCTACTGTCTCTTACACCCCCTTACACTCTGTTACTGTCTCTTACACTCCCTTACACTCTGTTACACTCTCTTACACTCTCTTACATGCTGTTACACTCTCTTACACGCTGTTACACCCTCTTACACACTGTTACTGTCTCTTACACTCTCTTACACTCTGCTACTATCTCTTACACTCTGTTACTGTTTCTTACACTCTGCTACTGTCTCTTACACTCTGCTACTGTCTCTTTCACTCTGCTACTGTCTCTTACACTGTCTTACACTATGTTACACTCTCTTACACTCTGCTGCTGTCTCATATACTCTGTTACTGTCTCTTACACAGGTTTACGATGTCTACACGAAGAGATACCCAAAGACGTTCACAGTATACTGAGATCATTCGGGACCATGTGGTCCTAGAGGACGGTGTATGCCACGTGACTCTCTCTTACACTCTACTACACTCTACTAATGTCTCTTTCACTCTGCTACTGTCTCTTACACTCTGTTACTGTCTCTTACACTCTGTTACTGTCTCTTACACTCTGTTACAGTCTCTTACACTCTTCTACTGTATCTTACACTCTGCTATTGTCTCTTACACTCTGCAACTGTCTATAACACTCTCTTACACTCTGTTACTGTCTATTACACTCTGCTACTGTCTCTTACACTCTCTTACACTCTGCTACACTCTATTACACT
Source organism: Spea hammondii (assembly GCA_029215755.1). Lineage (NCBI taxonomy): Eukaryota > Metazoa > Chordata > Amphibia > Anura > Pelobatidae > Spea > Spea hammondii. Next base: position 31,943,075 of record JARDYJ010000012.1, on the reverse strand, counting down.
CTGCTACACTCTATTACACTCTGATATTGTCTCTTACACTCTGCTACTGTCTATAACACTCTCTTACACTCTGTTACTGTCTATTACACTCTGCTTCTGTCTCTTACACTCTCTTACACTATGTTACACTCTGCTACAGTCTATTACACTCTGCTACTGTCTCTTACACTCTGTTACTGTCTCTTACACTGTGTTACACTCTCTTACACTCTAACTGTCTCTTACACTCTCTTACACTCTGTTACTGTCTCCTATACTCTGTTACTGTCTCCTATACTCTGTTACACTCTCTTACACTCTGCTGCTGTCTCTTACACTCTGTTACTGTCTCTTACACTCTGTTACTGTCTCTTACACTCTCTTACACTCTCTTACACTCTCCTACACTCTGCTACTGTCTCTTACACCCTCTTACACTCTGTTACTGTCTCTTACACTCTGTTACTGTCTCTTAAACTCTGCTACTGTCTATAACACTCTCTTACACTCTGTTACTGTCTATTACACTCTGCTACTGTCTCTTACACTCTCTTACACTCTCCTACACTCTGCTACTGTCTATAACACTCTCTTACACTCTGCTACTGTCTCTTACACTCTGCTATTGTCTCTTACACTCTGCTACTGTCTATAACACTCTCTTACACTCTGTTACTGTCTATTACACTCTGCTACTGTCTCTTACACTCTCTTACACTCTGCTGCTGTCTCTTACACTCTGTTACTGTCTCTTACACTCTGTTACTGTCTCTTACACTCTCTTACACTCTCTTACACTCTCTTACACTCTCCTACTGTCTCTTACACCCTCTTACACTCTGTTACTGTCTCTTACACTCTGTTACTGTCTCTTAAACTCTGCTACTGTCTATAACACTCTCGTACACTCTGTTACTGTCTATTACACTCTGCTACTGTCTCTTACACTCTCTTACACTGTTACACTCTGCTACAGTCTATTACACTCTGCTACTGTCTCTTACACTCTGCTATTGTCTCTTACACTCTCTTACACTCTGCTACTGTCTCTTACACCCTCTTACACTCTGTTACTGTCTCTTACACTCTCTTACACTCTGTTACACTCTCTTACACGCTGTTACACTCTGTTACACCCTCTTACACACTGTTACTGTCTCTTACACTCTCCTACACTCTGCTACTGTCTCTTACACTCTGTTACTGTTTCTTACACTCTGCTACTGTCTCTAACACTCTGCTACTGTCTCTTACACTCTGTTACTGTCTCTTACACTCCGTTACTGTCTCTTACACTCTCCTACACTCTGTTACTGTCTCTTACACTCTGTTACACTCTCTTACTGTCTCTTACACTCTGTTACACTCTCTTACACGCTGTTACACTCTCTTACACTCTGTTACTGTCTCTTACACTCTTACACTCTGCTACTGTCTCTTACACTCTGCTACTGTCTCTTACACTCTGCTACTCTCTCTTTCACTTTGCTTCTGTCTCTTACACACTGCTACTGTCTCTTACGCTGTGTTACTGTCTCTTACACTCTACTACACTCTCGTATACTCTGTTACTGTCTCTTACACTCTGTTACTGTCTCGTACACTCTGTTACTGTCTCGTACACTCTGTTACTGTCTCGTACACTCTGTTACTGTCTCTTACACTCTGTTACACTCTCTTACACTCTGTTACTGTCTCTTACACTCTTACACTCTGCTGCTGTCTCTTACACTCTGTTACTGTCTCTTACACTCTGTTACTGTATATTACACTCTGCTACTGTCTCTTACACTCTGCCATTGTCTCTTGCACTCTGCTACTGTCTATAACACTCTCTTACACTCTGTTACTGTCTATTACACTCTGCTATTGTCTCTTACACTCTCTTACACTCTGTTACACTCTGCTACAGTCTATTACACTCTGCTACTGTCTCTTACACTCTGCTATTGTCTCTTACACTCTGCTACTGTCTCTTACACTCTATTACACTCTGTTACTGTCTATTACACTCTGCTACTATCTCTTTCACTCTCTTACACTATGTTACACACTCTTACACTCTGCTGCTGTCTCTTACACTCTGTTACTGTCTCTTACACTCTGTTACTGTCTCTTACACTCTCTTACACTCTGTTACACTCTCTTACATGCTGTTACACTCTCTTACACTCTGTTACTGTCTATTACACTCTCTTACACTCTGCTACTGTCTCTTACTCTCTGCTACTGTCTCTTACACTCTGCTACTCTCTCTTTCACTCTGCTTCTGTCTCTTACACTCTGCTACTGTCTCTTACGCTCTGTTACTGTCTCTTACACTCTGTTACACTCTCTTACACTCTGCTGCTGTCTCTTACACTCTGTTACTGTCTCTTACACTCTGTTACTGTCTCTTACACTCTCTTACACTCTCCTACACTCTGCTACTGTCTCTTACACCCTCTTACACTCTGTTACTGTCTCTTACACTCTGTTACTGTCTCTTAAACTCTGCTACTGTCTATAACACTCTCTTACACTCTGTTAATGTCTATTACACTCTGCTACTGTCTCTTACACTCTCTTACACTGTTACACTCTGCTACAGTCTATTACACTCTGTTACTGTCTCTTACACTCTGCTATTGTCTCTTACACTCTGCTACTGTCTATAACACTCTCTTACACTCTGTTACTGTCTATTACACTCTGCTACTGTCTCTTACACTCTCTTACACTCTGCTGCTGTCTATTACACTCTGCTACTGTCTCTTACACTCTGCTATTGTCTCTTACACTCTGCTACTGTCTATAACACTCTCTTACACTCTGTTACTGTCTATTACACTCTGCTACAGTCTCTTACACTCTCTTACACTATGTTACACTCTGCTCCAGTCTATTACACTCTGCTATTGTCTCTTACACTCTGCTACTGTCTATAACACTCTTTTACACTCTGTTACTGTCTATTACACTCTGCTATTGTCTCTTACACTCTCTTACACTCTGTTACAGTCTATTACACTCTGCTACTGTCTCTTACACTCTGTTACACTCTGTTACAGTCTATTACACTCGGCTACTGTCTCTTACACTCTGCTATTGTCTCTTGCACTCTGCTACTGTCTATAACACTCTCTTACACTCTGTTACTGTCTATTACACTCTGCTATTGTCTCTTACACTCTCTTACACTCTGTTACAGTCTATTACACTCTGCTACTGTCTCTTACACTCTATTACACTCTGTTACTGTCTATTACACTCTGCTACTGTCTCTTACACTCTCTTACACTATGTTACACTCTCTTACACTCTGCTGCTGTCTCTTACACTCTGTTACTGTCTCTTACACTCCGTTACTGTCTCTTACACTCTCCTACACTCTGTTACTGTCTCTTACACTCTGTTACACTCTCTTACTGTCTCTTACACTCTGTTACACTCTCTTACACGCTGTTACACTCTCTTACACTCTGTTACTGTCTCTTACACTCTTACACTCTGCTACTGTCTCTTACACTCTGCTACTGTCTCTTACACTCTGCTACTCTCTCTTTCACTTTGCTTCTGTCTCTTACACACTGCTACTGTCTCTTACGCTCTGTTACTGTCTCTTACACTCTACTACACTCTCGTATACTCTGTTACTGTCTCTTACACTCTGTTACTGTCTCTTACACTCTGTTACTGTCTCGTACACTCTGTTACTGTCTCTTACACTCTGTTACACTCTCTTACTGTCTCTTACACTCTCTTACACTCTGCTGCTGTCTCTTACACTCTGTTACTGTCTCTTACACTCTGTTACTGTCTATTACACTCTCCTACACTCTCCTACACTCTTCTACTGTCTCTTACACCCCCTTACACTCTGTTACTGTCTCTTACACTCCCTTACACTCTGTTACACTCTCTTACATGCTGTTACACTCTCTTACACGCTGTTACACCCTCTTACACACTGTTACTGTCTCTTACACTCTCTTACACTCTGCTACTATCTCTTACACTCTGTTACTGTCTCTTACACTCTACTACTGTCTCTTTCACTCTGCTACTGTCTCTTACACTCTGCTACTATCTCTTACGCTCTGTTACTGTCTCTTACACTCTACTACACTCTCATACACTCTGTTACTGTCTCTTACACTATGTTACTGTCTCTTACACTCTGTTACTGTCTCTTACACTCTGCTATTGTCTCTTACACTCTGCTACTGTCTATAACACTGTCTTACACTCTGTTACTGTCTATTACACTCTGCTACTGTCTCTTACACTCTCTTACACTATGTTACACTCTCTTACACTCTGCTGCTGACTCTTACACTCTGTTACTGTCTCTGACACTCTCCTACACTCTTTTACTGTCTATTACACTCTGCTACTGTCTCTTTCACTCTCTTACACTATGTTACACTCTCTTACACTCTGCTGCTGTCTCTTACACTCTGTTACTGTCTCTTACACTCTGTTACTGTCTCTTACACTCTCCTACACTCTGTTACTGTCTCCTACACTCTCTTACACTCTGTTACACTCTCTTACACGCTGTTACACTCTATTACACTCTGTTAATTTCTCTTACACTCTCTTACACTCTGCTACTGTCTCTTACACTCTGCTACTCTCTCTTTCACTCTGTTTCTGTCTGTTACACTCTGCTTCTGTCTCTTATGCTCTGTTACTGTCTCTTATGCTCTGTTACTGTCTCTTACACTCTACTACACTCTCGTACACTCTTTTACTGTCTCTTACACTCTGTTACACTCTCTTACACTCTGTTACTGTCTCTTACACTCTGCTGCTGTCTCTTACACTCTGTTACTGTCTCTTACACTCTCTTACACTCTCCTACACTCTGCTACTGTCTCTTACACCCTCTTACACTCTTACTGTCTCTTACACTCTGTTACTGTCTCTTAAACTCTGCTACTGTCTATAACACTCTCTTACACTCTATTACTGTCTATTACACTCTGCTACTGTCTCTTACACTCTCTTACACTATTTTACACTCTGCTACAGTCTATTACACTCTGCTACTGTCTCTTACACTCTCTTACACTATGTTACACTCTGCTACAGTCTATTACACTCTGCTACTGTCTCTTACACTCTGCTATTGTCTCTTACACTCTGCTACTGTCTCTTACACTCTGCTACTGTCTATAACACTCTCTTACACTCTGCTACTGTCTATTACACTCTGCTACTGTCTCTTACACTCTCTTACACTGTTACACTCTGCTACAGTCTATTACACTCTGCTACTGTCTCTTACACTCTGCTATTGTCTCTTACACTCTCTTACACTCTGCTACTGTCTCTTACACCCTCTTACACTCTGTTACTGTCTCTTACACTCTCTTACACTCTGTTACACTCTCTTACACGCTGTTACACTCTGTTACACCCTCTTACACACTGTTACTGTCTCTTACACTCTCCTACACTCTGCTACTGTCTCTTACACTCTGTTACTGTTTCTTACACTCTGCTACTGTCTCTAACACTCTGCTACTGTCTCTTACACTCTGTTACTGTCTCTTACACTCCGTTACTGTCTCTTACACTCTCCTACACTCTGTTACTGTCTCTTACACTCTGTTACACTCTCTTACTGTCTCTTACACTCTGTTACACTCTCTTACACGCTGTTACACTCTCTTACACTCTGTTACTGTCTCTTACACTCTTACACTCTGCTACTGTCTCTTACACTCTGCTACTGTCTCTTACACTCTGCTACTCTCTCTTTCACTTTGCTTCTGTCTCTTACACACTGCTACTGTCTCTTACGCTGTGTTACTGTCTCTTACACTCTACTACACTCTCGTATACTCTGTTACTGTCTCTTACACTCTGTTACTGTCTCGTACACTCTGTTACTGTCTCGTACACTCTGTTACTGTCTCGTACACTCTGTTACTGTCTCTTACACTCTGTTACACTCTCTTACACTCTGTTACTGTCTCTTACACTCTTACACTCTGCTGCTGTCTCTTACACTCTGTTACTGTCTCTTACACTCTGTTACTGTATATTACACTCTGCTACTGTCTCTTACACTCTGCTATTGTCTCTTGCACTCTGCTACTGTCTATAACACTCTCTTACACTCTGTTACTGTCTATTACACTCTGCTATTGTCTCTTACACTCTCTTACACTCTGTTACACTCTGCTACTGTCTCTTACACTCTGCTATTGTCTCTTACACTCTGCTACTGTCTCTTACACTCTATTACACTCTGTTACTGTCTATTACACTCTGTTACTGTCTCTTACACTCTCTTACACTCTGTTACACTCTCTTACATGCTGTTACACTCTCTTACACTCTGTTACTGTCTATTACACTCTCTTACACTCTGCTACTGTTTCTTACTCTCTGCTACTGTCTCTTACACTCTGCTACTCTCTCTTTCACTCTGCTTCTGTCTCTTACACTCTGCTACTGTCTCTTACGCTATGTTACTGTCTCTTATACTCTGTTACACTCTCTTACACTCTGCTGCTGTCTCTTACACTCTGTTACTGTCTCTTACACTCTGTTACTGTCTCTTACACTCTCTTACACTCTCCTACACTCTGCTACTGTCTCTTACACCCTCTTACACTCTGTTACTGTCTCTTACACTCTGTTACTGTCTCTTAAACTCTGCTACTGTCTATAACACTCTCTTACACTCTGTTAATGTCTATTACACTCTGCTACTGTCTCTTACACTCTCTTACACTGTTACACTCTGCTACAGTCTATTACACTCTGCTACTGTCTCTTACACTCTGCTATTGTCTCTTACACTCTGCTACTGTCTATAACACTCTCTTATACTCTGTTACTGTCTATTACACTCTGCTACTGTCTCTTACACTCTCTTACACTCTGCTGCTGTCTATTACACTCTGCTACTGTCTCTTACACTCTGCTATTGTCTCTTACACTCTGCTACTGTCTATAACACTCTCTTACACTCTGTTACTGTCTATTACACTCTGCTACAGTCTCTTACACTCTCTTACACTATGTTACACTCTGCTCCAGTCTATTACACTCTGCTATTGTCTCTTACACTCTGCTACTGTCTATAACACTCTCTTACACTCTGTTACTGTCTATTACACTCTGCTATTGTCTCTTACACTCTCTTACACTCTGTTACAGTCTATTACACTCTGCTACTGTCTCTTACACTCTGTTACACTCTGTTACAGTCTATTACACTCGGCTACTGTCTCTTACACTCTGCTATTGTCTCTTGCACTCTGCTACTGTCTATAACACTCTCTTACACTCTGTTACTGTCTATTACACTCTGCTATTGTCTCTTACACTCTCTTACACTCTGTTACAGTCTATTACACTCTGCTACTGTCTCTTACACTCTATTACACTCTGTTACTGTCTATTACACTCTGCTACTGTCTCTTACACTCTCTTACACTATGTTACACTCTCTTACACTCTGCTGCTGTCTCTTACACTCTGTTACTGTCTCTTACACTCCGTTACTGTCTCTTACACTCTCCTACACTCTGTTACTGTCTCTTACACTCTGTTACACTCTCTTACTGTCTCTTACACTCTGTTACACTCTCTTACACGCTGTTACACTCTCTTACACTCTGTTACTGTCTCTTACACTCTTACACTCTGCTACTGTCTCTTACACTCTGCTACTGTCTCTTACACTCTGCTACTCTCTCTTTCACTTTGCTTCTGTCTCTTACACACTGCTACTGTCTCTTACGCTCTGTTACTGTCTCTTACACTCTACTACACTCTCGTATACTCTGTTACTGTCTCTTACACTCTGTTACTGTCTCTTACACTCTGTTACTGTCTCGTACACTCTGTTACTGTCTCTTACACTCTGTTACACTCTCTTACTGTCTCTTACACTCTCTTACACTCTGCTGCTGTCTCTTACACTCTGTTACTGTCTCTTACACTCTGTTACTGTCTATTACACTCTCCTACACTCTCCTACACTCTTCTACTGTCTCTTACACCCCCTTACACTCTGTTACTGTCTCTTACACTCCCTTACACTCTGTTACACTCTCTTACATGCTGTTACACTCTATTACACGCTGTTACACCCTCTTACACACTGTTACTGTCTCTTACACTCTCTTACACTCTGCTACTATCTCTTACACTCTGTTACTGTCTCTTACACTCTGCTACTGTCTCTTTCACTCTGCTACTGTCTCTTACACTCTGCTACTATCTCTTACGCTCTGTTACTGTCTCTTACACTCTACTACACTCTCATACACTCTGTTACTGTCTCTTACACTATGTTACTGTCTCTTACACTCTGTTACTGTCTCTTACACTCTGCTATTGTCTCTTACACTCTGCTACTGTCTATAACACTGTCTTACACTCTGTTACTGTCTATTACACTCTGCTACTGTCTCTTACACTCTCTTACACTATGTTACACTCTCTTACACTCTGCTGCTGACTCTTACACTCTGTTACTGTCTCTGACACTCTCCTACACTCTTTTACTGTCTATTACACTCTGCTACTGTCTCTTTCACTCTCTTACACTATGTTACACTCTCTTACACTCTGCTGCTGTCTCTTACACTCTGTTACTGTCTCTTACACTCTGTTACTGTCTCTTACACTCTCCTACACTCTGTTACTGTCTCCTACACTCTCTTACACTCTGTTACACTCTCTTACACGCTGTTACACTCTATTACACTCTGTTAATTTCTCTTACACTCTCTTACACTCTGCTACTGTCTCTTACACTCTGCTACTCTCTCTTTCACTCTGTTTCTGTCTCTTACACTCTGCTTCTGTCTCTTATGCTCTGTTACTGTCTCTTATGCTCTGTTACTGTCTCTTACACTCTACTACACTCTCGTACACTCTGTTACTGTCTCTTACACTCTGTTACACTCTCTTACACTCTGTTACTGTCTCTTACACTCTGCTGCTGTCTCTTACACTCTGTTACTGTCTCTTACACTCTCTTACACTCTCCTACACTCTGCTACTGTCTCTTACACCCTCTTACACTCTTACTGTCTCTTACACTCTGTTACTGTCTCTTAAACTCTGCTACTGTCTATAACACTCTCTTACACTCTATTACTGTCTATTACACTCTGCTACTGTCTCTTACACTCTCTTACACTATTTTACACTCTGCTACAGTCTATTACACTCTGCTACTGTCTCTTACACTCTGCTATTGTCCCTTACACTCTGCTACTGTCTATAACACTCTCTTACACTCTCTTACACTCTGCTACTGTCTCTTACACTCTGTTACTGTCTCTTACACTCTCCTACACTATGTTACTGTCTCTTACACTCTCTTACACTCTGTTACACTCTCTTACACTCTGTAACTGTCTCTTACACTCTCTTACACTCTGCTACTGTCTATAACACTCTCTTACACTCTGTTACTGTCTATTACACTCTGCTACTGTCTCTTACACTCTCTTACACTATGTTACACTCTGCTACAGTCTATTACACTCTGCTACTGTCTCTTACACTCTGCTATTGTCTCTTACACTCTGCTACTGTCTATAACACTCTCTTACACTCTGTTACTGTCTATTACACTCTGCTACTGTCTCTTACACTCTCTTACACTCTGCTGCTGTCTATTACACTCTGCTACTGTCTCTTACACTCTGCTATTGTCTCTTACACTCTGCTACTGTCTATAACACTCTCTTACACTCTGTTACTGTCTATTACACTCTGCTACAGTCTCTTACACTGTCTTACACTATGCTACACTCTGCTCCAGTCTATTACACTCTGCTATTGTCTCTTACACTCTGCTACTGTCTATAACACTCTCGTACACTCTGTTACTGTCTATTACACTCTGCTACTGTCTCTTACACTCTCTTACACTGTTACACTCTGCTACAGTCTATTACACTCTGCTACTGTCTCTTACACTCTGCTACTGTCTATAACACTCTCTTACACTCTCTTACACTCTGCTACTGTCTCTTACACCCTCTTACACTCTGTTATTGTCTCTTACACTCTCTTACACTCTGTTACACTCTCTTACACGCTGTTACACTCTCTTACACGCTGTTACACCCTCTTACACACTGTTACTGTCTCTTACACTCTCTTACACTCTGCTACTGTCTCTTACACTCTGTTACTGTTTCTTACACTCTGCTACTGTCTCTAACACTCTGCTACTGTCTCTTTCACTCTGCTACTGTCTCTTACACTCTGCTACTATCTCTTACGCTCTGTTACTGTGTCTTACACTGTACTACACTCTCGTATACTCTGTTACTGTCTCTTACACTCTGTTACTGTCTCGTACACTCTCTTACTGTCTCTTACACTCTACTACACTCTCGTATACTCTGTTACTGTCTCTTACACTCTGTTACTGTCTCTTACACTCTGTTACTGTCTCTTACACTCTCTTACACTCTGCTGCTGTCTCTTACACTCTTTTACTGTCTCTTACACTCTGTTACTGTCTATTACACTCTCTTACACTCTCTTACACTCTCCTACACTCTTCTACTGTCTCTTACACCCCCTTACACTCTGTTACTGTCTCTTACACTCCCTTACACTCTGTTACACTCTCTTACACTCTCTTACATGCTGTTACACTCTCTTACACGCTGTTACACCCTCTTACACACTGTTACTGTCTCTTACACTCTCTTACACTCTGCTACTATCTCTTACACTCTGTTACTGTTTCTTACACTCTGCTACTGTCTCTTACACTCTGCTACTGTCTCTTTCACTCTGCTACTGTCTCTTACACTGTCTTACACTATGTTACACTCTCTTACACTCTGCTGCTGTCTCATATACTCTGTTACTGTCTCTTACACAGGTTTACGATGTCTACACGAAGAGATACCCAAAGACGTTCACAGTATACTGAGATCATTCGGGACCATGTGGTCCTAGAGGACGGTGTATGCCACGTGACTCTCTCTTACACTCTACTACACTCTACTAATGTCTCTTTCACTCTGCTACTGTCTCTTACACTCTGTTACTGTCTCTTACACTCTGTTACTGTCTCTTACACTCTGTTACAGTCTCTTACACTCTTCTACTGTATCTTACACTCTGCTATTGTCTCTTACACTCTGCAACTGTCTATAACACTCTCTTACACTCTGTTACTGTCTATTACACTCTGCTACTGTCTCTTACACTCTCTTACACTCTGCTACACTCTATTACACTCTGCTACACTCTATTACACTCTGATATTGTCTCTTACACTCTGCTACTGTCTATAACACTCTCTTACACTCTGTTACTGTCTATTACACTCTGCTTCTGTCTCTTACACTCTCTTACACTATGTTACACTCTGCTACAGTCTATTACACTCTGCTACTGTCTCTTACACTCTGTTACTGTCTCTTACACTGTGTTACACTCTCTTACACTCTAACTGTCTCTTACACTCTCTTACACTCTGTTACTGTCTCCTATACTCTGTTACTGTCTCCTATACTCTGTTACACTCTCTTACACTCTGCTGCTGTCTCTTACACTCTGTTACTGTCTCTTACACTCTGTTACTGTCTCTTACACTCTCTTACACTCTCTTACACTCTCCTACACTCTGCTACTGTCTCTTACACCCTCTTACACTCTGTTACTGTCTCTTACACTCTGTTACTGTCTCTTAAACTCTGCTACTGTCTATAACACTCTCTTACACTCTGTTACTGTCTATTACACTCTGCTACTGTCTCTTACACTCTCTTACACTCTCCTACACTCTGCTACTGTCTATAACACTCTCTTACACTCTGCTACTGTCTCTTACACTCTGCTATTGTCTCTTACACTCTGCTACTGTCTATAACACTCTCTTACACTCTGTTACTGTCTATTACACTCTGCTACTGTCTCTTACACTCTCTTACACTCTGCTGCTGTCTCTTACACTCTGTTACTGTCTCTTACACTCTGTTACTGTCTCTTACACTCTCTTACACTCTCTTACACTCTCTTACACTCTCCTACTGTCTCTTACACCCTCTTACACTCTGTTACTGTCTCTTACACTCTGTTACTGTCTCTTAAACTCTGCTACTGTCTATAACACTCTCGTACACTCTGTTACTGTCTATTACACTCTGCTACTGTCTCTTACACTCTCTTACACTGTTACACTCTGCTACAGTCTATTACACTCTGCTACTGTCTCTTACACTCTGCTATTGTCTCTTACACTCTCTTACACTCTGCTACTGTCTCTTACACCCTCTTACACTCTGTTACTGTCTCTTACACTCTCTTACACTCTGTTACACTCTCTTACACGCTGTTACACTCTGTTACACCCTCTTACACACTGTTACTGTCTCTTACACTCTCCTACACTCTGCTACTGTCTCTTACACTCTGTTACTGTTTCTTACACTCTGCTACTGTCTCTAACACTCTGCTACTGTCTCTTACACTCTGTTACTGTCTCTTACACTCCGTTACTGTCTCTTACACTCTCCTACACTCTGTTACTGTCTCTTACACTCTGTTACACTCTCTTACTGTCTCTTACACTCTGTTACACTCTCTTACACGCTGTTACACTCTCTTACACTCTGTTACTGTCTCTTACACTCTTACACTCTGCTACTGTCTCTTACACTCTGCTACTGTCTCTTACACTCTGCTACTCTCTCTTTCACTTTGCTTCTGTCTCTTACACACTGCTACTGTCTCTTACGCTGTGTTACTGTCTCTTACACTCTACTACACTCTCGTATACTCTGTTACTGTCTCTTACACTCTGTTACTGTCTCGTACACTCTGTTACTGTCTCGTACACTCTGTTACTGTCTCGTACACTCTGTTACTGTCTCTTACACTCTGTTACACTCTCTTACACTCTGTTACTGTCTCTTACACTCTTACACTCTGCTGCTGTCTCTTACACTCTGTTACTGTCTCTTACACTCTGTTACTGTATATTACACTCTGCTACTGTCTCTTACACTCTGCCATTGTCTCTTGCACTCTGCTACTGTCTATAACACTCTCTTACACTCTGTTACTGTCTATTACACTCTGCTATTGTCTCTTACACTCTCTTACACTCTGTTACACTCTGCTACAGTCTATTACACTCTGCTACTGTCTCTTACACTCTGCTATTGTCTCTTACACTCTGCTACTGTCTCTTACACTCTATTACACTCTGTTACTGTCTATTACACTCTGCTACTATCTCTTTCACTCTCTTACACTATGTTACACACTCTTACACTCTGCTGCTGTCTCTTACACTCTGTTACTGTCTCTTACACTCTGTTACTGTCTCTTACACTCTCTTACACTCTGTTACACTCTCTTACATGCTGTTACACTCTCTTACACTCTGTTACTGTCTATTACACTCTCTTACACTCTGCTACTGTCTCTTACTCTCTGCTACTGTCTCTTACACTCTGCTACTCTCTCTTTCACTCTGCTTCTGTCTCTTACACTCTGCTACTGTCTCTTACGCTCTGTTACTGTCTCTTACACTCTGTTACACTCTCTTACACTCTGCTGCTGTCTCTTACACTCTGTTACTGTCTCTTACACTCTGTTACTGTCTCTTACACTCTCTTACACTCTCCTACACTCTGCTACTGTCTCTTACACCCTCTTACACTCTGTTACTGTCTCTTACACTCTGTTACTGTCTCTTAAACTCTGCTACTGTCTATAACACTCTCTTACACTCTGTTAATGTCTATTACACTCTGCTACTGTCTCTTACACTCTCTTACACTGTTACACTCTGCTACAGTCTATTACACTCTGTTACTGTCTCTTACACTCTGCTATTGTCTCTTACACTCTGCTACTGTCTATAACACTCTCTTACACTCTGTTACTGTCTATTACACTCTGCTACTGTCTCTTACACTCTCTTACACTCTGCTGCTGTCTATTACACTCTGCTACTGTCTCTTACACTCTGCTATTGTCTCTTACACTCTGCTACTGTCTATAACACTCTCTTACACTCTGTTACTGTCTATTACACTCTGCTACAGTCTCTTACACTCTCTTACACTATGTTACACTCTGCTCCAGTCTATTACACTCTGCTATTGTCTCTTACACTCTGCTACTGTCTATAACACTCTTTTACACTCTGTTACTGTCTATTACACTCTGCTATTGTCTCTTACACTCTCTTACACTCTGTTACAGTCTATTACACTCTGCTACTGTCTCTTACACTCTGTTACACTCTGTTACAGTCTATTACACTCGGCTACTGTCTCTTACACTCTGCTATTGTCTCTTGCACTCTGCTACTGTCTATAACACTCTCTTACACTCTGTTACTGTCTATTACACTCTGCTATTGTCTCTTACACTCTCTTACACTCTGTTACAGTCTATTACACTCTGCTACTGTCTCTTACACTCTATTACACTCTGTTACTGTCTATTACACTCTGCTACTGTCTCTTACACTCTCTTACACTATGTTACACTCTCTTACACTCTGCTGCTGTCTCTTACACTCTGTTACTGTCTCTTACACTCCGTTACTGTCTCTTACACTCTCCTACACTCTGTTACTGTCTCTTACACTCTGTTACACTCTCTTACTGTCTCTTACACTCTGTTACACTCTCTTACACGCTGTTACACTCTCTTACACTCTGTTACTGTCTCTTACACTCTTACACTCTGCTACTGTCTCTTACACTCTGCTACTGTCTCTTACACTCTGCTACTCTCTCTTTCACTTTGCTTCTGTCTCTTACACACTGCTACTGTCTCTTACGCTCTGTTACTGTCTCTTACACTCTACTACACTCTCGTATACTCTGTTACTGTCTCTTACACTCTGTTACTGTCTCTTACACTCTGTTACTGTCTCGTACACTCTGTTACTGTCTCTTACACTCTGTTACACTCTCTTACTGTCTCTTACACTCTCTTACACTCTGCTGCTGTCTCTTACACTCTGTTACTGTCTCTTACACTCTGTTACTGTCTATTACACTCTCCTACACTCTCCTACACTCTTCTACTGTCTCTTACACCCCCTTACACTCTGTTACTGTCTCTTACACTCCCTTACACTCTGTTACACTCTCTTACATGCTGTTACACTCTCTTACACGCTGTTACACCCTCTTACACACTGTTACTGTCTCTTACACTCTCTTACACTCTGCTACTATCTCTTACACTCTGTTACTGTCTCTTACACTCTACTACTGTCTCTTTCACTCTGCTACTGTCTCTTACACTCTGCTACTATCTCTTACGCTCTGTTACTGTCTCTTACACTCTACTACACTCTCATACACTCTGTTACTGTCTCTTACACTATGTTACTGTCTCTTACACTCTGTTACTGTCTCTTACACTCTGCTATTGTCTCTTACACTCTGCTACTGTCTATAACACTGTCTTACACTCTGTTACTGTCTATTACACTCTGCTACTGTCTCTTACACTCTCTTACACTATGTTACACTCTCTTACACTCTGCTGCTGACTCTTACACTCTGTTACTGTCTCTGACACTCTCCTACACTCTTTTACTGTCTATTACACTCTGCTACTGTCTCTTTCACTCTCTTACACTATGTTACACTCTCTTACACTCTGCTGCTGTCTCTTACACTCTGTTACTGTCTCTTACACTCTGTTACTGTCTCTTACACTCTCCTACACTCTGTTACTGTCTCCTACACTCTCTTACACTCTGTTACACTCTCTTACACGCTGTTACACTCTATTACACTCTGTTAATTTCTCTTACACTCTCTTACACTCTGCTACTGTCTCTTACACTCTGCTACTCTCTCTTTCACTCTGTTTCTGTCTGTTACACTCTGCTTCTGTCTCTTATGCTCTGTTACTGTCTCTTATGCTCTGTTACTGTCTCTTACACTCTACTACACTCTCGTACACTCTTTTACTGTCTCTTACACTCTGTTACACTCTCTTACACTCTGTTACTGTCTCTTACACTCTGCTGCTGTCTCTTACACTCTGTTACTGTCTCTTACACTCTCTTACACTCTCCTACACTCTGCTACTGTCTCTTACACCCTCTTACACTCTTACTGTCTCTTACACTCTGTTACTGTCTCTTAAACTCTGCTACTGTCTATAACACTCTCTTACACTCTATTACTGTCTATTACACTCTGCTACTGTCTCTTACACTCTCTTACACTATTTTACACTCTGCTACAGTCTATTACACTCTGCTACTGTCTCTTACACTCTGCTATTGTCCCTTACACTCTGCTACTGTCTATAACACTATCTTACACTCTGCTACTGTCTCTTACACTCTGTTACTGTCTCTTACACTCTCCTACACTATGTTACTGTCTCTTACACTCTCTTACACTCTGTTACACTCTCTTACAATCTGTAACTGTCTCTTACACTCTCTTACACTCTGCTACTATCTATAACACTCTCTTACACTCTTACTGTCTATTACACTCTGCGACTGTCTCTTCAACTCTCTTACACTCTTCTGCTGTCTCTTACACTCTGTTACTGTCTCTTGCACTATGTTACACTCTCTTACACTCTGTAACTGTCTCTTACACTCTCTTACACTCTGTTACTGTCTCCTATACTCTGTTACTGTCTCCTATACTCTGTTACTGTCTCCTATACTCTGTTACACTCTCTTACACTCTGCTGCTGTCTCTTACACTCTGTTACTGTCTCTTACACTCTCTTACACTCTCTTACACTCTCTTACACTCTCCTACTGTCTCTTACACCCTCTTACACTCTGTTACTGTCTCTTACACTCTGTTACTGTCTCTTAAACTCTGCTACTGTCTATAACACTCTCGTACACTCTGTTACTGTCTATTACACTCTGCTACTGTCTCTTACACTCTCTTACACTATGTTACACTCTGCTACAGTCTATTACACTCTGCTACTGTCTCTTACACTCTGCTATTGTCTCTTACACTCTGCTACTGTCTCTTACACTCTGCTACTGTCTATAACACTCTCTTACACTCTGCTACTGTCTATTACACTCTGCTACTGTCTCTTACACTCTCTTACACTGTTACACTCTGCTACAGTCTATTACACTCTGCTACTGTCTCTTACACTCTGCTATTGTCTCTTACACTCTCTTACACTCTGCTACTGTCTCTTACACCCTCTTACACTCTGTTACTGTCTCTTACACTCTCTTACACTCTGTTACACTCTCTTACACGCTGTTACACTCTGTTACACCCTCTTACACACTGTTACTGTCTCTTACACTCTCCTACACTCTGCTACTGTCTCTTACACTCTGTTACTGTTTCTTACACTCTGCTACTGTCTCTAACACTCTGCTACTGTCTCTTACACTCTGTTACTGTCTCTTACACTCCGTTACTGTCTCTTACACTCTCCTACACTCTGTTACTGTCTCTTACACTCTGTTACACTCTCTTACTGTCTCTTACACTCTGTTACACTCTCTTACACGCTGTTACACTCTCTTACACTCTGTTACTGTCTCTTACACTCTTACACTCTGCTACTGTCTCTTACACTCTGCTACTGTCTCTTACACTCTGCTACTCTCTCTTTCACTTTGCTTCTGTCTCTTACACACTGCTACTGTCTCTTACGCTGTGTTACTGTCTCTTACACTCTACTACACTCTCGTATACTCTGTTACTGTCTCTTACACTCTGTTACTGTCTCGTACACTCTGTTACTGTCTCGTACACTCTGTTACTGTCTCGTACACTCTGTTACTGTCTCTTACACTCTGTTACACTCTCTTACACTCTGTTACTGTCTCTTACACTCTTACACTCTGCTGCTGTCTCTTACACTCTGTTACTGTCTCTTACACTCTGTTACTGTATATTACACTCTGCTACTGTCTCTTACACTCTGCTATTGTCTCTTGCACTCTGCTACTGTCTATAACACTCTCTTACACTCTGTTACTGTCTATTACACTCTGCTATTGTCTCTTACACTCTCTTACACTCTGTTACACTCTGCTACTGTCTCTTACACTCTGCTATTGTCTCTTACACTCTGCTACTGTCTCTTACACTCTATTACACTCTGTTACTGTCTATTACACTCTGTTACTGTCTCTTACACTCTCTTACACTCTGTTACACTCTCTTACATGCTGTTACACTCTCTTACACTCTGTTACTGTCTATTACACTCTCTTACACTCTGCTACTGTTTCTTACTCTCTGCTACTGTCTCTTACACTCTGCTACTCTCTCTTTCACTCTGCTTCTGTCTCTTACACTCTGCTACTGTCTCTTACGCTATGTTACTGTCTCTTATACTCTGTTACACTCTCTTACACTCTGCTGCTGTCTCTTACACTCTGTTACTGTCTCTTACACTCTGTTACTGTCTCTTACACTCTCTTACACTCTCCTACACTCTGCTACTGTCTCTTACACCCTCTTACACTCTGTTACTGTCTCTTACACTCTGTTACTGTCTCTTAAACTCTGCTACTGTCTATAACACTCTCTTACACTCTGTTAATGTCTATTACACTCTGCTACTGTCTCTTACACTCTCTTACACTGTTACACTCTGCTACAGTCTATTACACTCTGCTACTGTCTCTTACACTCTGCTATTGTCTCTTACACTCTGCTACTGTCTATAACACTCTCTTATACTCTGTTACTGTCTATTACACTCTGCTACTGTCTCTTACACTCTCTTACACTCTGCTGCTGTCTATTACACTCTGCTACTGTCTCTTACACTCTGCTATTGTCTCTTACACTCTGCTACTGTCTATAACACTCTCTTACACTCTGTTACTGTCTATTACACTCTGCTACAGTCTCTTACACTCTCTTACACTATGTTACACTCTGCTCCAGTCTATTACACTCTGCTATTGTCTCTTACACTCTGCTACTGTCTATAACACTCTCTTACACTCTGTTACTGTCTATTACACTCTGCTATTGTCTCTTACACTCTCTTACACTCTGTTACAGTCTATTACACTCTGCTACTGTCTCTTACACTCTGTTACACTCTGTTACAGTCTATTACACTCGGCTACTGTCTCTTACACTCTGCTATTGTCTCTTGCACTCTGCTACTGTCTATAACACTCTCTTACACTCTGTTACTGTCTATTACACTCTGCTATTGTCTCTTACACTCTCTTACACTCTGTTACAGTCTATTACACTCTGCTACTGTCTCTTACACTCTATTACACTCTGTTACTGTCTATTACACTCTGCTACTGTCTCTTACACTCTCTTACACTATGTTACACTCTCTTACACTCTGCTGCTGTCTCTTACACTCTGTTACTGTCTCTTACACTCCGTTACTGTCTCTTACACTCTCCTACACTCTGTTACTGTCTCTTACACTCTGTTACACTCTCTTACTGTCTCTTACACTCTGTTACACTCTCTTACACGCTGTTACACTCTCTTACACTCTGTTACTGTCTCTTACACTCTTACACTCTGCTACTGTCTCTTACACTCTGCTACTGTCTCTTACACTCTGCTACTCTCTCTTTCACTTTGCTTCTGTCTCTTACACACTGCTACTGTCTCTTACGCTCTGTTACTGTCTCTTACACTCTACTACACTCTCGTATACTCTGTTACTGTCTCTTACACTCTGTTACTGTCTCTTACACTCTGTTACTGTCTCGTACACTCTGTTACTGTCTCTTACACTCTGTTACACTCTCTTACTGTCTCTTACACTCTCTTACACTCTGCTGCTGTCTCTTACACTCTGTTACTGTCTCTTACACTCTGTTACTGTCTATTACACTCTCCTACACTCTCCTACACTCTTCTACTGTCTCTTACACCCCCTTACACTCTGTTACTGTCTCTTACACTCCCTTACACTCTGTTACACTCTCTTACATGCTGTTACACTCTCTTACACGCTGTTACACCCTCTTACACACTGTTACTGTCTCTTACACTCTCTTACACTCTGCTACTATCTCTTACACTCTGTTACTGTCTCTTACACTCTGCTACTGTCTCTTTCACTCTGCTACTGTCTCTTACACTCTGCTACTATCTCTTACGCTCTGTTACTGTCTCTTACACTCTACTACACTCTCATACACTCTGTTACTGTCTCTTACACTATGTTACTGTCTCTTACACTCTGTTACTGTCTCTTACACTCTGCTATTGTCTCTTACACTCTGCTACTGTCTATAACACTGTCTTACACTCTGTTACTGTCTATTACACTCTGCTACTGTCTCTTACACTCTCTTACACTATGTTACACTCTCTTACACTCTGCTGCTGACTCTTACACTCTGTTACTGTCTCTGACACTCTCCTACACTCTTTTACTGTCTATTACACTCTGCTACTGTCTCTTTCACTCTCTTACACTATGTTACACTCTCTTACACTCTGCTGCTGTCTCTTACACTCTGTTACTGTCTCTTACACTCTGTTACTGTCTCTTACACTCTCCTACACTCTGTTACTGTCTCCTACACTCTCTTACACTCTGTTACACTCTCTTACACGCTGTTACACTCTATTACACTCTGTTAATTTCTCTTACACTCTCTTACACTCTGCTACTGTCTCTTACACTCTGCTACTCTCTCTTTCACTCTGTTTCTGTCTGTTACACTCTGCTTCTGTCTCTTATGCTCTGTTACTGTCTCTTATGCTCTGTTACTGTCTCTTACACTCTACTACACTCTCGTACACTCTTTTACTGTCTCTTACACTCTGTTACACTCTCTTACACTCTGTTACTGTCTCTTACACTCTGCTGCTGTCTCTTACACTCTGTTACTGTCTCTTACACTCTCTTACACTCTCCTACACTCTGCTACTGTCTCTTACACCCTCTTACACTCTTACTGTCTCTTACACTCTGTTACTGTCTCTTAAACTCTGCTACTGTCTATAACACTCTCTTACACTCTATTACTGTCTATTACACTCTGCTACTGTCTCTTACACTCTCTTACACTATTTTACACTCTGCTACAGTCTATTACACTCTGCTACTGTCTCTTACACTCTGCTATTGTCCCTTACACTCTGCTACTGTCTATAACACTCTCTTACACTCTCTTACACTCTGCTACTGTCTCTTACACTCTGTTACTGTCTCTTACACTCTCCTACACTATGTTACTGTCTCTTACACTCTCTTACACTCTGTTACACTCTCTTACACTCTGTAACTGTCTCTTACACTCTCTTACACTCTGCTACTGTCTATAACACTCTCTTACACTCTGTTACTGTCTATTACACTCTGCTACTGTCTCTTACACTCTCTTACACTATGTTACACTCTTCTACAGTCTATTACACTCTGCTACTGTCTCTTACACTCTGCTATTGTCTCTTACACTCTGCTACTGTCTATAACACTCTCTTACACTCTGTTACTGTCTATTACACTCTGCTACTGTCTCTTACACTCTCTTACACTCTGCTGCTGTCTATTACACTCTGCTACTGTCTCTTACACTCTGCTATTGTCTCTTACACTCTGCTACTGTCTATAACACTCTCTTACACTCTGTTACTGTCTATTACACTCTGCTACAGTCTCTTACACTGTCTTACACTATGCTACACTCTGCTCCAGTCTATTACACTCTGCTATTGTCTCTTACACTCTGCTACTGTCTATAACACTCTCTTACACTCTGTTACTGTCTATTACACTCTGTGACTGTCTCTTCAACTCTCTTACACTCTTCTGCTGTCTCTTACACTCTGTTACTGTCTCTTACACTATGTTACACTCTCTTACACTCTGTAACTGTCTCTTACACTCTCTTACACTCTGTTACTGTCTCCTATACTCTGTTACTGTCTCCTATACTCTGTTACACTCTCTTACACTCTGCTGCTGTCTCTTACACTCTGTTACTGTCTCTTACACTCTGTTACTGTCTCTTACACTCTCTTACACTCTCTTACACTCTCTTACACTCTCCTACTGTCTCTTACACCCTCTTACACTCTGTTACTGTCTCTTAAACTCTGCTACTGTCTATAACACTCTCGTACACTCTGTTACTGTCTATTACACTCTGCTACTGTCTCTTACACTCTCTTACACTGTTACACTCTGCTACAGTCTATTACACTCTGCTACTGTCTCTTACACTCTGCTATTGTCTCTTACACTCTGCTACTGTCTATAACACTCTCTTACACTCTCTTACACTCTGCTACTGTCTCTTACACCCTCTTACACTCTGTTATTGTCTCTTACACTCTCTTACACTCTGTTACACTCTCTTACACGCTGTTACACTCTCTTACACGCTGTTACACCCTCTTACACACTGTTACTGTCTCTTACACTCTCTTACACTCTGCTACTGTCTCTTACACTCTGTTACTGTTTCTTACACTCTGCTACTGTCTCTAACACTCTGCTACTGTCTCTTTCACTCTGCTACTGTCTCTTACACTCTGCTACTATCTCTTACGCTCTGTTACTGTGTCTTACACTGTACTACACTCTCGTATACTCTGTTACTGTCTCTTACACTCTGTTACTGTCTCGTACACTCTCTTACTGTCTCTTACACTCTACTACACTCTCGTATACTCTGTTACTGTCTCTTACACTCTGTTACTGTCTCTTACACTCTGTTACTGTCTCTTACACTCTCTTACACTCTGCTGCTGTCTCTTACACTCTTTTACTGTCTCTTACACTCTGTTACTGTCTATTACACTCTCTTACACTCTCTTACACTCTCCTACACTCTTCTACTGTCTCTTACACCCCCTTACACTCTGTTACTGTCTCTTACACTCCCTTACACTCTGTTACACTCTCTTACATGCTGTTACACTCTCTTACACGCTGTTACACCCTCTTACACACTGTTACTGTCTCTTACACTCTCTTACACTCTGCTACTATCTCTTACACTCTGTTACTGTTTCTTACACTCTGCTACTGTCTCTTACACTCTGCTACTGTCTCTTTCACTCTGCTACTGTCTCTTACACTGTCTTACACTATGTTACACTCTCTTACACTCTGCTGCTGTCTCATATACTCTGTTACTGTCTCTTACACAGGTTTACGATGTCTACACGAAGAGATACCCAAAGACGTTCACAGTATACTGAGATCATTCGGGACCATGTGGTCCTAGAGGACGGTGTATGCCACGTGACTCTCTCTTACACTCTACTACACTCTACTAATGTCTCTTTCACTCTGCTACTGTCTCTTACACTCTGTTACTGTCTCTTACACTCTGTTACTGTCTCTTACACTCTGTTACAGTCTCTTACACTCTTCTACTGTATCTTACACTCTGCTATTGTCTCTTACACTCTGCAACTGTCTATAACACTCTCTTACACTCTGTTACTGTCTATTACACTCTGCTACTGTCTCTTACACTCTCTTACACTCTGCTACACTCTATTACACTCTGCTACACTCTATTACACTCTGATATTGTCTCTTACACTCTGCTACTGTCTATAACACTCTCTTACACTCTGTTACTGTCTATTACACTCTGCTTCTGTCTCTTACACTCTCTTACACTATGTTACACTCTGCTACAGTCTATTACACTCTGCTACTGTCTCTTACACTGTGTTACACTCTCTTACACTCTGTAACTGTCTCTTACACTCTCTTACACTCTGTTACTGTCTCCTATACTCTGTTACTGTCTCCTATACTCTGTTACACTCTCTTACACTCTGCTGCTGTCTCTTACACTCTGTTACTGTCTCTTACACTCTGTTACTGTCTCTTACACTCTCTTACACTCTCTTACACTCTCCTACACTCTGCTACTGTCTCTTACACCCTCTTACACTCTGTTACTGTCTCTTACACTCTGTTACTGTCTCTTAAACTCTGCTACTGTCTATAACACTCTCTTACACTCTGTTACTGTCTATTACACTCTGCTACTGTCTCTTACACTCTCTTACACTCTCCTACACTCTGCTACTGTCTATAACACTCTCTTACACTCTGCTACTGTCTCTTACACTCTGCTATTGTCTCTTACACTCTGCTACTGTCTATAACACTCTCTTACACTCTGTTACTGTCTATTACACTCTGCTACTGTCTCTTACACTCTCTTACACTCTGCTGCTGTCTCTTACACTCTGTTACTGTCTCTTACACTCTGTTACTGTCTCTTACACTCTCTTACACTCTCTTACACTCTCTTACACTCTCCTACTGTCTCTTACACCCTCTTACACTCTGTTACTGTCTCTTACACTCTGTTACTGTCTCTTAAACTCTGCTACTGTCTATAACACTCTCGTACACTCTGTTACTGTCTATTACACTCTGCTACTGTCTCTTACACTCTCTTACACTGTTACACTCTGCTACAGTCTATTACACTCTGCTACTGTCTCTTACACTCTGCTATTGTCTCTTACACTCTGCTACTGTCTATAACACTCTCTTACACTCTCTTACACTCTGCTACTGTCTCTTACACCCTCTTACACTCTGTTATTGTCTCTTACACTCTCTTACACTCTGTTACACTCTCTTACACGCTGTTACACTCTCTTACACGCTGTTACACCCTCTTACACACTGTTACTGTCTCTTACACTCTCTTACACTCTGCTACTGTCTCTTACACTCTGTTACTGTTTCTTACACTCTGCTTCTGTCTCTAACACTCTGCTACTGTCTCTTTCACTCTGCTACTGTCTCTTACACTCTGCTACTATCTCTTACGCTCTGTTACTGTGTCTTACACTGTACTACACTCTCGTATACTCTGTTACTGTCTCTTACACTCTGTTACTGTCTCGTACACTCTCTTACTGTCTCTTACACTCTACTACACTCTCGTATACTCTGTTACTGTCTCTTACACTCTGTTACTGTCTCTTACACTCTGTTACTGTCTCTTACACTCTCTTACACTCTGCTGCTGTCTCTTACACTCTTTTACTGTCTCTTACACTCTGTTACTGTCTATTACACTCTCTTACACTCTCTTACACTCTCCTACACTCTTCTACTGTCTCTTACACCCCCTTACACTCTGTTACTGTCTCTTACACTCCCTTACACTCTGTTACACTCTCTTACATGCTGTTACACTCTCTTACACGCTGTTACACCCTCTTACACACTGTTACTGTCTCTTACACTCTCTTACACTCTGCTACTATCTCTTACACTCTGTTACTGTTTCTTACACTCTGCTACTGTCTCTTACACTCTGCTACTGTCTCTTTCACTCTGCTACTGTCTCTTACACTGTCTTACACTATGTTACACTCTCTTACACTCTGCTGCTGTCTCATATACTCTGTTACTGTCTCTTACACAGGTTTACGATGTCTACACGAAGAGATACCCAAAGACGTTCACAGTATACTGAGATCATTCGGGACCATGTGGTCCTAGAGGACGGTGTATGCCACGTGACTCTCTCTTACACTCTACTACACTCTACTAATGTCTCTTTCACTCTGCTACTGTCTCTTACACTCTGTTACTGTCTCTTACACTCTGTTACTGTCTCTTACACTCTGTTACAGTCTCTTACACTCTTCTACTGTATCTTACACTCTGCTATTGTCTCTTACACTCTGCAACTGTCTATAACACTCTCTTACACTCTGTTACTGTCTATTACACTCTGCTACTGTCTCTTACACTCTCTTACACTCTGCTACACTCTATTACACTCTGCTACACTCTATTACACTCTGATATTGTCTCTTACACTCTGCTACTGTCTATAACACTCTCTTACACTCTGTTACTGTCTATTACACTCTGCTTCTGTCTCTTACACTCTCTTACACTATGTTACACTCTGCTACAGTCTATTACACTCTGCTACTGTCTCTTACACTCTGTTACTGTCTCTTACACTGTGTTACACTCTCTTACACTCTGTAACTGTCTCTTACACTCTCTTACACTCTGTTACTGTCTCCTATACTCTGTTACTGTCTCCTATACTCTGTTACACTCTCTTACACTCTGCTGCTGTCTCTTACACTCTGTTACTGTCTCTTACACTCTGTTACTGTCTCTTACACTCTCTTACACTCTCTTACACTCTCCTACACTCTGCTACTGTCTCTTACACCCTCTTACACTCTGTTACTGTCTCTTACACTCTGTTACTGTCTCTTAAACTCTGCTACTGTCTATAACACTCTCTTACACTCTGTTACTGTCTATTACACTCTGCTACTGTCTCTTACACTCTCTTACACTCTCCTACACTCTGCTACTGTCTATAACACTCTCTTACACTCTGCTACTGTCTCTTACACTCTGCTATTGTCTCTTACACTCTGCTACTGTCTATAACACTCTCTTACACTCTGTTACTGTCTATTACACTCTGCTACTGTCTCTTACACTCTCTTACACTCTGCTGCTGTCTCTTACACTCTGTTACTGTCTCTTACACTCTGTTACTGTCTCTTACACTCTCTTACACTCTCTTACACTCTCTTACACTCTCCTACTGTCTCTTACACCCTCTTACACTCTGTTACTGTCTCTTACACTCTGTTACTGTCTCTTAAACTCTGCTACTGTCTATAACACTCTCGTACACTCTGTTACTGTCTATTACACTCTGCTACTGTCTCTTACACTCTCTTACACTGTTACACTCTGCTACAGTCTATTACACTCTGCTACTGTCTCTTACACTCTGCTATTGTCTCTTACACTCTCTTACACTCTGCTACTGTCTCTTACACCCTCTTACACTCTGTTACTGTCTCTTACACTCTCTTACACTCTGTTACACTCTCTTACACGCTGTTACACTCTGTTACACCCTCTTACACACTGTTACTGTCTCTTACACTCTCCTACACTCTGCTACTGTCTCTTACACTCTGTTACTGTTTCTTACACTCTGCTACTGTCTCTAACACTCTGCTACTGTCTCTTACACTCTGTTACTGTCTCTTACACTCCGTTACTGTCTCTTACACTCTCCTACACTCTGTTACTGTCTCTTACACTCTGTTACACTCTCTTACTGTCTCTTACACTCTGTTACACTCTCTTACACGCTGTTACACTCTCTTACACTCTGTTACTGTCTCTTACACTCTTACACTCTGCTACTGTCTCTTACACTCTGCTACTGTCTCTTACACTCTGCTACTCTCTCTTTCACTTTGCTTCTGTCTCTTACACACTGCTACTGTCTCTTACGCTGTGTTACTGTCTCTTACACTCTACTACACTCTCGTATACTCTGTTACTGTCTCTTACACTCTGTTACTGTCTCGTACACTCTGTTACTGTCTCGTACACTCTGTTACTGTCTCGTACACTCTGTTACTGTCTCTTACACTCTGTTACACTCTCTTACACTCTGTTACTGTCTCTTACACTCTTACACTCTGCTGCTGTCTCTTACACTCTGTTACTGTCTCTTACACTCTGTTACTGTATATTACACTCTGCTACTGTCTCTTACACTCTGCTATTGTCTCTTGCACTCTGCTACTGTCTATAACACTCTCTTACACTCTGTTACTGTCTATTACACTCTGCTATTGTCTCTTACACTCTCTTACACTCTGTTACACTCTGCTACAGTCTATTACACTCTGCTACTGTCTCTTACACTCTGCTATTGTCTCTTACACTCTGCTACTGTCTCTTACACTCTATTACACTCTGTTACTGTCTATTACACTCTGCTACTATCTCTTTCACTCTCTTACACTATGTTACACACTCTTACACTCTGCTGCTGTCTCTTACACTCTGTTACTGTCTCTTACACTCTGTTACTGTCTCTTACACTCTCTTACACTCTGTTACACTCTCTTACATGCTGTTACACTCTCTTACACTCTGTTACTGTCTATTACACTCTCTTACACTCTGCTACTGTCTCTTACTCTCTGCTACTGTCTCTTACACTCTGCTACTCTCTCTTTCACTCTGCTTCTGTCTCTTACACTCTGCTACTGTCTCTTACGCTCTGTTACTGTCTCTTACACTCTGTTACACTCTCTTACACTCTGCTGCTGTCTCTTACACTCTGTTACTGTCTCTTACACTCTGTTACTGTCTCTTACACTCTCTTACACTCTCCTACACTCTGCTACTGTCTCTTACACCCTCTTACACTCTGTTACTGTCTCTTACACTCTGTTACTGTCTCTTAAACTCTGCTACTGTCTATAACACTCTCTTACACTCTGTTAATGTCTATTACACTCTGCTACTGTCTCTTACACTCTCTTACACTGTTACACTCTGCTACAGTCTATTACACTCTGTTACTGTCTCTTACACTCTGCTATTGTCTCTTACACTCTGCTACTGTCTATAACACTCTCTTACACTCTGTTACTGTCTATTACACTCTGCTACTGTCTCTTACACTCTCTTACACTCTGCTGCTGTCTATTACACTCTGCTACTGTCTCTTACACTCTGCTATTGTCTCTTACACTCTGCTACTGTCTATAACACTCTCTTACACTCTGCTACTGTCTATTACACTCTGCTACTGTCTCTTACACTCTCTTACACTATTTTACACTCTGCTACAGTCTATTACACTCTGCTACTGTCTCTTACACTCTGCTATTGTCCCTTACACTCTGCTACTGTCTATAACACTATCTTACACTCTGCTACTGTCTCTTACACTCTGTTACTGTCTCTTACACTCTCCTACACTATGTTACTGTCTCTTACACTCTCTTACACTCTGTTACACTCTCTTACAATCTGTAACTGTCTCTTACACTCTCTTACACTCTGCTACTATCTATAACACTCTCTTACACTCTTACTGTCTATTACACTCTGCGACTGTCTCTTCAACTCTCTTACACTCTTCTGCTGTCTCTTACACTCTGTTACTGTCTCTTGCACTATGTTACACTCTCTTACACTCTGTAACTGTCTCTTACACTCTCTTACACTCTGTTACTGTCTCCTATACTCTGTTACTGTCTCCTATACTCTGTTACTGTCTCCTATACTCTGTTACACTCTCTTACACTCTGCTGCTGTCTCTTACACTCTGTTACTGTCTCTTACACTCTCTTACACTCTCTTACACTCTCTTACACTCTCCTACTGTCTCTTACACCCTCTTACACTCTGTTACTGTCTCTTACACTCTGTTACTGTCTCTTAAACTCTGCTACTGTCTATAACACTCTCGTACACTCTGTTACTGTCTATTACACTCTGCTACTGTCTCTTACACTCTCTTACACTATGTTACACTCTGCTACAGTCTATTACACTCTGCTACTGTCTCTTACACTCTGCTATTGTCTCTTACACTCTGCTACTGTCTCTTACACTCTGCTACTGTCTATAACACTCTCTTACACTCTGCTACTGTCTATTACACTCTGCTACTGTCTCTTACACTCTCTTACACTGTTACACTCTGCTACAGTCTATTACACTCTGCTACTGTCTCTTACACTCTGCTATTGTCTCTTACACTCTCTTACACTCTGCTACTGTCTCTTACACCCTCTTACACTCTGTTACTGTCTCTTACACTCTCTTACACTCTGTTACACTCTCTTACACGCTGTTACACTCTGTTACACCCTCTTACACACTGTTACTGTCTCTTACACTCTCCTACACTCTGCTACTGTCTCTTACACTCTGTTACTGTTTCTTACACTCTGCTACTGTCTCTAACACTCTGCTACTGTCTCTTACACTCTGTTACTGTCTCTTACACTCCGTTACTGTCTCTTACACTCTCCTACACTCTGTTACTGTCTCTTACACTCTGTTACACTCTCTTACTGTCTCTTACACTCTGTTACACTCTCTTACACGCTGTTACACTCTCTTACACTCTGTTACTGTCTCTTACACTCTTACACTCTGCTACTGTCTCTTACACTCTGCTACTGTCTCTTACACTCTGCTACTCTCTCTTTCACTTTGCTTCTGTCTCTTACACACTGCTACTGTCTCTTACGCTGTGTTACTGTCTCTTACACTCTACTACACTCTCGTATACTCTGTTACTGTCTCTTACACTCTGTTACTGTCTCGTACACTCTGTTACTGTCTCGTACACTCTGTTACTGTCTCTTACACTCTGTTACACTCTCTTACACTCTGTTACTGTCTCTTACACTCTTACACTCTGCTGCTGTCTCTTACACTCTGTTACTGTCTCTTACACTCTGTTACTGTATATTACACTCTGCTACTGTCTCTTACACTCTGCTATTGTCTCTTGCACTCTGCTACTGTCTATAACACTCTCTTACACTCTGTTACTGTCTATTACACTCTGCTATTGTCTCTTACACTCTCTTACACTCTGTTACACTCTGCTACTGTCTCTTACACTCTGCTATTGTCTCTTACACTCTGCTACTGTCTCTTACACTCTATTACACTCTGTTACTGTCTATTACACTCTGTTACTGTCTCTTACACTCTCTTACACTCTGTTACACTCTCTTACATGCTGTTACACTCTCTTACACTCTGTTACTGTCTATTACACTCTCTTACACTCTGCTACTGTTTCTTACTCTCTGCTACTGTCTCTTACACTCTGCTACTCTCTCTTTCACTCTGCTTCTGTCTCTTACACTCTGCTACTGTCTCTTACGCTATGTTACTGTCTCTTATACTCTGTTACACTCTCTTACACTCTGCTGCTGTCTCTTACACTCTGTTACTGTCTCTTACACTCTGTTACTGTCTCTTACACTCTCTTACACTCTCCTACACTCTGCTACTGTCTCTTACACCCTCTTACACTCTGTTACTGTCTCTTACACTCTGTTACTGTCTCTTAAACTCTGCTACTGTCTATAACACTCTCTTACACTCTGTTAATGTCTATTACACTCTGCTACTGTCTCTTACACTCTCTTACACTGTTACACTCTGCTACAGTCTATTACACTCTGCTACTGTCTCTTACACTCTGCTATTGTCTCTTACACTCTGCTACTGTCTATAACACTCTCTTATACTCTGTTACTGTCTATTACACTCTGCTACTGTCTCTTACACTCTCTTACACTCTGCTGCTGTCTATTACACTCTGCTACTGTCTCTTACACTCTGCTATTGTCTCTTACACTCTGCTACTGTCTATAACACTCTCTTACACTCTGTTACTGTCTATTACACTCTGCTACAGTCTCTTACACTCTCTTACACTATGTTACACTCTGCTCCAGTCTATTACACTCTGCTATTGTCTCTTACACTCTGCTACTGTCTATAACACTCTCTTACACTCTGTTACTGTCTATTACACTCTGCTATTGTCTCTTACACTCTCTTACACTCTGTTACAGTCTATTACACTCTGCTACTGTCTCTTACACTCTGTTACACTCTGTTACAGTCTATTACACTCGGCTACTGTCTCTTACACTCTGCTATTGTCTCTTGCACTCTGCTACTGTCTATAACACTCTCTTACACTCTGTTACTGTCTATTACACTCTGCTATTGTCTCTTACACTCTCTTACACTCTGTTACAGTCTATTACACTCTGCTACTGTCTCTTACACTCTATTACACTCTGTTACTGTCTATTACACTCTGCTACTGTCTCTTACACTCTCTTACACTATGTTACACTCTCTTACACTCTGCTGCTGTCTCTTACACTCTGTTACTGTCTCTTACACTCCGTTACTGTCTCTTACACTCTCCTACACTCTGTTACTGTCTCTTACACTCTGTTACACTCTCTTACTGTCTCTTACACTCTGTTACACTCTCTTACACGCTGTTACACTCTCTTACACTCTGTTACTGTCTCTTACACTCTTACACTCTGCTACTGTCTCTTACACTCTGCTACTGTCTCTTACACTCTGCTACTCTCTCTTTCACTTTGCTTCTGTCTCTTACACACTGCTACTGTCTCTTACGCTCTGTTACTGTCTCTTACACTCTACTACACTCTCGTATACTCTGTTACTGTCTCTTACACTCTGTTACTGTCTCTTACACTCTGTTACTGTCTCGTACACTCTGTTACTGTCTCTTACACTCTGTTACACTCTCTTACTGTCTCTTACACTCTCTTACACTCTGCTGCTGTCTCTTACACTCTGTTACTGTCTCTTACACTCTGTTACTGTCTATTACACTCTCCTACACTCTCCTACACTCTTCTACTGTCTCTTACACCCCCTTACACTCTGTTACTGTCTCTTACACTCCCTTACACTCTGTTACACTCTCTTACATGCTGTTACACTCTCTTACACGCTGTTACACCCTCTTACACACTGTTACTGTCTCTTACACTCTCTTACACTCTGCTACTATCTCTTACACTCTGTTACTGTCTCTTACACTCTGCTACTGTCTCTTTCACTCTGCTACTGTCTCTTACACTCTGCTACTATCTCTTACGCTCTGTTACTGTCTCTTACACTCTACTACACTCTCATACACTCTGTTACTGTCTCTTACACTATGTTACTGTCTCTTACACTCTGTTACTGTCTCTTACACTCTGCTATTGTATCTTACACTCTGCTACTGTCTATAACACTGTCTTACACTCTGTTACTGTCTATTACACTCTGCTACTGTCTCTTACACTCTCTTACACTATGTTACACTCTCTTACACTCTGCTGCTGACTCTTACACTCTGTTACTGTCTCTGACACTCTCCTACACTCTTTTACTGTCTATTACACTCTGCTACTGTCTCTTTCACTCTCTTACACTATGTTACACTCTCTTACACTCTGCTGCTGTC
Source organism: Spea hammondii (assembly GCA_029215755.1). NCBI lineage: Eukaryota > Metazoa > Chordata > Amphibia > Anura > Pelobatidae > Spea > Spea hammondii. Next base: position 31,910,335 of record JARDYJ010000012.1, on the reverse strand, counting down.
TCTTACACTCTGTTACTGTCTCTTACACTCTGTTACTGTCTCTTACACTCTCCTACACTCTGTTACTGTCTCCTACACTCTCTTACACTCTGTTACACTCTCTTACACGCTGTTACACTCTATTACACTCTGTTAATTTCTCTTACACTCTCTTACACTCTGCTACTGTCTCTTACACTCTGCTACTCTCTCTTTCACTCTGTTTCTGTCTGTTACACTCTGCTTCTGTCTCTTATGCTCTGTTACTGTCTCTTATGCTCTGTTACTGTCTCTTACACTCTACTACACTCTCGTACACTCTTTTACTGTCTCTTACACTCTGTTACACTCTCTTACACTCTGTTACTGTCTCTTACACTCTGCTGCTGTCTCTTACACTCTGTTACTGTCTCTTACACTCTCTTACACTCTCCTACACTCTGCTACTGTCTCTTACACCCTCTTACACTCTTACTGTCTCTTACACTCTGTTACTGTCTCTTAAACTCTGCTACTGTCTATAACACTCTCTTACACTCTATTACTGTCTATTACACTCTGCTACTGTCTCTTACACTCTCTTACACTATTTTACACTCTGCTACAGTCTATTACACTCTGCTACTGTCTCTTACACTCTGCTATTGTCCCTTACACTCTGCTACTGTCTATAACACTATCTTACACTCTGCTACTGTCTCTTACACTCTGTTACTGTCTCTTACACTCTCCTACACTATGTTACTGTCTCTTACACTCTCTTACACTCTGTTACACTCTCTTACAATCTGTAACTGTCTCTTACACTCTCTTACACTCTGCTACTATCTATAACACTCTCTTACACTCTGTTACTGTCTATTACACTCTGCTACTGTCTCTTACACTCTCTTACACTATGTTACACTCTGCTACAGTCTATTACACTCTGCTACTGTCTCTTACACTCTGCTATTGTCTCTTACACTCTGCTACTGTCTATAACACTCTCTTACACTCTGTTACTGTCTATTACACTCTGCTACTGTCTCTTACACTCTCTTACACTCTGCTGCTGTCTATTACACTCTGCTACTGTCTCTTACACTCTGCTATTGTCTCTTACACTCTGCTACTGTCTATAACACTCTCTTACACTCTGTTACTGTCTATTACACTCTGCTACAGTCTCTTACACTGTCTTACACTATGTTACACTCTGCTCCAGTCTATTACACTCTGCTATTGTCTCTTACACTCTGCTACTGTCTATAACACTCTCTTACACTCTTACTGTCTATTACACTCTGCGACTGTCTCTTCAACTCTCTTACACTCTTCTGCTGTCTCTTACACTCTGTTACTGTCTCTTGCACTATGTTACACTCTCTTACACTCTGTAACTGTCTCTTACACTCTCTTACACTCTGTTACTGTCTCCTATACTCTGTTACTGTCTCCTATACTCTGTTACTGTCTCCTATACTCTGTTACACTCTCTTACACTCTGCTGCTGTCTCTTACACTCTGTTACTGTCTCTTACACTCTCTTACACTCTCTTACACTCTCTTACACTCTCCTACTGTCTCTTACACCCTCTTACACTCTGTTACTGTCTCTTACACTCTGTTACTGTCTCTTAAACTCTGCTACTGTCTATAACACTCTCGTACACTCTGTTACTGTCTATTACACTCTGCTACTGTCTCTTACACTCTCTTACACTATGTTACACTCTGCTACAGTCTATTACACTCTGCTACTGTCTCTTACACTCTGCTATTGTCTCTTACACTCTGCTACTGTCTCTTACACTCTGCTACTGTCTATAACACTCTCTTACACTCTGCTACTGTCTATTACACTCTGCTACTGTCTCTTACACTCTCTTACACTGTTACACTCTGCTACAGTCTATTACACTCTGCTACTGTCTCTTACACTCTGCTATTGTCTCTTACACTCTCTTACACTCTGCTACTGTCTCTTACACCCTCTTACACTCTGTTACTGTCTCTTACACTCTCTTACACTCTGTTACACTCTCTTACACGCTGTTACACTCTGTTACACCCTCTTACACACTGTTACTGTCTCTTACACTCTCCTACACTCTGCTACTGTCTCTTACACTCTGTTACTGTTTCTTACACTCTGCTACTGTCTCTAACACTCTGCTACTGTCTCTTACACTCTGTTACTGTCTCTTACACTCCGTTACTGTCTCTTACACTCTCCTACACTCTGTTACTGTCTCTTACACTCTGTTACACTCTCTTACTGTCTCTTACACTCTGTTACACTCTCTTACACGCTGTTACACTCTCTTACACTCTGTTACTGTCTCTTACACTCTTACACTCTGCTACTGTCTCTTACACTCTGCTACTGTCTCTTACACTCTGCTACTCTCTCTTTCACTTTGCTTCTGTCTCTTACACACTGCTACTGTCTCTTACGCTGTGTTACTGTCTCTTACACTCTACTACACTCTCGTATACTCTGTTACTGTCTCTTACACTCTGTTACTGTCTCGTACACTCTGTTACTGTCTCGTACACTCTGTTACTGTCTCGTACACTCTGTTACTGTCTCTTACACTCTGTTACACTCTCTTACACTCTGTTACTGTCTCTTACACTCTTACACTCTGCTGCTGTCTCTTACACTCTGTTACTGTCTCTTACACTCTGTTACTGTATATTACACTCTGCTACTGTCTCTTACACTCTGCTATTGTCTCTTGCACTCTGCTACTGTCTATAACACTCTCTTACACTCTGTTACTGTCTATTACACTCTGCTATTGTCTCTTACACTCTCTTACACTCTGTTACACTCTGCTACTGTCTCTTACACTCTGCTATTGTCTCTTACACTCTGCTACTGTCTCTTACACTCTATTACACTCTGTTACTGTCTATTACACTCTGTTACTGTCTCTTACACTCTCTTACACTCTGTTACACTCTCTTACATGCTGTTACACTCTCTTACACTCTGTTACTGTCTATTACACTCTCTTACACTCTGCTACTGTTTCTTACTCTCTGCTACTGTCTCTTACACTCTGCTACTCTCTCTTTCACTCTGCTTCTGTCTCTTACACTCTGCTACTGTCTCTTACGCTATGTTACTGTCTCTTATACTCTGTTACACTCTCTTACACTCTGCTGCTGTCTCTTACACTCTGTTACTGTCTCTTACACTCTGTTACTGTCTCTTACACTCTCTTACACTCTCCTACACTCTGCTACTGTCTCTTACACCCTCTTACACTCTGTTACTGTCTCTTACACTCTGTTACTGTCTCTTAAACTCTGCTACTGTCTATAACACTCTCTTACACTCTGTTAATGTCTATTACACTCTGCTACTGTCTCTTACACTCTCTTACACTGTTACACTCTGCTACAGTCTATTACACTCTGCTACTGTCTCTTACACTCTGCTATTGTCTCTTACACTCTGCTACTGTCTATAACACTCTCTTATACTCTGTTACTGTCTATTACACTCTGCTACTGTCTCTTACACTCTCTTACACTCTGCTGCTGTCTATTACACTCTGCTACTGTCTCTTACACTCTGCTATTGTCTCTTACACTCTGCTACTGTCTATAACACTCTCTTACACTCTGTTACTGTCTATTACACTCTGCTACAGTCTCTTACACTCTCTTACACTATGTTACACTCTGCTCCAGTCTATTACACTCTGCTATTGTCTCTTACACTCTGCTACTGTCTATAACACTCTCTTACACTCTGTTACTGTCTATTACACTCTGCTATTGTCTCTTACACTCTCTTACACTCTGTTACAGTCTATTACACTCTGCTACTGTCTCTTACACTCTGTTACACTCTGTTACAGTCTATTACACTCGGCTACTGTCTCTTACACTCTGCTATTGTCTCTTGCACTCTGCTACTGTCTATAACACTCTCTTACACTCTGTTACTGTCTATTACACTCTGCTATTGTCTCTTACACTCTCTTACACTCTGTTACAGTCTATTACACTCTGCTACTGTCTCTTACACTCTATTACACTCTGTTACTGTCTATTACACTCTGCTACTGTCTCTTACACTCTCTTACACTATGTTACACTCTCTTACACTCTGCTGCTGTCTCTTACACTCTGTTACTGTCTCTTACACTCCGTTACTGTCTCTTACACTCTCCTACACTCTGTTACTGTCTCTTACACTCTGTTACACTCTCTTACTGTCTCTTACACTCTGTTACACTCTCTTACACGCTGTTACACTCTCTTACACTCTGTTACTGTCTCTTACACTCTTACACTCTGCTACTGTCTCTTACACTCTGCTACTGTCTCTTACACTCTGCTACTCTCTCTTTCACTTTGCTTCTGTCTCTTACACACTGCTACTGTCTCTTACGCTCTGTTACTGTCTCTTACACTCTACTACACTCTCGTATACTCTGTTACTGTCTCTTACACTCTGTTACTGTCTCTTACACTCTGTTACTGTCTCGTACACTCTGCTACTGTCTCTTACACTCTGTTACACTCTCTTACTGTCTCTTACACTCTCTTACACTCTGCTGCTGTCTCTTACACTCTGTTACTGTCTCTTACACTCTGTTACTGTCTATTACACTCTCCTACACTCTCCTACACTCTTCTACTGTCTCTTACACCCCCTTACACTCTGTTACTGTCTCTTACACTCCCTTACACTCTGTTACACTCTCTTACATGCTGTTACACTCTCTTACACGCTGTTACACCCTCTTACACACTGTTACTGTCTCTTACACTCTCTTACACTCTGCTACTATCTCTTACACTCTGTTACTGTCTCTTACACTCTGCTACTGTCTCTTTCACTCTGCTACTGTCTCTTACACTCTGCTACTATCTCTTACGCTCTGTTACTGTCTCTTACACTCTACTACACTCTCATACACTCTGTTACTGTCTCTTACACTATGTTACTGTCTCTTACACTCTGTTACTGTCTCTTACACTCTGCTATTGTCTCTTACACTCTGCTACTGTCTATAACACTGTCTTACACTCTGTTACTGTCTATTACACTCTGCTACTGTCTCTTACACTCTCTTACACTATGTTACACTCTCTTACACTCTGCTGCTGACTCTTACACTCTGTTACTGTCTCTGACACTCTCCTACACTCTTTTACTGTCTATTACACTCTGCTACTGTCTCTTTCACTCTCTTACACTATGTTACACTCTCTTACACTCTGCTGCTGTCTCTTACACTCTGTTACTGTCTCTTACACTCTGTTACTGTCTCTTACACTCTCCTACACTCTGTTACTGTCTCCTACACTCTCTTACACTCTGTTACACTCTCTTACACGCTGTTACACTCTATTACACTCTGTTAATTTCTCTTACACTCTCTTACACTCTGCTACTGTCTCTTACACTCTGCTACTCTCTCTTTCACTCTGTTTCTGTCTCTTACACTCTGCTTCTGTCTCTTATGCTCTGTTACTGTCTCTTATGCTCTGTTACTGTCTCTTACACTCTACTACACTCTCGTACACTCTGTTACTGTCTCTTACACTCTGTTACACTCTCTTACACTCTGTTACTGTCTCTTACACTCTGCTGCTGTCTCTTACACTCTGTTACTGTCTCTTACACTCTCTTACACTCTCCTACACTCTGCTACTGTCTCTTACACCCTCTTACACTCTTACTGTCTCTTACACTCTGTTACTGTCTCTTAAACTCTGCTACTGTCTATAACACTCTCTTACACTCTATTACTGTCTATTACACTCTGCTACTGTCTCTTACACTCTCTTACACTATTTTACACTCTGCTACAGTCTATTACACTCTGCTACTGTCTCTTACACTCTGCTATTGTCCCTTACACTCTGCTACTGTCTATAACACTCTCTTACACTCTCTTACACTCTGCTACTGTCTCTTACACTCTGTTACTGTCTCTTACACTCTCCTACACTATGTTACTGTCTCTTACACTCTCTTACACTCTGTTACACTCTCTTACACTCTGTAACTGTCTCTTACACTCTCTTACACTCTGCTACTGTCTATAACACTCTCTTACACTCTGTTACTGTCTATTACACTCTGCTACTGTCTCTTACACTCTCTTACACTATGTTACACTCTGCTACAGTCTATTACACTCTGCTACTGTCTCTTACACTCTGCTATTGTCTCTTACACTCTGCTACTGTCTATAACACTCTCTTACACTCTGTTACTGTCTATTACACTCTGCTACTGTCTCTTACACTCTCTTACACTCTGCTGCTGTCTATTACACTCTGCTACTGTCTCTTACACTCTGCTATTGTCTCTTACACTCTGCTACTGTCTATAACACTCTCTTACACTCTGTTACTGTCTATTACACTCTGCTACAGTCTCTTACACTGTCTTACACTATGCTACACTCTGCTCCAGTCTATTACACTCTGCTATTGTCTCTTACACTCTGCTACTGTCTATAACACTCTCTTACACTCTGTTACTGTCTATTACACTCTGTGACTGTCTCTTCAACTCTCTTACACTCTTCTGCTGTCTCTTACACTCTGTTACTGTCTCTTACACTATGTTACACTCTCTTACACTCTGTAACTGTCTCTTACACTCTCTTACACTCTGTTACTGTCTCCTATACTCTGTTACTGTCTCCTATACTCTGTTACACTCTCTTACACTCTGCTGCTGTCTCTTACACTCTGTTACTGTCTCTTACACTCTGTTACTGTCTCTTACACTCTCTTACACTCTCTTACACTCTCTTACACTCTCCTACTGTCTCTTACACCCTCTTACACTCTGTTACTGTCTCTTAAACTCTGCTACTGTCTATAACACTCTCGTACACTCTGTTACTGTCTATTACACTCTGCTACTGTCTCTTACACTCTCTTACACTGTTACACTCTGCTACAGTCTATTACACTCTGCTACTGTCTCTTACACTCTGCTATTGTCTCTTACACTCTGCTACTGTCTATAACACTCTCTTACACTCTCTTACACTCTGCTACTGTCTCTTACACCCTCTTACACTCTGTTATTGTCTCTTACACTCTCTTACACTCTGTTACACTCTCTTACACGCTGTTACACTCTCTTACACGCTGTTACACCCTCTTACACACTGTTACTGTCTCTTACACTCTCTTACACTCTGCTACTGTCTCTTACACTCTGTTACTGTTTCTTACACTCTGCTACTGTCTCTAACACTCTGCTACTGTCTCTTTCACTCTGCTACTGTCTCTTACACTCTGCTACTATCTCTTACGCTCTGTTACTGTGTCTTACACTGTACTACACTCTCGTATACTCTGTTACTGTCTCTTACACTCTGTTACTGTCTCGTACACTCTCTTACTGTCTCTTACACTCTACTACACTCTCGTATACTCTGTTACTGTCTCTTACACTCTGTTACTGTCTCTTACACTCTGTTACTGTCTCTTACACTCTCTTACACTCTGCTGCTGTCTCTTACACTCTTTTACTGTCTCTTACACTCTGTTACTGTCTATTACACTCTCTTACACTCTCTTACACTCTCCTACACTCTTCTACTGTCTCTTACACCCCCTTACACTCTGTTACTGTCTCTTACACTCCCTTACACTCTGTTACACTCTCTTACATGCTGTTACACTCTCTTACACGCTGTTACACCCTCTTACACACTGTTACTGTCTCTTACACTCTCTTACACTCTGCTACTATCTCTTACACTCTGTTACTGTTTCTTACACTCTGCTACTGTCTCTTACACTCTGCTACTGTCTCTTTCACTCTGCTACTGTCTCTTACACTGTCTTACACTATGTTACACTCTCTTACACTCTGCTGCTGTCTCATATACTCTGTTACTGTCTCTTACACAGGTTTACGATGTCTACACGAAGAGATACCCAAAGACGTTCACAGTATACTGAGATCATTCGGGACCATGTGGTCCTAGAGGACGGTGTATGCCACGTGACTCTCTCTTACACTCTACTACACTCTACTAATGTCTCTTTCACTCTGCTACTGTCTCTTACACTCTGTTACTGTCTCTTACACTCTGTTACTGTCTCTTACACTCTGTTACAGTCTCTTACACTCTTCTACTGTATCTTACACTCTGCTATTGTCTCTTACACTCTGCAACTGTCTATAACACTCTCTTACACTCTGTTACTGTCTATTACACTCTGCTACTGTCTCTTACACTCTCTTACACTCTGCTACACTCTATTACACTCTGCTACACTCTATTACACTCTGATATTGTCTCTTACACTCTGCTACTGTCTATAACACTCTCTTACACTCTGTTACTGTCTATTACACTCTGCTTCTGTCTCTTACACTCTCTTACACTATGTTACACTCTGCTACAGTCTATTACACTCTGCTACTGTCTCTTACACTCTGTTACTGTCTCTTACACTGTGTTACACTCTCTTACACTCTGTAACTGTCTCTTACACTCTCTTACACTCTGTTACTGTCTCCTATACTCTGTTACTGTCTCCTATACTCTGTTACACTCTCTTACACTCTGCTGCTGTCTCTTACACTCTGTTACTGTCTCTTACACTCTGTTACTGTCTCTTACACTCTCTTACACTCTCTTACACTCTCCTACACTCTGCTACTGTCTCTTACACCCTCTTACACTCTGTTACTGTCTCTTACACTCTGTTACTGTCTCTTAAACTCTGCTACTGTCTATAACACTCTCTTACACTCTGTTACTGTCTATTACACTCTGCTACTGTCTCTTACACTCTCTTACACTCTCCTACACTCTGCTACTGTCTATAACACTCTCTTACACTCTGCTACTGTCTCTTACACTCTGCTATTGTCTCTTACACTCTGCTACTGTCTATAACACTCTCTTACACTCTGTTACTGTCTATTACACTCTGCTACTGTCTCTTACACTCTCTTACACTCTGCTGCTGTCTCTTACACTCTGTTACTGTCTCTTACACTCTGTTACTGTCTCTTACACTCTCTTACACTCTCTTACACTCTCTTACACTCTCCTACTGTCTCTTACACCCTCTTACACTCTGTTACTGTCTCTTACACTCTGTTACTGTCTCTTAAACTCTGCTACTGTCTATAACACTCTCGTACACTCTGTTACTGTCTATTACACTCTGCTACTGTCTCTTACACTCTCTTACACTGTTACACTCTGCTACAGTCTATTACACTCTGCTACTGTCTCTTACACTCTGCTATTGTCTCTTACACTCTCTTACACTCTGCTACTGTCTCTTACACCCTCTTACACTCTGTTACTGTCTCTTACACTCTCTTACACTCTGTTACACTCTCTTACACGCTGTTACACTCTGTTACACCCTCTTACACACTGTTACTGTCTCTTACACTCTCCTACACTCTGCTACTGTCTCTTACACTCTGTTACTGTTTCTTACACTCTGCTACTGTCTCTAACACTCTGCTACTGTCTCTTACACTCTGTTACTGTCTCTTACACTCCGTTACTGTCTCTTACACTCTCCTACACTCTGTTACTGTCTCTTACACTCTGTTACACTCTCTTACTGTCTCTTACACTCTGTTACACTCTCTTACACGCTGTTACACTCTCTTACACTCTGTTACTGTCTCTTACACTCTTACACTCTGCTACTGTCTCTTACACTCTGCTACTGTCTCTTACACTCTGCTACTCTCTCTTTCACTTTGCTTCTGTCTCTTACACACTGCTACTGTCTCTTACGCTGTGTTACTGTCTCTTACACTCTACTACACTCTCGTATACTCTGTTACTGTCTCTTACACTCTGTTACTGTCTCGTACACTCTGTTACTGTCTCGTACACTCTGTTACTGTCTCGTACACTCTGTTACTGTCTCTTACACTCTGTTACACTCTCTTACACTCTGTTACTGTCTCTTACACTCTTACACTCTGCTGCTGTCTCTTACACTCTGTTACTGTCTCTTACACTCTGTTACTGTATATTACACTCTGCTACTGTCTCTTACACTCTGCTATTGTCTCTTGCACTCTGCTACTGTCTATAACACTCTCTTACACTCTGTTACTGTCTATTACACTCTGCTATTGTCTCTTACACTCTCTTACACTCTGTTACACTCTGCTACAGTCTATTACACTCTGCTACTGTCTCTTACACTCTGCTATTGTCTCTTACACTCTGCTACTGTCTCTTACACTCTATTACACTCTGTTACTGTCTATTACACTCTGCTACTATCTCTTTCACTCTCTTACACTATGTTACACACTCTTACACTCTGCTGCTGTCTCTTACACTCTGTTACTGTCTCTTACACTCTGTTACTGTCTCTTACACTCTCTTACACTCTGTTACACTCTCTTACATGCTGTTACACTCTCTTACACTCTGTTACTGTCTATTACACTCTCTTACACTCTGCTACTGTCTCTTACTCTCTGCTACTGTCTCTTACACTCTGCTACTCTCTCTTTCACTCTGCTTCTGTCTCTTACACTCTGCTACTGTCTCTTACGCTCTGTTACTGTCTCTTACACTCTGTTACACTCTCTTACACTCTGCTGCTGTCTCTTACACTCTGTTACTGTCTCTTACACTCTGTTACTGTCTCTTACACTCTCTTACACTCTCCTACACTCTGCTACTGTCTCTTACACCCTCTTACACTCTGTTACTGTCTCTTACACTCTGTTACTGTCTCTTAAACTCTGCTACTGTCTATAACACTCTCTTACACTCTGTTAATGTCTATTACACTCTGCTACTGTCTCTTACACTCTCTTACACTGTTACACTCTGCTACAGTCTATTACACTCTGTTACTGTCTCTTACACTCTGCTATTGTCTCTTACACTCTGCTACTGTCTATAACACTCTCTTACACTCTGTTACTGTCTATTACACTCTGCTACTGTCTCTTACACTCTCTTACACTCTGCTGCTGTCTATTACACTCTGCTACTGTCTCTTACACTCTGCTATTGTCTCTTACACTCTGCTACTGTCTATAACACTCTCTTACACTCTGTTACTGTCTATTACACTCTGCTACAGTCTCTTACACTCTCTTACACTATGTTACACTCTGCTCCAGTCTATTACACTCTGCTATTGTCTCTTACACTCTGCTACTGTCTATAACACTCTTTTACACTCTGTTACTGTCTATTACACTCTGCTATTGTCTCTTACACTCTCTTACACTCTGTTACAGTCTATTACACTCTGCTACTGTCTCTTACACTCTGTTACACTCTGTTACAGTCTATTACACTCGGCTACTGTCTCTTACACTCTGCTATTGTCTCTTGCACTCTGCTACTGTCTATAACACTCTCTTACACTCTGTTACTGTCTATTACACTCTGCTATTGTCTCTTACACTCTCTTACACTCTGTTACAGTCTATTACACTCTGCTACTGTCTCTTACACTCTATTACACTCTGTTACTGTCTATTACACTCTGCTACTGTCTCTTACACTCTCTTACACTATGTTACACTCTCTTACACTCTGCTGCTGTCTCTTACACTCTGTTACTGTCTCTTACACTCCGTTACTGTCTCTTACACTCTCCTACACTCTGTTACTGTCTCTTACACTCTGTTACACTCTCTTACTGTCTCTTACACTCTGTTACACTCTCTTACACGCTGTTACACTCTCTTACACTCTGTTACTGTCTCTTACACTCTTACACTCTGCTACTGTCTCTTACACTCTGCTACTGTCTCTTACACTCTGCTACTCTCTCTTTCACTTTGCTTCTGTCTCTTACACACTGCTACTGTCTCTTACGCTCTGTTACTGTCTCTTACACTCTACTACACTCTCGTATACTCTGTTACTGTCTCTTACACTCTGTTACTGTCTCTTACACTCTGTTACTGTCTCGTACACTCTGTTACTGTCTCTTACACTCTGTTACACTCTCTTACTGTCTCTTACACTCTCTTACACTCTGCTGCTGTCTCTTACACTCTGTTACTGTCTCTTACACTCTGTTACTGTCTATTACACTCTCCTACACTCTCCTACACTCTTCTACTGTCTCTTACACCCCCTTACACTCTGTTACTGTCTCTTACACTCCCTTACACTCTGTTACACTCTCTTACATGCTGTTACACTCTCTTACACGCTGTTACACCCTCTTACACACTGTTACTGTCTCTTACACTCTCTTACACTCTGCTACTATCTCTTACACTCTGTTACTGTCTCTTACACTCTACTACTGTCTCTTTCACTCTGCTACTGTCTCTTACACTCTGCTACTATCTCTTACGCTCTGTTACTGTCTCTTACACTCTACTACACTCTCATACACTCTGTTACTGTCTCTTACACTATGTTACTGTCTCTTACACTCTGTTACTGTCTCTTACACTCTGCTATTGTCTCTTACACTCTGCTACTGTCTATAACACTGTCTTACACTCTGTTACTGTCTATTACACTCTGCTACTGTCTCTTACACTCTCTTACACTATGTTACACTCTCTTACACTCTGCTGCTGACTCTTACACTCTGTTACTGTCTCTGACACTCTCCTACACTCTTTTACTGTCTATTACACTCTGCTACTGTCTCTTTCACTCTCTTACACTATGTTACACTCTCTTACACTCTGCTGCTGTCTCTTACACTCTGTTACTGTCTCTTACACTCTGTTACTGTCTCTTACACTCTCCTACACTCTGTTACTGTCTCCTACACTCTCTTACACTCTGTTACACTCTCTTACACGCTGTTACACTCTATTACACTCTGTTAATTTCTCTTACACTCTCTTACACTCTGCTACTGTCTCTTACACTCTGCTACTCTCTCTTTCACTCTGTTTCTGTCTGTTACACTCTGCTTCTGTCTCTTATGCTCTGTTACTGTCTCTTATGCTCTGTTACTGTCTCTTACACTCTACTACACTCTCGTACACTCTTTTACTGTCTCTTACACTCTGTTACACTCTCTTACACTCTGTTACTGTCTCTTACACTCTGCTGCTGTCTCTTACACTCTGTTACTGTCTCTTACACTCTCTTACACTCTCCTACACTCTGCTACTGTCTCTTACACCCTCTTACACTCTTACTGTCTCTTACACTCTGTTACTGTCTCTTAAACTCTGCTACTGTCTATAACACTCTCTTACACTCTATTACTGTCTATTACACTCTGCTACTGTCTCTTACACTCTCTTACACTATTTTACACTCTGCTACAGTCTATTACACTCTGCTACTGTCTCTTACACTCTGCTATTGTCCCTTACACTCTGCTACTGTCTATAACACTATCTTACACTCTGCTACTGTCTCTTACACTCTGTTACTGTCTCTTACACTCTCCTACACTATGTTACTGTCTCTTACACTCTCTTACACTCTGTTACACTCTCTTACAATCTGTAACTGTCTCTTACACTCTCTTACACTCTGCTACTATCTATAACACTCTCTTACACTCTGTTACTGTCTATTACACTCTGCTACTGTCTCTTACACTCTCTTACACTATGTTACACTCTGCTACAGTCTATTACACTCTGCTACTGTCTCTTACACTCTGCTATTGTCTCTTACACTCTGCTACTGTCTATAACACTCTCTTACACTCTGTTACTGTCTATTACACTCTGCTACTGTCTCTTACACTCTCTTACACTCTGCTGCTGTCTATTACACTCTGCTACTGTCTCTTACACTCTGCTATTGTCTCTTACACTCTGCTACTGTCTATAACACTCTCTTACACTCTGTTACTGTCTATTACACTCTGCTACAGTCTCTTACACTGTCTTACACTATGTTACACTCTGCTCCAGTCTATTACACTCTGCTATTGTCTCTTACACTCTGCTACTGTCTATAACACTCTCTTACACTCTTACTGTCTATTACACTCTGCGACTGTCTCTTCAACTCTCTTACACTCTTCTGCTGTCTCTTACACTCTGTTACTGTCTCTTGCACTATGTTACACTCTCTTACACTCTGTAACTGTCTCTTACACTCTCTTACACTCTGTTACTGTCTCCTATACTCTGTTACTGTCTCCTATACTCTGTTACTGTCTCCTATACTCTGTTACACTCTCTTACACTCTGCTGCTGTCTCTTACACTCTGTTACTGTCTCTTACACTCTCTTACACTCTCTTACACTCTCTTACACTCTCCTACTGTCTCTTACACCCTCTTACACTCTGTTACTGTCTCTTACACTCTGTTACTGTCTCTTAAACTCTGCTACTGTCTATAACACTCTCGTACACTCTGTTACTGTCTATTACACTCTGCTACTGTCTCTTACACTCTCTTACACTATGTTACACTCTGCTACAGTCTATTACACTCTGCTACTGTCTCTTACACTCTGCTATTGTCTCTTACACTCTGCTACTGTCTCTTACACTCTGCTACTGTCTATAACACTCTCTTACACTCTGCTACTGTCTATTACACTCTGCTACTGTCTCTTACACTCTCTTACACTGTTACACTCTGCTACAGTCTATTACACTCTGCTACTGTCTCTTACACTCTGCTATTGTCTCTTACACTCTCTTACACTCTGCTACTGTCTCTTACACCCTCTTACACTCTGTTACTGTCTCTTACACTCTCTTACACTCTGTTACACTCTCTTACACGCTGTTACACTCTGTTACACCCTCTTACACACTGTTACTGTCTCTTACACTCTCCTACACTCTGCTACTGTCTCTTACACTCTGTTACTGTTTCTTACACTCTGCTACTGTCTCTAACACTCTGCTACTGTCTCTTACACTCTGTTACTGTCTCTTACACTCCGTTACTGTCTCTTACACTCTCCTACACTCTGTTACTGTCTCTTACACTCTGTTACACTCTCTTACTGTCTCTTACACTCTGTTACACTCTCTTACACGCTGTTACACTCTCTTACACTCTGTTACTGTCTCTTACACTCTTACACTCTGCTACTGTCTCTTACACTCTGCTACTGTCTCTTACACTCTGCTACTCTCTCTTTCACTTTGCTTCTGTCTCTTACACACTGCTACTGTCTCTTACGCTGTGTTACTGTCTCTTACACTCTACTACACTCTCGTATACTCTGTTACTGTCTCTTACACTCTGTTACTGTCTCGTACACTCTGTTACTGTCTCGTACACTCTGTTACTGTCTCGTACACTCTGTTACTGTCTCTTACACTCTGTTACACTCTCTTACACTCTGTTACTGTCTCTTACACTCTTACACTCTGCTGCTGTCTCTTACACTCTGTTACTGTCTCTTACACTCTGTTACTGTATATTACACTCTGCTACTGTCTCTTACACTCTGCTATTGTCTCTTGCACTCTGCTACTGTCTATAACACTCTCTTACACTCTGTTACTGTCTATTACACTCTGCTATTGTCTCTTACACTCTCTTACACTCTGTTACACTCTGCTACTGTCTCTTACACTCTGCTATTGTCTCTTACACTCTGCTACTGTCTCTTACACTCTATTACACTCTGTTACTGTCTATTACACTCTGTTACTGTCTCTTACACTCTCTTACACTCTGTTACACTCTCTTACATGCTGTTACACTCTCTTACACTCTGTTACTGTCTATTACACTCTCTTACACTCTGCTACTGTTTCTTACTCTCTGCTACTGTCTCTTACACTCTGCTACTCTCTCTTTCACTCTGCTTCTGTCTCTTACACTCTGCTACTGTCTCTTACGCTATGTTACTGTCTCTTATACTCTGTTACACTCTCTTACACTCTGCTGCTGTCTCTTACACTCTGTTACTGTCTCTTACACTCTGTTACTGTCTCTTACACTCTCTTACACTCTCCTACACTCTGCTACTGTCTCTTACACCCTCTTACACTCTGTTACTGTCTCTTACACTCTGTTACTGTCTCTTAAACTCTGCTACTGTCTATAACACTCTCTTACACTCTGTTAATGTCTATTACACTCTGCTACTGTCTCTTACACTCTCTTACACTGTTACACTCTGCTACAGTCTATTACACTCTGCTACTGTCTCTTACACTCTGCTATTGTCTCTTACACTCTGCTACTGTCTATAACACTCTCTTATACTCTGTTACTGTCTATTACACTCTGCTACTGTCTCTTACACTCTCTTACACTCTGCTGCTGTCTATTACACTCTGCTACTGTCTCTTACACTCTGCTATTGTCTCTTACACTCTGCTACTGTCTATAACACTCTCTTACACTCTGTTACTGTCTATTACACTCTGCTACAGTCTCTTACACTCTCTTACACTATGTTACACTCTGCTCCAGTCTATTACACTCTGCTATTGTCTCTTACACTCTGCTACTGTCTATAACACTCTCTTACACTCTGTTACTGTCTATTACACTCTGCTATTGTCTCTTACACTCTCTTACACTCTGTTACAGTCTATTACACTCTGCTACTGTCTCTTACACTCTGTTACACTCTGTTACAGTCTATTACACTCGGCTACTGTCTCTTACACTCTGCTATTGTCTCTTGCACTCTGCTACTGTCTATAACACTCTCTTACACTCTGTTACTGTCTATTACACTCTGCTATTGTCTCTTACACTCTCTTACACTCTGTTACAGTCTATTACACTCTGCTACTGTCTCTTACACTCTATTACACTCTGTTACTGTCTATTACACTCTGCTACTGTCTCTTACACTCTCTTACACTATGTTACACTCTCTTACACTCTGCTGCTGTCTCTTACACTCTGTTACTGTCTCTTACACTCCGTTACTGTCTCTTACACTCTCCTACACTCTGTTACTGTCTCTTACACTCTGTTACACTCTCTTA
The DNA here is from genome assembly GCA_029215755.1 of Spea hammondii. Taxonomy (NCBI): domain Eukaryota; kingdom Metazoa; phylum Chordata; class Amphibia; order Anura; family Pelobatidae; genus Spea; species Spea hammondii. Next base: position 31,893,497 of record JARDYJ010000012.1, on the reverse strand, counting down.
CTGTCTCTTACACTCTGTTACACTCTCTTACACGCTGTTACACTCTCTTACACTCTGTTACTGTCTCTTACACTCTTACACTCTGCTACTGTCTCTTACACTCTGCTACTGTCTCTTACACTCTGCTACTCTCTCTTTCACTTTGCTTCTGTCTCTTACACACTGCTACTGTCTCTTACGCTCTGTTACTGTCTCTTACACTCTACTACACTCTCGTATACTCTGTTACTGTCTCTTACACTCTGTTACTGTCTCTTACACTCTGTTACTGTCTCGTACACTCTGCTACTGTCTCTTACACTCTGTTACACTCTCTTACTGTCTCTTACACTCTCTTACACTCTGCTGCTGTCTCTTACACTCTGTTACTGTCTCTTACACTCTGTTACTGTCTATTACACTCTCCTACACTCTCCTACACTCTTCTACTGTCTCTTACACCCCCTTACACTCTGTTACTGTCTCTTACACTCCCTTACACTCTGTTACACTCTCTTACATGCTGTTACACTCTCTTACACGCTGTTACACCCTCTTACACACTGTTACTGTCTCTTACACTCTCTTACACTCTGCTACTATCTCTTACACTCTGTTACTGTCTCTTACACTCTGCTACTGTCTCTTTCACTCTGCTACTGTCTCTTACACTCTGCTACTATCTCTTACGCTCTGTTACTGTCTCTTACACTCTACTACACTCTCATACACTCTGTTACTGTCTCTTACACTATGTTACTGTCTCTTACACTCTGTTACTGTCTCTTACACTCTGCTATTGTCTCTTACACTCTGCTACTGTCTATAACACTGTCTTACACTCTGTTACTGTCTATTACACTCTGCTACTGTCTCTTACACTCTCTTACACTATGTTACACTCTCTTACACTCTGCTGCTGACTCTTACACTCTGTTACTGTCTCTGACACTCTCCTACACTCTTTTACTGTCTATTACACTCTGCTACTGTCTCTTTCACTCTCTTACACTATGTTACACTCTCTTACACTCTGCTGCTGTCTCTTACACTCTGTTACTGTCTCTTACACTCTGTTACTGTCTCTTACACTCTCCTACACTCTGTTACTGTCTCCTACACTCTCTTACACTCTGTTACACTCTCTTACACGCTGTTACACTCTATTACACTCTGTTAATTTCTCTTACACTCTCTTACACTCTGCTACTGTCTCTTACACTCTGCTACTCTCTCTTTCACTCTGTTTCTGTCTCTTACACTCTGCTTCTGTCTCTTATGCTCTGTTACTGTCTCTTATGCTCTGTTACTGTCTCTTACACTCTACTACACTCTCGTACACTCTGTTACTGTCTCTTACACTCTGTTACACTCTCTTACACTCTGTTACTGTCTCTTACACTCTGCTGCTGTCTCTTACACTCTGTTACTGTCTCTTACACTCTCTTACACTCTCCTACACTCTGCTACTGTCTCTTACACCCTCTTACACTCTTACTGTCTCTTACACTCTGTTACTGTCTCTTAAACTCTGCTACTGTCTATAACACTCTCTTACACTCTATTACTGTCTATTACACTCTGCTACTGTCTCTTACACTCTCTTACACTATTTTACACTCTGCTACAGTCTATTACACTCTGCTACTGTCTCTTACACTCTGCTATTGTCCCTTACACTCTGCTACTGTCTATAACACTCTCTTACACTCTCTTACACTCTGCTACTGTCTCTTACACTCTGTTACTGTCTCTTACACTCTCCTACACTATGTTACTGTCTCTTACACTCTCTTACACTCTGTTACACTCTCTTACACTCTGTAACTGTCTCTTACACTCTCTTACACTCTGCTACTGTCTATAACACTCTCTTACACTCTGTTACTGTCTATTACACTCTGCTACTGTCTCTTACACTCTCTTACACTATGTTACACTCTGCTACAGTCTATTACACTCTGCTACTGTCTCTTACACTCTGCTATTGTCTCTTACACTCTGCTACTGTCTATAACACTCTCTTACACTCTGTTACTGTCTATTACACTCTGCTACTGTCTCTTACACTCTCTTACACTCTGCTGCTGTCTATTACACTCTGCTACTGTCTCTTACACTCTGCTATTGTCTCTTACACTCTGCTACTGTCTATAACACTCTCTTACACTCTGTTACTGTCTATTACACTCTGCTACAGTCTCTTACACTGTCTTACACTATGCTACACTCTGCTCCAGTCTATTACACTCTGCTATTGTCTCTTACACTCTGCTACTGTCTATAACACTCTCTTACACTCTGTTACTGTCTATTACACTCTGTGACTGTCTCTTCAACTCTCTTACACTCTTCTGCTGTCTCTTACACTCTGTTACTGTCTCTTACACTATGTTACACTCTCTTACACTCTGTAACTGTCTCTTACACTCTCTTACACTCTGTTACTGTCTCCTATACTCTGTTACTGTCTCCTATACTCTGTTACACTCTCTTACACTCTGCTGCTGTCTCTTACACTCTGTTACTGTCTCTTACACTCTGTTACTGTCTCTTACACTCTCTTACACTCTCTTACACTCTCTTACACTCTCCTACTGTCTCTTACACCCTCTTACACTCTGTTACTGTCTCTTAAACTCTGCTACTGTCTATAACACTCTCGTACACTCTGTTACTGTCTATTACACTCTGCTACTGTCTCTTACACTCTCTTACACTGTTACACTCTGCTACAGTCTATTACACTCTGCTACTGTCTCTTACACTCTGCTATTGTCTCTTACACTCTGCTACTGTCTATAACACTCTCTTACACTCTCTTACACTCTGCTACTGTCTCTTACACCCTCTTACACTCTGTTATTGTCTCTTACACTCTCTTACACTCTGTTACACTCTCTTACACGCTGTTACACTCTCTTACACGCTGTTACACCCTCTTACACACTGTTACTGTCTCTTACACTCTCTTACACTCTGCTACTGTCTCTTACACTCTGTTACTGTTTCTTACACTCTGCTACTGTCTCTAACACTCTGCTACTGTCTCTTTCACTCTGCTACTGTCTCTTACACTCTGCTACTATCTCTTACGCTCTGTTACTGTGTCTTACACTGTACTACACTCTCGTATACTCTGTTACTGTCTCTTACACTCTGTTACTGTCTCGTACACTCTCTTACTGTCTCTTACACTCTACTACACTCTCGTATACTCTGTTACTGTCTCTTACACTCTGTTACTGTCTCTTACACTCTGTTACTGTCTCTTACACTCTCTTACACTCTGCTGCTGTCTCTTACACTCTTTTACTGTCTCTTACACTCTGTTACTGTCTATTACACTCTCTTACACTCTCTTACACTCTCCTACACTCTTCTACTGTCTCTTACACCCCCTTACACTCTGTTACTGTCTCTTACACTCCCTTACACTCTGTTACACTCTCTTACATGCTGTTACACTCTCTTACACGCTGTTACACCCTCTTACACACTGTTACTGTCTCTTACACTCTCTTACACTCTGCTACTATCTCTTACACTCTGTTACTGTTTCTTACACTCTGCTACTGTCTCTTACACTCTGCTACTGTCTCTTTCACTCTGCTACTGTCTCTTACACTGTCTTACACTATGTTACACTCTCTTACACTCTGCTGCTGTCTCATATACTCTGTTACTGTCTCTTACACAGGTTTACGATGTCTACACGAAGAGATACCCAAAGACGTTCACAGTATACTGAGATCATTCGGGACCATGTGGTCCTAGAGGACGGTGTATGCCACGTGACTCTCTCTTACACTCTACTACACTCTACTAATGTCTCTTTCACTCTGCTACTGTCTCTTACACTCTGTTACTGTCTCTTACACTCTGTTACTGTCTCTTACACTCTGTTACAGTCTCTTACACTCTTCTACTGTATCTTACACTCTGCTATTGTCTCTTACACTCTGCAACTGTCTATAACACTCTCTTACACTCTGTTACTGTCTATTACACTCTGCTACTGTCTCTTACACTCTCTTACACTCTGCTACACTCTATTACACTCTGCTACACTCTATTACACTCTGATATTGTCTCTTACACTCTGCTACTGTCTATAACACTCTCTTACACTCTGTTACTGTCTATTACACTCTGCTTCTGTCTCTTACACTCTCTTACACTATGTTACACTCTGCTACAGTCTATTACACTCTGCTACTGTCTCTTACACTCTGTTACTGTCTCTTACACTGTGTTACACTCTCTTACACTCTGTAACTGTCTCTTACACTCTCTTACACTCTGTTACTGTCTCCTATACTCTGTTACTGTCTCCTATACTCTGTTACACTCTCTTACACTCTGCTGCTGTCTCTTACACTCTGTTACTGTCTCTTACACTCTGTTACTGTCTCTTACACTCTCTTACACTCTCTTACACTCTCCTACACTCTGCTACTGTCTCTTACACCCTCTTACACTCTGTTACTGTCTCTTACACTCTGTTACTGTCTCTTAAACTCTGCTACTGTCTATAACACTCTCTTACACTCTGTTACTGTCTATTACACTCTGCTACTGTCTCTTACACTCTCTTACACTCTCCTACACTCTGCTACTGTCTATAACACTCTCTTACACTCTGCTACTGTCTCTTACACTCTGCTATTGTCTCTTACACTCTGCTACTGTCTATAACACTCTCTTACACTCTGTTACTGTCTATTACACTCTGCTACTGTCTCTTACACTCTCTTACACTCTGCTGCTGTCTCTTACACTCTGTTACTGTCTCTTACACTCTGTTACTGTCTCTTACACTCTCTTACACTCTCTTACACTCTCTTACACTCTCCTACTGTCTCTTACACCCTCTTACACTCTGTTACTGTCTCTTACACTCTGTTACTGTCTCTTAAACTCTGCTACTGTCTATAACACTCTCGTACACTCTGTTACTGTCTATTACACTCTGCTACTGTCTCTTACACTCTCTTACACTGTTACACTCTGCTACAGTCTATTACACTCTGCTACTGTCTCTTACACTCTGCTATTGTCTCTTACACTCTCTTACACTCTGCTACTGTCTCTTACACCCTCTTACACTCTGTTACTGTCTCTTACACTCTCTTACACTCTGTTACACTCTCTTACACGCTGTTACACTCTGTTACACCCTCTTACACACTGTTACTGTCTCTTACACTCTCCTACACTCTGCTACTGTCTCTTACACTCTGTTACTGTTTCTTACACTCTGCTACTGTCTCTAACACTCTGCTACTGTCTCTTACACTCTGTTACTGTCTCTTACACTCCGTTACTGTCTCTTACACTCTCCTACACTCTGTTACTGTCTCTTACACTCTGTTACACTCTCTTACTGTCTCTTACACTCTGTTACACTCTCTTACACGCTGTTACACTCTCTTACACTCTGTTACTGTCTCTTACACTCTTACACTCTGCTACTGTCTCTTACACTCTGCTACTGTCTCTTACACTCTGCTACTCTCTCTTTCACTTTGCTTCTGTCTCTTACACACTGCTACTGTCTCTTACGCTGTGTTACTGTCTCTTACACTCTACTACACTCTCGTATACTCTGTTACTGTCTCTTACACTCTGTTACTGTCTCGTACACTCTGTTACTGTCTCGTACACTCTGTTACTGTCTCGTACACTCTGTTACTGTCTCTTACACTCTGTTACACTCTCTTACACTCTGTTACTGTCTCTTACACTCTTACACTCTGCTGCTGTCTCTTACACTCTGTTACTGTCTCTTACACTCTGTTACTGTATATTACACTCTGCTACTGTCTCTTACACTCTGCTATTGTCTCTTGCACTCTGCTACTGTCTATAACACTCTCTTACACTCTGTTACTGTCTATTACACTCTGCTATTGTCTCTTACACTCTCTTACACTCTGTTACACTCTGCTACAGTCTATTACACTCTGCTACTGTCTCTTACACTCTGCTATTGTCTCTTACACTCTGCTACTGTCTCTTACACTCTATTACACTCTGTTACTGTCTATTACACTCTGCTACTATCTCTTTCACTCTCTTACACTATGTTACACACTCTTACACTCTGCTGCTGTCTCTTACACTCTGTTACTGTCTCTTACACTCTGTTACTGTCTCTTACACTCTCTTACACTCTGTTACACTCTCTTACATGCTGTTACACTCTCTTACACTCTGTTACTGTCTATTACACTCTCTTACACTCTGCTACTGTCTCTTACTCTCTGCTACTGTCTCTTACACTCTGCTACTCTCTCTTTCACTCTGCTTCTGTCTCTTACACTCTGCTACTGTCTCTTACGCTCTGTTACTGTCTCTTACACTCTGTTACACTCTCTTACACTCTGCTGCTGTCTCTTACACTCTGTTACTGTCTCTTACACTCTGTTACTGTCTCTTACACTCTCTTACACTCTCCTACACTCTGCTACTGTCTCTTACACCCTCTTACACTCTGTTACTGTCTCTTACACTCTGTTACTGTCTCTTAAACTCTGCTACTGTCTATAACACTCTCTTACACTCTGTTAATGTCTATTACACTCTGCTACTGTCTCTTACACTCTCTTACACTGTTACACTCTGCTACAGTCTATTACACTCTGTTACTGTCTCTTACACTCTGCTATTGTCTCTTACACTCTGCTACTGTCTATAACACTCTCTTACACTCTGTTACTGTCTATTACACTCTGCTACTGTCTCTTACACTCTCTTACACTCTGCTGCTGTCTATTACACTCTGCTACTGTCTCTTACACTCTGCTATTGTCTCTTACACTCTGCTACTGTCTATAACACTCTCTTACACTCTGTTACTGTCTATTACACTCTGCTACAGTCTCTTACACTCTCTTACACTATGTTACACTCTGCTCCAGTCTATTACACTCTGCTATTGTCTCTTACACTCTGCTACTGTCTATAACACTCTTTTACACTCTGTTACTGTCTATTACACTCTGCTATTGTCTCTTACACTCTCTTACACTCTGTTACAGTCTATTACACTCTGCTACTGTCTCTTACACTCTGTTACACTCTGTTACAGTCTATTACACTCGGCTACTGTCTCTTACACTCTGCTATTGTCTCTTGCACTCTGCTACTGTCTATAACACTCTCTTACACTCTGTTACTGTCTATTACACTCTGCTATTGTCTCTTACACTCTCTTACACTCTGTTACAGTCTATTACACTCTGCTACTGTCTCTTACACTCTATTACACTCTGTTACTGTCTATTACACTCTGCTACTGTCTCTTACACTCTCTTACACTATGTTACACTCTCTTACACTCTGCTGCTGTCTCTTACACTCTGTTACTGTCTCTTACACTCCGTTACTGTCTCTTACACTCTCCTACACTCTGTTACTGTCTCTTACACTCTGTTACACTCTCTTACTGTCTCTTACACTCTGTTACACTCTCTTACACGCTGTTACACTCTCTTACACTCTGTTACTGTCTCTTACACTCTTACACTCTGCTACTGTCTCTTACACTCTGCTACTGTCTCTTACACTCTGCTACTCTCTCTTTCACTTTGCTTCTGTCTCTTACACACTGCTACTGTCTCTTACGCTCTGTTACTGTCTCTTACACTCTACTACACTCTCGTATACTCTGTTACTGTCTCTTACACTCTGTTACTGTCTCTTACACTCTGTTACTGTCTCGTACACTCTGTTACTGTCTCTTACACTCTGTTACACTCTCTTACTGTCTCTTACACTCTCTTACACTCTGCTGCTGTCTCTTACACTCTGTTACTGTCTCTTACACTCTGTTACTGTCTATTACACTCTCCTACACTCTCCTACACTCTTCTACTGTCTCTTACACCCCCTTACACTCTGTTACTGTCTCTTACACTCCCTTACACTCTGTTACACTCTCTTACATGCTGTTACACTCTCTTACACGCTGTTACACCCTCTTACACACTGTTACTGTCTCTTACACTCTCTTACACTCTGCTACTATCTCTTACACTCTGTTACTGTCTCTTACACTCTACTACTGTCTCTTTCACTCTGCTACTGTCTCTTACACTCTGCTACTATCTCTTACGCTCTGTTACTGTCTCTTACACTCTACTACACTCTCATACACTCTGTTACTGTCTCTTACACTATGTTACTGTCTCTTACACTCTGTTACTGTCTCTTACACTCTGCTATTGTCTCTTACACTCTGCTACTGTCTATAACACTGTCTTACACTCTGTTACTGTCTATTACACTCTGCTACTGTCTCTTACACTCTCTTACACTATGTTACACTCTCTTACACTCTGCTGCTGACTCTTACACTCTGTTACTGTCTCTGACACTCTCCTACACTCTTTTACTGTCTATTACACTCTGCTACTGTCTCTTTCACTCTCTTACACTATGTTACACTCTCTTACACTCTGCTGCTGTCTCTTACACTCTGTTACTGTCTCTTACACTCTGTTACTGTCTCTTACACTCTCCTACACTCTGTTACTGTCTCCTACACTCTCTTACACTCTGTTACACTCTCTTACACGCTGTTACACTCTATTACACTCTGTTAATTTCTCTTACACTCTCTTACACTCTGCTACTGTCTCTTACACTCTGCTACTCTCTCTTTCACTCTGTTTCTGTCTGTTACACTCTGCTTCTGTCTCTTATGCTCTGTTACTGTCTCTTATGCTCTGTTACTGTCTCTTACACTCTACTACACTCTCGTACACTCTTTTACTGTCTCTTACACTCTGTTACACTCTCTTACACTCTGTTACTGTCTCTTACACTCTGCTGCTGTCTCTTACACTCTGTTACTGTCTCTTACACTCTCTTACACTCTCCTACACTCTGCTACTGTCTCTTACACCCTCTTACACTCTTACTGTCTCTTACACTCTGTTACTGTCTCTTAAACTCTGCTACTGTCTATAACACTCTCTTACACTCTATTACTGTCTATTACACTCTGCTACTGTCTCTTACACTCTCTTACACTATTTTACACTCTGCTACAGTCTATTACACTCTGCTACTGTCTCTTACACTCTGCTATTGTCCCTTACACTCTGCTACTGTCTATAACACTATCTTACACTCTGCTACTGTCTCTTACACTCTGTTACTGTCTCTTACACTCTCCTACACTATGTTACTGTCTCTTACACTCTCTTACACTCTGTTACACTCTCTTACAATCTGTAACTGTCTCTTACACTCTCTTACACTCTGCTACTATCTATAACACTCTCTTACACTCTTACTGTCTATTACACTCTGCGACTGTCTCTTCAACTCTCTTACACTCTTCTGCTGTCTCTTACACTCTGTTACTGTCTCTTGCACTATGTTACACTCTCTTACACTCTGTAACTGTCTCTTACACTCTCTTACACTCTGTTACTGTCTCCTATACTCTGTTACTGTCTCCTATACTCTGTTACTGTCTCCTATACTCTGTTACACTCTCTTACACTCTGCTGCTGTCTCTTACACTCTGTTACTGTCTCTTACACTCTCTTACACTCTCTTACACTCTCTTACACTCTCCTACTGTCTCTTACACCCTCTTACACTCTGTTACTGTCTCTTACACTCTGTTACTGTCTCTTAAACTCTGCTACTGTCTATAACACTCTCGTACACTCTGTTACTGTCTATTACACTCTGCTACTGTCTCTTACACTCTCTTACACTATGTTACACTCTGCTACAGTCTATTACACTCTGCTACTGTCTCTTACACTCTGCTATTGTCTCTTACACTCTGCTACTGTCTCTTACACTCTGCTACTGTCTATAACACTCTCTTACACTCTGCTACTGTCTATTACACTCTGCTACTGTCTCTTACACTCTCTTACACTGTTACACTCTGCTACAGTCTATTACACTCTGCTACTGTCTCTTACACTCTGCTATTGTCTCTTACACTCTCTTACACTCTGCTACTGTCTCTTACACCCTCTTACACTCTGTTACTGTCTCTTACACTCTCTTACACTCTGTTACACTCTCTTACACGCTGTTACACTCTGTTACACCCTCTTACACACTGTTACTGTCTCTTACACTCTCCTACACTCTGCTACTGTCTCTTACACTCTGTTACTGTTTCTTACACTCTGCTACTGTCTCTAACACTCTGCTACTGTCTCTTACACTCTGTTACTGTCTCTTACACTCCGTTACTGTCTCTTACACTCTCCTACACTCTGTTACTGTCTCTTACACTCTGTTACACTCTCTTACTGTCTCTTACACTCTGTTACACTCTCTTACACGCTGTTACACTCTCTTACACTCTGTTACTGTCTCTTACACTCTTACACTCTGCTACTGTCTCTTACACTCTGCTACTGTCTCTTACACTCTGCTACTCTCTCTTTCACTTTGCTTCTGTCTCTTACACACTGCTACTGTCTCTTACGCTGTGTTACTGTCTCTTACACTCTACTACACTCTCGTATACTCTGTTACTGTCTCTTACACTCTGTTACTGTCTCGTACACTCTGTTACTGTCTCGTACAATCTGTTACTGTCTCTTACACTCTGTTACACTCTCTTACACTCTGTTACTGTCTCTTACACTCTTACACTCTGCTGCTGTCTCTTACACTCTGTTACTGTCTCTTACACTCTGTTACTGTATATTACACTCTGCTACTGTCTCTTACACTCTGCTATTGTCTCTTGCACTCTGCTACTGTCTATAACACTCTCTTACACTCTGTTACTGTCTATTACACTCTGCTATTGTCTCTTACACTCTCTTACACTCTGTTACACTCTGCTACTGTCTCTTACACTCTGCTATTGTCTCTTACACTCTGCTACTGTCTCTTACACTCTATTACACTCTGTTACTGTCTATTACACTCTGTTACTGTCTCTTACACTCTCTTACACTCTGTTACACTCTCTTACATGCTGTTACACTCTCTTACACTCTGTTACTGTCTATTACACTCTCTTACACTCTGCTACTGTTTCTTACTCTCTGCTACTGTCTCTTACACTCTGCTACTCTCTCTTTCACTCTGCTTCTGTCTCTTACACTCTGCTACTGTCTCTTACGCTATGTTACTGTCTCTTATACTCTGTTACACTCTCTTACACTCTGCTGCTGTCTCTTACACTCTGTTACTGTCTCTTACACTCTGTTACTGTCTCTTACACTCTCTTACACTCTCCTACACTCTGCTACTGTCTCTTACACCCTCTTACACTCTGTTACTGTCTCTTACACTCTGTTACTGTCTCTTAAACTCTGCTACTGTCTATAACACTCTCTTACACTCTGTTAATGTCTATTACACTCTGCTACTGTCTCTTACACTCTCTTACACTGTTACACTCTGCTACAGTCTATTACACTCTGCTACTGTCTCTTACACTCTGCTATTGTCTCTTACACTCTGCTACTGTCTATAACACTCTCTTATACTCTGTTACTGTCTATTACACTCTGCTACTGTCTCTTACACTCTCTTACACTCTGCTGCTGTCTATTACACTCTGCTACTGTCTCTTACACTCTGCTATTGTCTCTTACACTCTGCTACTGTCTATAACACTCTCTTACACTCTGTTACTGTCTATTACACTCTGCTACAGTCTCTTACACTCTCTTACACTATGTTACACTCTGCTCCAGTCTATTACACTCTGCTATTGTCTCTTACACTCTGCTACTGTCTATAACACTCTCTTACACTCTGTTACTGTCTATTACACTCTGCTATTGTCTCTTACACTCTCTTACACTCTGTTACAGTCTATTACACTCTGCTACTGTCTCTTACACTCTGTTACACTCTGTTACAGTCTATTACACTCGGCTACTGTCTCTTACACTCTGCTATTGTCTCTTGCACTCTGCTACTGTCTATAACACTCTCTTACACTCTGTTACTGTCTATTACACTCTGCTATTGTCTCTTACACTCTCTTACACTCTGTTACAGTCTATTACACTCTGCTACTGTCTCTTACACTCTATTACACTCTGTTACTGTCTATTACACTCTGCTACTGTCTCTTACACTCTCTTACACTATGTTACACTCTCTTACACTCTGCTGCTGTCTCTTACACTCTGTTACTGTCTCTTACACTCCGTTACTGTCTCTTACACTCTCCTACACTCTGTTACTGTCTCTTACACTCTGTTACACTCTCTTACTGTCTCTTACACTCTGTTACACTCTCTTACACGCTGTTACACTCTCTTACACTCTGTTACTGTCTCTTACACTCTTACACTCTGCTACTGTCTCTTACACTCTGCTACTGTCTCTTACACTCTGCTACTCTCTCTTTCACTTTGCTTCTGTCTCTTACACACTGCTACTGTCTCTTACGCTCTGTTACTGTCTCTTACACTCTACTACACTCTCGTATACTCTGTTACTGTCTCTTACACTCTGTTACTGTCTCTTACACTCTGTTACTGTCTCGTACACTCTGTTACTGTCTCTTACACTCTGTTACACTCTCTTACTGTCTCTTACACTCTCTTACACTCTGCTGCTGTCTCTTACACTCTGTTACTGTCTCTTACACTCTGTTACTGTCTATTACACTCTCCTACACTCTCCTACACTCTTCTACTGTCTCTTACACCCCCTTACACTCTGTTACTGTCTCTTACACTCCCTTACACTCTGTTACACTCTCTTACATGCTGTTACACTCTCTTACACGCTGTTACACCCTCTTACACACTGTTACTGTCTCTTACACTCTCTTACACTCTGCTACTATCTCTTACACTCTGTTACTGTCTCTTACACTCTGCTACTGTCTCTTTCACTCTGCTACTGTCTCTTACACTCTGCTACTATCTCTTACGCTCTGTTACTGTCTCTTACACTCTACTACACTCTCATACACTCTGTTACTGTCTCTTACACTATGTTACTGTCTCTTACACTCTGTTACTGTCTCTTACACTCTGCTATTGTATCTTACACTCTGCTACTGTCTATAACACTGTCTTACACTCTGTTACTGTCTATTACACTCTGCTACTGTCTCTTACACTCTCTTACACTATGTTACACTCTCTTACACTCTGCTGCTGACTCTTACACTCTGTTACTGTCTCTGACACTCTCCTACACTCTTTTACTGTCTATTACACTCTGCTACTGTCTCTTTCACTCTCTTACACTATGTTACACTCTCTTACACTCTGCTGCTGTCTCTTACACTCTGTTACTGTCTCTTACACTCTGTTACTGTCTCTTACACTCTCCTACACTCTGTTACTGTCTCCTACACTCTCTTACACTCTGTTACACTCTCTTACACGCTGTTACACTCTATTACACTCTGTTAATTTCTCTTACACTCTCTTACACTCTGCTACTGTCTCTTACACTCTGCTACTCTCTCTTTCACTCTGTTTCTGTCTGTTACACTCTGCTTCTGTCTCTTATGCTCTGTTACTGTCTCTTATGCTCTGTTACTGTCTCTTACACTCTACTACACTCTCGTACACTCTTTTACTGTCTCTTACACTCTGTTACACTCTCTTACACTCTGTTACTGTCTCTTACACTCTGCTGCTGTCTCTTACACTCTGTTACTGTCTCTTACACTCTCTTACACTCTCCTACACTCTGCTACTGTCTCTTACACCCTCTTACACTCTTACTGTCTCTTACACTCTGTTACTGTCTCTTAAACTCTGCTACTGTCTATAACACTCTCTTACACTCTATTACTGTCTATTACACTCTGCTACTGTCTCTTACACTCTCTTACACTATTTTACACTCTGCTACAGTCTATTACACTCTGCTACTGTCTCTTACACTCTGCTATTGTCCCTTACACTCTGCTACTGTCTATAACACTATCTTACACTCTGCTACTGTCTCTTACACTCTGTTACTGTCTCTTACACTCTCCTACACTATGTTACTGTCTCTTACACTCTCTTACACTCTGTTACACTCTCTTACAATCTGTAACTGTCTCTTACACTCTCTTACACTCTGCTACTATCTATAACACTCTCTTACACTCTGTTACTGTCTATTACACTCTGCTACTGTCTCTTACACTCTCTTACACTATGTTACACTCTGCTACAGTCTATTACACTCTGCTACTGTCTCTTACACTCTGCTATTGTCTCTTACACTCTGCTACTGTCTATAACACTCTCTTACACTCTGTTACTGTCTATTACACTCTGCTACTGTCTCTTACACTCTCTTACACTCTGCTGCTGTCTATTACACTCTGCTACTGTCTCTTACACTCTGCTATTGTCTCTTACACTCTGCTACTGTCTATAACACTCTCTTACACTCTGTTACTGTCTATTACACTCTGCTACAGTCTCTTACACTGTCTTACACTATGTTACACTCTGCTCCAGTCTATTACACTCTGCTATTGTCTCTTACACTCTGCTACTGTCTATAACACTCTCTTACACTCTTACTGTCTATTACACTCTGCGACTGTCTCTTCAACTCTCTTACACTCTTCTGCTGTCTCTTACACTCTGTTACTGTCTCTTGCACTATGTTACACTCTCTTACACTCTGTAACTGTCTCTTACACTCTCTTACACTCTGTTACTGTCTCCTATACTCTGTTACTGTCTCCTATACTCTGTTACTGTCTCCTATACTCTGTTACACTCTCTTACACTCTGCTGCTGTCTCTTACACTCTGTTACTGTCTCTTACACTCTCTTACACTCTCTTACACTCTCTTACACTCTCCTACTGTCTCTTACACCCTCTTACACTCTGTTACTGTCTCTTACACTCTGTTACTGTCTCTTAAACTCTGCTACTGTCTATAACACTCTCGTACACTCTGTTACTGTCTATTACACTCTGCTACTGTCTCTTACACTCTCTTACACTATGTTACACTCTGCTACAGTCTATTACACTCTGCTACTGTCTCTTACACTCTGCTATTGTCTCTTACACTCTGCTACTGTCTCTTACACTCTGCTACTGTCTATAACACTCTCTTACACTCTGCTACTGTCTATTACACTCTGCTACTGTCTCTTACACTCTCTTACACTGTTACACTCTGCTACAGTCTATTACACTCTGCTACTGTCTCTTACACTCTGCTATTGTCTCTTACACTCTCTTACACTCTGCTACTGTCTCTTACACCCTCTTACACTCTGTTACTGTCTCTTACACTCTCTTACACTCTGTTACACTCTCTTACACGCTGTTACACTCTGTTACACCCTCTTACACACTGTTACTGTCTCTTACACTCTCCTACACTCTGCTACTGTCTCTTACACTCTGTTACTGTTTCTTACACTCTGCTACTGTCTCTAACACTCTGCTACTGTCTCTTACACTCTGTTACTGTCTCTTACACTCCGTTACTGTCTCTTACACTCTCCTACACTCTGTTACTGTCTCTTACACTCTGTTACACTCTCTTACTGTCTCTTACACTCTGTTACACTCTCTTACACGCTGTTACACTCTCTTACACTCTGTTACTGTCTCTTACACTCTTACACTCTGCTACTGTCTCTTACACTCTGCTACTGTCTCTTACACTCTGCTACTCTCTCTTTCACTTTGCTTCTGTCTCTTACACACTGCTACTGTCTCTTACGCTGTGTTACTGTCTCTTACACTCTACTACACTCTCGTATACTCTGTTACTGTCTCTTACACTCTGTTACTGTCTCGTACACTCTGTTACTGTCTCGTACACTCTGTTACTGTCTCGTACACTCTGTTACTGTCTCTTACACTCTGTTACACTCTCTTACACTCTGTTACTGTCTCTTACACTCTTACACTCTGCTGCTGTCTCTTACACTCTGTTACTGTCTCTTACACTCTGTTACTGTATATTACACTCTGCTACTGTCTCTTACACTCTGCTATTGTCTCTTGCACTCTGCTACTGTCTATAACACTCTCTTACACTCTGTTACTGTCTATTACACTCTGCTATTGTCTCTTACACTCTCTTACACTCTGTTACACTCTGCTACTGTCTCTTACACTCTGCTATTGTCTCTTACACTCTGCTACTGTCTCTTACACTCTATTACACTCTGTTACTGTCTATTACACTCTGTTACTGTCTCTTACACTCTCTTACACTCTGTTACACTCTCTTACATGCTGTTACACTCTCTTACACTCTGTTACTGTCTATTACACTCTCTTACACTCTGCTACTGTTTCTTACTCTCTGCTACTGTCTCTTACACTCTGCTACTCTCTCTTTCACTCTGCTTCTGTCTCTTACACTCTGCTACTGTCTCTTACGCTATGTTACTGTCTCTTATACTCTGTTACACTCTCTTACACTCTGCTGCTGTCTCTTACACTCTGTTACTGTCTCTTACACTCTGTTACTGTCTCTTACACTCTCTTACACTCTCCTACACTCTGCTACTGTCTCTTACACCCTCTTACACTCTGTTACTGTCTCTTACACTCTGTTACTGTCTCTTAAACTCTGCTACTGTCTATAACACTCTCTTACACTCTGTTAATGTCTATTACACTCTGCTACTGTCTCTTACACTCTCTTACACTGTTACACTCTGCTACAGTCTATTACACTCTGCTACTGTCTCTTACACTCTGCTATTGTCTCTTACACTCTGCTACTGTCTATAACACTCTCTTATACTCTGTTACTGTCTATTACACTCTGCTACTGTCTCTTACACTCTCTTACACTCTGCTGCTGTCTATTACACTCTGCTACTGTCTCTTACACTCTGCTATTGTCTCTTACACTCTGCTACTGTCTATAACACTCTCTTACACTCTGTTACTGTCTATTACACTCTGCTACAGTCTCTTACACTCTCTTACACTATGTTACACTCTGCTCCAGTCTATTACACTCTGCTATTGTCTCTTACACTCTGCTACTGTCTATAACACTCTCTTACACTCTGTTACTGTCTATTACACTCTGCTATTGTCTCTTACACTCTCTTACACTCTGTTACAGTCTATTACACTCTGCTACTGTCTCTTACACTCTGTTACACTCTGTTACAGTCTATTACACTCGGCTACTGTCTCTTACACTCTGCTATTGTCTCTTGCACTCTGCTACTGTCTATAACACTCTCTTACACTCTGTTACTGTCTATTACACTCTGCTATTGTCTCTTACACTCTCTTACACTCTGTTACAGTCTATTACACTCTGCTACTGTCTCTTACACTCTATTACACTCTGTTACTGTCTATTACACTCTGCTACTGTCTCTTACACTCTCTTACACTATGTTACACTCTCTTACACTCTGCTGCTGTCTCTTACACTCTGTTACTGTCTCTTACACTCCGTTACTGTCTCTTACACTCTCCTACACTCTGTTACTGTCTCTTACACTCTGTTACACTCTCTTACTGTCTCTTACACTCTGTTACACTCTCTTACACGCTGTTACACTCTCTTACACTCTGTTACTGTCTCTTACACTCTTACACTCTGCTACTGTCTCTTACACTCTGCTACTGTCTCTTACACTCTGCTACTCTCTCTTTCACTTTGCTTCTGTCTCTTACACACTGCTACTGTCTCTTACGCTCTGTTACTGTCTCTTACACTCTACTACACTCTCGTATACTCTGTTACTGTCTCTTACACTCTGTTACTGTCTCTTACACTCTGTTACTGTCTCGTACACTCTGCTACTGTCTCTTACACTCTGTTACACTCTCTTACTGTCTCTTACACTCTCTTACACTCTGCTGCTGTCTCTTACACTCTGTTACTGTCTCTTACACTCTGTTACTGTCTATTACACTCTCCTACACTCTCCTACACTCTTCTACTGTCTCTTACACCCCCTTACACTCTGTTACTGTCTCTTACACTCCCTTACACTCTGTTACACTCTCTTACATGCTGTTACACTCTCTTACACGCTGTTACACCCTCTTACACACTGTTACTGTCTCTTACACTCTCTTACACTCTGCTACTATCTCTTACACTCTGTTACTGTCTCTTACACTCTGCTACTGTCTC
Source organism: Spea hammondii (assembly GCA_029215755.1). Classification (NCBI taxonomy): domain Eukaryota; kingdom Metazoa; phylum Chordata; class Amphibia; order Anura; family Pelobatidae; genus Spea; species Spea hammondii. Next base: position 31,875,451 of record JARDYJ010000012.1, on the reverse strand, counting down.
TTTCACTCTGCTACTGTCTCTTACACTCTGCTACTATCTCTTACGCTCTGTTACTGTCTCTTACACTCTACTACACTCTCATACACTCTGTTACTGTCTCTTACACTATGTTACTGTCTCTTACACTCTGTTACTGTCTCTTACACTCTGCTATTGTCTCTTACACTCTGCTACTGTCTATAACACTGTCTTACACTCTGTTACTGTCTATTACACTCTGCTACTGTCTCTTACACTCTCTTACACTATGTTACACTCTCTTACACTCTGCTGCTGACTCTTACACTCTGTTACTGTCTCTGACACTCTCCTACACTCTTTTACTGTCTATTACACTCTGCTACTGTCTCTTTCACTCTCTTACACTATGTTACACTCTCTTACACTCTGCTGCTGTCTCTTACACTCTGTTACTGTCTCTTACACTCTGTTACTGTCTCTTACACTCTCCTACACTCTGTTACTGTCTCCTACACTCTCTTACACTCTGTTACACTCTCTTACACGCTGTTACACTCTATTACACTCTGTTAATTTCTCTTACACTCTCTTACACTCTGCTACTGTCTCTTACACTCTGCTACTCTCTCTTTCACTCTGTTTCTGTCTCTTACACTCTGCTTCTGTCTCTTATGCTCTGTTACTGTCTCTTATGCTCTGTTACTGTCTCTTACACTCTACTACACTCTCGTACACTCTGTTACTGTCTCTTACACTCTGTTACACTCTCTTACACTCTGTTACTGTCTCTTACACTCTGCTGCTGTCTCTTACACTCTGTTACTGTCTCTTACACTCTCTTACACTCTCCTACACTCTGCTACTGTCTCTTACACCCTCTTACACTCTTACTGTCTCTTACACTCTGTTACTGTCTCTTAAACTCTGCTACTGTCTATAACACTCTCTTACACTCTATTACTGTCTATTACACTCTGCTACTGTCTCTTACACTCTCTTACACTATTTTACACTCTGCTACAGTCTATTACACTCTGCTACTGTCTCTTACACTCTGCTATTGTCCCTTACACTCTGCTACTGTCTATAACACTCTCTTACACTCTCTTACACTCTGCTACTGTCTCTTACACTCTGTTACTGTCTCTTACACTCTCCTACACTATGTTACTGTCTCTTACACTCTCTTACACTCTGTTACACTCTCTTACACTCTGTAACTGTCTCTTACACTCTCTTACACTCTGCTACTGTCTATAACACTCTCTTACACTCTGTTACTGTCTATTACACTCTGCTACTGTCTCTTACACTCTCTTACACTATGTTACACTCTGCTACAGTCTATTACACTCTGCTACTGTCTCTTACACTCTGCTATTGTCTCTTACACTCTGCTACTGTCTATAACACTCTCTTACACTCTGTTACTGTCTATTACACTCTGCTACTGTCTCTTACACTCTCTTACACTCTGCTGCTGTCTATTACACTCTGCTACTGTCTCTTACACTCTGCTATTGTCTCTTACACTCTGCTACTGTCTATAACACTCTCTTACACTCTGTTACTGTCTATTACACTCTGCTACAGTCTCTTACACTGTCTTACACTATGCTACACTCTGCTCCAGTCTATTACACTCTGCTATTGTCTCTTACACTCTGCTACTGTCTATAACACTCTCTTACACTCTGTTACTGTCTATTACACTCTGTGACTGTCTCTTCAACTCTCTTACACTCTTCTGCTGTCTCTTACACTCTGTTACTGTCTCTTACACTATGTTACACTCTCTTACACTCTGTAACTGTCTCTTACACTCTCTTACACTCTGTTACTGTCTCCTATACTCTGTTACTGTCTCCTATACTCTGTTACACTCTCTTACACTCTGCTGCTGTCTCTTACACTCTGTTACTGTCTCTTACACTCTGTTACTGTCTCTTACACTCTCTTACACTCTCTTACACTCTCTTACACTCTCCTACTGTCTCTTACACCCTCTTACACTCTGTTACTGTCTCTTAAACTCTGCTACTGTCTATAACACTCTCGTACACTCTGTTACTGTCTATTACACTCTGCTACTGTCTCTTACACTCTCTTACACTGTTACACTCTGCTACAGTCTATTACACTCTGCTACTGTCTCTTACACTCTGCTATTGTCTCTTACACTCTGCTACTGTCTATAACACTCTCTTACACTCTCTTACACTCTGCTACTGTCTCTTACACCCTCTTACACTCTGTTATTGTCTCTTACACTCTCTTACACTCTGTTACACTCTCTTACACGCTGTTACACTCTCTTACACGCTGTTACACCCTCTTACACACTGTTACTGTCTCTTACACTCTCTTACACTCTGCTACTGTCTCTTACACTCTGTTACTGTTTCTTACACTCTGCTACTGTCTCTAACACTCTGCTACTGTCTCTTTCACTCTGCTACTGTCTCTTACACTCTGCTACTATCTCTTACGCTCTGTTACTGTGTCTTACACTGTACTACACTCTCGTATACTCTGTTACTGTCTCTTACACTCTGTTACTGTCTCGTACACTCTCTTACTGTCTCTTACACTCTACTACACTCTCGTATACTCTGTTACTGTCTCTTACACTCTGTTACTGTCTCTTACACTCTGTTACTGTCTCTTACACTCTCTTACACTCTGCTGCTGTCTCTTACACTCTTTTACTGTCTCTTACACTCTGTTACTGTCTATTACACTCTCTTACACTCTCTTACACTCTCCTACACTCTTCTACTGTCTCTTACACCCCCTTACACTCTGTTACTGTCTCTTACACTCCCTTACACTCTGTTACACTCTCTTACATGCTGTTACACTCTCTTACACGCTGTTACACCCTCTTACACACTGTTACTGTCTCTTACACTCTCTTACACTCTGCTACTATCTCTTACACTCTGTTACTGTTTCTTACACTCTGCTACTGTCTCTTACACTCTGCTACTGTCTCTTTCACTCTGCTACTGTCTCTTACACTGTCTTACACTATGTTACACTCTCTTACACTCTGCTGCTGTCTCATATACTCTGTTACTGTCTCTTACACAGGTTTACGATGTCTACACGAAGAGATACCCAAAGACGTTCACAGTATACTGAGATCATTCGGGACCATGTGGTCCTAGAGGACGGTGTATGCCACGTGACTCTCTCTTACACTCTACTACACTCTACTAATGTCTCTTTCACTCTGCTACTGTCTCTTACACTCTGTTACTGTCTCTTACACTCTGTTACTGTCTCTTACACTCTGTTACAGTCTCTTACACTCTTCTACTGTATCTTACACTCTGCTATTGTCTCTTACACTCTGCAACTGTCTATAACACTCTCTTACACTCTGTTACTGTCTATTACACTCTGCTACTGTCTCTTACACTCTCTTACACTCTGCTACACTCTATTACACTCTGCTACACTCTATTACACTCTGATATTGTCTCTTACACTCTGCTACTGTCTATAACACTCTCTTACACTCTGTTACTGTCTATTACACTCTGCTTCTGTCTCTTACACTCTCTTACACTATGTTACACTCTGCTACAGTCTATTACACTCTGCTACTGTCTCTTACACTGTGTTACACTCTCTTACACTCTGTAACTGTCTCTTACACTCTCTTACACTCTGTTACTGTCTCCTATACTCTGTTACTGTCTCCTATACTCTGTTACACTCTCTTACACTCTGCTGCTGTCTCTTACACTCTGTTACTGTCTCTTACACTCTGTTACTGTCTCTTACACTCTCTTACACTCTCTTACACTCTCCTACACTCTGCTACTGTCTCTTACACCCTCTTACACTCTGTTACTGTCTCTTACACTCTGTTACTGTCTCTTAAACTCTGCTACTGTCTATAACACTCTCTTACACTCTGTTACTGTCTATTACACTCTGCTACTGTCTCTTACACTCTCTTACACTCTCCTACACTCTGCTACTGTCTATAACACTCTCTTACACTCTGCTACTGTCTCTTACACTCTGCTATTGTCTCTTACACTCTGCTACTGTCTATAACACTCTCTTACACTCTGTTACTGTCTATTACACTCTGCTACTGTCTCTTACACTCTCTTACACTCTGCTGCTGTCTCTTACACTCTGTTACTGTCTCTTACACTCTGTTACTGTCTCTTACACTCTCTTACACTCTCTTACACTCTCTTACACTCTCCTACTGTCTCTTACACCCTCTTACACTCTGTTACTGTCTCTTACACTCTGTTACTGTCTCTTAAACTCTGCTACTGTCTATAACACTCTCGTACACTCTGTTACTGTCTATTACACTCTGCTACTGTCTCTTACACTCTCTTACACTGTTACACTCTGCTACAGTCTATTACACTCTGCTACTGTCTCTTACACTCTGCTATTGTCTCTTACACTCTGCTACTGTCTATAACACTCTCTTACACTCTCTTACACTCTGCTACTGTCTCTTACACCCTCTTACACTCTGTTATTGTCTCTTACACTCTCTTACACTCTGTTACACTCTCTTACACGCTGTTACACTCTCTTACACGCTGTTACACCCTCTTACACACTGTTACTGTCTCTTACACTCTCTTACACTCTGCTACTGTCTCTTACACTCTGTTACTGTTTCTTACACTCTGCTACTGTCTCTAACACTCTGCTACTGTCTCTTTCACTCTGCTACTGTCTCTTACACTCTGCTACTATCTCTTACGCTCTGTTACTGTGTCTTACACTGTACTACACTCTCGTATACTCTGTTACTGTCTCTTACACTCTGTTACTGTCTCGTACACTCTCTTACTGTCTCTTACACTCTACTACACTCTCGTATACTCTGTTACTGTCTCTTACACTCTGTTACTGTCTCTTACACTCTGTTACTGTCTCTTACACTCTCTTACACTCTGCTGCTGTCTCTTACACTCTTTTACTGTCTCTTACACTCTGTTACTGTCTATTACACTCTCTTACACTCTCTTACACTCTCCTACACTCTTCTACTGTCTCTTACACCCCCTTACACTCTGTTACTGTCTCTTACACTCCCTTACACTCTGTTACACTCTCTTACATGCTGTTACACTCTCTTACACGCTGTTACACCCTCTTACACACTGTTACTGTCTCTTACACTCTCTTACACTCTGCTACTATCTCTTACACTCTGTTACTGTTTCTTACACTCTGCTACTGTCTCTTACACTCTGCTACTGTCTCTTTCACTCTGCTACTGTCTCTTACACTGTCTTACACTATGTTACACTCTCTTACACTCTGCTGCTGTCTCATATACTCTGTTACTGTCTCTTACACAGGTTTACGATGTCTACACGAAGAGATACCCAAAGACGTTCACAGTATACTGAGATCATTCGGGACCATGTGGTCCTAGAGGACGGTGTATGCCACGTGACTCTCTCTTACACTCTACTACACTCTACTAATGTCTCTTTCACTCTGCTACTGTCTCTTACACTCTGTTACTGTCTCTTACACTCTGTTACTGTCTCTTACACTCTGTTACAGTCTCTTACACTCTTCTACTGTATCTTACACTCTGCTATTGTCTCTTACACTCTGCAACTGTCTATAACACTCTCTTACACTCTGTTACTGTCTATTACACTCTGCTACTGTCTCTTACACTCTCTTACACTCTGCTACACTCTATTACACTCTGCTACACTCTATTACACTCTGATATTGTCTCTTACACTCTGCTACTGTCTATAACACTCTCTTACACTCTGTTACTGTCTATTACACTCTGCTTCTGTCTCTTACACTCTCTTACACTATGTTACACTCTGCTACAGTCTATTACACTCTGCTACTGTCTCTTACACTCTGTTACTGTCTCTTACACTGTGTTACACTCTCTTACACTCTGTAACAGTCTCTTACACTCTCTTACACTCTGTTACTGTCTCCTATACTCTGTTACTGTCTCCTATACTCTGTTACACTCTCTTACACTCTGCTGCTGTCTCTTACACTCTGTTACTGTCTCTTACACTCTGTTACTGTCTCTTACACTCTCTTACACTCTCTTACACTCTCCTACACTCTGCTACTGTCTCTTACACCCTCTTACACTCTGTTACTGTCTCTTACACTCTGTTACTGTCTCTTAAACTCTGCTACTGTCTATAACACTCTCTTACACTCTGTTACTGTCTATTACACTCTGCTACTGTCTCTTACACTCTCTTACACTCTCCTACACTCTGCTACTGTCTATAACACTCTCTTACACTCTGCTACTGTCTCTTACACTCTGCTATTGTCTCTTACACTCTGCTACTGTCTATAACACTCTCTTACACTCTGTTACTGTCTATTACACTCTGCTACTGTCTCTTACACTCTCTTACACTCTGCTGCTGTCTATTACACTCTGCTACTGTCTCTTACACTCTGCTATTGTCTATAACACTCTGCTACTGTCTATAACACTCTCTTACACTCTGTTACTGTCTATTACACTCTGCTACTGTCTCTCACACTCTCTTACACTCTGCTGCTGTCTCTTACACTCTGTTACTGTCTCTTACACTCTGTTACACTCTCTTACACTCTCTTACACTCTGTAACTGTCTCTTACACTCTCTTACACTCTGTTACTGTCTCATATACTCTGTTACACTTTCTTACACTCCACTACTGTCTCATATACTCTTTTACTGTCTCTTACACAGGTTTACGAGGTCTACGCGAAGAGATCCCCAAAGACGTTCACAGTATACTGAGATCATTCAGGACTATGTGATCCTAGAGGACGGTATATGCCATGTGACACTCTCTTACACTCTACTACACTCTACTACTGTCTCTTTCACTCTGCTACTGTCTCTTACACTCTGTTACTGTCTTTTACACTCTGTTACTGTCGCTTACACTCTGCTACTGTATCTTACACTCTGCTATTGTCTCTTACACTCTGCTACTGTCTATAACACTCTCTTACACTCTGTTACTGTCTATTACACTCTGCTACTGTCTCTTACACTCTCTTACACTATGTTACACTCTCTTACACTCTGCTGCTGACTCTTACACTCTGTTACTGTCTCTGACACTCTCCTACACTCTGTTACTGTCTATTACACTCTGCTACTGTCTCTTTCACTCTCTTACACTATGTTACACTCTCTTACACTCTGCTGCTGTCTTTTACACTCTGTTACTGTCTCTTACACTCTGTTACTGTCTCTTACACTCTGTTACTGTCTCTTACACTCTCCTACACTCTGTTACTGTCTCTTACACTCTCTTACACTCTGTTACACTCTCTTACACGCTGTTACACTCTCCTACACTCTGTTACTGTCTATTACACTCTGCTACTGTCTCTTTCACTCTCTTACACTATGTTACACTCTCTTACACTCTGCTGCTGTCTCTTACACTCTGTTACTGTCTCTTACACTCTGTTACTGTCTCTTACACTCTCTTACACTCTGTTACCGTCTCCTATACTCTGTTACTGTCTCCTATGCTCTGTCACACTCTCTTACACTCCGCTACTGTCTCATATACTCTTTTACTGTCTCTTACACAGGTTTACGATGTCTACGCGAAGAGATCCCCAAAGACGTTCACAGTATACTGAGATCATTCAGGACTATGTGATCCTAGAGGACGGTATATGCCATGTGACACTCTGGTACACTCTACTACACTCTACTACTGCCTCTTTCACTCTGCTACTGTCTCTTACACTCTGTTACTGTCTCTTACACTTTGCTACTGTATCTTACACTCTGCTATTGTCTCTTACACTCTGCTACTGTCTATAACACTCTCTTACACTCTGTTACTGTCTATTACACTCTGCTACTGTCTCTTTCACTCTCTTACACTATGTTACACTCTCTTACACTCTGCTGCTGTCTCTTACACTCTGTTACTGTCTCTTACACTCTGTTACTGTCTCTTACACTCTACTACACTCTGTTACTGTCTCTTACACTCTCTTACACTCTGTTACACTCTCTTACATGCTGTTACACTCTCTTACACTCTGTTACTGTCTCTTACACTCTCTTACACTCTGTTACTGTCTTTTACACTCTGTTACTGTCTCTTACACTCTGCTACTGTATCTTACACTCTGCTATTGTCTCTTACACTCTGCTACTGTCTATAACACTCTCTTACACACTGTTACTGTCTATTACACTCTGCTACTGTCTCTTACACTCTCTTACACTATGTTACACTCTCTTACACTCTGCTGCTGTCTCTTACACTCTGTTACTGTCTCTTACACTCTGTTACTGTCTCTTACACTCTGTTACTGTCTCTTACACTCTCCTACACTCTGTTACTGTCTCTTACACTCTCTTACACTCTGTTACACTCTCTTACACGCTGTTACACTCTCCTACACTCTGTTACTGTCTATTACACTCTGCTACTGTCTCTTTCACTCTCTTACACTATGTTACACTCTCTTACACTCTGCTGCTGTCTCTTACACTCTGTTACTGTCTCGTACACTCTGTTACTGTCTCTTACACTCTGTTACACTCTCTTACACTCTGTTACTGTCTCTTACACTCTTACACTCTGCTGCTGTCTCTTACACTCTGTTACTGTCTCTTACACTCTGTTACTGTCTATTACACTCTGCTACTGTCTCTTACACTCTGCTATTGTCTCTTGCACTCTGCTACTGTCTATAACACTCTCTTACACTCTGTTACTGTCTATTACACTCTGCTATTGTCTCTTACACTCTGTTACACTCTGCTACAGTCTATTACACTCTGCTACAGTCTATTACACTCTACTACTGTCTCTTACACTCTGCTATTGTCTCTTATACTCTGCTACTGTCTCTTACACTCTATTACACTCTGTTACTGTCTATTACACTCTGCTACTGTCTCTTACACTCTCTTACACTATGTTACACTCTCTTACACTCTGCTGCTGTCTCTTACACACTGTTACTGTCTCTTACACTCCGTTACTGTCTCTTACACTCTCCTACACTCGGTTACTGTCTCTTACACTCTGTTACACTCTCTTACTGTCTCTTACACTCTGTTACACTCTCTTACACGCTGTTACACTCTCTTACACTCTGTTACTGTCTCTTACACTCTCTTACACTCTGCTACTGTCTCTTACACTCTGCTACTGTCTCTTACACTCTGCTACTGTCTCTTACACTCTGCTACTCTCTCTTTCACTTTGCTTCTGTCTCTTACACACTGCTACTGTCTCTTACGCTCTGTTACTGTCTCTTACACTCTACTACACTCTCGTATACTCTGTTACTGTCTCTTACACTCTGTTACTGTCTCTTACACTCTGTTACTGTCTCGTACACTCTGTTACTGTCTCTTACACTCTGTTACACTCTCTTACACTCTGTTACTGTCTCTTACACTCTCTTACACTCTGCTGCTGTCTCTTACACTCTGTTACTGTCTCTTACACTCTGTTACTGTCTATTACACTCTCTTACACTCTCCTACACTCTCCTACACTCTTCTACTGTCTCTTACACCCCCTTACACTCTGTTACTGTCTCTTACACTCCCTTACACTCTGTTACACTCTCTTACATGCTGTTACACTCTCTTACACGCTGTTACACCCTCTTACACACTGTTACTGTCTCTTACACTCTCTTACACTCTGCTACTATCTCTTACACTCTGTTACTGTCTCTTACACTCTGCTACTGTCTCTTACACTCTACTACTGTCTCTTTCACTCTGCTACTGTCTCTTACACTCTGCTACTATCTCTTACGCTCTGTTACTGTCTCTTACACTCTACTACACTCTCATACACTCTGTTACTGTATCTTACACTCTGTTACTGTCTCTTACACTCTGTTACTGTCTCTTACACTCTGCTATTGTCTCTTACACTCTGCTACTGTCTATAACACTGTCTTACACTCTGTTACTGTCTATTACACTCTGCTACTGTCTCTTTCACTCTCTTACACTATGTTACACTCTCTTACACTCTGCTGCTGTCTCTTACACTCTGTTACTGTCTCTTACACTCTGTTACTGTCTCTTACACTCTCCTACACTCTGTTACTGTCTCCTACACTCTCTTACACTCTGTTACACTCTCTTACACGCTGTTACACTCTATTACACTCTGTTAATTTCTCTTACACTCTCTTACACTCTGCTACTGTCTCTTACACTCTGCTACTCTCTCTTTCACTCTGTTTCTGTCTCTTACACTCTGCTTCTGTCTCTTATGCTCTGTTACTGTCTCTTATGCTCTGTTACTGTCTCTTACACTCTACTACACTCTCGTACACTCTGTTACTGTCTCTTACACTCTGTTACACTCTCTTACACTCTGTTACTGTCTCTTACACTCTGCTGCTGTCTCTTACACTCTGTTACTGTCTCTTACACTCTCTTACACTCTCCTACACTCTGCTACTGTCTCTTACACCCTCTTACACTCTTACTGTCTCTTACACTCTGTTACTGTCTCTTAAACTCTGCTACTGTCTATAACACTCTCTTACACTCTATTACTGTCTATTACACTCTGCTACTGTCTCTTACACTCTCTTACACTATTTTACACTCTGCTACAGTCTATTACACTCTGCTACTGTCTCTTACACTCTGCTATTGTCCCTTACACTCTGCTACTGTCTATAACACTCTCTTACACTCTCTTACACTCTGCTACTGTCTCTTACACTCTGTTACTGTCTCTTACACTCTCCTACACTATGTTACTGTCTCTTACACTCTCTTACACTCTGTTACACTCTCTTACACTCTGTAACTGTCTCTTACACTCTCTTACACTCTGCTACTGTCTATAACACTCTCTTACACTCTGTTACTGTCTATTACACTCTGCTACTGTCTCTTACACTCTCTTACACTATGTTACACTCTGCTACAGTCTATTACACTCTGCTACTGTCTCTTACACTCTGCTATTGTCTCTTACACTCTGCTACTGTCTATAACACTCTCTTACACTCTGTTACTGTCTATTACACTCTGCTACTGTCTCTTACACTCTCTTACACTCTGCTGCTGTCTATTACACTCTGCTACTGTCTCTTACACTCTGCTATTGTCTCTTACACTCTGCTACTGTCTATAACACTCTCTTACACTCTGTTACTGTCTATTACACTCTGCTACAGTCTCTTACACTGTCTTACACTATGCTACACTCTGCTCCAGTCTATTACACTCTGCTATTGTCTCTTACACTCTGCTACTGTCTATAGCACTCTCTTACACTCTGTTACTGTCTATTACACTCTGCGACTGTCTCTTCAACTCTCTTACACTCTTCTGCTGTCTCTTACACTCTGTTACTGTCTCTTACACTATGTTACACTCTCTTACACTCTGTAACTGTCTCTTACACTCTCTTACACTCTGTTACTGTCTCCTATACTCTGTTACTGTCTCCTATACTCTGTTACACTCTCTTACACTCTGCTGCTGTCTCTTACACTCTGTTACTGTCTCTTACACTCTGTTACTGTCTCTTACACTCTCTTACACTCTCTTACACTCTCCTACTGTCTCTTACACCCTCTTACACTCTTACTGTCTCTTACACTCTGTTACTGTCTCTTAAACTCTGCTACTGTCTATAACACTCTCTTACACTCTATTACTGTCTATTACACTCTGCTACTGTCTCTTACACTCTCTTACACTATTTTACACTCTGCTACAGTCTATTACACTCTGCTACTGTCTCTTACACTCTGCTATTGTCCCTTACACTCTGCTACTGTCTATAACACTCTCTTACACTCTGCTACTGTCTATTACACTCTGTTACTGTCTCTTACACTCTCCTACACTATGTTACTGTCTCTTACACTCTCTTACACTCTGTTACACTCTCTTACACTCTGTAACTGTCTCTTACACTCTCTTACACTCTGCTACTGTCTATAACACTCTCTTACACTCTGTTACTGTCTATTACACTCTGCTACTGTCTCTTACACTCTCTTACACTATGTTACACTCTGCTACAGTCTATTACACTCTGCTACTGTCTCTTACACTCTGCTATTGTCTCTTACACTCTGCTACTGTCTATAACACTCTCTTACACTCTGTTACTGTCTATTACACTCTGCTACTGTCTCTTACACTCTCTTACACTCTGCTGCTGTCTATTACACTCTGCTACTGTCTCTTACACTCTGCTATTGTCTCTTACACTCTGCTACTGTCTATAACACTCTCTTACACTCTGTTACTGTCTATTACACTCTGCTACAGTCTCTTACACTGTCTTACACTATGCTACACTCTGCTCCAGTCTATTACACTCTGCTATTGTCTCTTACACTCTGCTACTGTCTATAACACTCTCTTACACTCTGTTACTGTCTATTACACTCTGCGACTGTCTCTTCAACTCTCTTACACTCTTCTGCTGTCTCTTACACTCTGTTACTGTCTCTTACACTATGTTACACTCTCTTACACTCTGTAACTGTCTCTTACACTCTCTTACACTCTGTTACTGTCTCCTATACTCTGTTACTGTCTCCTATACTCTGTTACACTCTCTTACACTCTGCTGCTGTCTCTTACACTCTGTTACTGTCTCTTACACTCTGTTACTGTCTCTTACACTCTCTTACACTCTCTTACACTCTCCTACTGTCTCTTACACCCTCTTACACTCTGTTACTGTCTCTTACACTCTGTTACTGTCTCTTAAACTCTGCTACTGTCTATAACACTCTCGTACACTCTGTTACTGTCTATTACACTCTGCTACTGTCTCTTACACTCTCTTACACTGTTACACTCTGCTACAGTCTATTCCACTCTGCTACTGTCTCTTACACTCTGCTATTGTCTCTTACACTCTGCTACTGTCTATAACACTCTCTTACACTCTCTTACACTCTGCTACTGTCTCTTACACCCTCTTACACTCTGTTATTGTCTCTTACACTCTCTTACACTCTGTTACACTCTCTTACACGCTGTTACACTCTCTTACACGCTGTTACACCCTCTTACACACTGTTACTGTCTCTTACACTCTCTTACACTCTGCTACTGTCTCTTACACTCTGTTACTGTTTCTTACACTCTGCTACTGTCTCTAACACTCTGCTACTGTCTCTTTCACTCTGCTACTGTCTCTTACACTCTGCTACTATCTCTTACGCTCTGTTACTGTGTCTTACACTGTACTACACTCTCGTATACTCTGTTACTGTCTCTTACACTCTGTTACTGTCTCGTACACTCTGTTACTGTCTCTTACACTCTACTACACTCTCGTATACTCTGTTACTGTCTCTTACACTCTGTTACTGTCTCTTACACTCTGTTACTGTCTCTTACACTCTCTTACACTCTGCTGCTGTCTCTTACACTCTTTTACTGTCTCTTACACTCTGTTACTGTCTATTACACTCTCTTACACTCTCTTACACTCTCCTACACTCTTCTACTGTCTCTTACACCCCCTTACACTCTGTTACTGTCTCTTACACTCCCTTACACTCTGTTACACTCTCTTACATGCTGTTACACTCTCTTACACGCTGTTACACCCTCTTACACACTGTTACTGTCTCTTACACTCTCTTACACTCTGCTACTATCTCTTACACTCTGTTACTGTTTCTTACACTCTGCTACTGTCTCTTACACTCTGCTACTGTCTCTTTCACTCTGCTACTGTCTCTTACACTGTCTTACACTATGTTACACTCTCTTACACTCTGCTGCTGTCTCATATACTCTGTTACTGTCTCTTACACAGGTTTACGATGTCTACGCGAAGAGATACCCAAAGACGTTCACAGTATACTGAGATCATTCGGGACCATGTGGTCCTAGAGGACGGTGTATGCCACGTGACTCTCTCTTACACTCTACTACACTCTACTAATGTCTCTTTCACTCTGCTACTGTCTCTTACACTCTGTTACTGTCTCTTACACTCTGTTACTGTCTCTTACACTCTGTTACAGTCTCTTACACTCTTCTACTGTATCTTACACTCTGCTATTGTCTCTTACACTCTGCAACTGTCTATAACACTCTCTTACACTCTGTTACTGTCTATTACACTCTGCTACTGTCTCTTACACTCTCTTACACTCTGCTACACTCTATTACACTCTGCTACACTCTATTACACTCTGATATTGTCTCTTACACTCTGCTACTGTCTATAACACTCTCTTACACTCTGTTACTGTCTATTACACTCTGCTACTGTCTCTTACACTCTCTTACACTATGTTACACTCTGCTACAGTCTATTACACTCTGCTACTGTCTCTTACACTCTGTTACTGTCTCTTACACTGTGTTACACTCTCTTACACTCTGTAACTGTCTCTTACACTCTCTTACACTCTGTTACTGTCTCCTATACTCTGTTACTGTCTCCTATACTCTGTTACACTCTCTTACACTCTGCTGCTGTCTCTTACACTCTGTTACTGTCTCTTACACTCTGTTACTGTCTCTTACACTCTCTTACACTCTCTTACACTCTCCTACACTCTGCTACTGTCTCTTACACCCTCTTACACTCTGTTACTGTCTCTTACACTCTGTTACTGTCTCTTAAACTCTGCTACTGTCTATAACACTCTCTTACACTCTGTTACTGTCTATTACACTCTGCTACTGTCTCTTACACTCTCTTACACTCTCCTACACTCTGCTACTGTCTATAACACTCTCTTACACTCTGCTACTGTCTCTTACACTCTGCTATTGTCTCTTACACTCTGCTACTGTCTATAACACTCTCTTACACTCTGTTACTGTCTATTACACTCTGCTACTGTCTCTTACACTCTCTTACACTCTGCTGCTGTCTATTACACTCTGCTACTGTCTCTTACACTCTGCTATTGTCTATAACACTCTGCTACTGTCTATAACACTCTCTTACACTCTGTTACTGTCTATTACACTCTGCTACTGTCTCTCACACTCTCTTACACTCTGCTGCTGTCTCTTACACTCTGTTACTGTCTCTTACACTCTGTTACACTCTCTTACACTCTCTTACACTCTGTAACTGTCTCTTACACTCTCTTACACTCTGTTACTGTCTCCTATACTCTGTTACACTTTCTTACACTCCACTACTGTCTCATATACTCTTTTACTGTCTCTTACACAGGTTTACGAGGTCTACGCGAAGAGATCCCCAAAGACGTTCACAGTATACTGAGATCATTCAGGACTATGTGATCCTAGAGGACGGTATATGCCATGTGACACTCTCTTACACTCTACTACACTCTACTACTGTCTCTTTCACTCTGCTACTGTCTCTTACACTCTGTTACTGTCTTTTACACTCTGTTACTGTCGCTTACACTCTGCTACTGTATCTTACACTCTGCTATTGTCTCTTACACTCTGCTACTGTCTATAACACTCTCTTACACTCTGTTACTGTCTATTACACTCTGCTACTGTCTCTTACACTCTCTTACACTATGTTACACTCTCTTACACTCTGCTGCTGACTCTTACACTCTGTTACTGTCTCTGACACTCTCCTACACTCTGTTACTGTCTATTACACTCTGCTACTGTCTCTTTCACTCTCTTACACTATGTTACACTCTCTTACACTCTGCTGCTGTCTTTTACACTCTGTTACTGTCTCTTACACTCTGTTACTGTCTCTTACACTCTGTTACTGTCTCTTACACTCTCCTACACTCTGTTACTGTCTCTTACACTCTCTTACACTCTGTTACACTCTCTTACACGCTGTTACACTCTCCTACACTCTGTTACTGTCTATTACACTCTGCTACTGTCTCTTTCACTCTCTTACACTATGTTACACTCTCTTACACTCTGCTGCTGTCTCTTACACTCTGTTACTGTCTCTTACACTCTGTTACTGTCTCTTACACTCTCTTACACTCTGTTACCGTCTCCTATACTCTGTTACTGTCTCCTATGCTCTGTCACACTCTCTTACACTCCGCTACTGTCTCATATACTCTTTTACTGTCTCTTACACAGGTTTACGATGTCTACGCGAAGAGATCCCCAAAGACGTTCACAGTATACTGAGATCATTCAGGACTATGTGATCCTAGAGGACGGTATATGCCATGTGACACTCTGGTACACTCTACTACACTCTACTACTGCCTCTTTCACTCTGCTACTGTCTCTTACACTCTGTTACTGTCTCTTACACTTTGCTACTGTATCTTACACTCTGCTATTGTCTCTTACACTCTGCTACTGTCTATAACACTCTCTTACACTCTGTTACTGTCTATTACACTCTGCTACTGTCTCTTTCACTCTCTTACACTATGTTACACTCTCTTACACTCTGCTGCTGTCTCTTACACTCTGTTACTGTCTCTTACACTCTGTTACTGTCTCTTACACTCTACTACACTCTGTTACTGTCTCTTACACTCTCTTACACTCTGTTACACTCTCTTACATGCTGTTACACTCTCTTACACTCTGTTACTGTCTCTTACACTCTCTTACACTCTGTTACTGTCTTTTACACTCTGTTACTGTCTCTTACACTCTGCTACTGTATCTTACACTCTGCTATTGTCTCTTACACTCTGCTACTGTCTATAACACTCTCTTACACACTGTTACTGTCTATTACACTCTGCTACTGTCTCTTACACTCTCTTACACTATGTTACACTCTCTTACACTCTGCTGCTGTCTCTTACACTCTGTTACTGTCTCTTACACTCTGTTACTGTCTCTTACACTCTGTTACTGTCTCTTACACTCTCCTACACTCTGTTACTGTCTCTTACACTCTCTTACACTCTGTTACACTCTCTTACACGCTGTTACACTCTCCTACACTCTGTTACTGTCTATTACACTCTGCTACTGTCTCTTTCACTCTCTTACACTATGTTACACTCTCTTACACTCTGCTGCTGTCTCTTACACTCTGTTACTGTCTCGTACACTCTGTTACTGTCTCTTACACTCTGTTACACTCTCTTACACTCTGTTACTGTCTCTTACACTCTTACACTCTGCTGCTGTCTCTTACACTCTGTTACTGTCTCTTACACTCTGTTACTGTCTATTACACTCTGCTACTGTCTCTTACACTCTGCTATTGTCTCTTGCACTCTGCTACTGTCTATAACACTCTCTTACACTCTGTTACTGTCTATTACACTCTGCTATTGTCTCTTACACTCTGTTACACTCTGCTACAGTCTATTACACTCTGCTACAGTCTATTACACTCTACTACTGTCTCTTACACTCTGCTATTGTCTCTTATACTCTGCTACTGTCTCTTACACTCTATTACACTCTGTTACTGTCTATTACACTCTGCTACTGTCTCTTACACTCTCTTACACTATGTTACACTCTCTTACACTCTGCTGCTGTCTCTTACACACTGTTACTGTCTCTTACACTCCGTTACTGTCTCTTACACTCTCCTACACTCGGTTACTGTCTCTTACACTCTGTTACACTCTCTTACTGTCTCTTACACTCTGTTACACTCTCTTACACGCTGTTACACTCTCTTACACTCTGTTACTGTCTCTTACACTCTCTTACACTCTGCTACTGTCTCTTACACTCTGCTACTGTCTCTTACACTCTGCTACTCTCTCTTTCACTTTGCTTCTGTCTCTTACACACTGCTACTGTCTCTTACGCTCTGTTACTGTCTCTTACACTCTACTACACTCTCGTATACTCTGTTACTGTCTCTTACACTCTGTTACTGTCTCTTACACTCTGTTACTGTCTCGTACACTCTGTTACTGTCTCTTACACTCTGTTACACTCTCTTACACTCTGTTACTGTCTCTTACACTCTCTTACACTCTGCTGCTGTCTCTTACACTCTGTTACTGTCTCTTACACTCTGTTACTGTCTATTACACTCTCTTACACTCTCCTACACTCTCCTACACTCTTCTACTGTCTCTTACACCCCCTTACACTCTGTTACTGTCTCTTACACTCCCTTACACTCTGTTACACTCTCTTACATGCTGTTACACTCTCTTACACGCTGTTACACCCTCTTACACACTGTTACTGTCTCTTACACTCTCTTACACTCTGCTACTATCTCTTACACTCTGTTACTGTCTCTTACACTCTGCTACTGTCTCTTACACTCTACTACTGTCTCTTTCACTCTGCTACTGTCTCTTACACTCTGCTACTATCTCTTACGCTCTGTTACTGTCTCTTACACTCTACTACACTCTCATACACTCTGTTACTGTATCTTACACTCTGTTACTGTCTCTTACACTCTGTTACTGTCTCTTACACTCTGCTATTGTCTCTTACACTCTGCTACTGTCTATAACACTGTCTTACACTCTGTTACTGTCTATTACACTCTGCTACTGTCTCTTTCACTCTCTTACACTATGTTACACTCTCTTACACTCTGCTGCTGTCTCTTACACTCTGTTACTGTCTCTTACACTCTGTTACTGTCTCTTACACTCTCCTACACTCTGTTACTGTCTCCTACACTCTCTTACACTCTGTTACACTCTCTTACACACTGTTACACTCTATTACACTCTGTTAATTTCTCTTACACTCTCTTACACTCTGCTACTGTCTCTTACACTCTGCTACTCTCTCTTTCACTCTGTTTCTGTCTCTTACACTCTGCTTCTGTCTCTTATGCTCTGTTACTGTCTCTTATGCTCTGTTACTGTCTCTTACACTCTACTACACTCTCGTACACTCTGTTACTGTCTCTTACACTCTGTTACACTCTCTTACACTCTGTTACTGTCTCTTACACTCTGCTGCTGTCTCTTACACTCTGTTACTGTCTCTTACACTCTCTTACACTCTCCTACACTCTGCTACTGTCTCTTACACCCTCTTACACTCTTACTGTCTCTTACACTCTGTTACTGTCTCTTAAACTCTGCTACTGTCTATAACACTCTCTTACACTCTGTTACACTCTCCTACACTCTGTTACTGTCTATTACACTCTGCTACTGTCTCTTTCACTCTCTTACACTATGTTACACTCTCTTACACTCTGCTGCTGTCTCTTACACTCTGTTACTGTCTCGTACACTCTGTTACTGTCTCTTACACTCTGTTACACTCTCTTACACTCTGTTACTGTCTCTTACACTCTTACACTCTGCTGCTGTCTCTTACACTCTGTTACTGTCTCTTACACTCTGTTACTGTCTATTACACTCTGCTACTGTCTCTTACACTCTGCTATTGTCTCTTGCACTCTGCTACTGTCTATAACACTCTCTTACACTCTGTTACTGTCTATTACACTCTGCTATTGTCTCTTACACTCTGTTACACTCTGCTACAGTCTATTACACTCTGCTACAGTCTATTACACTCTACTACTGTCTCTTACACTCTGCTATTGTCTCTTATACTCTGCTACTGTCTCTTACACTCTATTACACTCTGTTACTGTCTATTACACTCTGCTACTGTCTCTTACACTCTCTTACACTATGTTACACTCTCTTACACTCTGCTGCTGTCTCTTACACACTGTTACTGTCTCTTACACTCCGTTACTGTCTCTTACACTCTCCTACACTCGGTTACTGTCTCTTACACTCTGTTACACTCTCTTACTGTCTCTTACACTCTGTTACACTCTCTTACACGCTGTTACACTCTCTTACACTCTGTTACTGTCTCTTACACTCTCTTACACTCTGCTACTGTCTCTTACACTCTGCTACTGTCTCTTACACTCTGCTACTGTCTCTTACACTCTGCTACTCTCTCTTTCACTTTGCTTCTGTCTCTTACACACTGCTACTGTCTCTTACGCTCTGTTACTGTCTCTTACACTCTACTACACTCTCGTATACTCTGTTACTGTCTCTTACACTCTGTTACTGTCTCTTACACTCTGTTACTGTCTCGTACACTCTGTTACTGTCTCTTACACTCTGTTACACTCTCTTACACTCTGTTACTGTCTCTTACACTCTCTTACACTCTGCTGCTGTCTCTTACACTCTGTTACTGTCTCTTACACTCTGTTACTGTCTATTACACTCTCTTACACTCTCCTACACTCTCCTACACTCTTCTACTGTCTCTTACACCCCCTTACACTCTGTTACTGTCTCTTACACTCCCTTACACTCTGTTACACTCTCTTACATGCTGTTACACTCTCTTACACGCTGTTACACCCTCTTACACACTGTTACTGTCTCTTACACTCTCTTACACTCTGCTACTATCTCTTACACTCTGTTACTGTCTCTTACACTCTGCTACTGTCTCTTACACTCTACTACTGTCTCTTTCACTCTGCTACTGTCTCTTACACTCTGCTACTATCTCTTACGCTCTGTTACTGTCTCTTACACTCTACTACACTCTCATACACTCTGTTACTGTATCTTACACTCTGTTACTGTCTCTTACACTCTGTTACTGTCTCTTACACTCTGCTATTGTCTCTTACACTCTGCTACTGTCTATAACACTGTCTTACACTCTGTTACTGTCTATTACACTCTGCTACTGTCTCTTTCACTCTCTTACACTATGTTACACTCTCTTACACTCTGCTGCTGTCTCTTACACTCTGTTACTGTCTCTTACACTCTGTTACTGTCTCTTACACTCTCCTACACTCTGTTACTGTCTCCTACACTCTCTTACACTCTGTTACACTCTCTTACACACTGTTACACTCTATTACACTCTGTTAATTTCTCTTACACTCTCTTACACTCTGCTACTGTCTCTTACACTCTGCTACTCTCTCTTTCACTCTGTTTCTGTCTCTTACACTCTGCTTCTGTCTCTTATGCTCTGTTACTGTCTCTTATGCTCTGTTACTGTCTCTTACACTCTACTACACTCTCGTACACTCTGTTACTGTCTCTTACACTCTGTTACACTCTCTTACACTCTGTTACTGTCTCTTACACTCTGCTGCTGTCTCTTACACTCTGTTACTGTCTCTTACACTCTCTTACACTCTCCTACACTCTGCTACTGTCTCTTACACCCTCTTACACTCTTACTGTCTCTTACACTCTGTTACTGTCTCTTAAACTCTGCTACTGTCTATAACACTCTCTTACACTCTATTACTGTCTATTACACTCTGCTACTGTCTCTTACACTCTCTTACACTATTTTACACTCTGCTACAGTCTATTACACTCTGCTACTGTCTCTTACACTCTGCTATTGTCCCTTACACTCTGCTACTGTCTATAACACTCTCTTACACTCTCTTACACTCTGCTACTGTCTCTTACACTCTGTTACTGTCTCTTACACTCTCCTACACTATGTTACTGTCTCTTACACTCTCTTACACTCTGTTACACTCTCTTACACTCTGTAACTGTCTCTTACACTCTCTTACACTCTGCTACTGTCTATAACACTCTCTTACACTCTGTTACTGTCTATTACACTCTGCTACTGTCTCTTACACTCTCTTACACTATGTTACACTCTGCTACAGTCTATTACACTCTGCTACTGTCTCTTACACTCTGCTATTGTCTCTTACACTCTGCTACTGTCTATAACACTCTCTTACACTCTGTTACTGTCTATTACACTCTGCTACTGTCTCTTACACTCTCTTACACTCTGCTGCTGTCTATTACACTCTGCTACTGTCTCTTACACTCTGCTATTGTCTCTTACACTCTGCTACTGTCTATAACACTCTCTTACACTCTGTTACTGTCTATTACACTCTGCTACAGTCTCTTACACTGTCTTACACTATGCTACACTCTGCTCCAGTCTATTACACTCTGCTATTGTCTCTTACACTCTGCTACTGTCTATAACACTCTCTTACACTCTGTTACTGTCTATTACACTCTGCGACTGTCTCTTCAACTCTCTTACACTCTTCTGCTGTCTCTTACACTCTGTTACTGTCTCTTACACTATGTTACACTCTCTTACACTCTGTAACTGTCTCTTACACTCTCTTACACTCTGTTACTGTCTCCTATACTCTGTTACTGTCTCCTATACTCTGTTACACTCTCTTACACTCTGCTGCTGTCTCTTACACTCTGTTACTGTCTCTTACACTCTGTTACTGTCTCTTACACTCTCTTACACTCTCTTACACTCTCCTACACTCTGCTACTGTCTCTTACACCCTCTTACACTCTGATATTGTCTCTTACACTCTGTTACTGTCTCTTAAACTCTGCTACTGTCTATAACACTCTCTTACACTCTGTTACTGTCTATTATACTCTGCTACTGTCTCTTACACTCTCTTACACTATGTTACACTCTGCTACAGTCTATTACACTCTGCTACTGTCTCTTACACTCTGCTATTGTCTCTTACACTCTGCTACTGTCTATAACACTCTCTTACACTCTGTTACACTCTCTTACACGCTGTTACACTCTCCTACACTCTGTTACTGTCTATTACACTCTGCTACTGTCTCTTTCACTCTCTTACACTATGTTACACTCTCTTACACTCTGCTGCTGTCTCTTACACTCTGTTACTGTCTCGTACACTCTGTTACTGTCTCTTACACTCTGTTACACTCTCTTACACTCTGTTACTGTCTCTTACACTCTTACACTCTGCTGCTGTCTCTTACACTCTGTTACTTTCTCTTACACTCTGTTACTGTCTCTTACACTCTGTTACTGTCTCTTACACTCTCCTACACTCTGTTACTGTCTCTTACACTCTCTTACACTCTGTTACACTCTCTTACACGCTGTTACACTCTCCTACACTCTGTTACTGTCTATTACACTCTGCTACTGTCTCTTTCACTCTCTTACACTATGTTACACTCTCTTACACTCTGCTGCTGTCTCTTACACTCTGTTACTGTCTCTTACACTCTGTTACTGTCTCTTACACTCTCTTACACTCTGTTACCGTCTCCTATACTCTGTTACTGTCTCCTATGCTCTGTCACACTCTCTTACACTCCGCTACTATCTCATATACTCTTTTACTGTCTCTTACACAGGTCTACGATGTCTACGCGAAGAGATCCCCAAAGACGTTCACAGTATACTGAGATCATTCAGGACTATGTGATCCTAGAGGACGGTATATGCCATGTGACACTCTGGTACACTCTACTACACTCTACTACTGCCTCTTTCACTCTGCTACTGTCTCTTACACTCTGTTACTGTCTCTTACACTTTGCTACTGTATCTCTGCTATTGTCTCTTACACTCTGCTATTGTCTCTTACACTCTGCTACTGTCTATAACACTCTCTTACACTCTGCTACTGTCTCTTTCACTCTCTTACACTATGTTACACTCTCTTACACTCTGCTGCTGTCTCTTACACTCTGTTACTGTCTCTTACACTCTGTTACTGTCTCTTACACTCTACTACACTCTGTTACTGTCTCTTACACTCTCTTACACTCTGTTACACTCTCTTACATGCTGTTACACTCTCTTACACTCTGTTACTGTCTCTTACACTCTCTTACACTCTGCTACTGTCTCTTACACTCTGCTACTGTCTCTTACACTCTGCTACTCTCTCTTTCACTCTGCTTCTGTCTCTTACACTCTGCTACTGACTCTTACGCTCTGTTACTGTCTCTTACACTCTGTTACACTCTCTTACACTCGGCTGCTGTCTCTTACACTCTGTTACTGTCTCTTACACTCTTACTGTCTCTTACACTCTCTTACACTCTCCTACACTCTGCTACTGTCTCTTACACCCTCTTACACTCTGTTACTGTCTCTTACACTCTGTTACTGTCTCTTACACTCTCCTACACTATGTTACTGTCTCTTACACTCTCTTACACTCTGTTACACTCTCTTACACTCTGTAACTGTCTCTTACACTCTCTTACACTCTGCTACTGTCTATAACACTCTCTTACACTCTGTTACTGTCCATTACACTCTGCTACTGTCTCTTACACTCTCTTACACTATGTTACACTCTGCTACAGTCTATTACACTCTGCTACTGTCTCTTACACTCTGCTATTGTCTCTTACACTCTGATACTGTCTATAACACTCTCTTACACTCTGTTACTGTCTATTACACTCTGCTACTGTCTCTTACACTCTCTTACACTCTGCTGCTGTCTATTACACTCTGCTACTGTCTCTTACACTCTGCTATTGTCTATAACACTCTGCTACTGTCTATAACACTCTCTTACACTCTCTTACTGTCTATTACACTCCGCTACTGTCTCTTACACTCTCTTACACTCTGTTACACTCTGTTACAGTCTATTACACTCGGCTACTGTCTCTTACACTCTGCTATTGTCTCTTGCACTCTGCTACTGTCTATAACACTCTCTTACACTCTGTTACTGTCTATTACACTCTGCTATTGTCTCTTACACTATCTTACACTCTGTTACAGTCTATTACACTCTGCTACTGTCTCTTACACTCTATTACACTCTGTTACTGTCTATTACACTCTGCTACTGTCTCTTACACTCTCTTACACTATGTTACACTCTCTTACACTCTGCTGCTGTCTCTTACACTCTGTTACTGTCTCCTACACTCTCTTACACTCTGTTACACTCTCTTACACGCTGTTACACTCTACTACACTCTGTTAATTTCTCTTACACTCTCTTACACTCTGCTACTGTCTCTTACACTCTGCTACTCTCTCTTTCACTCTGTTTCTGTCTCTTACACTCTGCTTCTGTCTCTTATGCTCTGTTACTGTCTCTTATGCTCTGTTACTGTCTCTTACACTCTACTACACTCTCGTACACTCTTTTACTGTCTCTTAAACTCTGTTACACTCTCTTACACTCTGTTACACTCTCTTACACTCTCTTACACTCTGTAACTGTCTCTTACACTCTCTTACACTCTGTTACTGTCTCCTATACTCTGTTACACTTTCTTACACTCCACTACTGTCTCATATACTCTTTTACTGTCTCTTACACAGGTTTACGAGGTCTACGCGAAGAGATCCCCAAAGACGTTCACAGTATACTGAGATCATTCAGGACTATGTGATCCTAGAGGACGGTATATGCCATGTGACACTCTCTTACACTCTACTACACTCTACTACTGTCTCTTTCACTCTGCTACTGTCTCTTACACTCTGTTACTGTCTTTTACACTCTGTTACTGTATCTTACACTCTGCTATTGTCTCTTACACTCTGTTACTGTCTATTACACTCTGCTACTGTCTCTTACACTCTCTTACACTATGTTACACTCTCTTACACTCTGCTGCTGACTCTTACACTCTGTTACTGTCTCTGACACTCTCCTACACTCTGTTACTGTCTATTACACTCTGCTACTGTCTCTTTCACTCTCTTACACTATGTTACACTCTCTTACACTCTGCTGCTGTCTCTTACACTCTGTTACTGTCTCTTACACTCTGTTACTGTCTCTTACACTCTACTACACTCTGTTACTGTCTCTTACACTCTCTTACACTCTGTTACACTCTCTTACATGCTGTTACACTCTCTTACACTCTGTTACTGTCTCTTACACTCTCTTACACTCTGCTACTGTCTCTTACACTCTGCTACTCTCTCTTTCACTCTGCTTCTGTCTCTTACACTCTGCTACTGTCTCTTACGCTCTGTTACTGTCTCTTACACTCTGTTACACTCTCTTACACTCTGCTGCTGTCTCTTACACTCTGTTACTGTCTCTTACACTCTTACTGTCTCTTACACTCTCTTACACTCTCCTACACTCTGCTACTGTCTCTTACACCCTCTTACACTCTGTTACTGTCTCTTACACTCTGTTACTGTCTCTTACACTCTCCTACACTATGTTACTGTCTCTTACACTCTCTTACACTCTGTTACTGTATATTACACTCTGTAACTGTCTCTTACACTCTCTTACACTCTGCTACTGTCTATTACACTCTGCTACTGTCTCTTTCACTCTCTTACACTATGTTACACTCTCTTACACTCTGCTGCTGTCTCTTACACTCTGTTACTGTCTCTTACACTCTGTTACTGTCTCTTACACTCTACTACACTCTGTTACTGTCTCTTACACTCTCTTACACTCTGTTACACTCTCTTACATGCTGTTACACTCTCTTACACTCTGTTACTGTCTCTTACACTCTCTTACACTCTGCTACTGTCTCTTACACTCTGCTACTCTCTCTTTCACTCTGCTTCTGTCTCTTACACTCTGCTACTGTCTCTTACGCTCTGTTACTGTCTCTTACACTCTGTTACACTCTCTTACACTCTGCTGCTGTCTCTTACACTCTGTTACTGTCTCTTACACTCTTACTGTCTCTTACACTCTCTTACACTCTCCTACACTCTGCTACTGTCTCTTACACCCTCTTACACTCTGTTACTGTCTCTTACACTCTGTTACTGTCTCTTACACTCTGTTACTGTCTCTTACACTCTACTACACTCTGTTACTGTCTCTTACACTCTCTTACACTCTGTTACACTCTCTTACATGCTGTTACACTCTCTTACACTCTGTTACTGTCTCTTACACTCTCTTACACTCTGCTACTGTCTCTTACACTCTGCTACTGTCTCTTACACTCTGCTACTCTCTCTTTCACTCTGCTTCTGTCTCTTACACTCTGCTACTGTCTCTTACGCTCTGTTACTGTCTCTTACACTCTGTTACACTCTCTTACACTCTGCTGCTGTCTCTTACACTCTGTTACTGTCTCTTACACTCTTACTGTCTCTTACACTCTCTTACACTCTCCTACACTCTGCTACTGTCTCTTACACCCTCTTACACTCTGTTACTGTCTCTTACACTCTGTTACTGTCTCTTACACTCTCCTACACTATGTTACTGTCTCTTACACTCTCTTACACTCTGTTACACTCTCTTACACGCTGTTACACTCTCCTACACTCTGTTACTGTCTATTACACTCTGCTACTGTCTCTTTCACTCTCTTACACTATGTTACACTCTCTTACACTCTGCTGCTGTCTCTTACACTCTGTTACTGTCTCTTACACTCTGTTACTGTCTCTTACACTCTCTTACACTCTGTTACCGTCTCCTATACTCTGTTACTGTCTCCTATGCTCTGTCACACTCTCTTACACTCCGCTACTGTCTCATATACTCTTTTACTGTCTCTTACACAGGTTTACGATGTCTACGCGAAGAGATCCCCAAAGACGTTCACAGTATACTGAGATCATTCAGGACTATGTGATCCTAGAGGACGGTATATGCCATGTGACACTCTGGTACACTCTACTACACTCTACTACTGCCTCTTTCACTCTGCTACTGTCTCTTACACTCTGTTACTGTCTCTTACACTTTGCTACTGTATCTTACACTCTGCTATTGTCTCTTACACTCTGCTACTGTCTATAACACTCTCTTACACTCTGTTACTGTCTATTACACTCTGCTACTGTCTCTTTCACTCTCTTACACTATGTTACACTCTCTTACACTCTGCTGCTGTCTCTTACACTCTGTTACTGTCTCTTACACTCTGTTACTGTCTCTTACACTCTACTACACTCTGTTACTGTCTCTTACACTCTCTTACACTCTGTTACACTCTCTTACATGCTGTTACACTCTCTTACACTCTGTTACTGTCTCTTACACTCTCTTACACTCTGTTACTGTCTTTTACACTCTGTTACTGTCTCTTACACTCTGCTACTGTATCTTACACTCTGCTATTGTCTCTTACACTCTGCTACTGTCTATAACACTCTCTTACACACTGTTACTGTCTATTACACTCTGCTACTGTCTCTTACACTCTCTTACACTATGTTACACTCTCTTACACTCTGCTGCTGTCTCTTACACTCTGTTACTGTCTCTTACACTCTGTTACTGTCTCTTACACTCTGTTACTGTCTCTTACACTCTCCTACACTCTGTTACTGTCTCTTACACTCTCTTACACTCTGTTACACTCTCTTACACGCTGTTACACTCTCCTACACTCTGTTACTGTCTATTACACTCTGCTACTGTCTCTTTCACTCTCTTACACTATGTTACACTCTCTTACACTCTGCTGCTGTCTCTTACACTCTGTTACTGTCTCGTACACTCTGTTACTGTCTCTTACACTCTGTTACACTCTCTTACACTCTGTTACTGTCTCTTACACTCTTACACTCTGCTGCTGTCTCTTACACTCTGTTACTGTCTCTTACACTCTGTTACTGTCTATTACACTCTGCTACTGTCTCTTACACTCTGCTATTGTCTCTTGCACTCTGCTACTGTCTATAACACTCTCTTACACTCTGTTACTGTCTATTACACTCTGCTATTGTCTCTTACACTCTGTTACACTCTGCTACAGTCTATTACACTCTGCTACAGTCTATTACACTCTACTACTGTCTCTTACACTCTGCTATTGTCTCTTATACTCTGCTACTGTCTCTTACACTCTGTTACTGTCTATTACACTCTGCTACTGTCTCTTACACTCTCTTACACTATGTTACACTCTCTTACACTCTGCTGCTGTCTCTTACACACTGTTACTGTCTCTTACACTCCGTTACTGTCTCTTACACTCTCCTACACTCGGTTACTGTCTCTTACACTCTGTTACACTCTCTTACTGTCTCTTACACTCTGTTACACTCTCTTACACGCTGTTACACTCTCTTACACTCTGTTACTGTCTCTTACACTCTCTTACACTCTGCTACTGTCTCTTACACTCTGCTACTGTCTCTTACACTCTGCTACTGTCTCTTACACTCTGCTACTCTCTCTTTCACTTTGCTTCTGTCTCTTACACACTGCTACTGTCTCTTACGCTCTGTTACTGTCTCTTACACTCTACTACACTCTCGTATACTCTGTTACTGTCTCTTACACTCTGTTACTGTCTCTTACACTCTGTTACTGTCTCGTACACTCTGTTACTGTCTCTTACACTCTGTTACACTCTCTTACACTCTGTTACTGTCTCTTACACTCTCTTACACTCTGCTGCTGTCTCTTACACTCTGTTACTGTCTCTTACACTCTGTTACTGTCTATTACACTCTCTTACACTCTCCTACACTCTCCTACACTCTTCTACTGTCTCTTACACCCCCTTACACTCTGTTACTGTCTCTTACACTCCCTTACACTCTGTTACACTCTCTTACATGCTGTTACACTCTCTTACACGCTGTTACACCCTCTTACACACTGTTACTGTCTCTTACACTCTCTTACACTCTGCTACTATCTCTTACACTCTGTTACTGTCTCTTACACTCTGCTACTGTCTCTTACACTCTACTACTGTCTCTTTCACTCTGCTACTGTCTCTTACACTCTGCTACTATCTCTTACGCTCTGTTACTGTCTCTTACACTCTACTACACTCTCATACACTCTGTTACTGTATCTTACACTCTGTTACTGTCTCTTACACTCTGTTACTGTCTCTTACACTCTGCTATTGTCTCTTACACTCTGCTACTGTCTATAACACTGTCTTACACTCTGTTACTGTCTATTACACTCTGCTACTGTCTCTTTCACTCTCTTACACTATGTTACACTCTCTTACACTCTGCTGCTGTCTCTTACACTCTGTTACTGTCTCTTACACTCTGTTACTGTCTCTTACACTCTCCTACACTCTGTTACTGTCTCCTACACTCTCTTACACTCTGTTACACTCTCTTACACGCTGTTACACTCTATTACACTCTGTTAATTTCTCTTACACTCTCTTACACTCTGCTACTGTCTCTTACACTCTGCTACTCTCTCTTTCACTCTGTTTCTGTCTCTTACACTCTGCTTCTGTCTCTTATGCTCTGTTACTGTCTCTTATGCTCTGTTACTGTCTCTTACACTCTACTACACTCTCGTACACTCTGTTACTGTCTCTTACACTCTGTTACACTCTCTTACACTCTGTTACTGTCTCTTACACTCTGCTGCTGTCTCTTACACTCTGTTACTGTCTCTTACACTCTCTTACACTCTCCTACACTCTGCTACTGTCTCTTACACCCTCTTACACTCTTACTGTCTCTTACACTCTGTTACTGTCTCTTAAACTCTGCTACTGTCTATAACACTCTCTTACACTCTATTACTGTCTATTACACTCTGCTACTGTCTCTTACACTCTCTTACACTATTTTACACTCTGCTACAGTCTATTACACTCTGCTACTGTCTCTTACACTCTGCTATTGTCCCTTACACTCTGCTACTGTCTATAACACTCTCTTACACTCTCTTACACTCTGCTACTGTCTCTTACACTCTGTTACTGTCTCTTACACTCTCCTACACTATGTTACTGTCTCTTACACTCTCTTACACTCTGTTACACTCTCTTACACTCTGTAACTGTCTCTTACACTCTCTTACACTCTGCTACTGTCTATAACACTCTCTTACACTCTGTTACTGTCTATTACACTCTGCTACTGTCTCTTACACTCTCTTACACTATGTTACACTCTGCTACAGTCTATTACACTCTGCTACTGTCTCTTACACTCTGCTATTGTCTCTTACACTCTGCTACTGTCTATAACACTCTCTTACACTCTGTTACTGTCTATTACACTCTGCTACTGTCTCTTACACTCTCTTACACTCTGCTGCTGTCTATTACACTCTGCTACTGTCTCTTACACTCTGCTATTGTCTCTTACACTCTGCTACTGTCTATAACACTCTCTTACACTCTGTTACTGTCTATTACACTCTGCTACAGTCTCTTACACTGTCTTACACTATGCTACACTCTGCTCCAGTCTATTACACTCTGCTATTGTCTCTTACACTCTGCTACTGTCTATAACACTCTCTTACACTCTGTTACTGTCTATTACACTCTGCGACTGTCTCTTCAACTCTCTTACACTCTTCTGCTGTCTCTTACACTCTGTTACTGTCTCTTACACTATGTTACACTCTCTTACACTCTGTAACTGTCTCTTACACTCTCTTACACTCTGTTACTGTCTCCTATACTCTGTTACTGTCTCCTATACTCTGTTACATTCTCTTACACTCTGCTGCTGTCTCTTACACTCTGTTACTGTCTCTTACACTCTGTTACTACTCTTACACTCTCTTACACTCTCTTACACTCTCCTACTGTCTCTTACACCCTCTTACACTCTTACTGTCTCTTACACTCTGTTACTGTCTCTTAAACTCTGCTACTGTCTATAACACTCTCTTACACTCTATTACTGTCTATTACACTCTGCTACTGTCTCTTACACTCTCTTACACTCTCTTACACTCTGCTACTGTCTATAACACTCTCTTACACTCTGTTACTGTCTATTACACTCTGCTACTGTCTCTTACACTCTCTTACACTATGTTACACTCTGCTACAGTCTATTACACTCTGCTACTCTCTCTTACACTCTGCTATTGTCTCTTACACTCTGCTACTGTCTATAACACTCTCTTACACTCTGTTACTGTCTATTACACTCTGCTACTGTCTCTTACACTCTCTTACACTCTGCTGCTGTCTATTACACTCTGCTACTGTCTCTTACACTCTGCTATTGTCTCTTACACTCTGCTACTGTCTATAACACTCTCTTACACTCTGTTACTGTCTATTACACTCTGCTACAGTCTCTTACACTGTCTTACACTATGCTACACTCTGCTCCAGTCTATTACACTCTGCTATTGTCTCTTACACTCTGCTACTGTCTATAACACTCTCTTACACTCTGTTACTGTCTATTACACTCTGCGACTGTCTCTTCAACTCTCTTACACTCTTCTGCTGTCTCTTACACTCTGTTACTGTCTCTTACACTATGTTACACTCTATTACACTCTGTAACTGTCTCTTACACTCTCTTACACTCTGTTACTGTCTCCTATACTCTGTTACTGTCTCCTATACTCTGTTACACTCTCTTACACTCTGCTGCTGTCTCTTACACTCTGTTACTGTCTCTTACACTCTGTTACTGTCTCTTACACTCTCTTACACTCTCTTACACTCTCCTACTGTCTCTTACACCCTCTTACACTCTGTTACTGTCTCTTACACTCTGTTACTGTCTCTTAAACTCTGCTACTGTCTATAACACTCTCGTACACTCTGTTACTGTCTATTACACTCTGCTACTGTCTCTTACACTCTCTTACACTGTTACACTCTGCTACAGTCTATTACACTCTGCTACTGTCTCTTACACTCTGCTATTGTCTCTTACACTCTGCTACTGTCTATAACACTCTCTTACACTCTCTTACACTCTGCTACTGTCTCTTACACCCTCTTACACTCTGTTATTGTCTCTTACACTCTCTTACACTCTGTTACACTCTCTTACACGCTGTTACACTCTCTTACACGCTGTTACACCCTCTTACACACTGTTACTGTCTCTTACACTCTCTTACACTCTGCTACTGTCTCTTACACTCTGTTACTGTTTCTTACACTCTGCTACTGTCTCTAACACTCTGCTACTGTCTCTTTCACTCTGCTACTGTCTCTTACACTCTGCTACTATCTCTTACGCTCTGTTACTGTGTCTTACACTGTACTACACTCTCGTATACTCTGTTACTGTCTCTTACACTCTGTTACTGTCTCGTACACTCTGTTACTGTCTCTTACACTCTACTACACTCTCGTATACTCTGTTACTGTCTCTTACACTCTGTTACTGTCTCTTACACTCTGTTACTGTCTCTTACACTCTCTTACACTCTGCTGCTGTCTCTTACACTCTTTTACTGTCTATTACACTCTGTTACTGTCTATTACACTCTCTTACACTCTCCTACACTCTTCTACTGTCTCTTACACCCCCTTACACTCTGTTACTGTCTCTTACACTCCCTTACACTCTGTTACACTCTCTTACATGCTGTTACACTCTCTTACACGCTGTTACACCCTCTTACACACTGTTACTGTCTCTTACACTCTCTTACACTCTGCTACTATCTCTTACACTCTGTTACTGTTTCTTACACTCTGCTACTGTCTCTTACACTCTGCTACTGTCTCTTTCACTCTGCTACTGTCTCTTACACTGTCTTACACTATGTTACACTCTCTTACACTCTGCTGCTGTCTCATATACTCTGTTACTGTCTCTTACACAGGTTTACGATGTCTACGCGAAGAGATACCCAAAGACGTTCACAGTATACTGAGATCATTCGGGACCATGTGCTCCTAGAGGACGGTGTATGCCACGTGACTCTCTCTTACACTCTACTACACTCTACTAATGTCTCTTTCACTCTGCTACTGTCTCTTACACTCTGTTACTGTCTCTTACACTCTGTTACTGTCTCTTACACTCTGTTACAGTCTCTTACACTCTTCTACTGTATCTTACACTCTGCTATTGTCTCTTACACTCTGCAACTGTCTATAACACTCTCTTACACTCTGTTACTGTCTATTACACTCTGCTACTGTCTCTTACACTCTCTTACACTCTGCTACACTCTATTACACTCTGCTACACTCTATTACACTCTGATATTGTCTCTTACACTCTGCTACTGTCTATAACACTCTCTTACACTCTGTTACTGTCTATTACACTCTGCTACTGTCTCTTACACTCTCTTACACTATGTTACACTCTGCTACAGTCTATTACACTCTGCTACTGTCTCTTACACTCTGTTACTGTCTCTTACACTGTGTTACACTCTCTTACACTCTGTAACTGTCTCTTACACTCTCTTACACTCTGTTACTGTCTCCTATACTCTGTTACTGTCTCCTATACTCTGTTACACTCTCTTACACTCTGCTGCTGTCTCTTACACTCTGTTACTGTCTCTTACACTCTCTTACACTCTCTTACACTCTCCTACACTCTGCTACTGTCTCTTACACCCTCTTACACTCTGTTACTGTCTCTTACACTCTGTTACTGTCTCTTAAACTCTGCTACTGTCTATAACACTCTCTTACACTCTGTTACTGTCTATTACACTCTGCTACTGTCTCTTACACTCTCTTACACTCTCCTACACTCTGCTACTGTCTATAACACTCTCTTACACTCTGCTACTGTCTCTTACACTCTGCTATTGTCTCTTACACTCTGCTACTGTCTATAACACTCTCTTACACTCTGTTACTGTCTATTACACTCTGCTACTGTCTCTTACACTCTCTTACACTCTGCTGCTGTCTATTACACTCTGCTACTGTCTCTTACACTCTGCTATTGTCTATAACACTCTGCTACTGTCTATAACACTCTCTTACACTCTGTTACTGTCTATTACACTCTGCTACTGTCTCTCACACTCTCTTACACTCTGCTGCTGTCTCTTACACTCTGTTACTGTCTCTTACACTCTGTTACACTCTCTTACACTCTCTTACACTCTGTAACTGTCTCTTACACTCTCTTACACTCTGTTACTGTCTCCTATACTCTGTTACACTTTCTTACACTCCACTACTGTCTCATATACTCTTTTACTGTCTCTTACACAGGTTTACGAGGTCTACGCGAAGAGATCCCCAAAGACGTTCACAGTATACTGAGATCATTCAGGACTATGTGATCCTAGAGGACGGTATATGCCATGTGACACTCTCTTACACTCTACTACACTCTACTACTGTCTCTTTCACTCTGCTACTGTCTCTTACACTCTGTTACTGTCTTTTACACTCTGTTACTGTCGCTTACACTCTGCTACTGTATCTTACACTCTGCTATTGTCTCTTACACTCTGCTACTGTCTATAACACTCTCTTACACTCTGTTACTGTCTATTACACTCTGCTACTGTCTCTTACACTCTCTTACACTATGTTACACTCTCTTACACTCTGCTGCTGACTCTTACACTCTGTTACTGTCTCTGACACTCTCCTACACTCTGTTACTGTCTATTACACTCTGCTACTGTCTCTTTCACTCTCTTACACTATGTTACACTCTCTTACACTCTGCTGCTGTCTTTTACACTCTGTTACTGTCTCTTACACTCTGTTACTGTCTCTTACACTCTGTTACTGTCTCTTACACTCTCCTACACTCTGTTACTGTCTCTTACACTCTCTTACACTCTGTTACACTCTCTTACACGCTGTTACACTCTCCTACACTCTGTTACTGTCTATTACACTCTGCTACTGTCTCTTTCACTCTCTTACACTATGTTACACTCTCTTACACTCTGCTGCTGTCTCTTACACTCTGTTACTGTCTCTTACACTCTGTTACTGTCTCTTACACTCTCTTACACTCTGTTACCGTCTCCTATACTCTGTTACTGTCTCCTATGCTCTGTCACACTCTCTTACACTCCGCTACTGTCTCATATACTCTTTTACTGTCTCTTACACAGGTTTACGATGTCTACGCGAAGAGATCCCCAAAGACGTTCACAGTATACTGAGATCATTCAGGACTATGTGATCCTAGAGGACGGTATATGCCATGTGACACTCTGGTACACTCTACTACACTCTACTACTGCCTCTTTCACTCTGCTACTGTCTCTTACACTCTGTTACTGTCTCTTACACTTTGCTACTGTATCTTACACTCTGCTATTGTCTCTTACACTCTGCTACTGTCTATAACACTCTCTTACACTCTGTTACTGTCTATTACACTCTGCTACTGTCTCTTTCACTCTCTTACACTATGTTACACTCTCTTACACTCTGCTGCTGTCTCTTACACTCTGTTACTGTCTCTTACACTCTGTTACTGTCTCTTACACTCTACTACACTCTGTTACTGTCTCTTACACTCTCTTACACTCTGTTACACTCTCTTACATGCTGTTACACTCTCTTACACTCTGTTACTGTCTCTTACACTCTCTTACACTCTGTTACTGTCTTTTACACTCTGTTACTGTCTCTTACACTCTGCTACTGTATCTTACACTCTGCTATTGTCTCTTACACTCTGCTACTGTCTATAACACTCTCTTACACACTGTTACTGTCTATTACACTCTGCTACTGTCTCTTACACTCTCTTACACTATGTTACACTCTCTTACACTCTGCTGCTGTCTCTTACACTCTGTTACTGTCTCTTACACTCTGTTACTGTCTCTTACACTCTGTTACTGTCTCTTACACTCTCCTACACTCTGTTACTGTCTCTTACACTCTCTTACACTCTGTTACACTCTCTTACACGCTGTTACACTCTCCTACACTCTGTTACTGTCTATTACACTCTGCTACTGTCTCTTTCACTCTCTTACACTATGTTACACTCTCTTACACTCTGCTGCTGTCTCTTACACTCTGTTACTGTCTCGTACACTCTGTTACTGTCTCTTACACTCTGTTACACTCTCTTACACTCTGTTACTGTCTCTTACACTCTTACACTCTGCTGCTGTCTCTTACACTCTGTTACTGTCTCTTACACTCTGTTACTGTCTATTACACTCTGCTACTGTCTCTTACACTCTGCTATTGTCTCTTGCACTCTGCTACTGTCTATAACACTCTCTTACACTCTGTTACTGTCTATTACACTCTGCTATTGTCTCTTACACTCTGTTACACTCTGCTACAGTCTATTACACTCTGCTACAGTCTATTACACTCTACTACTGTCTCTTACACTCTGCTATTGTCTCTTATACTCTGCTACTGTCTCTTACACTCTATTACACTCTGTTACTGTCTATTACACTCTGCTACTGTCTCTTACACTCTCTTACACTATGTTACACTCTCTTACACTCTGCTGCTGTCTCTTACACACTGTTACTGTCTCTTACACTCCGTTACTGTCTCTTACACTCTCCTACACTCGGTTACTGTCTCTTACACTCTGTTACACTCTCTTACTGTCTCTTACACTCTGTTACACTCTCTTACACGCTGTTACACTCTCTTACACTCTGTTACTGTCTCTTACACTCTCTTACACTCTGCTACTGTCTCTTACACTCTGCTACTGTCTCTTACACTCTGCTACTGTCTCTTACACTCTGCTACTCTCTCTTTCACTTTGCTTCTGTCTCTTACACACTGCTACTGTCTCTTACGCTCTGTTACTGTCTCTTACACTCTACTACACTCTCGTATACTCTGTTACTGTCTCTTACACTCTGTTACTGTCTCTTACACTCTGTTACTGTCTCGTACACTCTGTTACTGTCTCTTACACTCTGTTACACTCTCTTACACTCTGTTACTGTCTCTTACACTCTCTTACACTCTGCTGCTGTCTCTTACACTCTGTTACTGTCTCTTACACTCTGTTACTGTCTATTACACTCTCTTACACTCTCCTACACTCTCCTACACTCTTCTACTGTCTCTTACACCCCCTTACACTCTGTTACTGTCTCTTACACTCCCTTACACTCTGTTACACTCTCTTACATGCTGTTACACTCTCTTACACGCTGTTACACCCTCTTACACACTGTTACTGTCTCTTACACTCTCTTACACTCTGCTACTATCTCTTACACTCTGTTACTGTCTCTTACACTCTGCTACTGTCTCTTACACTCTACTACTGTCTCTTTCACTCTGCTACTGTCTCTTACACTCTGCTACTATCTCTTACGCTCTGTTACTGTCTCTTACACTCTACTACACTCTCATACACTCTGTTACTGTATCTTACACTCTGTTACTGTCTCTTACACTCTGTTACTGTCTCTTACACTCTGCTATTGTCTCTTACACTCTGCTACTGTCTATAACACTGTCTTACACTCTGTTACTGTCTATTACACTCTGCTACTGTCTCTTTCACTCTCTTACACTATGTTACACTCTCTTACACTCTGCTGCTGTCTCTTACACTCTGTTACTGTCTCTTACACTCTGTTACTGTCTCTTACACTCTCCTACACTCTGTTACTGTCTCCTACACTCTCTTACACTCTGTTACACTCTCTTACACGCTGTTACACTCTATTACACTCTGTTAATTTCTCTTACACTCTCTTACACTCTGCTACTGTCTCTTACACTCTGCTACTCTCTCTTTCACTCTGTTTCTGTCTCTTACACTCTGCTTCTGTCTCTTATGCTCTGTTACTGTCTCTTATGCTCTGTTACTGTCTCTTACACTCTACTACACTCTCGTACACTCTGTTACTGTCTCTTACACTCTGTTACACTCTCTTACACTCTGTTACTGTCTCTTACACTCTGCTGCTGTCTCTTACACTCTGTTACTGTCTCTTACACTCTCTTACACTCTCCTACACTCTGCTACTGTCTCTTACACCCTCTTACACTCTTACTGTCTCTTACACTCTGTTACTGTCTCTTAAACTCTGCTACTGTCTATAACACTCTCTTACACTCTATTACTGTCTATTACACTCTGCTACTGTCTCTTACACTCTCTTACACTATTTTACACTCTGCTACAGTCTATTACACTCTGCTACTGTCTCTTACACTCTGCTATTGTCCCTTACACTCTGCTACTGTCTATAACACTCTCTTACACTCTCTTACACTCTGCTACTGTCTCTTACACTCTGTTACTGTCTCTTACACTCTCCTACACTATGTTACTGTCTCTTACACTCTCTTACACTCTGTTACACTCTCTTACACTCTGTAACTGTCTCTTACACTCTCTTACACTCTGCTACTGTCTATAACACTCTCTTACACTCTGTTACTGTCTATTACACTCTGCTACTGTCTCTTACACTCTCTTACACTATGTTACACTCTGCTACAGTCTATTACACTCTGCTACTGTCTCTTACACTCTGCTATTGTCTCTTACACTCTGCTACTGTCTATAACACTCTCTTACACTCTGTTACTGTCTATTACACTCTGCTACTGTCTCTTACACTCTCTTACACTCTGCTGCTGTCTATTACACTCTGCTACTGTCTCTTACACTCTGCTATTGTCTCTTACACTCTGCTACTGTCTATAACACTCTCTTACACTCTGTTACTGTCTATTACACTCTGCTACAGTCTCTTACACTGTCTTACACTATGCTACACTCTGCTCCAGTCTATTACACTCTGCTATTGTCTCTTACACTCTGCTACTGTCTATAGCACTCTCTTACACTCTGTTACTGTCTATTACACTCTGCGACTGTCTCTTCAACTCTCTTACACTCTTCTGCTGTCTCTTACACTCTGTTACTGTCTCTTACACTATGTTACACTCTCTTACACTCTGTAACTGTCTCTTACACTCTCTTACACTCTGTTACTGTCTCCTATACTCTGTTACTGTCTCCTATACTCTGTTACACTCTCTTACACTCTGCTGCTGTCTCTTACACTCTGTTACTGTCTCTTACACTCTGTTACTGTCTCTTACACTCTCTTACACTCTCTTACACTCTCCTACTGTCTCTTACACCCTCTTACACTCTTACTGTCTCTTACACTCTGTTACTGTCTCTTAAACTCTGCTACTGTCTATAACACTCTCTTACACTCTATTACTGTCTATTACACTCTGCTACTGTCTCTTACACTCTCTTACACTATTTTACACTCTGCTACAGTCTATTACACTCTGCTACTGTCTCTTACACTCTGCTATTGTCCCTTACACTCTGCTACTGTCTATAACACTCTCTTACACTCTCTTACACTCTGCTACTGTCTATTACACTCTGTTACTGTCTCTTACACTCTCCTACACTATGTTACTGTCTCTTACACTCTCTTACACTCTGTTACACTCTCTTACACTCTGTAACTGTCTCTTACACTCTCTTACACTCTGCTACTGTCTATAACACTCTCTTACACTCTGTTACTGTCTATTACACTCTGCTACTGTCTCTTACACTCTCTTACACTATGTTACACTCTGCTACAGTCTATTACACTCTGCTACTGTCTCTTACACTCTGCTATTGTCTCTTACACTCTGCTACTGTCTATAACACTCTCTTACACTCTGTTACTGTCTATTACACTCTGCTACTGTCTCTTACACTCTCTTACACTCTGCTGCTGTCTATTACACTCTGCTACTGTCTCTTACACTCTGCTATTGTCTCTTACACTCTGCTACTGTCTATAACACTCTCTTACACTCTGTTACTGTCTATTACACTCTGCTACAGTCTCTTACACTGTCTTACACTATGCTACACTCTGCTCCAGTCTATTACACTCTGCTATTGTCTCTTACACTCTGCTACTGTCTATAACACTCTCTTACACTCTGTTACTGTCTATTACACTCTGCGACTGTCTCTTCAACTCTCTTACACTCTTCTGCTGTCTCTTACACTCTGTTACTGTCTCTTACACTATGTTACACTCTCTTACACTCTGTAACTGTCTCTTACACTCTCTTACACTCTGTTACTGTCTCCTATACTCTGTTACTGTCTCCTATACTCTGTTACACTCTCTTACACTCTGCTGCTGTCTCTTACACTCTGTTACTGTCTCTTACACTCTGTTACTGTCTCTTACACTCTCTTACACTCTCTTACACTCTCCTACTGTCTCTTACACCCTCTTACACTCTGTTACTGTCTCTTACACTCTGTTACTGTCTCTTACACTCTTACTGTCTCTTACACTCTCTTACACTCTCCTACACTCTGCTACTGTCTCTTACACCCTCTTACACTCTGTTACTGTCTCTTACACTCTGTTACTGTCTCTTACACTCTCCTACACTATGTTACTGTCTCTTACACTCTCTTACACTCTGTTACTGTATATTACACTCTGTAACTGTCTCTTACACTCTCTTACACTCTGCTACTGTCTATTACACTCTGCTACTGTCTCTTTCACTCTCTTACACTATGTTACACTCTCTTACACTCTGCTGCTGTCTCTTACACTCTGTTACTGTCTCTTACACTCTGTTACTGTCTCTTACACTCTACTACACTCTGTTACTGTCTCTTACACTCTCTTACACTCTGTTACACTCTCTTACATGCTGTTACACTCTCTTACACTCTGTTACTGTCTCTTACACTCTCTTACACTCTGCTACTGTCTCTTACACTCTGCTACTCTCTCTTTCACTCTGCTTCTGTCTCTTACACTCTGCTACTGTCTCTTACGCTCTGTTACTGTCTCTTACACTCTGTTACACTCTCTTACACTCTGCTGCTGTCTCTTACACTCTGTTACTGTCTCTTACACTCTTACTGTCTCTTACACTCTCTTACACTCTCCTACACTCTGCTACTGTCTCTTACACCCTCTTACACTCTGTTACTGTCTCTTACACTCTGTTACTGTCTCTTACACTCTGTTACTGTCTCTTACACTCTACTACACTCTGTTACTGTCTCTTACACTCTCTTACACTCTGTTACACTCTCTTACATGCTGTTACACTCTCTTACACTCTGTTACTGTCTCTTACACTCTCTTACACTCTGCTACTGTCTCTTACACTCTGCTACTGTCTCTTACACTCTGCTACTCTCTCTTTCACTCTGCTTCTGTCTCTTACACTCTGCTACTGTCTCTTACGCTCTGTTACTGTCTCTTACACTCTGTTACACTCTCTTACACTCTGCTGCTGTCTCTTACACTCTGTTACTGTCTCTTACACTCTTACTGTCTCTTACACTCTCTTACACTCTCCTACACTCTGCTACTGTCTCTTACACCCTCTTACACTCTGTTACTGTCTCTTACACTCTGTTACTGTCTCTTACACTCTCCTACACTATGTTACTGTCTCTTACACTCTCTTACACTCTGTTACACTCTCTTACACGCTGTTACACTCTCCTACACTCTGTTACTGTCTATTACACTCTGCTACTGT
The DNA here is from genome assembly GCA_029215755.1 of Spea hammondii. Classification (NCBI taxonomy): domain Eukaryota; kingdom Metazoa; phylum Chordata; class Amphibia; order Anura; family Pelobatidae; genus Spea; species Spea hammondii. Next base: position 31,833,714 of record JARDYJ010000012.1, on the reverse strand, counting down.
CTCTTTCACTCTCTTACACTATGTTACACTCTCTTACACTCTGCTGCTGTCTCTTACACTCTGTTACTGTCTCTTACACTCTGTTACTGTCTCTTACACTCTCTTACACTCTGTTACCGTCTCCTATACTCTGTTACTGTCTCCTATGCTCTGTCACACTCTCTTACACTCCGCTACTGTCTCATATACTCTTTTACTGTCTCTTACACAGGTTTACGATGTCTACGCGAAGAGATCCCCAAAGACGTTCACAGTATACTGAGATCATTCAGGACTATGTGATCCTAGAGGACGGTATATGCCATGTGACACTCTGGTACACTCTACTACACTCTACTACTGCCTCTTTCACTCTGCTACTGTCTCTTACACTCTGTTACTGTCTCTTACACTTTGCTACTGTATCTTACACTCTGCTATTGTCTCTTACACTCTGCTACTGTCTATAACACTCTCTTACACTCTGTTACTGTCTATTACACTCTGCTACTGTCTCTTTCACTCTCTTACACTATGTTACACTCTCTTACACTCTGCTGCTGTCTCTTACACTCTGTTACTGTCTCTTACACTCTGTTACTGTCTCTTACACTCTACTACACTCTGTTACTGTCTCTTACACTCTCTTACACTCTGTTACACTCTCTTACATGCTGTTACACTCTCTTACACTCTGTTACTGTCTCTTACACTCTCTTACACTCTGTTACTGTCTTTTACACTCTGTTACTGTCTCTTACACTCTGCTACTGTATCTTACACTCTGCTATTGTCTCTTACACTCTGCTACTGTCTATAACACTCTCTTACACACTGTTACTGTCTATTACACTCTGCTACTGTCTCTTACACTCTCTTACACTATGTTACACTCTCTTACACTCTGCTGCTGTCTCTTACACTCTGTTACTGTCTCTTACACTCTGTTACTGTCTCTTACACTCTGTTACTGTCTCTTACACTCTCCTACACTCTGTTACTGTCTCTTACACTCTCTTACACTCTGTTACACTCTCTTACACGCTGTTACACTCTCCTACACTCTGTTACTGTCTATTACACTCTGCTACTGTCTCTTTCACTCTCTTACACTATGTTACACTCTCTTACACTCTGCTGCTGTCTCTTACACTCTGTTACTGTCTCGTACACTCTGTTACTGTCTCTTACACTCTGTTACACTCTCTTACACTCTGTTACTGTCTCTTACACTCTTACACTCTGCTGCTGTCTCTTACACTCTGTTACTGTCTCTTACACTCTGTTACTGTCTATTACACTCTGCTACTGTCTCTTACACTCTGCTATTGTCTCTTGCACTCTGCTACTGTCTATAACACTCTCTTACACTCTGTTACTGTCTATTACACTCTGCTATTGTCTCTTACACTCTGTTACACTCTGCTACAGTCTATTACACTCTGCTACAGTCTATTACACTCTACTACTGTCTCTTACACTCTGCTATTGTCTCTTATACTCTGCTACTGTCTCTTACACTCTGTTACTGTCTATTACACTCTGCTACTGTCTCTTACACTCTCTTACACTATGTTACACTCTCTTACACTCTGCTGCTGTCTCTTACACACTGTTACTGTCTCTTACACTCCGTTACTGTCTCTTACACTCTCCTACACTCGGTTACTGTCTCTTACACTCTGTTACACTCTCTTACTGTCTCTTACACTCTGTTACACTCTCTTACACGCTGTTACACTCTCTTACACTCTGTTACTGTCTCTTACACTCTCTTACACTCTGCTACTGTCTCTTACACTCTGCTACTGTCTCTTACACTCTGCTACTGTCTCTTACACTCTGCTACTCTCTCTTTCACTTTGCTTCTGTCTCTTACACACTGCTACTGTCTCTTACGCTCTGTTACTGTCTCTTACACTCTACTACACTCTCGTATACTCTGTTACTGTCTCTTACACTCTGTTACTGTCTCTTACACTCTGTTACTGTCTCGTACACTCTGTTACTGTCTCTTACACTCTGTTACACTCTCTTACACTCTGTTACTGTCTCTTACACTCTCTTACACTCTGCTGCTGTCTCTTACACTCTGTTACTGTCTCTTACACTCTGTTACTGTCTATTACACTCTCTTACACTCTCCTACACTCTCCTACACTCTTCTACTGTCTCTTACACCCCCTTACACTCTGTTACTGTCTCTTACACTCCCTTACACTCTGTTACACTCTCTTACATGCTGTTACACTCTCTTACACGCTGTTACACCCTCTTACACACTGTTACTGTCTCTTACACTCTCTTACACTCTGCTACTATCTCTTACACTCTGTTACTGTCTCTTACACTCTGCTACTGTCTCTTACACTCTACTACTGTCTCTTTCACTCTGCTACTGTCTCTTACACTCTGCTACTATCTCTTACGCTCTGTTACTGTCTCTTACACTCTACTACACTCTCATACACTCTGTTACTGTATCTTACACTCTGTTACTGTCTCTTACACTCTGTTACTGTCTCTTACACTCTGCTATTGTCTCTTACACTCTGCTACTGTCTATAACACTGTCTTACACTCTGTTACTGTCTATTACACTCTGCTACTGTCTCTTTCACTCTCTTACACTATGTTACACTCTCTTACACTCTGCTGCTGTCTCTTACACTCTGTTACTGTCTCTTACACTCTGTTACTGTCTCTTACACTCTCCTACACTCTGTTACTGTCTCCTACACTCTCTTACACTCTGTTACACTCTCTTACACGCTGTTACACTCTATTACACTCTGTTAATTTCTCTTACACTCTCTTACACTCTGCTACTGTCTCTTACACTCTGCTACTCTCTCTTTCACTCTGTTTCTGTCTCTTACACTCTGCTTCTGTCTCTTATGCTCTGTTACTGTCTCTTATGCTCTGTTACTGTCTCTTACACTCTACTACACTCTCGTACACTCTGTTACTGTCTCTTACACTCTGTTACACTCTCTTACACTCTGTTACTGTCTCTTACACTCTGCTGCTGTCTCTTACACTCTGTTACTGTCTCTTACACTCTCTTACACTCTCCTACACTCTGCTACTGTCTCTTACACCCTCTTACACTCTTACTGTCTCTTACACTCTGTTACTGTCTCTTAAACTCTGCTACTGTCTATAACACTCTCTTACACTCTATTACTGTCTATTACACTCTGCTACTGTCTCTTACACTCTCTTACACTATTTTACACTCTGCTACAGTCTATTACACTCTGCTACTGTCTCTTACACTCTGCTATTGTCCCTTACACTCTGCTACTGTCTATAACACTCTCTTACACTCTCTTACACTCTGCTACTGTCTCTTACACTCTGTTACTGTCTCTTACACTCTCCTACACTATGTTACTGTCTCTTACACTCTCTTACACTCTGTTACACTCTCTTACACTCTGTAACTGTCTCTTACACTCTCTTACACTCTGCTACTGTCTATAACACTCTCTTACACTCTGTTACTGTCTATTACACTCTGCTACTGTCTCTTACACTCTCTTACACTATGTTACACTCTGCTACAGTCTATTACACTCTGCTACTGTCTCTTACACTCTGCTATTGTCTCTTACACTCTGCTACTGTCTATAACACTCTCTTACACTCTGTTACTGTCTATTACACTCTGCTACTGTCTCTTACACTCTCTTACACTCTGCTGCTGTCTATTACACTCTGCTACTGTCTCTTACACTCTGCTATTGTCTCTTACACTCTGCTACTGTCTATAACACTCTCTTACACTCTGTTACTGTCTATTACACTCTGCTACAGTCTCTTACACTGTCTTACACTATGCTACACTCTGCTCCAGTCTATTACACTCTGCTATTGTCTCTTACACTCTGCTACTGTCTATAACACTCTCTTACACTCTGTTACTGTCTATTACACTCTGCGACTGTCTCTTCAACTCTCTTACACTCTTCTGCTGTCTCTTACACTCTGTTACTGTCTCTTACACTATGTTACACTCTCTTACACTCTGTAACTGTCTCTTACACTCTCTTACACTCTGTTACTGTCTCCTATACTCTGTTACTGTCTCCTATACTCTGTTACATTCTCTTACACTCTGCTGCTGTCTCTTACACTCTGTTACTGTCTCTTACACTCTGTTACTACTCTTACACTCTCTTACACTCTCTTACACTCTCCTACTGTCTCTTACACCCTCTTACACTCTTACTGTCTCTTACACTCTGTTACTGTCTCTTAAACTCTGCTACTGTCTATAACACTCTCTTACACTCTATTACTGTCTATTACACTCTGCTACTGTCTCTTACACTCTCTTACACTCTCTTACACTCTGCTACTGTCTATAACACTCTCTTACACTCTGTTACTGTCTATTACACTCTGCTACTGTCTCTTACACTCTCTTACACTATGTTACACTCTGCTACAGTCTATTACACTCTGCTACTCTCTCTTACACTCTGCTATTGTCTCTTACACTCTGCTACTGTCTATAACACTCTCTTACACTCTGTTACTGTCTATTACACTCTGCTACTGTCTCTTACACTCTCTTACACTCTGCTGCTGTCTATTACACTCTGCTACTGTCTCTTACACTCTGCTATTGTCTCTTACACTCTGCTACTGTCTATAACACTCTCTTACACTCTGTTACTGTCTATTACACTCTGCTACAGTCTCTTACACTGTCTTACACTATGCTACACTCTGCTCCAGTCTATTACACTCTGCTATTGTCTCTTACACTCTGCTACTGTCTATAACACTCTCTTACACTCTGTTACTGTCTATTACACTCTGCGACTGTCTCTTCAACTCTCTTACACTCTTCTGCTGTCTCTTACACTCTGTTACTGTCTCTTACACTATGTTACACTCTATTACACTCTGTAACTGTCTCTTACACTCTCTTACACTCTGTTACTGTCTCCTATACTCTGTTACTGTCTCCTATACTCTGTTACACTCTCTTACACTCTGCTGCTGTCTCTTACACTCTGTTACTGTCTCTTACACTCTGTTACTGTCTCTTACACTCTCTTACACTCTCTTACACTCTCCTACTGTCTCTTACACCCTCTTACACTCTGTTACTGTCTCTTACACTCTGTTACTGTCTCTTAAACTCTGCTACTGTCTATAACACTCTCGTACACTCTGTTACTGTCTATTACACTCTGCTACTGTCTCTTACACTCTCTTACACTGTTACACTCTGCTACAGTCTATTACACTCTGCTACTGTCTCTTACACTCTGCTATTGTCTCTTACACTCTGCTACTGTCTATAACACTCTCTTACACTCTCTTACACTCTGCTACTGTCTCTTACACCCTCTTACACTCTGTTATTGTCTCTTACACTCTCTTACACTCTGTTACACTCTCTTACACGCTGTTACACTCTCTTACACGCTGTTACACCCTCTTACACACTGTTACTGTCTCTTACACTCTCTTACACTCTGCTACTGTCTCTTACACTCTGTTACTGTTTCTTACACTCTGCTACTGTCTCTAACACTCTGCTACTGTCTCTTTCACTCTGCTACTGTCTCTTACACTCTGCTACTATCTCTTACGCTCTGTTACTGTGTCTTACACTGTACTACACTCTCGTATACTCTGTTACTGTCTCTTACACTCTGTTACTGTCTCGTACACTCTGTTACTGTCTCTTACACTCTACTACACTCTCGTATACTCTGTTACTGTCTCTTACACTCTGTTACTGTCTCTTACACTCTGTTACTGTCTCTTACACTCTCTTACACTCTGCTGCTGTCTCTTACACTCTTTTACTGTCTCTTACACTCTGTTACTGTCTATTACACTCTCTTACACTCTCCTACACTCTTCTACTGTCTCTTACACCCCCTTACACTCTGTTACTGTCTCTTACACTCCCTTACACTCTGTTACACTCTCTTACATGCTGTTACACTCTCTTACACGCTGTTACACCCTCTTACACACTGTTACTGTCTCTTACACTCTCTTACACTCTGCTACTATCTCTTACACTCTGTTACTGTTTCTTACACTCTGCTACTGTCTCTTACACTCTGCTACTGTCTCTTTCACTCTGCTACTGTCTCTTACACTGTCTTACACTATGTTACACTCTCTTACACTCTGCTGCTGTCTCATATACTCTGTTACTGTCTCTTACACAGGTTTACGATGTCTACGCGAAGAGATACCCAAAGACGTTCACAGTATACTGAGATCATTCGGGACCATGTGCTCCTAGAGGACGGTGTATGCCACGTGACTCTCTCTTACACTCTACTACACTCTACTAATGTCTCTTTCACTCTGCTACTGTCTCTTACACTCTGTTACTGTCTCTTACACTCTGTTACTGTCTCTTACACTCTGTTACAGTCTCTTACACTCTTCTACTGTATCTTACACTCTGCTATTGTCTCTTACACTCTGCAACTGTCTATAACACTCTCTTACACTCTGTTACTGTCTATTACACTCTGCTACTGTCTCTTACACTCTCTTACACTCTGCTACACTCTATTACACTCTGCTACACTCTATTACACTCTGATATTGTCTCTTACACTCTGCTACTGTCTATAACACTCTCTTACACTCTGTTACTGTCTATTACACTCTGCTACTGTCTCTTACACTCTCTTACACTATGTTACACTCTGCTACAGTCTATTACACTCTGCTACTGTCTCTTACACTCTGTTACTGTCTCTTACACTGTGTTACACTCTCTTACACTCTGTAACTGTCTCTTACACTCTCTTACACTCTGTTACTGTCTCCTATACTCTGTTACTGTCTCCTATACTCTGTTACACTCTCTTACACTCTGCTGCTGTCTCTTACACTCTGTTACTGTCTCTTACACTCTCTTACACTCTCTTACACTCTCCTACACTCTGCTACTGTCTCTTACACCCTCTTACACTCTGTTACTGTCTCTTACACTCTGTTACTGTCTCTTAAACTCTGCTACTGTCTATAACACTCTCTTACACTCTGTTACTGTCTATTACACTCTGCTACTGTCTCTTACACTCTCTTACACTCTCCTACACTCTGCTACTGTCTATAACACTCTCTTACACTCTGCTACTGTCTCTTACACTCTGCTATTGTCTCTTACACTCTGCTACTGTCTATAACACTCTCTTACACTCTGTTACTGTCTATTACACTCTGCTACTGTCTCTTACACTCTCTTACACTCTGCTGCTGTCTATTACACTCTGCTACTGTCTCTTACACTCTGCTATTGTCTATAACACTCTGCTACTGTCTATAACACTCTCTTACACTCTGTTACTGTCTATTACACTCTGCTACTGTCTCTCACACTCTCTTACACTCTGCTGCTGTCTCTTACACTCTGTTACTGTCTCTTACACTCTGTTACACTCTCTTACACTCTCTTACACTCTGTAACTGTCTCTTACACTCTCTTACACTCTGTTACTGTCTCCTATACTCTGTTACACTTTCTTACACTCCACTACTGTCTCATATACTCTTTTACTGTCTCTTACACAGGTTTACGAGGTCTACGCGAAGAGATCCCCAAAGACGTTCACAGTATACTGAGATCATTCAGGACTATGTGATCCTAGAGGACGGTATATGCCATGTGACACTCTCTTACACTCTACTACACTCTACTACTGTCTCTTTCACTCTGCTACTGTCTCTTACACTCTGTTACTGTCTTTTACACTCTGTTACTGTCGCTTACACTCTGCTACTGTATCTTACACTCTGCTATTGTCTCTTACACTCTGCTACTGTCTATAACACTCTCTTACACTCTGTTACTGTCTATTACACTCTGCTACTGTCTCTTACACTCTCTTACACTATGTTACACTCTCTTACACTCTGCTGCTGACTCTTACACTCTGTTACTGTCTCTGACACTCTCCTACACTCTGTTACTGTCTATTACACTCTGCTACTGTCTCTTTCACTCTCTTACACTATGTTACACTCTCTTACACTCTGCTGCTGTCTTTTACACTCTGTTACTGTCTCTTACACTCTGTTACTGTCTCTTACACTCTGTTACTGTCTCTTACACTCTCCTACACTCTGTTACTGTCTCTTACACTCTCTTACACTCTGTTACACTCTCTTACACGCTGTTACACTCTCCTACACTCTGTTACTGTCTATTACACTCTGCTACTGTCTCTTTCACTCTCTTACACTATGTTACACTCTCTTACACTCTGCTGCTGTCTCTTACACTCTGTTACTGTCTCTTACACTCTGTTACTGTCTCTTACACTCTCTTACACTCTGTTACCGTCTCCTATACTCTGTTACTGTCTCCTATGCTCTGTCACACTCTCTTACACTCCGCTACTGTCTCATATACTCTTTTACTGTCTCTTACACAGGTTTACGATGTCTACGCGAAGAGATCCCCAAAGACGTTCACAGTATACTGAGATCATTCAGGACTATGTGATCCTAGAGGACGGTATATGCCATGTGACACTCTGGTACACTCTACTACACTCTACTACTGCCTCTTTCACTCTGCTACTGTCTCTTACACTCTGTTACTGTCTCTTACACTTTGCTACTGTATCTTACACTCTGCTATTGTCTCTTACACTCTGCTACTGTCTATAACACTCTCTTACACTCTGTTACTGTCTATTACACTCTGCTACTGTCTCTTTCACTCTCTTACACTATGTTACACTCTCTTACACTCTGCTGCTGTCTCTTACACTCTGTTACTGTCTCTTACACTCTGTTACTGTCTCTTACACTCTACTACACTCTGTTACTGTCTCTTACACTCTCTTACACTCTGTTACACTCTCTTACATGCTGTTACACTCTCTTACACTCTGTTACTGTCTCTTACACTCTCTTACACTCTGTTACTGTCTTTTACACTCTGTTACTGTCTCTTACACTCTGCTACTGTATCTTACACTCTGCTATTGTCTCTTACACTCTGCTACTGTCTATAACACTCTCTTACACACTGTTACTGTCTATTACACTCTGCTACTGTCTCTTACACTCTCTTACACTATGTTACACTCTCTTACACTCTGCTGCTGTCTCTTACACTCTGTTACTGTCTCTTACACTCTGTTACTGTCTCTTACACTCTGTTACTGTCTCTTACACTCTCCTACACTCTGTTACTGTCTCTTACACTCTCTTACACTCTGTTACACTCTCTTACACGCTGTTACACTCTCCTACACTCTGTTACTGTCTATTACACTCTGCTACTGTCTCTTTCACTCTCTTACACTATGTTACACTCTCTTACACTCTGCTGCTGTCTCTTACACTCTGTTACTGTCTCGTACACTCTGTTACTGTCTCTTACACTCTGTTACACTCTCTTACACTCTGTTACTGTCTCTTACACTCTTACACTCTGCTGCTGTCTCTTACACTCTGTTACTGTCTCTTACACTCTGTTACTGTCTATTACACTCTGCTACTGTCTCTTACACTCTGCTATTGTCTCTTGCACTCTGCTACTGTCTATAACACTCTCTTACACTCTGTTACTGTCTATTACACTCTGCTATTGTCTCTTACACTCTGTTACACTCTGCTACAGTCTATTACACTCTGCTACAGTCTATTACACTCTACTACTGTCTCTTACACTCTGCTATTGTCTCTTATACTCTGCTACTGTCTCTTACACTCTATTACACTCTGTTACTGTCTATTACACTCTGCTACTGTCTCTTACACTCTCTTACACTATGTTACACTCTCTTACACTCTGCTGCTGTCTCTTACACACTGTTACTGTCTCTTACACTCCGTTACTGTCTCTTACACTCTCCTACACTCGGTTACTGTCTCTTACACTCTGTTACACTCTCTTACTGTCTCTTACACTCTGTTACACTCTCTTACACGCTGTTACACTCTCTTACACTCTGTTACTGTCTCTTACACTCTCTTACACTCTGCTACTGTCTCTTACACTCTGCTACTGTCTCTTACACTCTGCTACTGTCTCTTACACTCTGCTACTCTCTCTTTCACTTTGCTTCTGTCTCTTACACACTGCTACTGTCTCTTACGCTCTGTTACTGTCTCTTACACTCTACTACACTCTCGTATACTCTGTTACTGTCTCTTACACTCTGTTACTGTCTCTTACACTCTGTTACTGTCTCGTACACTCTGTTACTGTCTCTTACACTCTGTTACACTCTCTTACACTCTGTTACTGTCTCTTACACTCTCTTACACTCTGCTGCTGTCTCTTACACTCTGTTACTGTCTCTTACACTCTGTTACTGTCTATTACACTCTCTTACACTCTCCTACACTCTCCTACACTCTTCTACTGTCTCTTACACCCCCTTACACTCTGTTACTGTCTCTTACACTCCCTTACACTCTGTTACACTCTCTTACATGCTGTTACACTCTCTTACACGCTGTTACACCCTCTTACACACTGTTACTGTCTCTTACACTCTCTTACACTCTGCTACTATCTCTTACACTCTGTTACTGTCTCTTACACTCTGCTACTGTCTCTTACACTCTACTACTGTCTCTTTCACTCTGCTACTGTCTCTTACACTCTGCTACTATCTCTTACGCTCTGTTACTGTCTCTTACACTCTACTACACTCTCATACACTCTGTTACTGTATCTTACACTCTGTTACTGTCTCTTACACTCTGTTACTGTCTCTTACACTCTGCTATTGTCTCTTACACTCTGCTACTGTCTATAACACTGTCTTACACTCTGTTACTGTCTATTACACTCTGCTACTGTCTCTTTCACTCTCTTACACTATGTTACACTCTCTTACACTCTGCTGCTGTCTCTTACACTCTGTTACTGTCTCTTACACTCTGTTACTGTCTCTTACACTCTCCTACACTCTGTTACTGTCTCCTACACTCTCTTACACTCTGTTACACTCTCTTACACGCTGTTACACTCTATTACACTCTGTTAATTTCTCTTACACTCTCTTACACTCTGCTACTGTCTCTTACACTCTGCTACTCTCTCTTTCACTCTGTTTCTGTCTCTTACACTCTGCTTCTGTCTCTTATGCTCTGTTACTGTCTCTTATGCTCTGTTACTGTCTCTTACACTCTACTACACTCTCGTACACTCTGTTACTGTCTCTTACACTCTGTTACACTCTCTTACACTCTGTTACTGTCTCTTACACTCTGCTGCTGTCTCTTACACTCTGTTACTGTCTCTTACACTCTCTTACACTCTCCTACACTCTGCTACTGTCTCTTACACCCTCTTACACTCTTACTGTCTCTTACACTCTGTTACTGTCTCTTAAACTCTGCTACTGTCTATAACACTCTCTTACACTCTATTACTGTCTATTACACTCTGCTACTGTCTCTTACACTCTCTTACACTATTTTACACTCTGCTACAGTCTATTACACTCTGCTACTGTCTCTTACACTCTGCTATTGTCCCTTACACTCTGCTACTGTCTATAACACTCTCTTACACTCTCTTACACTCTGCTACTGTCTCTTACACTCTGTTACTGTCTCTTACACTCTCCTACACTATGTTACTGTCTCTTACACTCTCTTACACTCTGTTACACTCTCTTACACTCTGTAACTGTCTCTTACACTCTCTTACACTCTGCTACTGTCTATAACACTCTCTTACACTCTGTTACTGTCTATTACACTCTGCTACTGTCTCTTACACTCTCTTACACTATGTTACACTCTGCTACAGTCTATTACACTCTGCTACTGTCTCTTACACTCTGCTATTGTCTCTTACACTCTGCTACTGTCTATAACACTCTCTTACACTCTGTTACTGTCTATTACACTCTGCTACTGTCTCTTACACTCTCTTACACTCTGCTGCTGTCTATTACACTCTGCTACTGTCTCTTACACTCTGCTATTGTCTCTTACACTCTGCTACTGTCTATAACACTCTCTTACACTCTGTTACTGTCTATTACACTCTGCTACAGTCTCTTACACTGTCTTACACTATGCTACACTCTGCTCCAGTCTATTACACTCTGCTATTGTCTCTTACACTCTGCTACTGTCTATAGCACTCTCTTACACTCTGTTACTGTCTATTACACTCTGCGACTGTCTCTTCAACTCTCTTACACTCTTCTGCTGTCTCTTACACTCTGTTACTGTCTCTTACACTATGTTACACTCTCTTACACTCTGTAACTGTCTCTTACACTCTCTTACACTCTGTTACTGTCTCCTATACTCTGTTACTGTCTCCTATACTCTGTTACACTCTCTTACACTCTGCTGCTGTCTCTTACACTCTGTTACTGTCTCTTACACTCTGTTACTGTCTCTTACACTCTCTTACACTCTCTTACACTCTCCTACTGTCTCTTACACCCTCTTACACTCTTACTGTCTCTTACACTCTGTTACTGTCTCTTAAACTCTGCTACTGTCTATAACACTCTCTTACACTCTATTACTGTCTATTACACTCTGCTACTGTCTCTTACACTCTCTTACACTATTTTACACTCTGCTACAGTCTATTACACTCTGCTACTGTCTCTTACACTCTGCTATTGTCCCTTACACTCTGCTACTGTCTATAACACTCTCTTACACTCTCTTACACTCTGCTACTGTCTATTACACTCTGTTACTGTCTCTTACACTCTCCTACACTATGTTACTGTCTCTTACACTCTCTTACACTCTGTTACACTCTCTTACACTCTGTAACTGTCTCTTACACTCTCTTACACTCTGCTACTGTCTATAACACTCTCTTACACTCTGTTACTGTCTATTACACTCTGCTACTGTCTCTTACACTCTCTTACACTATGTTACACTCTGCTACAGTCTATTACACTCTGCTACTGTCTCTTACACTCTGCTATTGTCTCTTACACTCTGCTACTGTCTATAACACTCTCTTACACTCTGTTACTGTCTATTACACTCTGCTACTGTCTCTTACACTCTCTTACACTCTGCTGCTGTCTATTACACTCTGCTACTGTCTCTTACACTCTGCTATTGTCTCTTACACTCTGCTACTGTCTATAACACTCTCTTACACTCTGTTACTGTCTATTACACTCTGCTACAGTCTCTTACACTGTCTTACACTATGCTACACTCTGCTCCAGTCTATTACACTCTGCTATTGTCTCTTACACTCTGCTACTGTCTATAACACTCTCTTACACTCTGTTACTGTCTATTACACTCTGCGACTGTCTCTTCAACTCTCTTACACTCTTCTGCTGTCTCTTACACTCTGTTACTGTCTCTTACACTATGTTACACTCTCTTACACTCTGTAACTGTCTCTTACACTCTCTTACACTCTGTTACTGTCTCCTATACTCTGTTACTGTCTCCTATACTCTGTTACACTCTCTTACACTCTGCTGCTGTCTCTTACACTCTGTTACTGTCTCTTACACTCTGTTACTGTCTCTTACACTCTCTTACACTCTCTTACACTCTCCTACTGTCTCTTACACCCTCTTACACTCTGTTACTGTCTCTTACACTCTGTTACTGTCTCTTAAACTCTGCTACTGTCTATAACACTCTCGTACACTCTGTTACTGTCTATTACACTCTGCTACTGTCTCTTACACTCTCTTACACTGTTACACTCTGCTACAGTCTATTCCACTCTGCTACTGTCTCTTACACTCTGCTATTGTCTCTTACACTCTGCTACTGTCTATAACACTCTCTTACACTCTCTTACACTCTGCTACTGTCTCTTACACCCTCTTACACTCTGTTATTGTCTCTTACACTCTCTTACACTCTGTTACACTCTCTTACACGCTGTTACACTCTCTTACACGCTGTTACACCCTCTTACACACTGTTACTGTCTCTTACACTCTCTTACACTCTGCTACTGTCTCTTACACTCTGTTACTGTTTCTTACACTCTGCTACTGTCTCTAACACTCTGCTACTGTCTCTTTCACTCTGCTACTGTCTCTTACACTCTGCTACTATCTCTTACGCTCTGTTACTGTGTCTTACACTGTACTACACTCTCGTATACTCTGTTACTGTCTCTTACACTCTGTTACTGTCTCGTACACTCTGTTACTGTCTCTTACACTCTACTACACTCTCGTATACTCTGTTACTGTCTCTTACACTCTGTTACTGTCTCTTACACTCTGTTACTGTCTCTTACACTCTCTTACACTCTGCTGCTGTCTCTTACACTCTTTTACTGTCTCTTACACTCTGTTACTGTCTATTACACTCTCTTACACTCTCTTACACTCTCCTACACTCTTCTACTGTCTCTTACACCCCCTTACACTCTGTTACTGTCTCTTACACTCCCTTACACTCTGTTACACTCTCTTACATGCTGTTACACTCTCTTACACGCTGTTACACCCTCTTACACACTGTTACTGTCTCTTACACTCTCTTACACTCTGCTACTATCTCTTACACTCTGTTACTGTTTCTTACACTCTGCTACTGTCTCTTACACTCTGCTACTGTCTCTTTCACTCTGCTACTGTCTCTTACACTGTCTTACACTATGTTACACTCTCTTACACTCTGCTGCTGTCTCATATACTCTGTTACTGTCTCTTACACAGGTTTACGATGTCTACGCGAAGAGATACCCAAAGACGTTCACAGTATACTGAGATCATTCGGGACCATGTGGTCCTAGAGGACGGTGTATGCCACGTGACTCTCTCTTACACTCTACTACACTCTACTAATGTCTCTTTCACTCTGCTACTGTCTCTTACACTCTGTTACTGTCTCTTACACTCTGTTACTGTCTCTTACACTCTGTTACAGTCTCTTACACTCTTCTACTGTATCTTACACTCTGCTATTGTCTCTTACACTCTGCAACTGTCTATAACACTCTCTTACACTCTGTTACTGTCTATTACACTCTGCTACTGTCTCTTACACTCTCTTACACTCTGCTACACTCTATTACACTCTGCTACACTCTATTACACTCTGATATTGTCTCTTACACTCTGCTACTGTCTATAACACTCTCTTACACTCTGTTACTGTCTATTACACTCTGCTACTGTCTCTTACACTCTCTTACACTATGTTACACTCTGCTACAGTCTATTACACTCTGCTACTGTCTCTTACACTCTGTTACTGTCTCTTACACTGTGTTACACTCTCTTACACTCTGTAACTGTCTCTTACACTCTCTTACACTCTGTTACTGTCTCCTATACTCTGTTACTGTCTCCTATACTCTGTTACACTCTCTTACACTCTGCTGCTGTCTCTTACACTCTGTTACTGTCTCTTACACTCTGTTACTGTCTCTTACACTCTCTTACACTCTCTTACACTCTCCTACACTCTGCTACTGTCTCTTACACCCTCTTACACTCTGTTACTGTCTCTTACACTCTGTTACTGTCTCTTAAACTCTGCTACTGTCTATAACACTCTCTTACACTCTGTTACTGTCTATTACACTCTGCTACTGTCTCTTACACTCTCTTACACTCTCCTACACTCTGCTACTGTCTATAACACTCTCTTACACTCTGCTACTGTCTCTTACACTCTGCTATTGTCTCTTACACTCTGCTACTGTCTATAACACTCTCTTACACTCTGTTACTGTCTATTACACTCTGCTACTGTCTCTTACACTCTCTTACACTCTGCTGCTGTCTATTACACTCTGCTACTGTCTCTTACACTCTGCTATTGTCTATAACACTCTGCTACTGTCTATAACACTCTCTTACACTCTGTTACTGTCTATTACACTCTGCTACTGTCTCTCACACTCTCTTACACTCTGCTGCTGTCTCTTACACTCTGTTACTGTCTCTTACACTCTGTTACACTCTCTTACACTCTCTTACACTCTGTAACTGTCTCTTACACTCTCTTACACTCTGTTACTGTCTCCTATACTCTGTTACACTTTCTTACACTCCACTACTGTCTCATATACTCTTTTACTGTCTCTTACACAGGTTTACGAGGTCTACGCGAAGAGATCCCCAAAGACGTTCACAGTATACTGAGATCATTCAGGACTATGTGATCCTAGAGGACGGTATATGCCATGTGACACTCTCTTACACTCTACTACACTCTACTACTGTCTCTTTCACTCTGCTACTGTCTCTTACACTCTGTTACTGTCTTTTACACTCTGTTACTGTCGCTTACACTCTGCTACTGTATCTTACACTCTGCTATTGTCTCTTACACTCTGCTACTGTCTATAACACTCTCTTACACTCTGTTACTGTCTATTACACTCTGCTACTGTCTCTTACACTCTCTTACACTATGTTACACTCTCTTACACTCTGCTGCTGACTCTTACACTCTGTTACTGTCTCTGACACTCTCCTACACTCTGTTACTGTCTATTACACTCTGCTACTGTCTCTTTCACTCTCTTACACTATGTTACACTCTCTTACACTCTGCTGCTGTCTTTTACACTCTGTTACTGTCTCTTACACTCTGTTACTGTCTCTTACACTCTGTTACTGTCTCTTACACTCTCCTACACTCTGTTACTGTCTCTTACACTCTCTTACACTCTGTTACACTCTCTTACACGCTGTTACACTCTCCTACACTCTGTTACTGTCTATTACACTCTGCTACTGTCTCTTTCACTCTCTTACACTATGTTACACTCTCTTACACTCTGCTGCTGTCTCTTACACTCTGTTACTGTCTCTTACACTCTGTTACTGTCTCTTACACTCTCTTACACTCTGTTACCGTCTCCTATACTCTGTTACTGTCTCCTATGCTCTGTCACACTCTCTTACACTCCGCTACTGTCTCATATACTCTTTTACTGTCTCTTACACAGGTTTACGATGTCTACGCGAAGAGATCCCCAAAGACGTTCACAGTATACTGAGATCATTCAGGACTATGTGATCCTAGAGGACGGTATATGCCATGTGACACTCTGGTACACTCTACTACACTCTACTACTGCCTCTTTCACTCTGCTACTGTCTCTTACACTCTGTTACTGTCTCTTACACTTTGCTACTGTATCTTACACTCTGCTATTGTCTCTTACACTCTGCTACTGTCTATAACACTCTCTTACACTCTGTTACTGTCTATTACACTCTGCTACTGTCTCTTTCACTCTCTTACACTATGTTACACTCTCTTACACTCTGCTGCTGTCTCTTACACTCTGTTACTGTCTCTTACACTCTGTTACTGTCTCTTACACTCTACTACACTCTGTTACTGTCTCTTACACTCTCTTACACTCTGTTACACTCTCTTACATGCTGTTACACTCTCTTACACTCTGTTACTGTCTCTTACACTCTCTTACACTCTGTTACTGTCTTTTACACTCTGTTACTGTCTCTTACACTCTGCTACTGTATCTTACACTCTGCTATTGTCTCTTACACTCTGCTACTGTCTATAACACTCTCTTACACACTGTTACTGTCTATTACACTCTGCTACTGTCTCTTACACTCTCTTACACTATGTTACACTCTCTTACACTCTGCTGCTGTCTCTTACACTCTGTTACTGTCTCTTACACTCTGTTACTGTCTCTTACACTCTGTTACTGTCTCTTACACTCTCCTACACTCTGTTACTGTCTCTTACACTCTCTTACACTCTGTTACACTCTCTTACACGCTGTTACACTCTCCTACACTCTGTTACTGTCTATTACACTCTGCTACTGTCTCTTTCACTCTCTTACACTATGTTACACTCTCTTACACTCTGCTGCTGTCTCTTACACTCTGTTACTGTCTCGTACACTCTGTTACTGTCTCTTACACTCTGTTACACTCTCTTACACTCTGTTACTGTCTCTTACACTCTTACACTCTGCTGCTGTCTCTTACACTCTGTTACTGTCTCTTACACTCTGTTACTGTCTATTACACTCTGCTACTGTCTCTTACACTCTGCTATTGTCTCTTGCACTCTGCTACTGTCTATAACACTCTCTTACACTCTGTTACTGTCTATTACACTCTGCTATTGTCTCTTACACTCTGTTACACTCTGCTACAGTCTATTACACTCTGCTACAGTCTATTACACTCTACTACTGTCTCTTACACTCTGCTATTGTCTCTTATACTCTGCTACTGTCTCTTACACTCTATTACACTCTGTTACTGTCTATTACACTCTGCTACTGTCTCTTACACTCTCTTACACTATGTTACACTCTCTTACACTCTGCTGCTGTCTCTTACACACTGTTACTGTCTCTTACACTCCGTTACTGTCTCTTACACTCTCCTACACTCGGTTACTGTCTCTTACACTCTGTTACACTCTCTTACTGTCTCTTACACTCTGTTACACTCTCTTACACGCTGTTACACTCTCTTACACTCTGTTACTGTCTCTTACACTCTCTTACACTCTGCTACTGTCTCTTACACTCTGCTACTGTCTCTTACACTCTGCTACTGTCTCTTACACTCTGCTACTCTCTCTTTCACTTTGCTTCTGTCTCTTACACACTGCTACTGTCTCTTACGCTCTGTTACTGTCTCTTACACTCTACTACACTCTCGTATACTCTGTTACTGTCTCTTACACTCTGTTACTGTCTCTTACACTCTGTTACTGTCTCGTACACTCTGTTACTGTCTCTTACACTCTGTTACACTCTCTTACACTCTGTTACTGTCTCTTACACTCTCTTACACTCTGCTGCTGTCTCTTACACTCTGTTACTGTCTCTTACACTCTGTTACTGTCTATTACACTCTCTTACACTCTCCTACACTCTCCTACACTCTTCTACTGTCTCTTACACCCCCTTACACTCTGTTACTGTCTCTTACACTCCCTTACACTCTGTTACACTCTCTTACATGCTGTTACACTCTCTTACACGCTGTTACACCCTCTTACACACTGTTACTGTCTCTTACACTCTCTTACACTCTGCTACTATCTCTTACACTCTGTTACTGTCTCTTACACTCTGCTACTGTCTCTTACACTCTACTACTGTCTCTTTCACTCTGCTACTGTCTCTTACACTCTGCTACTATCTCTTACGCTCTGTTACTGTCTCTTACACTCTACTACACTCTCATACACTCTGTTACTGTATCTTACACTCTGTTACTGTCTCTTACACTCTGTTACTGTCTCTTACACTCTGCTATTGTCTCTTACACTCTGCTACTGTCTATAACACTGTCTTACACTCTGTTACTGTCTATTACACTCTGCTACTGTCTCTTTCACTCTCTTACACTATGTTACACTCTCTTACACTCTGCTGCTGTCTCTTACACTCTGTTACTGTCTCTTACACTCTGTTACTGTCTCTTACACTCTCCTACACTCTGTTACTGTCTCCTACACTCTCTTACACTCTGTTACACTCTCTTACACACTGTTACACTCTATTACACTCTGTTAATTTCTCTTACACTCTCTTACACTCTGCTACTGTCTCTTACACTCTGCTACTCTCTCTTTCACTCTGTTTCTGTCTCTTACACTCTGCTTCTGTCTCTTATGCTCTGTTACTGTCTCTTATGCTCTGTTACTGTCTCTTACACTCTACTACACTCTCGTACACTCTGTTACTGTCTCTTACACTCTGTTACACTCTCTTACACTCTGTTACTGTCTCTTACACTCTGCTGCTGTCTCTTACACTCTGTTACTGTCTCTTACACTCTCTTACACTCTCCTACACTCTGCTACTGTCTCTTACACCCTCTTACACTCTTACTGTCTCTTACACTCTGTTACTGTCTCTTAAACTCTGCTACTGTCTATAACACTCTCTTACACTCTGTTACACTCTCCTACACTCTGTTACTGTCTATTACACTCTGCTACTGTCTCTTTCACTCTCTTACACTATGTTACACTCTCTTACACTCTGCTGCTGTCTCTTACACTCTGTTACTGTCTCGTACACTCTGTTACTGTCTCTTACACTCTGTTACACTCTCTTACACTCTGTTACTGTCTCTTACACTCTTACACTCTGCTGCTGTCTCTTACACTCTGTTACTGTCTCTTACACTCTGTTACTGTCTATTACACTCTGCTACTGTCTCTTACACTCTGCTATTGTCTCTTGCACTCTGCTACTGTCTATAACACTCTCTTACACTCTGTTACTGTCTATTACACTCTGCTATTGTCTCTTACACTCTGTTACACTCTGCTACAGTCTATTACACTCTGCTACAGTCTATTACACTCTACTACTGTCTCTTACACTCTGCTATTGTCTCTTATACTCTGCTACTGTCTCTTACACTCTATTACACTCTGTTACTGTCTATTACACTCTGCTACTGTCTCTTACACTCTCTTACACTATGTTACACTCTCTTACACTCTGCTGCTGTCTCTTACACACTGTTACTGTCTCTTACACTCCGTTACTGTCTCTTACACTCTCCTACACTCGGTTACTGTCTCTTACACTCTGTTACACTCTCTTACTGTCTCTTACACTCTGTTACACTCTCTTACACGCTGTTACACTCTCTTACACTCTGTTACTGTCTCTTACACTCTCTTACACTCTGCTACTGTCTCTTACACTCTGCTACTGTCTCTTACACTCTGCTACTGTCTCTTACACTCTGCTACTCTCTCTTTCACTTTGCTTCTGTCTCTTACACACTGCTACTGTCTCTTACGCTCTGTTACTGTCTCTTACACTCTACTACACTCTCGTATACTCTGTTACTGTCTCTTACACTCTGTTACTGTCTCTTACACTCTGTTACTGTCTCGTACACTCTGTTACTGTCTCTTACACTCTGTTACACTCTCTTACACTCTGTTACTGTCTCTTACACTCTCTTACACTCTGCTGCTGTCTCTTACACTCTGTTACTGTCTCTTACACTCTGTTACTGTCTATTACACTCTCTTACACTCTCCTACACTCTCCTACACTCTTCTACTGTCTCTTACACCCCCTTACACTCTGTTACTGTCTCTTACACTCCCTTACACTCTGTTACACTCTCTTACATGCTGTTACACTCTCTTACACGCTGTTACACCCTCTTACACACTGTTACTGTCTCTTACACTCTCTTACACTCTGCTACTATCTCTTACACTCTGTTACTGTCTCTTACACTCTGCTACTGTCTCTTACACTCTACTACTGTCTCTTTCACTCTGCTACTGTCTCTTACACTCTGCTACTATCTCTTACGCTCTGTTACTGTCTCTTACACTCTACTACATCTCGTACACTCTGTTACTGTCTCTTACACTCTGTTACACTCTCTTACACTCTGTTACTGTCTCTTACACTCTTACACTCTGCTGCTGTCTCTTACACTCTGTTACTGTCTCTTACACTCTGTTACTGTCTATTACACTCTGCTACTGTCTCTTACACTCTGCTATTGTCTCTTGCACTCTGCTACTGTCTATAACACTCTCTTACACTCTGTTACTGTCTATTACACTCTGCTATTGTCTCTTACACTCTGTTACACTCTGCTACAGTCTATTACACTCTGCTACAGTCTATTACACTCTACTACTGTCTCTTACACTCTGCTATTGTCTCTTATACTCTGCTACTGTCTCTTACACTCTATTACACTCTGTTACTGTCTATTACACTCTGCTACTGTCTCTTACACTCTCTTACACTATGTTACACTCTCTTACACTCTGCTGCTGTCTCTTACACACTGTTACTGTCTCTTACACTCCGTTACTGTCTCTTACACTCTCCTACACTCGGTTACTGTCTCTTACACTCTGTTACACTCTCTTACTGTCTCTTACACTCTGTTACACTCTCTTACACGCTGTTACACTCTCTTACACTCTGTTACTGTCTCTTACACTCTCTTACACTCTGCTACTGTCTCTTACACTCTGCTACTGTCTCTTACACTCTGCTACTGTCTCTTACACTCTGCTACTCTCTCTTTCACTTTGCTTCTGTCTCTTACACACTGCTACTGTCTCTTACGCTCTGTTACTGTCTCTTACACTCTACTACACTCTCGTATACTCTGTTACTGTCTCTTACACTCTGTTACTGTCTCTTACACTCTGTTACTGTCTCGTACACTCTGTTACTGTCTCTTACACTCTGTTACACTCTCTTACACTCTGTTACTGTCTCTTACACTCTCTTACACTCTGCTGCTGTCTCTTACACTCTGTTACTGTCTCTTACACTCTGTTACTGTCTATTACACTCTCTTACACTCTCCTACACTCTCCTACACTCTTCTACTGTCTCTTACACCCCCTTACACTCTGTTACTGTCTCTTACACTCCCTTACACTCTGTTACACTCTCTTACATGCTGTTACACTCTCTTACACGCTGTTACACCCTCTTACACACTGTTACTGTCTCTTACACTCTCTTACACTCTGCTACTATCTCTTACACTCTGTTACTGTCTCTTACACTCTGCTACTGTCTCTTACACTCTACTACTGTCTCTTTCACTCTGCTACTGTCTCTTACACTCTGCTACTATCTCTTACGCTCTGTTACTGTCTCTTACACTCTACTACACTCTCATACACTCTGTTACTGTATCTTACACTCTGTTACTGTCTCTTACACTCTGTTACTGTCTCTTACACTCTGCTATTGTCTCTTACACTCTGCTACTGTCTATAACACTGTCTTACACTCTGTTACTGTCTATTACACTCTGCTACTGTCTCTTTCACTCTCTTACACTATGTTACACTCTCTTACACTCTGCTGCTGTCTCTTACACTCTGTTACTGTCTCTTACACTCTGTTACTGTCTCTTACACTCTCCTACACTCTGTTACTGTCTCCTACACTCTCTTACACTCTGTTACACTCTCTTACACACTGTTACACTCTATTACACTCTGTTAATTTCTCTTACACTCTCTTACACTCTGCTACTGTCTCTTACACTCTGCTACTCTCTCTTTCACTCTGTTTCTGTCTCTTACACTCTGCTTCTGTCTCTTATGCTCTGTTACTGTCTCTTATGCTCTGTTACTGTCTCTTACACTCTACTACACTCTCGTACACTCTGTTACTGTCTCTTACACTCTGTTACACTCTCTTACACTCTGTTACTGTCTCTTACACTCTGCTGCTGTCTCTTACACTCTGTTACTGTCTCTTACACTCTCTTACACTCTCCTACACTCTGCTACTGTCTCTTACACCCTCTTACACTCTTACTGTCTCTTACACTCTGTTACTGTCTCTTAAACTCTGCTACTGTCTATAACACTCTCTTACACTCTATTACTGTCTATTACACTCTGCTACTGTCTCTTACACTCTCTTACACTATTTTACACTCTGCTACAGTCTATTACACTCTGCTACTGTCTCTTACACTCTGCTATTGTCCCTTACACTCTGCTACTGTCTATAACACTCTCTTACACTCTCTTACACTCTGCTACTGTCTCTTACACTCTGTTACTGTCTCTTACACTCTCCTACACTATGTTACTGTCTCTTACACTCTCTTACACTCTGTTACACTCTCTTACACTCTGTAACTGTCTCTTACACTCTCTTACACTCTGCTACTGTCTATAACACTCTCTTACACTCTGTTACTGTCTATTACACTCTGCTACTGTCTCTTACACTCTCTTACACTATGTTACACTCTGCTACAGTCTATTACACTCTGCTACTGTCTCTTACACTCTGCTATTGTCTCTTACACTCTGCTACTGTCTATAACACTCTCTTACACTCTGTTACTGTCTATTACACTCTGCTACTGTCTCTTACACTCTCTTACACTCTGCTGCTGTCTATTACACTCTGCTACTGTCTCTTACACTCTGCTATTGTCTCTTACACTCTGCTACTGTCTATAACACTCTCTTACACTCTGTTACTGTCTATTACACTCTGCTACAGTCTCTTACACTGTCTTACACTATGCTACACTCTGCTCCAGTCTATTACACTCTGCTATTGTCTCTTACACTCTGCTACTGTCTATAACACTCTCTTACACTCTGTTACTGTCTATTACACTCTGCGACTGTCTCTTCAACTCTCTTACACTCTTCTGCTGTCTCTTACACTCTGTTACTGTCTCTTACACTATGTTACACTCTCTTACACTCTGTAACTGTCTCTTACACTCTCTTACACTCTGTTACTGTCTCCTATACTCTGTTACTGTCTCCTATACTCTGTTACACTCTCTTACACTCTGCTGCTGTCTCTTACACTCTGTTACTGTCTCTTACACTCTGTTACTGTCTCTTACACTCTCTTACACTCTCTTACACTCTCCTACACTCTGCTACTGTCTCTTACACCCTCTTACACTCTGATACTGTCTCTTACACTCTGTTACTGTCTCTTAAACTCTGCTACTGTCTATAACACTCTCTTACACTCTGTTACTGTCTATTATACTCTGCTACTGTCTCTTACACTCTCTTACACTATGTTACACTCTGCTACAGTCTATTACACTCTGCTACTGTCTCTTACACTCTGCTATTGTCTCTTACACTCTGCTACTGTCTATAACACTCTCTTACACTCTGTTACACTCTCTTACACGCTGTTACACTCTCCTACACTCTGTTACTGTCTATTACACTCTGCTACTGTCTCTTTCACTCTCTTACACTATGTTACACTCTCTTACACTCTGCTGCTGTCTCTTACACTCTGTTACTGTCTCGTACACTCTGTTACTGTCTCTTACACTCTGTTACACTCTCTTACACTCTGTTACTGTCTCTTACACTCTTACACTCTGCTGCTGTCTCTTACACTCTGTTACTTTCTCTTACACTCTGTTACTGTCTCTTACACTCTGTTACTGTCTCTTACACTCTCCTACACTCTGTTACTGTCTCTTACACTCTCTTACACTCTGTTACACTCTCTTACACGCTGTTACACTCTCCTACACTCTGTTACTGTCTATTACACTCTGCTACTGTCTCTTTCACTCTCTTACACTATGTTACACTCTCTTACACTCTGCTGCTGTCTCTTACACTCTGTTACTGTCTCTTACACTCTGTTACTGTCTCTTACACTCTCTTACACTCTGTTACCGTCTCCTATACTCTGTTACTGTCTCCTATGCTCTGTCACACTCTCTTACACTCCGCTACTATCTCATATACTCTTTTACTGTCTCTTACACAGGTCTACGATGTCTACGCGAAGAGATCCCCAAAGACGTTCACAGTATACTGAGATCATTCAGGACTATGTGATCCTAGAGGACGGTATATGCCATGTGACACTCTGGTACACTCTACTACACTCTACTACTGCCTCTTTCACTCTGCTACTGTCTCTTACACTCTGTTACTGTCTCTTACACTTTGCTACTGTATCTCTGCTATTGTCTCTTACACTCTGCTATTGTCTCTTACACTCTGCTACTGTCTATAACACTCTCTTACACTCTGCTACTGTCTCTTTCACTCTCTTACACTATGTTACACTCTCTTACACTCTGCTGCTGTCTCTTACACTCTGTTACTGTCTCTTACACTCTGTTACTGTCTCTTACACTCTACTACACTCTGTTACTGTCTCTTACACTCTCTTACACTCTGTTACACTCTCTTACATGCTGTTACACTCTCTTACACTCTGTTACTGTCTCTTACACTCTCTTACACTCTGCTACTGTCTCTTACACTCTGCTACTGTCTCTTACACTCTGCTACTCTCTCTTTCACTCTGCTTCTGTCTCTTACACTCTGCTACTGACTCTTACGCTCTGTTACTGTCTCTTACACTCTGTTACACTCTCTTACACTCGGCTGCTGTCTCTTACACTCTGTTACTGTCTCTTACACTCTTACTGTCTCTTACACTCTCTTACACTCTCCTACACTCTGCTACTGTCTCTTACACCCTCTTACACTCTGTTACTGTCTCTTACACTCTGTTACTGTCTCTTACACTCTCCTACACTATGTTACTGTCTCTTACACTCTCTTACACTCTGTTACACTCTCTTACACTCTGTAACTGTCTCTTACACTCTCTTACACTCTGCTACTGTCTATAACACTCTCTTACACTCTGTTACTGTCCATTACACTCTGCTACTGTCTCTTACACTCTCTTACACTATGTTACACTCTGCTACAGTCTATTACACTCTGCTACTGTCTCTTACACTCTGCTATTGTCTCTTACACTCTGATACTGTCTATAACACTCTCTTACACTCTGTTACTGTCTATTACACTCTGCTACTGTCTCTTACACTCTCTTACACTCTGCTGCTGTCTATTACACTCTGCTACTGTCTCTTACACTCTGCTATTGTCTATAACACTCTGCTACTGTCTATAACACTCTCTTACACTCTCTTACTGTCTATTACACTCCGCTACTGTCTCTTACACTCTCTTACACTCTGTTACACTCTGTTACAGTCTATTACACTCGGCTACTGTCTCTTACACTCTGCTATTGTCTCTTGCACTCTGCTACTGTCTATAACACTCTCTTACACTCTGTTACTGTCTATTACACTCTGCTATTGTCTCTTACACTATCTTACACTCTGTTACAGTCTATTACACTCTGCTACTGTCTCTTACACTCTATTACACTCTGTTACTGTCTATTACACTCTGCTACTGTCTCTTACACTCTCTTACACTATGTTACACTCTCTTACACTCTGCTGCTGTCTCTTACACTCTGTTACTGTCTCCTACACTCTCTTACACTCTGTTACACTCTCTTACACGCTGTTACACTCTACTACACTCTGTTAATTTCTCTTACACTCTCTTACACTCTGCTACTGTCTCTTACACTCTGCTACTCTCTCTTTCACTCTGTTTCTGTCTCTTACACTCTGCTTCTGTCTCTTATGCTCTGTTACTGTCTCTTATGCTCTGTTACTGTCTCTTACACTCTACTACACTCTCGTACACTCTTTTACTGTCTCTTAAACTCTGTTACACTCTCTTACACTCTGTTACACTCTCTTACACTCTCTTACACTCTGTAACTGTCTCTTACACTCTCTTACACTCTGTTACTGTCTCCTATACTCTGTTACACTTTCTTACACTCCACTACTGTCTCATATACTCTTTTACTGTCTCTTACACAGGTTTACGAGGTCTACGCGAAGAGATCCCCAAAGACGTTCACAGTATACTGAGATCATTCAGGACTATGTGATCCTAGAGGACGGTATATGCCATGTGACACTCTCTTACACTCTACTACACTCTACTACTGTCTCTTTCACTCTGCTACTGTCTCTTACACTCTGTTACTGTCTTTTACACTCTGTTACTGTATCTTACACTCTGCTATTGTCTCTTACACTCTGTTACTGTCTATTACACTCTGCTACTGTCTCTTACACTCTCTTACACTATGTTACACTCTCTTACACTCTGCTGCTGACTCTTACACTCTGTTACTGTCTCTGACACTCTCCTACACTCTGTTACTGTCTATTACACTCTGCTACTGTCTCTTTCACTCTCTTACACTATGTTACACTCTCTTACACTCTGCTGCTGTCTCTTACACTCTGTTACTGTCTCTTACACTCTGTTACTGTCTCTTACACTCTACTACACTCTGTTACTGTCTCTTACACTCTCTTACACTCTGTTACACTCTCTTACATGCTGTTACACTCTCTTACACTCTGTTACTGTCTCTTACACTCTCTTACACTCTGCTACTGTCTCTTACACTCTGCTACTCTCTCTTTCACTCTGCTTCTGTCTCTTACACTCTGCTACTGTCTCTTACGCTCTGTTACTGTCTCTTACACTCTGTTACACTCTCTTACACTCTGCTGCTGTCTCTTACACTCTGTTACTGTCTCTTACACTCTTACTGTCTCTTACACTCTCTTACACTCTCCTACACTCTGCTACTGTCTCTTACACCCTCTTACACTCTGTTACTGTCTCTTACACTCTGTTACTGTCTCTTACACTCTCCTACACTATGTTACTGTCTCTTACACTCTCTTACACTCTGTTACTGTATATTACACTCTGTAACTGTCTCTTACACTCTCTTA
Source organism: Spea hammondii (assembly GCA_029215755.1). Lineage (NCBI taxonomy): Eukaryota > Metazoa > Chordata > Amphibia > Anura > Pelobatidae > Spea > Spea hammondii. The sequence goes on along the minus strand of JARDYJ010000012.1, from coordinate 31,805,641 downwards.
CACTCTGCTACTGTCTATTACACTCTGCTACTGTCTCTTTCACTCTCTTACACTATGTTACACTCTCTTACACTCTGCTGCTGTCTCTTACACTCTGTTACTGTCTCTTACACTCTGTTACTGTCTCTTACACTCTACTACACTCTGTTACTGTCTCTTACACTCTCTTACACTCTGTTACACTCTCTTACATGCTGTTACACTCTCTTACACTCTGTTACTGTCTCTTACACTCTCTTACACTCTGCTACTGTCTCTTACACTCTGCTACTCTCTCTTTCACTCTGCTTCTGTCTCTTACACTCTGCTACTGTCTCTTACGCTCTGTTACTGTCTCTTACACTCTGTTACACTCTCTTACACTCTGCTGCTGTCTCTTACACTCTGTTACTGTCTCTTACACTCTTACTGTCTCTTACACTCTCTTACACTCTCCTACACTCTGCTACTGTCTCTTACACCCTCTTACACTCTGTTACTGTCTCTTACACTCTGTTACTGTCTCTTACACTCTGTTACTGTCTCTTACACTCTACTACACTCTGTTACTGTCTCTTACACTCTCTTACACTCTGTTACACTCTCTTACATGCTGTTACACTCTCTTACACTCTGTTACTGTCTCTTACACTCTCTTACACTCTGCTACTGTCTCTTACACTCTGCTACTGTCTCTTACACTCTGCTACTCTCTCTTTCACTCTGCTTCTGTCTCTTACACTCTGCTACTGTCTCTTACGCTCTGTTACTGTCTCTTACACTCTGTTACACTCTCTTACACTCTGCTGCTGTCTCTTACACTCTGTTACTGTCTCTTACACTCTTACTGTCTCTTACACTCTCTTACACTCTCCTACACTCTGCTACTGTCTCTTACACCCTCTTACACTCTGTTACTGTCTCTTACACTCTGTTACTGTCTCTTACACTCTCCTACACTATGTTACTGTCTCTTACACTCTCTTACACTCTGTTACACTCTTTTACACTCTGTAACTGTCTCTTACACTCTCTTACACTCTGCTACTGTCTATAACACTCTCTTACACTCTGTTACTGTCTATTACACTCTGCTACTGTCTCTTACACTCTCTTACACTATGTTACACTCTGCTACAGTCTATTACACTCTGCTACTGTCTCTTACACTCTGCTATTGTCTCTTACACTCTGATACTGTCTATAACACTCTCTTACACTCTGTTACTGTCTATTACACTCTGCTACTGTCTCTTACACTCTCTTACACTCTGCTGCTGTCTATTACACTCTGCTACTGTCTCTTACACTCTGCTATTGTCTATAACACTCTGCTACTGTCTATAACACTCTCTTACACTCTGTTACTGTCTATTACACTCCGCTACTGTCTCTTACACTCTCTTACACTCTGTTACACTCTGTTACAGTCTATTACACTCTGCTACTGTCTCTTACACTCTGCTATTGTCTCTTGCACTCTGCTACTGTCTATAACACTCTCTTACACTCTGTTACTGTCTATTACACTCTGCTATTGTCTCTTACACTCTCTTACACTCTGTTACACTCTGCTACAGTCTATTTCACTCTGCTACTGTCTCTTACACTCTGCTACTGTCTCTTACACTCTATTACACTCTGTTACTGTCTATTACACTCTGCTACTGTCTCTTACACTCTCTTACACTATGTTACACTCTCTAACACTCTGCTGCTGTCTCTTACACTCCGTTACTGTCTCTTACACTCTCCTACACTCTGTTACTGTCTCTTACACTCTGTTACACTCTCTTACTGTCTCTTACACTCTGTTACACTCTCTTACACGCTGTTACACTCTCTTACACTCTGTTACTGTCTCTTACACTCTTACACTCTGCTACTGTCTCTTACACTCTGCTACTGTCTCTTACACTCTGCTACTCTCTCTTTCACTTTGCTTCTGTCTCTTACACACTGCTACTGTCTCTTACGCTGTGTTACTGTCTCTTACACTCTACTACACTCTCGTATACTCTGTTACTGTCTCTTACACTCTGTTACTGTCTCGTACACTCTGTTACTGTCTCGTACACTCTGTTACTGTCTTGTACACTCTGTTACTGTCTCTTACACTCTGTTACACTCTCTTACACTCTGTTACTGTCTCTTACACTCTTACACTCTGCTGCTGTCTCTTACACTCTGTTACTGTCTCTTACACTCTGTTACTGTATATTACACTCTGCTACTGTCTCTTACACTCTGCTATTGTCTCTTGCACTCTGCTACTGTCTATAACACTCTCTTACACTCTGTTACTGTCTATTACACTCTGCTATTGTCTCTTACACTCTCTTACACTCTGTTACACTCTGCTACAGTCTATTACACTCTGCTACTGTCTCTTACACTCTGCTATTGTCTCTTACACTCTGCTACTGTCTCTTACACTCTATTACACTCTGTTACTGTCTATTACACTCTGCTACTATCTCTTTCACTCTCTTACACTATGTTACACACTCTTACACTCTGCTGCTGTCTCTTACACTCTGTTACTGTCTCTTACACTCTGTTACTGTCTCTTACACTCTGTTACTGTCTCTTACACTCTCTTACACTCTGTTACACTCTCTTACATGCTGTTACACTCTCTTACACTCTGTTACTGTCTATTACACTCTCTTACACTCTGCTACTGTCTCTTACTCTCTGCTACTGTCTCTTACACTCTGCTACTCTCTCTTTCACTCTGCTTCTGTCTCTTACACTCTGCTACTGTCTCTTACGCTCTGTTACTGTCTCTTACACTCTGTTACACTCTCTTACACTCTGCTGCTGTCTCTTACACTCTGTTACTGTCTCTTACACTCTGTTACTGTCTCTTACACTCTCTTACACTCTCCTACACTCTGCTACTGTCTCTTACACCCTCTTACACTCTGTTACTGTCTCTTACACTCTGTTACTGTCTCTTAAACTCTGCTACTGTCTATAACACTCTCTTACACTCTGTTAATGTCTATTACACTCTGCTACTGTCTCTTACACTCTCTTACACTGTTACACTCTGCTACAGTCTATTACACTCTGCTACTGTCTTTTACACTCTGCTATTGTCTCTTACACTCTGCTACTGTCTATAACACTCTCTTACACTCTGTTACTGTCTATTACACTCTGCTACTGTCTCTTACACTCTCTTACACTCTGCTGCTGTCTATTACACTCTGCTACTGTCTCTTACACTCTGCTATTGTCTCTTACACTCTGCTACTGTCTATAACACTCTCTTACACTCTGTTACTGTCTATTACACTCTGCTACAGTCTCTTACACTCTCTTACACTATGTTACACTCTGCTCCAGTCTATTACACTCTGCTATTGTCTCTTACACTCTGCTACTGTCTATAACACTCTCTTACACTCTGTTACTGTCTATTACACTCTGCGACTGTCTCTTCAACTCTCTTACACTCTTCTGCTGTCTCTTACACTCTGTTACTGTCTCTTACACTATGTTACACTCTCTTACACTCTGTAACTGTCTCTTACACTCTCTTACACTCTGTTACTGTCTCCTATACTCTGTTACTGTCTCCTATACTCTGTTACACTCTCTTACACTCTGCTGCTGTCTCTTACACTCTGTTACTGTCTCTTACACTCTGTTACTGTCTCTTACACTCTCTTACACTCTCTTACACTCTCCTACACTCTGCTACTGTCTCTTACACCCTCTTACACTCTTACTGTCTCTTACACTCTGTTACTGTCTCTTAAACTCTGCTACTGTCTATAACACTCTCTTACACTCTATTACTGTCTATTACACTCTGCTACTGTCTCTTACACTCTCTTACACTATTTTACACTCTGCTACAGTCTATTACACTCTGCTACTGTCTCTTACACTCTGCTATTGTCCCTTACACTCTGCTACTGTCTATAACACTCTCTTACACTCTCTTACACTCTGCTACTGTCTCTTACACTCTCCTACTGTCTCTTACACTCTCCTACACTATGTTACTGTCTCTTACACTCTCTTACACTCTGTTACACTCTCTTACACTCTGTAACTGTCTCTTACACTCTCTTACACTCTGCTACTGTCTATAACACTCTCTTACACTCTGTTACTGTCTATTACACTCTGCTACTGTCTCTTACACTCTCTTACACTATGTTACACTCTGCTACAGTCTATTACACTCTGCTACTGTCTCTTACACTCTGCTATTGTCTCTTACACTCTGCTACTGTCTATAACACTCTCTTACACTCTGTTACTGTCTATTACACTCTGCTACTGTCTCTTACACTCTCTTACACTCTGCTGCTGTCTATTACACTCTGCTACTGTCTCTTACACTCTGCTATTGTCTCTTACACTCTGCTACTGTCTATAACACTCTCTTACACTCTGTTACTGTCTATTACACTCTGCTACAGTCTCTTACACTGTCTTACACTATGTTACACTCTGCTCCAGTCTATTACACTCTGCTATTGTCTCTTACACTCTGCTACTGTCTATAACACTCTCTTACACTCTTACTGTCTATTACACTCTGCGACTGTCTCTTCAACTCTCTTACACTCTTCTGCTGTCTCTTACACTCTGTTACTGTCTCTTACACTATGTTACACTCTCTTACACTCTGTAACTGTCTCTTACACTCTCTTACACTCTGTTACTGTCTCCTATACTCTGTTACTGTCTCCTATACTCTGTTACTGTCTCCTATACTCTGTTACACTCTCTTACACTCTGCTGCTGTCTCTTACACTCTGTTACTGTCTCTTACACTCTCTTACACTCTCTTACACTCTCTTACACTCTCCTACTGTCTCTTACACCCTCTTACACTCTGTTACTGTCTCTTACACTCTGTTACTGTCTCTTAAACTCTGCTACTGTCTATAACACTCTCGTACACTCTGTTACTGTCTATTACACTCTGCTACTGTCTCTTACACTCTCTTACACTATGTTACACTCTGCTACAGTCTATTACACTCTGCTACTGTCTCTTACACTCTGCTATTGTCTCTTACACTCTGCTACTGTCTATAACACTCTCTTACACTCTGTTACTGTCTATTACACTCTGCTACTGTCTCTTACACTCTCTTACACTCTGCTGCTGTCTATTACACTCTGCTACTGTCTCTTACACTCTGCTATTGTCTATAACACTCTGCTACTGTCTATAACACTCTCTTACACTCTGTTACTGTCTATTACACTCTGCTACTGTCTCTTACACTCTCTTACACTCTGCTGCTGTCTCTTACACTCTGTTACTGTCTCTTACACTCTGTTACACTCTCTTACACTCTGTTACACTCTCTTACACTCTCTTACACTCTGTAACTGTCTCTTACACTCTCTTACACTCTGTTACTGTCTCCTATACTCTGTTACACTTTCTTACACTCCACTACTGTCTCATATACTCTTTTACTGTCTCTTACACAGGTTTACGAGGTCTACGCGAAGAGATCCCCAAAGACGTTCACAGTATACTGAGATCATTCAGGACTATGTGATCCTAGAGGACGGTATATGCCATGTGACACTCTCTTACACTCTACTACTGTCTCTTTCACTCTGCTACTGTCTCTTACACTCTGTTACTGTCTTTTACACTCTGTTACTGTCTCTTACACTCTGCTACTGTATCTTACACTCTGCTATTGTCTCTTACACTCTGTTACTGTCTATTACACTCTGCTACTGTCTCTTACACTCTCTTACACTATGTTACACTCTCTTACACTCTGCTGCTGACTCTTACACTCTGTTACTGTCTCTGACACTCTCCTACACTCTGTTACTGTCTATTACACTCTGCCACTGTCTCTTTCACTCTCTTACACTATGTTACACTCTCTTACACTCTGCTGCTGTCTCTTACACTCTGTTACTGTCTCTTACACTCTACTACACTCTGTTACTGTCTCTTACACTCTCTTACACTCTGTTACACTCTCTTACATGCTGTTACACTCTCTTACACTCTGTTACTGTCTCTTACACTCTCTTACACTCTGCTACTGTCTCTTACACTCTGCTACTGTCTCTTACACTCTGCTAATCTCTCTTTCACTCTGCTTCTGTCTCTTACACTCTGCTACTGTCTCTTACGCTCTGTTACTGTCTCTTACACTCTGTTACACTCTCTTACACTCTGCTGCTGTCTCTTACACTCTGTTACTGTCTCTTACACTCTTACTGTCTCTTACACTCTCTTACACTCTCCTACACTCTGCTACTGTCTCTTACACCCTCTTACACTCTGTTACTGTCTCTTACACTCTGTTACTGTCTCTTACACTCTCCTACACTATGTTACTGTCTCTTACACTCTCTTACACTCTGTTACACTCTCTTACACTCTGTAACTGTCTCTTACACTCTCTTACACTCTGCTACTGTCTATAACACTCTCTTACACTCTGTTACTGTCTATTACACTCTGCTACTGTCTCTTACACTCTCTTACACTATGTTACACTCTGCTACTGTCTCTTACACTCTGCTATTGTCTCTTACACTCTGCTACTGTCTATAACACTCTCTTACACTCTGTTACTGTCTATTACACTCTGCTACTGTCTCTTACACTCTCTTACACTCTGCTGCTGTCAATTACACTCTGCTACTGTCTCTTACACTCTGCTATTGTCTATAACACTCTGCTACTGTCTATAACACTCTCTTACACTCTGTTACTGTCTATTACACTCCGCTACTGTCTCTTACACTCTCTTACACTCTGTTACACTCTGTTACAGTCTATTACACTCTGCTACTGTCTCTTACACTCTGCTATTGTCTCTTGCACTCTGCTACTGTCTATAACACTCTCTTACACTCTGTTACTGTCTATTACACTCTGCTATTGTCTCTTACACTCTCTTACACTCTGTTACACTCTGCTACAGTCTATTACACTCTGCTACTGTCTCTTACACTCTGCTACTGTCTCTTACACTCTATTACACTCTGTTACTGTCTATTACACTCTGCTACTGTCTCTTACACTCTCTTACACTATGGTACACTCTCTAAGACTCTGCTGCTGTCTCTTACACTCTGTTACTGTCTCTTACACTCCGTTACTGTCTCTTACACTCTCCTACACTCTGTTACTGTCTCTTACACTCTGTTACACTCTCTTACTGTCTCTTACACTCTGTTACACTCTCTTACACGCTGTTACACTCTCTTACACTCTGTTACTGTCTCTTACACTCTTAGACTCTGCTACTGTCTCTTACACTCTGCTACTGTCTCTTACACTCTGCTACTCTCTCTTTCACTTTGCTTCTGTCTCTTACACACTGCTACTGTCTCTTACGCTGTGTTACTGTCTCTTACACTCTACTACACTCTCGTATACTCTGTTACTGTCTCTTACACTCTGTTACTGTCTCGTACACTCTGTTACTGTCTCGTACACTCTGTTACTGTCTCGTACACTTTGTTACTGTCTCTTACACTCTGTTACACTCTCTTACACTCTGTTACTGTCTCTTACACTCTTACACTCTGCTGCTGTCTCTTACACTCTGTTACTGTCTCTTACACTCTGTTACTGTATATTACACTCTGCTACTGTCTCTTACACTCTGCTATTGTCTCTTGCACTCTGCTACTGTCTATAACACTCTCTTACACTCTGTTACTGTCTATTACACTCTGCTATTGTCTCTTACACTCTCTTACACTCTGTTACACTCTGCTACAGTCTATTACACTCTGCTACTGTCTCTTACACTCTGCTATTGTCTCTTACACTCTGCTACTGTCTCTTACACTCTATTACACTCTGTTACTGTCTATTACACTCTGCTACTATCTCTTTCACTCTCTTACACTATGTTACACACTCTTACACTCTGCTGCTGTCTCTTACACTCTGTTACTGTCTCTTACACTCTGTTACTGTCTCTTACACTCTCTTACACTCTGTTACACTCTCTTACATGCTGTTACACTCTCTTACACTCTGTTACTGTCTATTACACTCTCTTACACTCTGCTACTGTCTCTTACTCTCTGCTACTGTCTCTTACACTCTGCTACTCTCTCTTTCACTCTGCTTCTGTCTCTTACACTCTGCTACTGTCTCTTACGCTCTGTTACTGTCTCTTACACTCTGTTACACTCTCTTACACTCTGCTGCTGTCTCTTACACTCTGTTACTGTCTCTTACACTCTGTTACTGTCTCTTACACTCTCTTACACTCTCCTACACTCTGCTACTGTCTCTTACACCCTCTTACACTCTGTTACTGTCTCTTACACTCTGTTACTGTCTCTTAAACTCTGCTACTGTCTATAACACTCTCTTACACTCTGTTAATGTCTATTACACTCTGCTACTGTCTCTTACACTCTCTTACACTGTTACACTCTGCTACAGTCTATTACACTCTGCTACTGTCTCTTACACTCTGCTATTGTCTCTTACACTCTGCTACTGTCTATAACACTCTCTTACACTCTGTTACTGTCTATTACACTCTGCTACTGTCTCTTACACTCTCTTACACTCTGCTGCTGTCTATTACACTCTGCTACTGTCTCTTACACTCTGCTATTGTCTCTTACACTCTGCTACTGTCTATAACACTCTCTTACACTCTGTTACTGTCTATTACACTCTGCTACAGTCTCTTACACTCTCTTACACTATGTTACACTCTGCTCCAGTCTATTACACTCTGCTATTGTCTCTTACACTCTGCTACTGTCTATAACACTCTCTTACACTCTGTTACTGTCTATTACACTCTGTGACTGTCTCTTCAACTCTCTTACACTCTTCTGCTGTCTCTTACACTCTGTTACTGTCTCTTACACTATGTTACACTCTCTTACACTCTGTAACTGTCTCTTACACTCTCTTACACTCTGTTACTGTCTCCTATACTCTGTTACTGTCTCCTATACTCTGTTACACTCTCTTACACTCTGCTGCTGTCTCTTACACTCTGTTACTGTCTCTTACACTCTGTTACTGTCTCTTACACTCTCTTACACTCTCTTACACTCTCCTACACTCTGCTACTGTCTCTTACACCCTCTTACACTCTTACTGTCTCTTACACTCTGTTACTGTCTCTTAAACTCTGCTACTGTCTATAACACTCTCTTACACTCTATTACTGTCTATTACACTCTGCTACTGTCTCTTACACTCTCTTACACTATTTTACACTCTGCTACAGTCTATTACACTCTGCTACTGTCTCTTACACTCTGCTATTGTCCCTTACACTCTGCTACTGTCTATAACACTCTCTTACACTCTCTTACACTCTGCTACTGTCTCTTACACTCTCCTACTGTCTCTTACACTCTCCTACACTATGTTACTGTCTCTTACACTCTCTTACACTCTGTTACACTCTCTTACACTCTGTAACTGTCTCTTACACTCTCTTACACTCTGCTACTGTCTATAACACTCTCTTACACTCTGTTACTGTCTATTACACTCTGCTACTGTCTCTTACACTCTCTTACACTATGTTACACTCTGCTACAGTCTATTACACTCTGCTACTGTCTCTTACACTCTGCTATTGTCTCTTACACTCTGCTACTGTCTATAACACTCTCTTACACTCTGTTACTGTCTATTACACTCTGCTACTGTCTCTTACACTCTCTTACACTCTGCTGCTGTCTATTACACTCTGCTACTGTCTCTTACACTCTGCTATTGTCTCTTACACTCTGCTACTGTCTATAACACTCTCTTACACTCTGTTACTGTCTATTACACTCTGCTACAGTCTCTTACACTGTCTTACACTATGTTACACTCTGCTCCAGTCTATTACACTCTGCTATTGTCTCTTACACTCTGCTACTGTCTATAACACTCTCTTACACTCTTACTGTCTATTACACTCTGCGACTGTCTCTTCAACTCTCTTACACTCTTCTGCTGTCTCTTACACTCTGTTACTGTCTCTTACACTATGTTACACTCTCTTACACTCTGTAACTGTCTCTTACACTCTCTTACACTCTGTTACTGTCTCCTATACTCTGTTACTGTCTCCTATACTCTGTTACACTCTCTTACACTCTGCTGCTGTCTCTTACACTCTGTTACTGTCTCTTACACTCTCTTACACTCTCTTACACTCTCTTACACTCTCCTACTGTCTCTTACACCCTCTTACACTCTGTTACTGTCTCTTACACTCTGTTACTGTCTCTTAAACTCTGCTACTGTCTATAACACTCTCGTACACTCTGTTACTGTCTATTACACTCTGCTACTGTCTCTTACACTCTCTTACACTATGTTACACTCTGCTACAGTCTATTACACTCTGCTACTGTCTCTTACACTCTGCTATTGTCTCTTACACTCTGCTACTGTCTATAACACTCTCTTACACTCTGTTACTGTCTATTACACTCTGCTACTGTCTCTTACACTCTCTTACACTCTGCTGCTGTCTATTACACTCTGCTACTGTCTCTTACACTCTGCTATTGTCTATAACACTCTGCTACTGTCTATAACACTCTCTTACACTCTGTTACTGTCTATTACACTCTGCTACTGTCTCTTACACTCTCTTACACTCTGCTGCTGTCTCTTACACTCTGTTACTGTCTCTTACACTCTGTTACACTCTCTTACACTCTGTTACACTCTCTTACACTCTCTTACACTCTGTAACTGTCTCTTACACTCTCTTACACTCTGTTACTGTCTCCTATACTCTGTTACACTTTCTTACACTCCACTACTGTCTCATATACTCTTTTACTGTCTCTTACACAGGTTTACGAGGTCTACGCGAAGAGATCCCCAAAGACGTTCACAGTATACTGAGATCATTCAGGACTATGTGATCCTAGAGGACGGTATATGCCATGTGACACTCTCTTACACTCTACTACTGTCTCTTTCACTCTGCTAATGTCTCTTACACTCTGTTACTGTCTTTTACACTCTGTTACTGTCTCTTACACTCTGCTACTGTATCTTACACTCTGCTATTGTCTCTTACACTCTGTTACTGTCTATTACACTCTGCTACTGTCTCTTACACTCTCTTACACTATGTTACACTCTCTTACACTCTGCTGCTGACTCTTACACTCTGTTACTGTCTCTGACACTCTCCTACACTCTGTTACTGTCTATTACACTCTGCCACTGTCTCTTTCACTCTCTTACACTATGTTACACTCTCTTACACTCTGCTGCTGTCTCTTACACTCTGTTACTGTCTCTTACACTCTACTACACTCTGTTACTGTCTCTTACACTCTCTTACACTCTGTTACACTCTCTTACATGCTGTTACACTCTCTTACACTCTGTTACTGTCTCTTACACTCTCTTACACTCTGCTACTGTCTCTTACACTCTGCTACTGTCTCTTACACTCTGCTAATCTCTCTTTCACTCTGCTTCTGTCTCTTACACTCTGCTACTGTCTCTTACGCTCTGTTACTGTCTCTTACACTCTGTTACACTCTCTTACACTCTGCTGCTGTCTCTTACACTCTGTTACTGTCTCTTACACTCTTACTGTCTCTTACACTCTCTTACACTCTCCTACACTCTGCTACTGTCTCTTACACCCTCTTACACTCTGTTACTGTCTCTTACACTCTGTTACTGTCTCTTACACTCTCCTACACTATGTTACTGTCTCTTACACTCTCTTACACTCTGTTACACTCTCTTACACTCTGTAACTGTCTCTTACACTCTCTTACACTCTGCTACTGTCTATAACACTCTCTTACACTCTGTTACTGTCTATTACACTCTGCTACTGTCTCTTACACTCTCTTACACTATGTTACACTCTGCTACTGTCTCTTACACTCTGCTATTGTCTCTTACACTCTGCTACTGTCTATAACACTCTCTTACACTCTGTTACTGTCTATTACACTCTGCTACTGTCTCTTACACTCTCTTACACTCTGCTGCTGTCAATTACACTCTGCTACTGTCTCTTACACTCTGCTATTGTCTATAACACTCTGCTACTGTCTATAACACTCTCTTATACTCTGTTACTGTCTATTACACTCCGCTACTGTCTCTTACACTCTCTTACACTCTGTTACACTCTGTTACAGTCTATTACACTCTGCTACTGTCTCTTACACTCTGCTATTGTCTCTTGCACTCTGCTACTGTCTATAACACTCTCTTACACTCTGTTACTGTCTATTACACTCTGCTATTGTCTCTTACACTCTCTTACACTCTGTTACACTCTGCTACAGTCTATTACACTCTGCTACTGTCTCTTACACTCTGCTACTGTCTCTTACACTCTATTACACTCTGTTACTGTCTATTACACTCTGCTACTGTCTCTTACACTCTCTTACACTATGGTACACTCTCTAAGACTCTGCTGCTGTCTCTTACACTCTGTTACTGTCTCTTACACTCCGTTACTGTCTCTTACACTCTCCTACACTCTGTTACTGTCTCTTACACTCTGTTACACTCTCTTACTGTCTCTTACACTCTGTTACACTCTCTTACACGCTGTTACACTCTCTTACACTCTGTTACTGTCTCTTACACTCTTAGACTCTGCTACTGTCTCTTACACTCTGCTACTGTCTCTTACACTCTGCTACTCTCTCTTTCACTTTGCTTCTGTCTCTTAAACACTGCTACTGTCTCTTACGCTGTGTTACTGTCTCTTACACTCTACTACACTCTCGTATACTCTGTTACTGTCTCTTACACTCTGTTACTGTCTCGTACACTCTGTTACTGTCTCGTACACTCTGTTACTGTCTCGTACACTCTGTTACTGTCTCGTACACTTTGTTACTGTCTCTTACACTCTGTTACACTCTCTTACACTCTGTTACTGTCTCTTACACTCTTACACTCTGCTGCTGTCTCTTACACTCTGTTACTGTCTCTTACACTCTGTTACTGTATATTACACTCTGCTACTGTCTCTTACACTCTGCTATTGTCTCTTGCACTCTGCTACTGTCTATAACACTCTCTTACACTCTGTTACTGTCTATTACACTCTGCTATTGTCTCTTACACTCTCTTACACTCTGTTACACTCTGCTACAGTCTATTACACTCTGCTACTGTCTCTTACACTCTGCTATTGTCTCTTACACTCTGCTACTGTCTCTTACACTCTATTACACTCTGTTACTGTCTATTACACTCTGCTACTATCTCTTTCACTCTCTTACACTATGTTACACACTCTTACACTCTGCTGCTGTCTCTTACACTCTGTTACTGTCTCTTACACTCTGTTACTGTCTCTTACACTCTCTTACACTCTGTTACACTCTCTTACATGCTGTTACACTCTCTTACACTCTGTTACTGTCTATTACACTCTCTTACACTCTGCTACTGTCTCTTACTCTCTGCTACTGTCTCTTACACTCTGCTACTCTCTCTTTCACTCTGCTTCTGTCTCTTACACTCTGCTACTGTCTCTTACGCTCTGTTACTGTCTCTTACACTCTGTTACACTCTCTTACACTCTGCTGCTGTCTCTTACACTCTGTTACTGTCTCTTACACTCTGTTACTGTCTCTTACACTCTCTTACACTCTCCTACACTCTGCTACTGTCTCTTACACCCTCTTACACTCTGTTACTGTCTCTTACACTCTGTTACTGTCTCTTAAACTCTGCTACTGTCTATAACACTCTCTTATACTCTGTTAATGTCTATTACACTCTGCTACTGTCTCTTACACTCTCTTACACTGTTACACTCTGCTACAGTCTATTACACTCTGCTACTGTCTCTTACACTCTGCTATTGTCTCTTACACTCTGCTACTGTCTATAACACTCTCTTACACTCTGTTACTGTCTATTACACTCTGCTACTGTCTCTTACACTCTCTTACACTCTGCTGCTGTCTATTACACTCTGCTACTGTCTCTTACACTCTGCTATTGTCTCTTACACTCTGCTACTGTCTATAACACTCTCTTACACTCTGTTACTGTCTATTACACTCTGCTACAGTCTCTTACACTCTCTTACACTATGTTACACTCTGCTCCAGTCTATTACACTCTGCTATTGTCTCTTACACTCTGCTACTGTCTATAACACTCTCTTACACTCTGTTACTGTCTATTACACTCTGCGACTGTCTCTTCAACTCTCTTACACTCTTCTGCTGTCTCTTACACTCTGTTACTGTCTCTTACACTATGTTACACTCTCTTACACTCTGTAACTGTCTCTTACACTCTCTTACACTCTGTTACTGTCTCCTATACTCTGTTACTGTCTCCTATACTCTGTTACACTCTCTTACACTCTGCTGCTGTCTCTTACACTCTGTTACTGTCTCTTACACTCTGTTACTGTCTCTTACACTCTCTTACACTCTCTTACACTCTCCTACACTCTGCTACTGTCTCTTACACCCTCTTACACTCTTACTGTCTCTTACACTCTGTTACTGTCTCTTAAACTCTGCTACTGTCTATAACACTCTCTTACACTCTATTACTGTCTATTACACTCTGCTACTGTCTCTTACACTCTCTTACACTATTTTACACTCTGCTACAGTCTATTACACTCTGCTACTGTCTCTTACACTCTGCTATTGTCCCTTACACTCTGCTACTGTCTATAACACTCTCTTACACTCTCTTACACTCTGCTACTGTCTCTTACACTCTCCTACTGTCTCTTACACTCTCCTACACTATGTTACTGTCTCTTACACTCTCTTACACTCTGTTACACTCTCTTACACTCTGTAACTGTCTCTTACACTCTCTTACACTCTGCTACTGTCTATAACACTCTCTTACACTCTGTTACTGTCTATTACACTCTGCTACTGTCTCTTACACTCTCTTACACTATGTTACACTCTGCTACAGTCTATTACACTCTGCTACTGTCTCTTACACTCTGCTATTGTCTCTTACACTCTGCTACTGTCTATAACACTCTCTTACACTCTGTTACTGTCTATTACACTCTGCTACTGTCTCTTACACTCTCTTACACTCTGCTGCTGTCTATTACACTCTGCTACTGTCTCTTACACTCTGCTATTGTCTCTTACACTCTGCTACTGTCTATAACACTCTCTTACACTCTGTTACTGTCTATTACACTCTGCTACAGTCTCTTACACTGTCTTACACTATGTTACACTCTGCTCCAGTCTATTACACTCTGCTATTGTCTCTTACACTCTGCTACTGTCTATAACACTCTCTTACACTCTTACTGTCTATTACACTCTGCGACTGTCTCTTCAACTCTCTTACACTCTTCTGCTGTCTCTTACACTCTGTTACTGTCTCTTACACTATGTTACACTCTCTTACACTCTGTAACTGTCTCTTACACTCTCTTACACTCTGTTACTGTCTCCTATACTCTGTTACTGTCTCCTATACTCTGTTACTGTCTCCTATACTCTGTTACACTCTCTTACACTCTGCTGCTGTCTCTTACACTCTGTTACTGTCTCTTACACTCTCTTACACTCTCTTACACTCTCTTACACTCTCCTACTGTCTCTTACACCCTCTTACACTCTGTTACTGTCTCTTACACTCTGTTACTGTCTCTTAAACTCTGCTACTGTCTATAACACTCTCGTACACTCTGTTACTGTCTATTACACTCTGCTACTGTCTCTTACACTCTCTTACACTATGTTACACTCTGCTACAGTCTATTACACTCTGCTACTGTCTCTTACACTCTGCTATTGTCTCTTACACTCTGCTACTGTCTCTTACACTCTGCTACTGTCTATAACACTCTCTTACACTCTGTTACTGTCTATTACACTCTGCTACTGTCTCTTACACTCTCTTACACTGTTACACTCTGCTACAGTCTATTACACTCTGCTACTGTCTCTTACACTCTGCTATTGTCTCTTACACTCTCTTACACTCTGCTACTGTCTCTTACACCCTCTTACACTCTGTTACTGTCTCTTACACTCTCTTACACTCTGTTACACTCTCTTACACACTGTTACACTCTCTTACACGCTGTTACACCCTCTTACACACTGTTACTGTCTCTTACACTCTCCTACACTCTGCTACTGTCTCTTACACTCTGTTACTGTTTCTTACACTCTGCTACTGTCTCTAACACTCTGCTACTGTCTCTTACACTCTGTTACTGTCTCTTACACTCCGTTACTGTCTCTTACACTCTCCTACACTCTGTTACTGTCTCTTACACTCTGTTACACTCTCTTACTGTCTCTTACACTCTGTTACACTCTCTTACACGCTGTTACACTCTCTTACACTCTGTTACTGTCTCTTACACTCTTACACTCTGCTACTGTCTCTTACACTCTGCTACTGTCTCTTACACTCTGCTACTCTCTCTTTCACTTTGCTTCTGTCTCTTACACACTGCTACTGTCTCTTACGCTGTGTTACTGTCTCTTACACTCTACTACACTCTCGTATACTCTGTTACTGTCTCTTACACTCTGTTACTGTCTCGTACACTCTGTTACTGTCTCGTACACTCTGTTACTGTCTCGTACACTTTGTTACTGTCTCTTACACTCTGTTACACTCTCTTACACTCTGTTACTGTCTCTTACACTCTTACACTCTGCTGCTGTCTCTTACACTCTGTTACTGTCTCTTACACTCTGTTACTGTATATTACACTCTGCTACTGTCTCTTACACTCTGCTATTGTCTCTTGCACTCTGCTACTGTCTATAACACTCTCTTACACTCTGTTACTGTCTATTACACTCTGCTATTGTCTCTTACACTCTCTTACACTCTGTTACACTCTGCTACAGTCTATTACACTCTGCTACTGTCTCTTACACTCTGCTATTGTCTCTTACACTCTGCTACTGTCTCTTACACTCTATTACACTCTGTTACTGTCTATTACACTCTGCTACTATCTCTTTCACTCTCTTACACTATGTTACACACTCTTACACTCTGCTGCTGTCTCTTACACTCTGTTACTGTCTCTTACACTCTGTTACTGTCTCTTACACTCTCTTACACTCTGTTACACTCTCTTACATGCTGTTACACTCTCTTACACTCTGTTACTGTCTATTACACTCTCTTACACTCTGCTACTGTCTCTTACTCTCTGCTACTGTCTCTTACACTCTGCTACTCTCTCTTTCACTCTGCTTCTGTCTCTTACACTCTGCTACTGTCTCTTATGCTCTGTTACTGTCTCTTACACTCTGTTACACTCTCTTACACTCTGCTGCTGTCTCTTACACTCTGTTACTGTCTCTTACACTCTGTTACTGTCTCTTACACTCTCTTACACTCTCCTACACTCTGCTACTGTCTCTTACACCCTCTTACACTCTGTTACTGTCTCTTACACTCTGTTACTGTCTCTTAAACTCTGCTACTGTCTATAACACTCTCTTACACTCTGTTAATGTCTATTACACTCTGCTACTGTCTCTTACACTCTCTTACACTGTTACACTCTGTTACAGTCTATTACACTCTGCTACTGTCTCTTACACTCTGCTATTGTCTCTTACACTCTGCTACTGTCTATAACACTCTCTTACACTCTGTTACTGTCTATTACACTCTGCTACTGTCTCTTACACTCTCTTACACTCTGCTGCTGTCTATTACACTCTGCTACTGTCTCTTACACTCTGCTATTGTCTCTTACACTCTGCTACTGTCTATAACACTCTCTTACACTCTGTTACTGTCTATTACACTCTGCTACAGTCTCTTACACTCTCTTACACTATTTTACACTCTGCTCCAGTCTATTACACTCTGCTATTGTCTCTTACACTCTGCTACTGTCTATAACACTCTCTTACACTCTGTTACTGTCTATTACACTCTGCGACTGTCTCTTCAACTCTCTTACACTCTTCTGCTGTCTCTTACACTCTGTTACTGTCTCTTACACTATGTTACACTCTCTTACACTCTGTAACTGTCTCTTACACTCTCTTACACTCTGTTACTGTCTCCTATACTCTGTTACTGTCTCCTATACTCTGTTACACTCTCTTACACTCTGCTGCTGTCTCTTACACTCTGTTACTGTCTCTTACACTCTGTTACTGTCTCTTACACTCTCTTACACTCTCTTACACTCTCCTACACTCTGCTACTGTCTCTTACACCCTCTTACACTCTTACTGTCTCTTACACTCTGTTACTGTCTCTTAAACTCTGCTACTGTCTATAACACTCTCTTACACTCTATTACTGTCTATTACACTCTGCTACTGTCTCTTACACTCTCTTACACTATTTTACACTCTGCTACAGTCTATTACACTCTGCTACTGTCTCTTACACTCTGCTATTGTCCCTTACACTCTGCTACTGTCTATAACACTCTCTTACACTCTCTTACACTCTGCTACTGTCTCTTACACTCTGTTACTGTCTCTTACACTCTCCTACACTATGTTACTGTCTCTTACACTCTCTTACACTCTGTTACACTCTCTTACACTCTGTAACTGTCTCTTACACTCTCTTACACTCTGCTACTGTCTATAACACTCTCTTACACTCTGTTACTGTCTATTACACTCTGCTACTGTCTCTTACACTCTCTTACACTATGTTACACTCTGCTACAGTCTATTACACTCTGCTACTGTCTCTTACACTCTGCTATTGTCTCTTACACTCTGCTACTGTCTATAACACTCTCTTACACTCTGTTACTGTCTATTACACTCTGCTACTGTCTCTTACACTCTCTTACACTCTGCTGCTGTCTATTACACTCTGCTACTGTCTCTTACACTCTGCTATTGTCTCTTACACTCTGCTACTGTCTATAACACTCTCTTACACTCTGTTACTGTCTATTACACTCTGCTACAGTCTCTTACACTGTCTTACACTATGTTACACTCTGCTCCAGTCTATTACACTCTGCTATTGTCTCTTACACTCTGCTACTGTCTATAACACTCTCTTACACTCTGTTACTGTCTATTACACTCTGCGACTGTCTCTTCAACTCTCTTACACTCTTCTGCTGTCTCTTACACTCTGTTACTGTCTCTTACACTATGTTACACTCTCTTACACTCTGTAACTGTCTCTTACACTCTCTTACACTCTGTTACTGTCTCCTATACTCTGTTACTGTCTCCTATACTCTGTTACTGTCTCCTATACTCTGTTACACTCTCTTACACTCTGCTGCTGTCTCTTACACTCTGTTACTGTCTCTTACACTCTCTTACACTCTCTTACACTCTCCTACTGTCTCTTACACCCTCTTACACTCTGTTACTGTCTCTTACACTCTGTTACTGTCTCTTAAACTCTGCTACTGTCTATAACACTCTCGTATACTCTGTTACTGTCTATTACACTCTGCTACTGTCTCTTACACTCTCTTACACTATGTTACACTCTGCTACAGTCTATTACACTCTGCTACTGTCTCTTACACTCTGCTATTGTCTCTTACACTCTGCTACTGTCTCTTACACTCTGCTACTGTCTATAACACTCTCTTACACTCTGTTACTGTCTATTACACTCTGCTACTGTCTCTTACACTCTCTTACACTGTTACACTCTGCTACAGTCTATTACACTCTGCTACTGTCTCTTACACTCTGCTATTGTCTCTTACACTCTGCTACTGTCTATAACACTCTCTTACACTCTCTTACACTCTGCTACTGTCTCTTACACTCTGTTACTGTCTCTTACACTCTCCTACACTATGTTACTGTCTCTTACACTCTCTTACACTCTGTTACACTCTCTTACACTCTGTAACTGTCTCTTACACTCTCTTACACTCTGCTACTGTCTATAACACTCTCTTACACTCTGTTACTGTCTATTACACTCTGCTACTGTCTCTTACACTCTCTTACACTATGTTACACTCTGCTACAGTCTATTACACTCTGCTACTGTCTCTTACACTCTGCTATTGTCTCTTACACTCTGCTACTGTCTATAACACTCTCTTACACTCTGTTACTGTCTATTACACTCTGCTACTGTCTCTTACACTCTCTTACACTCTGCTGCTGTCTATTACACTCTGCTACTGTCTCTTACACTCTGCTATTGTCTCTTACACTCTGCTACTGTCTATAACACTCTCTTACACTCTGTTACTGTCTATTACACTCTGCTACAGTCTCTTACACTGTCTTACACTATGTTACACTCTGCTCCAGTCTATTACACTCTGCTATTGTCTCTTACACTCTGCTACTGTCTATAACACTCTCTTACACTCTTACTGTCTATTACACTCTGCGACTGTCTCTTCAACTCTCTTACACTCTTCTGCTGTCTCTTACACTCTGTTACTGTCTCTTACACTATGTTACACTCTCTTACACTCTGTAACTGTCTCTTACACTCTCTTACACTCTGTTACTGTCTCCTATACTCTGTTACTGTCTCCTATACTCTGTTACTGTCTCCTATACTCTGTTACACTCTCTTACACTCTGCTGCTGTCTCTTACACTCTGTTACTGTCTCTTACACTCTCTTACACTCTCTTACACTCTCTTACACTCTCTTACACTCGCCTACTGTCTCTTACACCCTCTTACACTCTGTTACTGTCTCTTACACTCTGTTACTGTCTCTTAAACTCTGCTACTGTCTATAACACTCTCGTACACTCTGTTACTGTCTATTACACTCTGCTACTGTCTCTTACACTCTCTTACACTATGTTACACTCTGCTACAGTCTATTACACTCTGCTACTGTCTCTTACACTCTGCTATTGTCTCTTACACTCTGCTACTGTCTCTTACACTCTGCTACTGTCTATAACACTCTCTTACACTCTGTTACTGTCTATTACACTCTGCTACTGTCTCTTACACTCTCTTACACTGTTACACTCTGCTACAGTCTATTACACTCTGCTACTGTCTCTTACACTCTGCTATTGTCTCTTACACTCTCTTACACTCTGCTACTGTCTCTTACACCCTCTTACACTCTGTTACTGTCTCTTACACTCTCTTACACTCTGTTACACTCTCTTACACGCTGTTACACTCTCTTACACGCTGTTACACCCTCTTACACACTGTTACTGTCTCTTACACTCTCCTACACTCTGCTACTGTCTCTTACACTCTGTTACTGTTTCTTACACTCTGCTACTGTCTCTAACACTCTGCTACTGTCTCTTTCACTCTGCTACTGTCTCTTACACTCTGCTACTATCTCTTCCGCTCTGTTACTGTGTCTTACACTGTACTACACTGTCATACACTCTGTTACTGTATCTTACACTATGTTACTGTATCTTACACTATGTTACTGTCTCGTACACTCTGTTACTGTCTCTTACACTCTGTTACTGTCTCCTATACTCTGTTACTGTCTCTTACACCCTGTTACACTCTCTTACACTCTGCTACTGTCTCTTACACTCTACTACACTCTCGTACACTCTGTTACTGTCTATTACACTCTCTTACACTCTGCTGCTGTCTCTTACACTCTGTTACTGTCTCTTACACTCTGTTACTGTCTCTTACACTCCTATCTCTTACACTCTACTATACTCTACTACACTCTACTACTGTCTCTTTCACTCTGCTACTGTCTCTTTCACTCTGTTACTGTCTCTTACACTCTGTTACTGTCTCTTACACTCTGCTACTGTCTATAACACTCTCTTACACTATGTTACACTCTGCTACTGTCTCTTACACTCTGCTATTGTCTCTTACACTCTGCTACTGTCTCTTACACTCTATTACACTCTGTTACTGTCTATTACACTCTGCTACTGTCTCTTACACTCTCTTACACTATGTTACACTCTCTTACACTCTGCTGCTGTCTCTTACACTCTGTTACTGTCTCTTACACTCTGTTACTGTCTCTTACACTCTCCTACACTCTGTTACTGTCTCTTACACTCTCTTACACTCTCTTACTGTCTCTTACACTCTCTTACACTCTCTTACACGCTGTTACACTCTCTTACACTCTGTTACTGTCTCTTACACTCTCTTACACTCTGCTACTGTCTCTTACACTCTGCTACTGTCTATTACACTCTGCTACTCTCTTTTTCACTTTGCTTCTGTCTCTTACACACTGCTACTGTCTCTTACGCTCTGTTACTGTCTCTTACACTCTACTACACTCTCGTATACTCTGTTACTGTCTCTTACACTCTGTTACTGTCTCTTACACTCTGTTACACTCTCTTACACTCTGTTACTGTCTCTTACACTCTCTTACACTCTGCTGCTGTCTCTTACACTCTGTTACTGTCTCTTACACTCTGTTACTGTCTATTACACTCTCTTACACTCTCCTACACTCTCCTACACTCTTCTACTGTCTCTTACAACCCCTTACACTCTGTTACTGTCTCTTACACTCCCTTACACTCTGTTACACTCTCTTACATGCTGTTACACTCTCTTACACGCTGTTACACCCTCTTACACACTGTTACTGTCTCTTACACTCTCTTACACTCTGCTACTATCT
The DNA here is from genome assembly GCA_029215755.1 of Spea hammondii. NCBI lineage: Eukaryota > Metazoa > Chordata > Amphibia > Anura > Pelobatidae > Spea > Spea hammondii. Next base: position 31,783,138 of record JARDYJ010000012.1, on the reverse strand, counting down.
CTTACACTCTGTTACTGTCTCTTACACTCTGCTACTGTCTCTTACACTCTACTACTGTCTCTTTCACTCTGCTACTGTCTCTTACACTCTGCTACTATCTCTTACGCTCTGTTACTGTCTATTACACTCTACTACACTCTCATACACTCTGTTACTGTATCTTACACTCTGTTACTGTCTCTTACACTCTGTTACTGTCTCTTACACTCTGCTATTGTCTCTTACACTCTGCTACTGTCTATAACACTGTCTTACACTCTGTTACTGTCTATTACACTCTGCTACTGTCTCTTTCACTCTCTTACACTATGTTACACTCTCTTACACTCTGCTGCTGTCTCTTACACTCTGTTACTGTCTCTTACACTCTGTTACTGTCTCTTACACTCTCCTACACTCTGTTACTGTCTCCTACACTCTCTTACACTCTGTTACACTCTCTTACACGCTGTTACACTCTACTACACTCTGTTAATTTCTCTTACACTCTCTTACACTCTGCTACTGTCTCTTACACTCTGCTACTCTCTCTTTCACTCTGTTTCTGTCTCTTACACTCTGCTTCTGTCTCTTATGCTCTGTTACTGTCTCTTATGCTCTGTTACTGTCTCTTACACTCTACTACACTCTCGTACACTCTGTTACTGTCTCTTAAACTCTGTTACACTCTCTTACACTCTGTTACTGTCTCTTACACTCTGCTGCTGTCTCTTACACTCTGTTACTGTCTCTTACACTCTCTTACACTCTCCTACACTCTGCTACTGTCTCTTACACCCTCTTACACTCTTACTGTCTCTTAAACTCTGCTACTGTCTATAACACTCTCTTACACTCTATTACTGTCTATTACACTCTGCTACTGTCTCTTACACTCTCTTACACTATTTTACACTCTGCTACAGTCTATTACACTCTGCTACTGTCTCTTACACTCTGCTATTGTCCCTTACACTCTGCTACTGTCTATAACACTCTCTTACACTCTCTTACTGTCTCTTACACTCTGTTACTGTCTCTTACACTCTCCTACACTATGTTACTGTCTCTTACACTCTCTTACACTCTGTTACACTCTCTTACACTCTGTAACTGTCTCTTACACTCTCTTACACTCTGCTACTGTCTATAACACTCTCTTACACTCTGTTACTGTCTATTACACTCTGCTACTGTCTCTTACACTCTCTTACACTATGTTACACTCTGCTACAGTCTATTACACTCTGCTACTGTCTCTTACACTCTGCTATTGTCTCTTACACTCTGCTACTGTCTATAACACTCTCTTACACTCTGTTACTGTCTATTACACTCTGCTACTGTCTCTTACACTCTCTTACACTCTGCTGCTGTCTATTACACTCTGCTACTGTCTCTTACACTCTGCTATTGTCTATAACACTCTGCTACTGTCTATAACACTCTCTTACACTCTGTTACTGTCTATTACACTCTGCTACTGTCTCTTACACTCTCTTACACTCTGCTGCTGTCTCTTACACTCTGTTACTGTCTCTTACACTCTGTTACACTCTCTTACACTCTGTTACACTCTCTTACACTCTCTTACACTCTGTAACTGTCTCTTACACTCTCTTACACTCTGTTACTGTCTCCTATACTCTGTTACACTTTCTTACACTCCACTACTGTCTCATATACTCTTTTACTGTCTCTTACACAGGTTTACGAGGTCTACGCGAAGAGATCCCCAAAGACGTTCACAGTATACTGAGATCATTCAGGACTATGTGATCCTAGAGGACGGTATATGCCATGTGACACTCTCTTACACTCTACTACACTCTACTACTGTCTCTTTCACTCTGCTACTGTCTCTTACACTCTGTTACTGTCTTTTACACTCTGTTACTGTCTCTTACACTCTGCTACTGTATCTTACACTCTGCTATTGTCTCTTACACTCTGTTACTGTCTATTACACTCTGCTACTGTCTCTTACACTCTCTTACACTATGTTACACTCTCTTACACTCTGCTGCTGACTCTTACACTCTGTTACTGTCTCTGACACTCTCCTACACTCTGTTACTGTCTATTACACTCTGCCACTGTCTCTTTCACTCTCTTACACTATGTTACACTCTCTTACACTCTGCTGCTGTCTCTTACACTCTGTTACTGTCTCTTACACTCTACTACACTCTGTTACTGTCTCTTACACTCTCTTACACTCTGTTACACTCTCTTACATGCTGTTACACTCTCTTACACTCTGTTACTGTCTCTTACACTCTCTTACACTCTGCTACTGTCTCTTACACTCTGCTACTGTCTCTTACACTCTGCTACTCTCTCTTTCACTCTGCTTCTGTCTCTTACACTCTGCTACTGTCTCTTACGCTCTGTTACTGTCTCTTACACTCTGTTACACTCTCTTACACTCTGCTGCTGTCTCTTACACTCTGTTACTGTCTCTTACACTCTTACTGTCTCTTACACTCTCTTACACTCTCCTACACTCTGCTACTGTCTCTTACACCCTCTTACACTCTGTTACTGTCTCTTACACTCTGTTACTGTCTCTTACACTCTCCTACACTATGTTACTGTCTCTTACACTCTCTTACACTCTGTTACACTCTCTTACACTCTGTAACTGTCTCTTACACTCTCTTACACTCTGCTACTGTCTATAACACTCTCTTACACTCTGTTACTGTCTATTACACTCTGCTACTGTCTCTTACACTCTCTTACACTATGTTACACTCTGCTACTGTCTCTTACACTCTGCTATTGTCTCTTACACTCTGCTACTGTCTATAACACTCTCTTACACTCTGTTACTGTCTATTACACTCTGCTACTGTCTCTTACACTCTCTTACACTCTGCTGCTGTCAATTACACTCTGCTACTGTCTCTTACACTCTGCTATTGTCTATAACACTCTGCTACTGTCTATAACACTCTCTTACACTCTGTTACTGTCTATTACACTCCGCTACTGTCTCTTACACTCTCTTACACTCTGTTACACTCTGTTACAGTCTATTACACTCTGCTACTGTCTCTTACACTCTGCTATTGTCTCTTGCACTCTGCTACTGTCTATAACACTCTCTTACACTCTGTTACTGTCTATTACACTCTGCTATTGTCTCTTACACTCTCTTACACTCTGTTACACTCTGCTACAGTCTATTACACTCTGCTACTGTCTCTTACACTCTGCTACTGTCTCTTACACTCTATTACACTCTGTTACTGTCTATTACACTCTGCTACTGTCTCTTACACTCTCTTACACTATGGTACACTCTCTAAGACTCTGCTGCTGTCTCTTACACTCTGTTACTGTCTCTTACACTCCGTTACTGTCTCTTACACTCTCCTACACTCTGTTACTGTCTCTTACACTCTGTTACACTCTCTTACTGTCTCTTACACTCTGTTACACTCTCTTACACGCTGTTACACTCTCTTACACTCTGTTACTGTCTCTTACACTCTTAGACTCTGCTACTGTCTCTTACACTCTGCTACTGTCTCTTACACTCTGCTACTCTCTCTTTCACTTTGCTTCTGTCTCTTACACACTGCTACTGTCTCTTACGCTGTGTTACTGTCTCTTACACTCTACTACACTCTCGTATACTCTGTTACTGTCTCTTACACTCTGTTACTGTCTCGTACACTATGTTACTGTCTCGTACACTCTGTTACTGTCTCGTACACTTTGTTACTGTCTCTTACACTCTGTTACACTCTCTTACACTCTGTTACTGTCTCTTACACTCTTACACTCTGCTGCTGTCTCTTACACTCTGTTACTGTCTCTTACACTCTGTTACTGTATATTACACTCTGCTACTGTCTCTTACACTCTGCTATTGTCTCTTGCACTCTGCTACTGTCTATAACACTCTCTTACACTCTGTTACTGTCTATTACACTCTGCTATTGTCTCTTACACTCTCTTACACTCTGTTACACTCTGCTACAGTCTATTACACTCTGCTACTGTCTCTTACACTCTGCTATTGTCTCTTACACTCTGCTACTGTCTCTTACACTCTATTACACTCTGTTACTGTCTATTACACTCTGCTACTATCTCTTTCACTCTCTTACACTATGTTACACACTCTTACACTCTGCTGCTGTCTCTTACACTCTGTTACTGTCTCTTACACTCTGTTACTGTCTCTTACACTCTCTTACACTCTGTTACACTCTCTTACATGCTGTTACACTCTCTTACACTCTGTTACTGTCTATTACACTCTCTTACACTCTGCTACTGTCTCTTACTCTCTGCTACTGTCTCTTACACTCTGCTACTCTCTCTTTCACTCTGCTTCTGTCTCTTACACTCTGCTACTGTCTCTTATGCTCTGTTACTGTCTCTTACACTCTGTTACTGTCTCTTACACTCTCTTACACTCTCCTACACTCTGCTACTGTCTCTTACACCCTCTTACACTCTGTTACTGTCTCTTACACTCTGTTACTGTCTCTTAAACTCTGCTACTGTCTATAACACTCTCTTACACTCTGTTAATGTCTATTACACTCTGCTACTGTCTCTTACACTCTCTTACACTGTTACACTCTGTTACAGTCTATTACACTCTGCTACTGTCTCTTACACTCTGCTATTGTCTCTTACACTCTGCTACTGTCTATAACACTCTCTTACACTCTGTTACTGTCTATTACACTCTGCTACTGTCTCTTACACTCTCTTACACTCTGCTGCTGTCTATTACACTCTGCTACTGTCTCTTACACTCTGCTATTGTCTCTTACACTCTGCTACTGTCTATAACACTCTCTTACACTCTGTTACTGTCTATTACACTCTGCTACAGTCTCTTACACTCTCTTACACTATTTTACACTCTGCTCCAGTCTATTACACTCTGCTATTGTCTCTTACACTCTGCTACTGTCTATAACACTCTCTTACACTCTGTTACTGTCTATTACACTCTGCGACTGTCTCTTCAACTCTCTTACACTCTTCTGCTGTCTCTTACACTCTGTTACTGTCTCTTACACTATGTTACACTCTCTTACACTCTGTAACTGTCTCTTACACTCTCTTACACTCTGTTACTGTCTCCTATACTCTGTTACTGTCTCCTATACTCTGTTACACTCTCTTACACTCTGCTGCTGTCTCTTACACTCTGTTACTGTCTCTTACACTCTCTTACACTCTCTTACACTCTCCTACACTCTGCTACTGTCTCTTACACCCTCTTACACTCTTACTGTCTCTTACACTCTGTTACTGTCTCTTAAACTCTGCTACTGTCTATAACACTCTCTTACACTCTATTACTGTCTATTACACTCTGCTACTGTCTCTTACACTCTCTTACACTATTTTACACTCTGCTACAGTCTATTACACTCTGCTACTGTCTCTTACACTCTGCTATTGTCCCTTACACTCTGCTACTGTCTATAACACTCTCTTACACTCTCTTACACTCTGCTACTGTCTCTTACACTCTGTTACTGTCTCTTACACTCTCCTACACTATGTTACTGTCTCTTACACTCTCTTACACTCTGTTACACTCTCTTACACTCTGTAACTGTCTCTTACACTCTCTTACACTCTGCTACTGTCTATAACACTCTCTTACACTCTGTTACTGTCTATTACACTCTGCTACTCTCTCTTACACTCTCTTACACTATGTTACACTCTGCTACAGTCTATTACACTCTGCTACTGTCTCTTACACTCTGCTATTGTCTCTTACACTCTGCTACTGTCTATAACACTCTCTTACACTCTGTTACTGTCTATTACACTCTGCTACTGTCTCTTACACTCTCTTACACTCTGCTGCTGTCTATTACACTCTGCTACTGTCTCTTACACTCTGCTATTGTCTCTTACACTCTGCTACTGTCTATAACACTCTCTTACACTCTGTTACTGTCTATTACACTCTGCTACAGTCTCTTACACTGTCTTACACTATGTTACACTCTGCTCCAGTCTATTACACTCTGCTATTGTCTCTTACACTCTGCTACTGTCTATAACACTCTCTTACACTCTGTTACTGTCTATTACACTCTGCGACTGTCTCTTCAACTCTCTTACACTCTTCTGCTGTCTCTTACACTCTGTTACTGTCTCTTACACTATGTTACACTCTCTTACACTCTGTAACTGTCTCTTACACTCTCTTACACTCTGTTACTGTCTCCTATACTCTGTTACTGTCTCCTATACTCTGTTACTGTCTCCTATACTCTGTTACACTCTCTTACACTCTGCTGCTGTCTCTTACACTCTGTTACTGTCTCTTACACTCTCTTACACTCTCTTACACTCTCTTACACTCTCCTACTGTCTCTTACACCCTCTTACACTCTGTTACTGTCTCTTACACTCTGTTACTGTCTCTTAAACTCTGCTACTGTCTATAACACTCTCGTATACTCTGTTACTGTCTATTACACTCTGCTACTGTCTCTTACACTCTCTTACACTATGTTACACTCTGCTACAGTCTATTACACTCTGCTACTGTCTCTTACACTCTGCTATTGTCTCTTACACTCTGCTACTGTCTCTTACACTCTGCTACTGTCTATAACACTCTCTTACACTCTGTTACTGTCTATTACACTCTGCTACTGTCTCTTACACTCTCTTACACTGTTACACTCTGCTACAGTCTATTACACTCTGCTACTGTCTCTTACACTCTGCTATTGTCTCTTACACTCTGCTACTGTCTATAACACTCTCTTACACTCTCTTACACTCTGCTACTGTCTCTTACACTCTGTTACTGTCTCTTACACTCTCCTACACTATGTTACTGTCTCTTACACTCTCTTACACTCTGTTACACTCTCTTACACTCTGTAACTGTCTCTTACACTCTCTTACACTCTGCTACTGTCTATAACACTCTCTTACACTCTGTTACTGTCTATTACACTCTGCTACTGTCTCTTACACTCTCTTACACTATGTTACACTCTGCTACAGTCTATTACACTCTGCTACTGTCTCTTACACTCTGCTATTGTCTCTTACACTCTGCTACTGTCTATAACACTCTCTTACACTCTGTTACTGTCTATTACACTCTGCTACTGTCTCTTACACTCTCTTACACTCTGCTGCTGTCTATTACACTCTGCTACTGTCTCTTACACTCTGCTATTGTCTCTTACACTCTGCTACTGTCTATAACACTCTCTTACACTCTGTTACTGTCTATTACACTCTGCTACAGTCTCTTACACTGTCTTACACTATGTTACACTCTGCTCCAGTCTATTACACTCTGCTATTGTCTCTTACACTCTGCTACTGTCTATAACACTCTCTTACACTCTTACTGTCTATTACACTCTGCGACTGTCTCTTCAACTCTCTTACACTCTTCTGCTGTCTCTTACACTCTGTTACTGTCTCTTACACTATGTTACACTCTCTTACACTCTGTAACTGTCTCTTACACTCTCTTACACTCTGTTACTGTCTCCTATACTCTGTTACTGTCTCCTATACTCTGTTACTGTCTCCTATACTCTGTTACACTCTCTTACACTCTGCTGCTGTCTCTTACACTCTGTTACTGTCTCTTACACTCTCTTACACTCTCTTACACTCTCTTACACTCTCTTACACTCTGCTACTGTCTCTTACACTCTGCTACTGTCTATAACACTCTCTTACACTCTGTTACTGTCTATTACACTCTGCTACTGTCTCTTACACTCTCTTACACTGTTACACTCTGCTACAGTCTATTACACTCTGCTACTGTCTCTTACACTCTGCTATTGTCTCTTACACTCTCTTACACTCTGCTACTGTCTCTTACACCCTCTTACACTCTGTTACTGTCTCTTACACTCTCTTACACTCTGTTACACTCTCTTACACGCTGTTACACTCTCTTACACGCTGTTACACCCTCTTACACACTGTTACTGTCTCTTACACTCTCCTACACTCTGCTACTGTCTCTTACACTCTGTTACTGTTTCTTACACTCTGCTACTGTCTCTAACACTCTGCTACTGTCTCTTTCACTCTGCTACTGTCTCTTACACTCTGCTACTATCTCTTCCGCTCTGTTACTGTGTCTTACACTGTACTACACTGTCATACACTCTGTTACTGTATCTTACACTATGTTACTGTATCTTACACTATGTTACTGTCTCGTACACTCTGTTACTGTCTCTTACACTCTGTTACTATCTCCTATACTCTGTTACTGTCTCTTACACCCTGTTACACTCTCTTACACTCTGCTACTGTCTCTTACACTCTACTACACTCTCGTACACTCTGTTACTGTCTATTACACTCTCTTACACTCTGCTGCTGTCTCTTACACTCTGTTACTGTCTCTTACACTCTGTTACTGTCTCTTACACTCCTATCTCTTACACTCTACTACACTCTACTACACTCTACTACTGTCTCTTTCACTCTGCTACTGTCTCTTTCACTCTGTTACTGTCTCTTACACTCTGTTACTGTCTCTTACACTCTGCTACTGTCTATAACACTCTCTTACACTATGTTACACTCTGCTACTGTCTCTTACACTCTGCTATTGTCTCTTACACTCTGCTACTGTCTCTTACACTCTATTACACTCTGTTACTGTCTATTACACTCTGCTACTGTCTCTTACACTCTCTTACACTATGTTACACTCTCTTACACTCTGCTGCTGTCTCTTACACTCTGTTACTGTCTCTTACACTCTGTTACTGTCTCTTACACTCTCCTACACTCTGTTACTGTCTCTTACACTCTCTTACACTCTCTTACTGTCTCTTACACTCTCTTACACTCTCTTACACGCTGTTACACTCTCTTACACTCTGTTACTGTCTCTTACACTCTCTTACACTCTGCTACTGTCTCTTACACTCTGCTACTGTCTATTACACTCTGCTACTCTCTCTTTCACTTTGCTTCTGTCTCTTACACACTGCTACTGTCTCTTACGCTCTGTTACTGTCTCTTACACTCTACTACACTCTCGTATACTCTGTTACTGTCTCTTACACTCTGTTACTGTCTCTTACACTCTGTTACACTCTCTTACACTCTGTTACTGTCTCTTACACTCTCTTACACTCTGCTGCTGTCTCTTACACTCTGTTACTGTCTCTTACACTCTGTTACTGTCTATTACACTCTCTTACACTCTCCTACACTCTCCTACACTCTTCTACTGTCTCTTACAACCCCTTACACTCTGTTACTGTCTCTTACACTCCCTTACACTCTGTTACACTCTCTTACATGCTGTTACACTCTCTTACACGCTGTTACACCCTCTTACACACTGTTACTGTCTCTTACACTCTCTTACACTCTGCTACTATCTCTTACACTCTGTTACTGTCTCTTACACTCTGCTACTGTCTCTTACACTCTACTACTGTCTCTTTCACTCTGCTACTGTCTCTTACACTCTGCTACTATCTCTTACGCTCTGTTACTGTCTATTACACTCTACTACACTCTCATACACTCTGTTACTGTATCTTACACTCTGTTACTGTCTCTTACACTCTGTTACTGTCTCTTACACTCTGCTATTGTCTCTTACACTCTGCTACTGTCTATAACACTGTCTTACACTCTGTTACTGTCTATTACACTCTGCTACTGTCTCTTTCACTCTCTTACACTATGTTACACTCTCTTACACTCTGCTGCTGTCTCTTACACTCTGTTACTGTCTCTTACACTCTGTTACTGTCTCTTACACTCTCCTACACTCTGTTACTGTCTCCTACACTCTCTTACACTCTGTTACACTCTCTTACACGCTGTTACACTCTACTACACTCTGTTAATTTCTCTTACACTCTCTTACACTCTGCTACTGTCTCTTACACTCTGCTACTCTCTCTTTCACTCTGTTTCTGTCTCTTACACTCTGCTTCTGTCTCTTATGCTCTGTTACTGTCTCTTATGCTCTGTTACTGTCTCTTACACTCTACTACACTCTCGTACACTCTGTTACTGTCTCTTAAACTCTGTTACACTCTCTTACACTCTGTTACTGTCTCTTACACTCTGCTGCTGTCTCTTACACTCTGTTACTGTCTCTTACACTCTCTTACACTCTCCTACACTCTGCTACTGTCTCTTACACCCTCTTACACTCTTACTGTCTCTTACACTCTGTTACTGTCTCTTAAACTCTGCTACTGTCTATAACACTCTCTTACACTCTATTACTGTCTATTACACTCTGCTACTGTCTCTTACACTCTCTTACACTATTTTACACTCTGCTACAGTCTATTACACTCTGCTACTGTCTCTTACACTCTGCTATTGTCCCTTACACTCTGCTACTGTCTATAACACTCTCTTACACTCTCTTACTGTCTCTTACACTCTGTTACTGTCTCTTACACTCTCCTACACTATGTTACTGTCTCTTACACTCTCTTACACTCTGTTACACTCTCTTACACTCTGTAACTGTCTCTTACACTCTCTTACACTCTGCTACTGTCTATAACACTCTCTTACACTCTGTTACTGTCTATTACACTCTGCTACTGTCTCTTACACTCTCTTACACTATGTTACACTCTGCTACAGTCTATTACACTCTGCTACTGTCTCTTACACTCTGCTATTGTCTCTTACACTCTGCTACTGTCTATAACACTCTCTTACACTCTGTTACTGTCTATTACACTCTGCTACTGTCTCTTACACTCTCTTACACTCTGCTGCTGTCTATTACACTCTGCTACTGTCTCTTACACTCTGCTATTGTCTATAACACTCTGCTACTGTCTATAACACTCTCTTACACTCTGTTACTGTCTATTACACTCTGCTACTGTCTCTTACACTCTCTTACACTCTGCTGCTGTCTCTTACACTCTGTTACTGTCTCTTACACTCTGTTACACTCTCTTACACTCTGTTACACTCTCTTACACTCTCTTACACTCTGTAACTGTCTCTTACACTCTCTTACACTCTGTTACTGTCTCCTATACTCTGTTACACTTTCTTACACTCCACTACTGTCTCATATACTCTTTTACTGTCTCTTACACAGGTTTACGAGGTCTACGCGAAGAGATCCCCAAAGACGTTCACAGTATACTGAGATCATTCAGGACTATGTGATCCTAGAGGACGGTATATGCCATGTGACACTCTCTTACACTCTACTACACTCTACTACTGTCTCTTTCACTCTGCTACTGTCTCTTACACTCTGTTACTGTCTTTTACACTCTGTTACTGTCTCTTACACTCTGCTACTGTATCTTACACTCTGCTATTGTCTCTTACACTCTGTTACTGTCTATTACACTCTGCTACTGTCTCTTACACGCTCTTACACTATGTTACACTCTCTTACACTCTGCTGCTGACTCTTACACTCTGTTACTGTCTCTGACACTCTCCTACACTCTGTTACTGTCTATTACACTCTGCTACTGTCTCTTTCACTCTCTTACACTATGTTACACTCTCTTACACTCTGCTGCTGTCTCTTACACTCTGTTACTGTCTCTTACACTCTATTACACTCTGTTACTGTCTCTTACACTCTCTTACACTCTGTTACACTCTCTTACATGCTGTTACACTCTCTTACACTCTGTTACTGTCTCTTACACTCTCTTACACTCTGCTACTGTCTCTTACACTCTGCTACTGTCTCTTACACTCTGCTACTCTCTCTTTCACTCTGCTTCTGTCTCTTACACTCTGCTACTGTCTCTTACGCTCTGTTACTGTCTCTTACACTCTGTTACACTCTCTTACACTCTGCTGCTGTCTCTTACACTCTGTTACTGTCTCTTACACTCTTACTGTCTCTTACACTCTCTTACACTCTCCTACACTCTGCTACTGTCTCTTACACCCTCTTACACTCTGTTACTGTCTCTTACACTCTGTTACTGTCTCTTACACTCTCCTACACTATGTTACTGTCTCTTACACTCTCTTACACTCTGTTACACTCTCTTACACTCTGTAACTGTCTCTTACACTCTCTTACACTCTGCTACTGTCTATAACACTCTCTTACACTCTGTTACTGTCTATTACACTCTGCTACTGTCTCTTACACTCTCTTACACTATGTTACACTCTGCTACTGTCTCTTACACTCTGCTATTGTCTCTTACACTCTGCTACTGTCTATAACACTCTCTTACACTCTGTTACTGTCTATTACACTCTGCTACTGTCTCTTACACTCTCTTACACTCTGCTGCTGTCTATTACACTCTGCTACTGTCTCTTACACTCTGCTATTGTCTATAACACTCTGCTACTGTCTATAACACTCTCTTACACTCTGTTACTGTCTATTACACTCTGCTACTGTCTCTTACACTCTCTTACACTCTGCTGCTGTCTCTTACACTCTGTTACTGTCTCTTACACTCTGTTACACTCTCTTACACTCTCTTACACTCTGTAACTGTCTCTTACACTCTCTTACACTCTGTTACTGTCTCCTATACTCTGTTACACTTTCTTACACTCCACTACTGTCTCATATACTCTTTTACTGTCTCTTACACAGGTTTACGAGGTCTACGTGAAGAGATCCCCAAAGACGTTCACAGTATACTGAGATCATTCAGGACTATGTGATCCTAGAGGACGGTATATGCCATGTGACACTCTCTTACACTCTACTACACTCTACTACTGTCTCTTTCACTCTGCTACTGTCTCTTACACTCTGTTACTGTCTTTTACACTCTGTTACTGTCTCTTACACTCTGCTACTGTATCTTACACTCTGCTATTGTCTCTTACACTCTGCTACTGTCTATAACACTCTCTTACACTCTGTTACTGTCTATTACACTCTGCTACTGTCTCTTACACTCTCTTACACTATGTTACACTCTCTTACACTCTGCTGCTGACTCTTACACTCTGTTACTGTCTCTGACACTCTCCTACACTCTGTTACTGTCTATTACACTCTGCTACTGTCTCTTTCACTCTCTTACACTATGTTACACTCTCTTACACTCTGCTGCTGTCTCTTACACTCTGTTACTGTCTCTTACACTCTGTTACTGTCTCTTACACTCTGTTACTGTCTCTTACACTCTCCTACACTCTGTTACTGTCTCTTACACTCTCTTACACTCTGTTACACTCTCTTACACGCTGTTACACTCTCCTACACTCTGTTACTGTCTATTACACTCTGCTACTGTCTCTTTCACTCTCTTACACTATGTTACACTCTCTTACACTCTGCTGCTGTCTCTTACACTCTGTTACTGTCTCTTACACTCTGTTACTGTCTCTTACACTCTCTTACACTCTGTTACCGTCTCCTATACTCTGTTACTGTCTCCTATGCTCTGTCACACTCTCTTACACTCCGCTACTGTCTCATATACTCTTTTACTGTCTCTTACACAGGTTTACGATGTCTACGCGAAGAGATCCCCAAAGACGTTCACAGTATACTGAGATCATTCAGGACTATGTGATCCTAGAGGACGGTATATGCCATGTGACACTCTGGTACACTCTACTACACTCTACTACTGCCTCTTTCACTCTGCTACTGTCTCTTACACTCTGTTACTGTCTCTTACACTTTGCTACTGTATCTTACACTCTGCTATTGTCTCTTACACTCTGCTACTGTCTATAACACTCTCTTACACTCTGTTACTGTCTATTACACTCTGCTACTGTCTCTTACACTCTCTTACACTCTGCTGCTGTCAATTACACTCTGCTACTGTCTCTTACACTCTGCTATTGTCTATAACACTCTGCTACTGTCTATAACACTCTCTTACACTCTGTTACTGTCTATTACACTCCGCTACTGTCTCTTACACTCTCTTACACTCTGTTACACTCTCTTACACTCTGTTACACTCTGTTACAGTCTATTACACTCTGCTACTGTCTCTTACACTCTGCTATTGTCTCTTGCACTCTGCTACTGTCTATAACACTCTCTTACACTCTGTTACTGTCTATTACACTCTGCTATTGTCTCTTACACTCTCTTACACTCTGTTACACTCTGCTACAGTCTATTACACTCTGCTACTGTCTCTTACACTCTGCTACTGTCTCTGACACTCTATTACACTCTGTTACTGTCTATTACACTCTGCTACTGTCTCTTACACTCTCTTACACTATGGTACACTCTCTAAGACTCTGCTGCTGTCTCTTACACTCTGTTACTGTCTCTTACACTCCGTTACTGTCTCTTACACTCTCCTACACTCTGTTACTGTCTCTTACACTCTGTTACACTCTCTTACTGTCTCTTACACTCTGTTACACTCTCTTACACGCTGTTACACTCTCTTACACTCTGTTACTGTCTCTTACACTCTTAGACTCTGCTACTGTCTCTTACACTCTGCTACTGTCTCTTACACTCTGCTACTCTCTCTTTCACTTTGCTTCTGTCTCTTACACACTGCTACTGTCTCTTACGCTGTGTTACTGTCTCTTACACTCTACTACACTCTCGTATACTCTGTTACTGTCTCTTACACTCTGTTACTGTCTCGTACACTCTGTTACTGTCTCGTACACTCTGTTACTGTCTCGTACACTTTGTTACTGTCTCTTACACTCTGTTACACTCTCTTACACTCTGTTACTGTCTCTTACACTCTTACACTCTGCTGCTGTCTCTTACACTCTGTTACTGTCTCTTACACTCTGTTACTGTATATTACACTCTGCTACTGTCTCTTACACTCTGCTATTGTCTCTTGCACTCTGCTACTGTCTATAACACTCTCTTACACTCTGTTACTGTCTATTACACTCTGCTATTGTCTCTTACACTCTCTTACACTCTGTTACACTCTGCTACAGTCTATTACACTCTGCTACTGTCTCTTACACTCTGCTATTGTCTCTTACACTCTGCTACTGTCTATTACACTCTATTACACTCTGTTACTGTCTATTACACTCTGCTACTATCTCTTTCACTCTCTTACACTATGTTACACACTCTTACACTCTGCTGCTGTCTCTTACACTCTGTTACTGTCTCTTACACTCTGGTACTGTCTCTTACACTCTCTTTCACTCTGTTACACTCTCTTACATGCTGTTACACTCTCTTACACTCTGTTACTGTCTATTACACTCTCTTACACTCTGCTACTGTCTCTTACTCTCTGCTACTGTCTCTTACACTCTGCTACTCTCTCTTTCACTCTGCTTCTGTCTCTTACACTCTGCTACTGTCTCTTATGCTCTGTTACTGTCTCTTACACTCTGTTACACTCTCTTACACTCTGCTGCTGTCTCTTACACTCTGTTACTGTCTCTTACACTCTGTTACTGTCTCTTACACTCTCTTACACTCTCCTACACTCTGCTACTGTCTCTTACACCCTCTTACACTCTGTTACTGTCTCTTACACTCTGTTACTGTCTCTTAAACTCTGCTACTGTCTATAACACTCTCTTACACTCTGTTAATGTCTATTACACTCTGCTACTGTCTCTTACACTCTCTTACACTGTTACACTCTGCTACAGTCTATTACACTCTGCTACTGTCTCTTACACTCTGCTATTGTCTCTTACACTCTGCTACTGTCTATAACACTATCTTACACTCTGTTACTGTCTATTACACTCTGCTACTGTCTCTTACACTCTCTTACACTCTGCTGCTGTCTATTACACTCTGCTACTGTCTCTTACACTCTGCTATTGTCTCTTACACTCTGCTACTGTCTATAACACTCTCTTACACTCTGTTACTGTCTATTACACTCTGCTACAGTCTCTTACACTCTCTTACACTATTTTACACTCTGCTCCAGTCTATTACACTCTGCTATTGTCTCTTACACTCTGCTACTGTCTATAACACTCTCTTACACTCTGTTACTGTCTATTACACTCTGCGACTGTCTCTTCAACTCTCTTACACTCTTCTGCTGTCTCTTACACTCTGTTACTGTCTCTTACACTATGTTACACTCTCTTACACTCTGTAACTGTCTCTTACACTCTCTTACACTCTGTTACTGTCTCCTATACTCTGTTACTGTCTCCTATACTCTGTTACACTCTCTTACACTCTGCTGCTGTCTCTTACACTCTGTTACTGTCTCTTACACTCTGTTACTGTCTCTTACACTCTCTTACACTCTCTTACACTCTCCTACACTCTGCTACTGTCTCTTACACCCTCTTACACTCTTACTGTCTCTTACACTCTGTTACTGTCTCTTAAACTCTGCTACTGTCTATAACACTCTCTTACACTCTATTACTGTCTATTACACTCTGCTACTGTCTCTTACACTCTCTTACACTATTTTACACTCTGCTACAGTCTATTACACTCTGCTACTGTCTCTTACACTCTGCTATTGTCCCTTACACTCTGCTACTGTCTATAACACTCTCTTACACTCTCTTACACTCTGCTACTGTCTCTTACACTCTGTTACTGTCTCTTACACTCTCCTACACTATGTTACTGTCTCTTACACTCTCTTACACTCTGTTACACTCTCTTACACTCTGTAACTGTCTCTTACACTCTCTTACACTCTGCTACTGTCTATAACACTCTCTTACACTCTGTTACTGTCTATTACACTCTGCTACTGTCTCTTACACTCTCTTACACTATGTTACACTCTGCTACAGTCTATTACACTCTGCTACTGTCTCTTACACTCTGCTATTGTCTCTTACACTCTGCTACTGTCTATAACACTCTCTTACACTCTGTTACTGTCTATTACACTCTGCTACTGTCTCTTACACTCTCTTACACTCTGCTGCTGTCTATTACACTCTGCTACTGTCTCTTACACTCTGCTATTGTCTCTTACACTCTGCTACTGTCTATAACACTCTCTTACACTCTGTTACTGTCTATTACACTCTGCTACAGTCTCTTACACTGTCTTACACTATGTTACACTCTGCTCCAGTCTATTACACTCTGCTATTGTCTCTTACACTCTGCTACTGTCTATAACACTCTCTTACACTCTTACTGTCTATTACACTCTGCGACTGTCTCTTCAACTCTCTTACACTCTTCTGCTGTCTCTTACACTCTGTTACTGTCTCTTACACTATGTTACACTCTCTTACACTCTGTAACTGTCTCTTACACTCTCTTACACTCTGTTACTGTCTCCTATACTCTGTTACTGTCTCCTATACTCTGTTACTGTCTCCTATACTCTGTTACACTCTCTTACACTCTGCTGCTGTCTCTTACACTCTGTTACTGTCTCTTACACTCTCTTACACTCTCTTACACTCTCTTACACTCTCTTACACTCTCCTACTGTCTCTTACACCCTCTTACACTCTGTTACTGTCTCTTACACTCTGTTACTGTCTCTTAAACTCTGCTACTGTCTATAACACTCTCGTACACTCTGTTACTGTCTATTACACTCTGCTACTGTCTCTTACACTCTCTTACACTATGTTACACTCTGCTACAGTCTATTACACTCTGCTACTGTCTCTTACACTCTGCTATTGTCTCTTACACTCTGCTACTGTCTCTTACACTCTGCTACTGTCTATAACACTCTCTTACACTCTGTTACTGTCTATTACACTCTGCTACTGTCTCTTACACTCTCTTACACTGTTACACTCTGCTACAGTCTATTACACTCTGCTACTGTCTCTTACACTCTGCTATTGTCTCTTACACTCTCTTACACTCTGCTACTGTCTCTTACACCCTCTTACACTCTGTTACTGTCTCTTACACTCTCTTACACTCTGTTACACTCTCTTACACGCTGTTACACTCTCTTACACGCTGTTACACCCTCTTACACACTGTTACTGTCTCTTACACTCTCCTACACTCTGCTACTGTCTCTTACACTCTGTTACTGTTTCTTACACTCTGCTACTGTCTCTAACACTCTGCTACTGTCTCTTTCACTCTGCTACTGTCTCTTACACTCTGCTACTATCTCTTCCGCTCTGTTACTGTGTCTTACACTGTACTACACTGTCATACACTCTGTTACTGTATCTTACACTATGTTACTGTATCTTACACTATGTTACTGTCTCGTACACTCTGTTACTGTCTCTTACACTCTGTTACTGTCTCCTATACTCTGTTACTGTCTCTTACACCCTGTTACACTCTCTTACACTCTGCTACTGTCTCTTACACTCTACTACACTCTCGTACACTCTGTTACTGTCTATTACACTCTCTTACACTCTGCTGCTGTCTCTTACACTCTGTTACTGTCTCTTACACTCTGTTACTGTCTCTTACACTCCTATCTCTTACACTCTACTACACTCTACTACACTCTACTACTGTCTCTTTCACTCTGCTACTGTCTCTTTCACTCTGTTACTGTCTCTTACACTCTGTTACTGTCTCTTACACTCTGCTACTGTCTATAACACTCTCTTACACTATGTTACACTCTGCTACTGTCTCTTACACTCTGCTATTGTCTCTTACACTCTGCTACTGTCTCTTACACTCTATTACACTCTGTTACTGTCTATTACACTCTGCTACTGTCTCTTACACTCTCTTACACTATGTTACACTCTCTTACACTCTGCTACTGTCTCTTACACTCTGTTACTGTCTCTTACACTCTGTTACTGTCTCTTACACTCTCCTACACTCTGTTACTGTCTCTTACACTCTCTTACACTCTCTTACTGTCTCTTACACTCTCTTACACTCTCTTACACGCTGTTACACTCTCTTACACTCTTACTGTCTCTTACACTCTCTTACACTCTGCTACTGTCTCTTACACTCTGCTACTGTCTATTACACTCTGCTACTCTCTCTTTCACTTTGCTTCTGTCTCTTACACACTGCTACTGTCTCTTACGCTCTGTTACTGTCTCTTACACTCTACTACACTCTCGTATACTCTGTTACTGTCTCTTACACTCTGTTACTGTCTCTTACACTCTGTTACACTCTCTTACACTCTGTTACTGTCTCTTACACTCTCTTACACTCTGCTGCTGTCTCTTACACTCTGTTACTGTCTCTTACACTCTCTTACACTCTGCTACTGTCTCTTACACTCTGCTACTGTCTCTTACACTCTGCTACTCTCTCTTTCACTCTGCTTCTGTCTCTTACACTCTGCTACTGTCTCTTACGCTCTGTTACTGTCTCTTACACTCTGTTACACTCTCTTACACTCTGCTGCTGTCTCTTACACTCTGTTACTGTCTCTTACACTCTTACTGTCTCTTACACTCTCTTACACTCTCCTACACTCTGCTACTGTCTCTTACACCCTCTTACACTCTGTTACTGTCTCTTACACTCTGTTACTGTCTCTTACACTCTCCTACACTATGTTACTGTCTCTTACACTCTCTTACACTCTGTTACACTCTCTTACACTCTGTAACTGTCTCTTACACTCTCTTACACTCTGCTACTGTCTATAACACTCTCTTACACTCTGTTACTGTCTATTACACTCTGCTACTGTCTCTTACACTCTCTTACACTATGTTACACTCTGCTACTGTCTCTTACACTCTGCTATTGTCTCTTACACTCTGCTACTGTCTATAACACTCTCTTACACTCTGTTACTGTCTATTACACTCTGCTACTGTCTCTTACACTCTCTTACACTCTGCTGCTGTCTATTACACTCTGCTACTGTCTCTTACACTCTGCTATTGTCTATAACACTCTGCTACTGTCTATAACACTCTCTTACACTCTGTTACTGTCTATTACACTCTGCTACTGTCTCTTACACTCTCTTACACTCTGCTGCTGTCTCTTACACTCTGTTACTGTCTCTTACACTCTGTTACACTCTCTTACACTCTCTTACACTCTGTAACTGTCTCTTACACTCTCTTACACTCTGTTACTGTCTCCTATACTCTGTTACACTTTCTTACACTCCACTACTGTCTCATATACTCTTTTACTGTCTCTTACACAGGTTTACGAGGTCTACGTGAAGAGATCCCCAAAGACGTTCACAGTATACTGAGATCATTCAGGACTATGTGATCCTAGAGGACGGTATATGCCATGTGACACTCTCTTACACTCTACTACACTCTACTACTGTCTCTTTCACTCTGCTACTGTCTCTTACACTCTGTTACTGTCTTTTACACTCTGTTACTGTCTCTTACACTCTGCTACTGTATCTTACACTCTGCTATTGTCTCTTACACTCTGCTACTGTCTATAACACTCTCTTACACTCTGTTACTGTCTATTACACTCTGCTACTGTCTCTTACACTCTCTTACACTATGTTACACTCTCTTACACTCTGCTGCTGACTCTTACACTCTGTTACTGTCTCTGACACTCTCCTACACTCTGTTACTGTCTATTACACTCTGCTACTGTCTCTTTCACTCTCTTACACTATGTTACACTCTCTTACACTCTGCTGCTGTCTCTTACACTCTGTTACTGTCTCTTACACTCTGTTACTGTCTCTTACACTCTGTTACTGTCTCTTACACTCTCCTACACTCTGTTACTGTCTCTTACACTCTCTTACACTCTGTTACACTCTCTTACACGCTGTTACACTCTCCTACACTCTGTTACTGTCTATTACACTCTGCTACTGTCTCTTTCACTCTCTTACACTATGTTACACTCTCTTACACTCTGCTGCTGTCTCTTACACTCTGTTACTGTCTCTTACACTCTGTTACTGTCTCTTACACTCTCTTACACTCTGTTACCGTCTCCTATACTCTGTTACTGTCTCCTATGCTCTGTCACACTCTCTTACACTCCGCTACTGTCTCATATACTCTTTTACTGTCTCTTACACAGGTTTACGATGTCTACGCGAAGAGATCCCCAAAGACGTTCACAGTATACTGAGATCATTCAGGACTATGTGATCCTAGAGGACGGTATATGCCATGTGACACTCTGGTACACTCTACTACACTCTACTACTGCCTCTTTCACTCTGCTACTGTCTCTTACACTCTGTTACTGTCTCTTACACTTTGCTACTGTATCTTACACTCTGCTATTGTCTCTTACACTCTGCTACTGTCTATAACACTCTCTTACACTCTGTTACTGTCTATTACACTCTGCTACTGTCTCTTACACTCTCTTACACTCTGCTGCTGTCAATTACACTCTGCTACTGTCTCTTACACTCTGCTATTGTCTATAACACTCTGCTACTGTCTATAACACTCTCTTACACTCTGTTACTGTCTATTACACTCCGCTACTGTCTCTTACACTCTCTTACACTCTGTTACACTCTCTTACACTCTGTTACACTCTGTTACAGTCTATTACACTCTGCTACTGTCTCTTACACTCTGCTATTGTCTCTTGCACTCTGCTACTGTCTATAACACTCTCTTACACTCTGTTACTGTCTATTACACTCTGCTATTGTCTCTTACACTCTCTTACACTCTGTTACACTCTGCTACAGTCTATTACACTCTGCTACTGTCTCTTACACTCTGCTACTGTCTCTTACACTCTATTACACTCTGTTACTGTCTATTACACTCTGCTACTGTCTCTTACACTCTCTTACACTATGGTACACTCTCTAAGACTCTGCTGCTGTCTCTTACACTCTGTTACTGTCTCTTACACTCCGTTACTGTCTCTTACACTCTCCTACACTCTGTTACTGTCTCTTACACTCTGTTACACTCTCTTACTGTCTCTTACACTCTGTTACACTCTCTTACACGCTGTTACACTCTCTTACACTCTGTTACTGTCTCTTACACTCTTAGACTCTGCTACTGTCTCTTACACTCTGCTACTGTCTCTTACACTCTGCTACTCTCTCTTTCACTTTGCTTCTGTCTCTTACACACTGCTACTGTCTCTTACGCTGTGTTACTGTCTCTTACACTCTACTACACTCTCGTATACTCTGTTACTGTCTCTTACACTCTGTTACTGTCTCGTACACTCTGTTACTGTCTCGTACACTCTGTTACTGTCTCGTACACTTTGTTACTGTCTCTTACACTCTGTTACACTCTCTTACACTCTGTTACTGTCTCTTACACTCTTACACTCTGCTGCTGTCTCTTACACTCTGTTACTGTCTCTTACACTCTGTTACTGTATATTACACTCTGCTACTGTCTCTTACACTCTGCTATTGTCTCTTGCACTCTGCTACTGTCTATAACACTCTCTTACACTCTGTTACTGTCTATTACACTCTGCTATTGTCTCTTACACTCTCTTACACTCTGTTACACTCTGCTACAGTCTATTACACTCTGCTACTGTCTCTTACACTCTGCTATTGTCTCTTACACTCTGCTACTGTCTATTACACTCTATTACACTCTGTTACTGTCTATTACACTCTGCTACTATCTCTTTCACTCTCTTACACTATGTTACACACTCTTACACTCTGCTGCTGTCTCTTACACTCTGTTACTGTCTCTTACACTCTGGTACTGTCTCTTACACTCTCTTTCACTCTGTTACACTCTCTTACATGCTGTTACACTCTCTTACACTCTGTTACTGTCTATTACACTCTCTTACACTCTGCTACTGTCTCTTACTCTCTGCTACTGTCTCTTACACTCTGCTACTCTCTCTTTCACTCTGCTTCTGTCTCTTACACTCTGCTACTGTCTCTTATGCTCTGTTACTGTCTCTTACACTCTGTTACACTCTCTTACACTCTGCTGCTGTCTCTTACACTCTGTTACTGTCTCTTACACTCTGTTACTGTCTCTTACACTCTCTTACACTCTCCTACACTCTGCTACTGTCTCTTACACCCTCTTACACTCTGTTACTGTCTCTTACACTCTGTTACTGTCTCTTAAACTCTGCTACTGTCTATAACACTCTCTTACACTCTGTTAATGTCTATTACACTCTGCTACTGTCTCTTACACTCTCTTACACTGTTACACTCTGCTACAGTCTATTACACTCTGCTACTGTCTCTTACACTCTGCTATTGTCTCTTACACTCTGCTACTGTCTATAACACTATCTTACACTCTGTTACTGTCTATTACACTCTGCTACTGTCTCTTACACTCTCTTACACTCTGCTGCTGTCTATTACACTCTGCTACTGTCTCTTACACTCTGCTATTGTCTCTTACACTCTGCTACTGTCTATAACACTCTCTTACACTCTGTTACTGTCTATTACACTCTGCTACAGTCTCTTACACTCTCTTACACTATTTTACACTCTGCTCCAGTCTATTACACTCTGCTATTGTCTCTTACACTCTGCTACTGTCTATAACACTCTCTTACACTCTGTTACTGTCTATTACACTCTGCGACTGTCTCTTCAACTCTCTTACACTCTTCTGCTGTCTCTTACACTCTGTTACTGTCTCTTACACTATGTTACACTCTCTTACACTCTGTAACTGTCTCTTACACTCTCTTACACTCTGTTACTGTCTCCTATACTCTGTTACTGTCTCCTATACTCTGTTACACTCTCTTACACTCTGCTGCTGTCTCTTACACTCTGTTACTGTCTCTTACACTCTGTTACTGTCTCTTACACTCTGCTACTCTCTCTTTCACTCTGCTTCTGTCTCTTACACTCTGCTACTGTCTCTTATGCTCTGTTACTGTCTCTTACACTCTGTTACACTCTCTTACACTCTGCTGCTGTCTCTTACACTCTGTTACTGTCTCTTACACTCTGTTACTGTCTCTTACACTCTCTTACACTCTCCTACACTCTGCTACTGTCTCTTACACCCTCTTACACTCTTACTGTCTCTTACACTCTGTTACTGTCTCTTAAACTCTGCTACTGTCTATAACACTCTCTTACACTCTATTACTGTCTATTACACTCTGCTACTGTCTCTTACACTCTCTTACACTATTTTACACTCTGCTACAGTCTATTACACTCTGCTACTGTCTCTTACACTCTGCTATTGTCCCTTACACTCTGCTACTGTCTATAACACTCTCTTACACTCTCTTACACTCTGCTACTGTCTCTTACACTCTGTTACTGTCTCTTACACTCTCCTACACTATGTTACTGTCTCTTACACTCTCTTACACTCTGTTACACTCTCTTACACTCTGTAACTGTCTCTTACACTCTCTTACACTCTGCTACTGTCTATAACACTCTCTTACACTCTGTTACTGTCTATTACACTCTGCTACTGTCTCTTACACTCTCTTACACTATGTTACACTCTGCTACAGTCTATTACACTCTGCTACTGTCTCTTACACTCTGCTATTGTCTCTTACACTCTGCTACTGTCTATAACACTCTCTTACACTCTGTTACTGTCTATTACACTCTGCTACTGTCTCTTACACTCTCTTACACTCTGCTGCTGTCTATTACACTCTGCTACTGTCTCTTACACTCTGCTATTGTCTCTTACACTCTGCTACTGTCTATAACACTCTCTTACACTCTGTTACTGTCTATTACACTCTGCTACAGTCTCTTACACTGTCTTACACTATGTTACACTCTGCTCCAGTCTATTACACTCTGCTATTGTCTCTTACACTCTGCTACTGTCTATAACACTCTCTTACACTCTGTTACTGTCTATTACACTCTGCGACTGTCTCTTCAACTCTCTTACACTCTTCTGCTGTCTCTTACACTCTGTTACTGTCTCTTACACTATGTTACACTCTCTTACACTCTGTAACTGTCTCTTACACTCTCTTACACTCTGTTACTGTCTCCTATACTCTGTTACTGTCTCCTATACTCTGTTACTGTCTCCTATACTCTGTTACACTCTCTTACACTCTGCTGCTGTCTCTTACACTCTGTTACTGTCTCTTACACTCTCTTACACTCTCTTACACTCTCTTACACTCTCCTACTGTCTCTTACACCCTCTTACACTCTGTTACTGTCTCTTACACTCTGTTACTGTCTCTTAAACTCTGCTACTGTCTATAACACTCTCGTATACTCTGTTACTGTCTATTACACTCTGCTACTGTCTCTTACACTCTCTTACACTATGTTACACTCTGCTACAGTCTATTACACTCTGCTACTGTCTCTTACACTCTGCTATTGTCTCTTACACTCTGCTACTGTCTCTTACACTCTGCTACTGTCTATAACACTCTCTTACACTCTGTTACTGTCTATTACACTCTGCTACTGTCTCTTACACTCTCTTACACTGTTACACTCTGCTACAGTCTATTACACTCTGCTACTGTCTCTTACACTCTGCTATTGTCTCTTACACTCTCTTACACTCTGCTACTGTCTCTTACACCCTCTTACACTCTGTTACTGTCTCTTACACTCTCTTACACTCTGTTACACTCTCTTACATGCTGTTACACTCTCTTACACGCTGTTACACCCTCTTACACACTGTTACTGTCTCTTACACTCTCTTACACTCTGCTACTATCTCTTACACTCTGTTACTGTCTCTTACACTCTGTTACACTCTCTTACACTCTGCTGCTGTCTCGTACACTCTGTTACTGTCTCTTACACTCTGTTACTGTCTCCTATACTCTGTTACTGTCTCTTACACCCTGTTACACTCTCTTACACTCTGCTACTGTCTCTTACACTCTACTACACTCTCGTACACTCTGTTACTGTCTATTACACTCTCTTACACTCTGCTGCTGTCTCTTACACTCTGTTACTGTCTCTTACACTCTGTTACTGTCTCTTACACTCCTATCTCTTACACTCTACTACACTCTACTACTGTCTCTTTCACTCTGCTACTGTCTCTTTCACTCTGTTACTGTCTCTTACACTCTGTTACTGTCTCTTACACTCTGCTACTGTCTATAACACTCTCTTACACTATGTTACACTCTGCTACTGTCTCTTACACTCTGCTATTGTCTCTTACACTCTGCTACTGTCTCTTACACTCTATTACACTCTGTTACTGTCTATTACACTCTGCTACTGTCTCTTACACTCTCTTACACTATGTTACACTCTCTTACACTCTGCTGCTGTCTCTTACACTCTGTTACTGTCTCTTACACTCTGTTACTGTCTCTTACACTCTCCTACACTCTGTTACTGTCTCTTACACTCTCTTACACTCTCTTACTGTCTCTTACACTCTGTTACACTCTCTTACACGCTGTTACACTCTCTTACACTCTGTTACTGTCTCTTACACTCTCTTACACTCTGCTACTGTCTCTTACACTCTGCTACTGTCTATTACACTCTGCTACTCTCTCTTTCACTTTGCTTCTGTCTCTTTGCACACTGCTACTGTCTCTTACGCTCTGTTACTGTCTCTTACACTCTACTACACTCTCGTATACTCTGTTACTGTCTCTTACACTCTGTTACTGTCTCTTACACTCTGTTACACTCTCTTACACTCTGTTACTGTCTCTTACACTCTCTTACACTCTGCTGCTGTCTCTTACACTCTGTTACTGTCTCTTACACTCTGTTACTGTCTATTACACTCTCTTACACTCTCCTACACTCTCCTACACTCTTCTACTGTCTCTTACACCCCCTTACACTCTGTTACTGTCTCTTACACTCCCTTACACTCTGTTACACTCTCTTACATGCTGTTACACTCTCTTACACGCTGTTACACCCTCTTACACACTGTTACTGTCTCTTACACTCTCTTACACTCTGCTACTATCTCTTACACTCTGTTACTGTCTCTTACACTCTGCTACTGTCTCTTACACTCTACTACTGTCTCTTTCACTCTGCTACTGTCTCTTACACTCTGCTACTATCTCTTACGCTCTGTTACTGTCTCTTACACTCTACTACACTCTCATACACTCTGTTACTGTATCTTACACTCTGTTACTGTCTCTTACACTCTGTTACTGTCTCTTACACTCTGCTATTGTCTCTTACACTCTGCTACTGTCTATAACACTGTCTTACACTCTGTTACTGTCTATTACACTCTGCTACTGTCTCTTTCACTCTCTTACACTATGTTACACTCTCTTACACTCTGCTGCTGTCTCTTACACTCTGTTACTGTCTCTTACACTCTGTTACTGTCTCTTACACTCTCCTACACTCTGTTACTGTCTCCTACACTCTCTTACACTCTGTTACACTCTCTTACACGCTGTTACACTCTACTACACTCTGTTAATTTCTCTTACACTCTCTTACACTCTGCTACTGTCTCTTACACTCTGCTACTCTCTCTTTCACTCTGTTTCTGTCTCTTACACTCTGCTTCTGTCTCTTATGCTCTGTTACTGTCTCTTATGCTCTGTTACTGTCTCTTACACTCTACTACACTCTCGTACACTCTGTTACTGTCTCTTAAACTCTGTTACACTCTCTTACACTCTGTTACTGTCTCTTACACTCTGCTGCTGTCTCTTACACTCTGTTACTGTCTCTTACACTCTCTTACACTCTCCTACACTCTGCTACTGTCTCTTACACCCTCTTACACTCTTACTGTCTCTTACACTCTGTTACTGTCTCTTAAACTCTGCTACTGTCTATAACACTCTCTTACACTCTATTACTGTCTATTACACTCTGCTACTGTCTCTTACACTCTCTTACACTATTTTACACTCTGCTACAGTCTATTACACTCTGCTACTGTCTCTTACACTCTGCTATTGTCCCTTACACTCTGCTACTGTCTATAACACTCTCTTACACTCTCTTACTGTCTCTTACACTCTGTTACTGTCTCTTACACTCTCCTACACTATGTTACTGTCTCTTACACTCTCTTACACTCTGTTACACTCTCTTACACTCTGTAACTGTCTCTTACACTCTCTTACACTCTGCTACTGTCTATAACACTCTCTTACACTCTGTTACTGTCTATTACACTCTGCTACTGTCTCTTACACTCTCTTACACTATGTTACACTCTGCTACAGTCTATTACACTCTGCTACTGTCTCTTACACTCTGCTATTGTCTCTTACACTCTGCTACTGTCTATAACACTCTCTTACACTCTGTTACTGTCTATTACACTCTGCTACTGTCTCTTACACTCTCTTACACTCTGCTGCTGTCTATTACACTCTGCTACTGTCTCTTACACTCTGCTATTGTCTATAACACTCTGCTACTGTCTATAACACTCTCTTACACTCTGTTACTGTCTATTACACTCTGCTACTGTCTCTTACACTCTCTTACACTCTGCTGCTGTCTCTTACACTCTGTTACTGTCTCTTACACTCTGTTACACTCTCTTACACTCTGTTACACTCTCTTACACTCTCTTACACTCTGTAACTGTCTCTTACACTCTCTTACACTCTGTTACTGTCTCCTATACTCTGTTACACTTTCTTACACTCCACTACTGTCTCATATACTCTTTTACTGTCTCTTACACAGGTTTACGAGGTCTACGCGAAGAGATCCCCAAAGACGTTCACAGTATACTGAGATCATTCAGGACTATGTGATCCTAGAGGACGGTATATGCCATGTGACACTCTCTTACACTCTACTACACTCTACTACTGTCTCTTTCACTCTGCTACTGTCTCTTACACTCTGTTACTGTCTTTTACACTCTGTTACTGTCTCTTACACTCTGCTACTGTATCTTACACTCTGCTATTGTCTCTTACACTCTGTTACTGTCTATTACACTCTGCTACTGTCTCTTACACGCTCTTACACTATGTTACACTCTCTTACACTCTGCTGCTGACTCTTACACTCTGTTACTGTCTCTGACACTCTCCTACACTCTGTTACTGTCTATTACACTCTGCTACTGTCTCTTTCACTCTCTTACACTATGTTACACTCTCTTACACTCTGCTGCTGTCTCTTACACTCTGTTACTGTCTCTTACACTCTATTACACTCTGTTACTGTCTCTTACACTCTCTTACACTCTGTTACACTCTCTTACATGCTGTTACACTCTCTTACACTCTGTTACTGTCTCTTACACTCTCTTACACTCTGCTACTGTCTCTTACACTCTGCTACTGTCTCTTACACTCTGCTACTCTCTCTTTCACTCTGCTTCTGTCTCTTACACTCTGCTACTGTCTCTTACGCTCTGTTACTGTCTCTTACACTCTGTTACACTCTCTTACACTCTGCTGCTGTCTCTTACACTCTGTTACTGTCTCTTACACTCTTACTGTCTCTTACACTCTCTTACACTCTCCTACACTCTGCTACTGTCTCTTACACCCTCTTACACTCTGTTACTGTCTCTTACACTCTGTTACTGTCTCTTACACTCTCCTACACTATGTTACTGTCTCTTACACTCTCTTACACTCTGTTACACTCTCTTACACTCTGTAACTGTCTCTTACACTCTCTTACACTCTGCTACTGTCTATAACACTCTCTTACACTCTGTTACTGTCTATTACACTCTGCTACTGTCTCTTACACTCTCTTACACTATGTTACACTCTGCTACTGTCTCTTACACTCTGCTATTGTCTCTTACACTCTGCTACTGTCTATAACACTCTCTTACACTCTGTTACTGTCTATTACACTCTGCTACTGTCTCTTACACTCTCTTACACTCTGCTGCTGTCTATTACACTCTGCTACTGTCTCTTACACTCTGCTATTGTCTATAACACTCTGCTACTGTCTATAACACTCTCTTACACTCTGCTACTGTCTATTACACTCTGCTACTGTCTCTTACACTCTCTTACACTCTGCTGCTGTCTCTTACACTCTGTTACTGTCTCTTACACTCTGTTACACTCTCTTACACTCTCTTACACTCTGTAACTGTCTCTTACACTCTCTTACACTCTGTTACTGTCTCCTATACTCTGTTACACTTTCTTACACTCCACTACTGTCTCATATACTCTTTTACTGTCTCTTACACAGGTTTACGAGGTCTACGTGAAGAGATCCCCAAAGACGTTCACAGTATACTGAGATCATTCAGGACTATGTGATCCTAGAGGACGGTATATGCCATGTGACACTCTCTTACACTCTACTACACTCTACTACTGTCTCTTTCACTCTGCTACTGTCTCTTACACTCTGTTACTGTCTTTTACACTCTGTTACTGTCTCTTACACTCTGCTACTGTATCTTACACTCTGCTATTGTCTCTTACACTCTGCTACTGTCTATAACACTCTCTTACACTCTGTTACTGTCTATTACACTCTGCTACTGTCTCTTACACTCTCTTACACTATGTTACACTCTCTTACACTCTGCTGCTGACTCTTACACTCTGTTACTGTCTCTGACACTCTCCTACACTCTGTTACTGTCTATTACACTCTGCTACTGTCTCTTTCACTCTCTTACACTATGTTACACTCTCTTACACTCTGCTGCTGTCTCTTACACTCTGTTACTGTCTCTTACACTCTGTTACTGTCTCTTACACTCTGTTACTGTCTCTTACACTCTCCTACACTCTGTTACTGTCTCTTACACTCTCTTACACTCTGTTACACTCTCTTACACGCTGTTACACTCTCCTACACTCTGTTACTGTCTATTACACTCTGCTACTGTCTCTTTCACTCTCTTACACTATGTTACACTCTCTTACACTCTGCTGCTGTCTCTTACACTCTGTTACTGTCTCTTACACTCTGTTACTGTCTCTTACACTCTCTTACACTCTGTTACCGTCTCCTATACTCTGTTACTGTCTCCTATGCTCTGTCACACTCTCTTACACTCCGCTACTGTCTCATATACTCTTTTACTGTCTCTTACACAGGTTTACGATGTCTACGCGAAGAGATCCCCAAAGACGTTCACAGTATACTGAGATCATTCAGGACTATGTGATCCTAGAGGACGGTATATGCCATGTGACACTCTGGTACACTCTACTACACTCTACTACTGCCTCTTTCACTCTGCTACTGTCTCTTACACTCTGTTACTGTCTCTTACACTTTGCTACTGTATCTTACACTCTGCTATTGTCTCTTACACTCTGCTACTGTCTATAACACTCTCTTACACTCTGTTACTGTCTATTACACTCTGCTACTGTCTCTTACACTCTCTTACACTCTGCTGCTGTCAATTACACTCTGCTACTGTCTCTTACACTCTGCTATTGTCTATAACACTCTGCTACTGTCTATAACACTCTCTTACACTCTGTTACTGTCTATTACACTCCGCTACTGTCTCTTACACTCTCTTACACTCTGTTACACTCTCTTACACTCTGTTACACTCTGTTACAGTCTATTACACTCTGCTACTGTCTCTTACACTCTGCTATTGTCTCTTGCACTCTGCTACTGTCTATAACACTCTCTTACACTCTGTTACTGTCTATTACACTCTGCTATTGTCTCTTACACTCTCTTACACTCTGTTACACTCTGCTACAGTCTATTACACTCTGCTACTGTCTCTTACACTCTGCTACTGTCTCTGACACTCTATTACACTCTGTTACTGTCTATTACACTCTGCTACTGTCTCTTACACTCTCTTACACTATGGTACACTCTCTAAGACTCTGCTGCTGTCTCTTACACTCTGTTACTGTCTCTTACACTCCGTTACTGTCTCTTACACTCTCCTACACTCTGTTACTGTCTCTTACACTCTGTTACACTCTCTTACTGTCTCTTACACTCTGTTACACTCTCTTACACGCTGTTACACTCTCTTACACTCTGTTACTGTCTCTTACACTCTTAGACTCTGCTACTGTCTCTTACACTCTGCTACTGTCTCTTACACTCTGCTACTCTCTCTTTCACTTTGCTTCTGTCTCTTACACACTGCTACTGTCTCTTACGCTGTGTTACTGTCTCTTACACTCTACTACACTCTCGTATACTCTGTTACTGTCTCTTACACTCTGTTACTGTCTCGTACACTCTGTTACTGTCTCGTACACTCTGTTACTGTCTCGTACACTTTGTTACTGTCTCTTACACTCTGTTACACTCTCTTACACTCTGTTACTGTCTCTTACACTCTTACACTCTGCTGCTGTCTCTTACACTTTGTTACTGTCTCTTACACTCTGTTACTGTATATTACACTCTGCTACTGTCTCTTACACTCTGCTATTGTCTCTTGCACTCTGCTACTGTCTATAACACTCTCTTACACTCTGTTACTGTCTATTACACTCTGCTATTGTCTCTTACACTCTCTTACACTCTGTTACACTCTGCTACAGTCTATTACACTCTGCTACTGTCTCTTACACTCTGCTATTGTCTCTTACACTCTGCTACTGTCTATTACACTCTATTACACTCTGTTACTGTCTATTACACTCTGCTACTATCTCTTTCACTCTCTTACACTATGTTACACACTCTTACACTCTGCTGCTGTCTCTTACACTCTGTTACTGTCTCTTACACTCTGGTACTGTCTCTTACACTCTCTTTCACTCTGTTACACTCTCTTACATGCTGTTACACTCTCTTACACTCTGTTACTGTCTATTACACTCTCTTACACTCTGCTACTGTCTCTTACTCTCTGCTACTGTCTCTTACACTCTGCTACTCTCTCTTTCACTCTGCTTCTGTCTCTTACACTCTGCTACTGTCTCTTATGCTCTGTTACTGTCTCTTACACTCTGTTACACTCTCTTACACTCTGCTGCTGTCTCTTACACTCTGTTACTGTCTCTTACACTCTGTTACTGTCTCTTACACTCTCTTACACTCTCCTACACTCTGCTACTGTCTCTTACACCCTCTTACACTCTGTTACTGTCTCTTACACTCTGTTACTGTCTCTTAAACTCTGCTACTGTCTATAACACTCTCTTACACTCTGTTAATGTCTATTACACTCTGCTACTGTCTCTTACACTCTCTTACACTGTTACACTCTGCTACAGTCTATTACACTCTGCTACTGTCTCTTACACTCTGCTATTGTCTCTTACACTCTGCTACTGTCTATAACACTATCTTACACTCTGTTACTGTCTATTACACTCTGCTACTGTCTCTTACACTCTCTTACACTCTGCTGCTGTCTATTACACTCTGCTACTGTCTCTTACACTCTGCTATTGTCTCTTACACTCTGCTACTGTCTATAACACTCTCTTACACTCTGTTACTGTCTATTACACTCTGCTACAGTCTCTTACACTCTCTTACACTATTTTACACTCTGCTCCAGTCTATTACACTCTGCTATTGTCTCTTACACTCTGCTACTGTCTATAACACTCTCTTACACTCTGTTACTGTCTATTACACTCTGCGACTGTCTCTTCAACTCTCTTACACTCTTCTGCTGTCTCTTACACTCTGTTACTGTCTCTTACACTATGTTACACTCTCTTACACTCTGTAACTGTCTCTTACACTCTCTTACACTCTGTTACTGTCTCCTATACTCTGTTACTGTCTCCTATACTCTGTTACACTCTCTTACACTCTGCTGCTGTCTCTTACACTCTGTTACTGTCTCTTACACTCTGTTACTGTCTCTTACACTCTCTTACACTCTCTTACACTCTCCTACACTCTGCTACTGTCTCTTACACCCTCTTACACTCTTACTGTCTCTTACACTCTGTTACTGTCTCTTAAACTCTGCTACTGTCTATAACACTCTCTTACACTCTATTACTGTCTATTACACTCTGCTACTGTCTCTTACACTCTCTTACACTATTTTACACTCTGCTACAGTCTATTACACTCTGCTACTGTCTCTTACACTCTGCTATTGTCCCTTACACTCTGCTACTGTCTATAACACTCTCTTACACTCTCTTACACTCTGCTACTGTCTCTTACACTCTGTTACTGTCTCTTACACTCTCCTACACTATGTTACTGTCTCTTACACTCTCTTACACTCTGTTACACTCTCTTACACTCTGTAACTGTCTCTTACACTCTCTTACACTCTGCTACTGTCTATAACACTCTCTTACACTCTGTTACTGTCTATTACACTCTGCTACTGTCTCTTACACTCTCTTACACTATGTTACACTCTGCTACAGTCTATTACACTCTGCTACTGTCTCTTACACTCTGCTATTGTCTCTTACACTCTGCTACTGTCTATAACACTCTCTTACACTCTGTTACTGTCTATTACACTCTGCTACTGTCTCTTACACTCTCTTACACTCTGCTGCTGTCTATTACACTCTGCTACTGTCTCTTACACTCTGCTATTGTCTATAACACTCTGCTACTGTCTATAACACTCTCTTACACTCTGTTACTGTCTATTACACTCTGCTACTGTCTCTTACACTCTCTTACACTCTGCTGCTGTCTCTTACACTCTGTTACTGTCTCTTACACTCTGTTACACTCTCTTACACTCTGTTACACTCTCTTACACTCTCTTACACTCTGTAACTGTCTCTTACACTCTCTTACACTCTGTTACTGTCTCCTATACTCTGTTACACTTTCTTACACTCCACTACTGTCTCATATACTCTTTTACTGTCTCTTACACAGGTTTACGAGGTCTACGCGAAGAGATCCCCAAAGACGTTCACAGTATACGGTATATGCCATGTGACACTCTCTTACACTCTACTACACTCTACTACTGTCTCTTTCACTCTGCTACTGTCTCTTACACTCTGTTACTGTCTTTTACACTCTGTTACTGTCTCTTACACTCTGCTACTGTATCTTACACTCTGCTATTGTCTCTTACACTCTGTTACTGTCTATTACACTCTGCTACTGTCTCTTACACTCTCTTACACTATGTTACACTCTCTTACACTCTGCTGCTGACTCTTACACTCTGTTACTGTCTCTGACACTCTCCTACACTCTGTTACTGTCTATTACACTCTGCTACTGTCTCTTTCACTCTCTTACACTATGTTACACTCTCTTACACTCTGCTGCTGTCTCTTACACTCTGTTACTGTCTCTTACACTCTACTACACTCTGTTACTGTCTCTTACACTCTCTTACACTCTGTTACACTCTCTTACATGCTGTTACACTCTCTTACACTCTGTTACTGTCTCTTACACTCTCTTACACTCTGCTACTGTCTCTTACACTCTGCTACTGTCTCTTACACTCTGCTACTCTCTCTTTCACTCTGCTTCTGTCTCTTACACTCTGCTACTGTCTCTTACGCTCTGTTACTGTCTCTTACACTCTGTTACACTCTCTTACACTCTGCTGCTGTCTCTTACACTCTGTTACTGTCTCTTACACTCTTACTGTCTCTTACACTCTCTTACACTCTCCTACACTCTGCTACTGTCTCTTACACCCTCTTACACTCTGTTACTGTCTCTTACACTCTGTTACTGTCTCTTACACTCTCCTACACTATGTTACTGTCTCTTACACTCTCTTACACTCTGTTACACTCTCTTACACTCTGTAACTGTCTCTTACACTCTCTTACACTCTGCTACTGTCTATAACACTCTCTTACACTCTGTTACTGTCTATTACACTCTGCTACTGTCTCTTACACTCTCTTACACTATGTTACACTCTGCTACTGTCTCTTACACTCTGCTATTGTCTCTTACACTCTGCTACTGTCTATAACACTCTCTTACACTCTGTTACTGTCTATTACACTCTGCTACTGTCTCTTACACTCTCTTACACTCTGCTGCTGTCTATTACACTCTGCTACTGTCTCTTACACTCTGCTATTGTCTATAACACTCTGCTACTGTCTATAACACTCTCTTACACTATGTTACTGTCTATTACACTCTGCTACTGTCTCTTACACTCTCTTACACTCTGCTGCTGTCTCTTACACTCTGTTACTGTCTCTTACACTCTGTTACACTCTCTTACACTCTCTTACACTCTGTAACTGTCTCTTACAC
This sequence comes from Spea hammondii, assembly GCA_029215755.1. NCBI lineage: Eukaryota > Metazoa > Chordata > Amphibia > Anura > Pelobatidae > Spea > Spea hammondii. The sequence continues at coordinate 31,747,331 of JARDYJ010000012.1, read as the reverse complement.
TCTCTTACACTCTGTTACTGTCTCCTATACTCTGTTACACTTTCTTACACTCCACTACTGTCTCATATACTCTTTTACTGTCTCTTACACAGGTTTACGAGGTCTACGTGAAGAGATCCCCAAAGACGTTCACAGTATACTGAGATCATTCAGGACTATGTGATCCTAGAGGACGGTATATGCCATGTGACACTCTCTTACAATCTACTACACTCTACTACTGTCTCTTTCACTCTGCTACTGTCTCTTACACTCTGTTACTGTCTTTTACACTCTGTTACTGTCTCTTACACTCTGCTACTGTATCTTACACTCTGCTATTGTCTCTTACACTCTGCTACTGTCTATAACACTCTCTTACACTCTGTTACTGTCTATTACACTCTGCTACTGTCTCTTACACTCTCTTACACTATGTTACACTCTCTTACACTCTGCTGCTGACTCTTACACTCTGTTACTGTCTCTGACACTCTCCTACACTCTGTTACTGTCTATTACACTCTGCTACTGTCTCTTTCACTCTCTTACACTATGTTACACTCTCTTACACTCTGCTGCTGTCTCTTACACTCTGTTACTGTCTCTTACACTCTGTTACTGTCTCTTACACTCTGTTACTGTCTCTTACACTCTCCTACACTCTGTTACTGTCTCTTACACTCTCTTACACTCTGTTACACTCTCTTACACGCTGTTACACTCTCCTACACTCTGTTACTGTCTATTACACTCTGCTACTGTCTCTTTCACTCTCTTACACTATGTTACACTCTCTTACACTCTGCTGCTGTCTCTTACACTCTGTTACTGTCTCTTACACTCTGTTACTGTCTCTTACACTCTCTTACACTCTGTTACCGTCTCCTATACTCTGTTACTGTCTCCTATGCTCTGTCACACTCTCTTACACTCCGCTACTGTCTCATATACTCTTTTACTGTCTCTTACACAGGTTTACGATGTCTACGCGAAGAGATCCCCAAAGACGTTCACAGTATACTGAGATCATTCAGGACTATGTGATCCTAGAGGACGGTATATGCCATGTGACACTCTGGTACACTCTACTACACTCTACTACTGCCTCTTTCACTCTGCTACTGTCTCTTACACTCTGTTACTGTCTCTTACACTTTGCTACTGTATCTTACACTCTGCTATTGTCTCTTACACTCTGCTACTGTCTATAACACTCTCTTACACTCTGTTACTGTCTATTACACTCTGCTACTGTCTCTTACACTCTCTTACACTCTGCTGCTGTCAATTACACTCTGCTACTGTCTCTTACACTCTGCTATTGTCTATAACACTCTGCTACTGTCTATAACACTCTCTTACACTCTGTTACTGTCTATTACACTCCGCTACTGTCTCTTACACTCTCTTACACTCTGTTACACTCTCTTACACTCTGTTACACTCTGTTACACTCTGTTACAGTCTATTACACTCTGCTACTGTCTCTTACACTCTGCTATTGTCTCTTGCACTCTGCTACTGTCTATAACACTCTCTTACACTCTGTTACTGTCTATTACACTCTGCTATTGTCTCTTACACTCTCTTACACTCTGTTACACTCTGCTACAGTCTATTACACTCTGCTACTGTCTCTTACACTCTGCTACTGTCTCTTACACTCTATTACACTCTGTTACTGTCTATTACACTCTGCTACTGTCTCTTACACTCTCTTACACTATGGTACACTCTCTAACACTCTGCTGCTGTCTCTTACACTCTGTTACTGTCTCTTACACTCCGTTACTGTCTCTTACACTCTCCTACACTCTGTTACTGTCTCTTACACTCTGTTACACTCTCTTACTGTCTCTTACACTCTGTTACACTCTCTTACACGCTGTTACACTCTCTTACACTCTGTTACTGTCTCTTACACTCTTACACTCTGCTACTGTCTCTTACACTCTGCTACTGTCTCTTACACTCTGCTACTCTCTCTTTCACTTTGCTTCTGTCTCTTACACACTGCTACTGTCTCTTACGCTGTGTTACTGTCTCTTACACTCTACTACACTCTCGTATACTCTGTTACTGTCTCTTACACTCTGTTACTGTCTCGTACACTCTGTTACTGTCTCGTACACTCTGTTACTGTCTCGTACACTCTGTTACTGTCTCTTACACTCTGTTACACTCTCTTACACTCTGTTACTGTCTCTTACACTCTTACACTCTGCTGCTGTCTCTTACACTCTGTTACTGTCTCTTACACTCTGTTACTGTATATTACACTCTGCTACTGTCTCTTACACTCTGCTATTGTCTCTTGCACTCTGCTACTGTCTATAACACTCTCTTATACTCTGTTACTGTCTATTACACTCTGCTATTGTCTCTTACACTCTCTTACACTCTGTTACACTCTGCTACAGTCTATTACACTCTGCTACTGTCTCTTACACTCTGCTATTGTCTCTTACACTCTGCTACTGTCTCTTACACTCTATTACACTCTGTTACTGTCTATTACACTCTGCTACTATCTCTTTCACTCTCTTACACTATGTTACACACTCTTACACTCTGCTGCTGTCTCTTACACTCTGTTACTGTCTCTTACACTCTGTTACTGTCTCTTACACTCTCTTACACTCTGTTACACTCTCTTACATGCTGTTACACTCTCTTACACTCTGTTACTGTCTATTACACTCTCTTACACTCTGCTACTGTCTCTTACTCTCTGCTACTGTCTCTTACACTCTGCTACTCTCTCTTTCACTCTGCTTCTGTCTCTTACACTCTGCTACTGTCTCTTATGCTCTGTTACTGTCTCTTACACTCTGTTACACTCTCTTACACTCTGCTGCTGTCTCTTACACTCTGTTACTGTCTCTTACACTCTGTTACTGTCTCTTACACTCTCTTACACTCTCCTACACTCTGCTACTGTCTCTTACACCCTCTTACACTCTGTTACTGTCTCTTACACTCTGTTACTGTCTCTTAAACTCTGCTACTGTCTATAACACTCTCTTACACTCTGTTAATGTCTATTACACTCTGCTACTGTCTCTTACACTCTCTTACACTGTTACACTCTGCTACAGTCTATTACACTCTGCTACTGTCTCTTACACTCTGCTATTGTCTCTTACACTCTGCTACTGTCTATAACACTCTCTTACACTCTGTTACTGTCTATTACACTCTGCTACTGTCTCTTACACTCTCTTACACTCTGCTGCTGTCTATTACACTCTGCTACTGTCTCTTACACTCTGCTATTGTCTCTTACACTCTGCTACTGTCTATAACACTCTCTTACACTCTGTTACTGTCTATTACACTCTGCTACAGTCTCTTACACTCTCTTACACTATGTTACACTCTGCTCCAGTCTATTACACTCTGCTATTGTCTCTTACACTCTGCTACTGTCTATAACACTCTCTTACACTCTGTTACTGTCTATTACACTCTGCGACTGTCTCTTCAACTCTCTTACACTCTTCTGCTGTCTCTTACACTCTGTTACTGTCTCTTACACTATGTTACACTCTCTTACACTCTGTAACTGTCTCTTACACTCTCTTACACTCTGTTACTGTCTCCTATACTCTGTTACTGTCTCCTATACTCTGTTACACTCTCTTACACTCTGCTGCTGTCTCTTACACTCTGTTACTGTCTCTTACACTCTGTTACTGTCTCTTACACTCTCTTACACTCTCTTACACTCTGCTACTGTCTCTTACACCCTCTTACACTCTTACTGTCTCTTACACTCTGTTACTGTCTCTTAAACTCTGCTACTGTCTATAACACTCTCTTACACTCTATTACTGTCTATTACACTCTGCTACTGTCTCTTACACTCTCTTACACTATTTTACACTCTGCTACAGTCTATTACACTCTGCTACTGTCTCTTACACTCTGCTATTGTCCCTTACACTCTGCTACTGTCTATAACACTCTCTTACACTCTCTTACACTCTGCTACTGTCTCTTACACTCTGTTACTGTCTCTTACACTCTCCTACACTATGTTACTGTCTCTTACACTCTCTTACACTCTGTTACACTCTCTTACACTCTGTAACTGTCTCTTACACTCTCTTACACTCTGCTACTGTCTATAACACTCTCTTACACTCTGTTACTGTCTATTACACTCTGCTACTGTCTCTTACACTCTCTTACACTATGTTACACTCTGCTACAGTCTATTACACTCTGCTACTGTCTCTTACACTCTGCTATTGTCTCTTACACTCTGCTACTGTCTATAACACTCTCTTACACTCTGTTACTGTCTATTACACTCTGCTACTGTCTCTTACACTCTCTTACACTCTGCTGCTGTCTATTACACTCTGCTACTGTCTCTTACACTCTGCTATTGTCTATAACACTCTGCTACTGTCTATAACACTCTCTTACACTCTGTTACTGTCTATTACACTCTGCTACTGTCTCTTACACTCTCTTACACTCTGCTGCTGTCTCTTACACTCTGTTACTGTCTCTTACACTCTGTTACACTCTCTTACACTCTGTTACACTCTCTTACACTCTCTTACACTCTGTAACTGTCTCTTACACTCTCTTACACTCTGTTACTGTCTCCTATACTCTGTTACACTTTCTTACACTCCACTACTGTCTCATATACTCTTTTACTGTCTCTTACACAGGTTTACGAGGTCTACGCGAAGAGATCCCCAAAGACGTTCACAGTATACTGAGATCATTCAGGACTATGTGATCCTAGAGGACGGTATATGCCATGTGACACTCTCTTACACTCTACTACTGTCTCTTTCACTCTGCTACTGTCTCTTACACTCTGTTACTGTCTTTTACACTCTGTTACTGTCTCTTACACTCTGCTACTGTATCTTACACTCTGCTATTGTCTCTTACACTCTGTTACTGTCTATTACACTCTGCTACTGTCTCTTACACTCTCTTACACTATGTTACACTCTCTTACACTCTGCTGCTGACTCTTACACTCTGTTACTGTCTCTGACACTCTCCTACACTCTGTTACTGTCTATTACACTCTGCCACTGTCTCTTTCACTCTCTTACACTATGTTACACTCTCTTACACTCTGCTGCTGTCTCTTACACTCTGTTACTGTCTCTTACACTCTACTACACTCTGTTACTGTCTCTTACACTCTCTTACACTCTGTTACACTCTCTTACATGCTGTTACACTCTCTTACACTCTGTTACTGTCTCTTACACTCTCTTACACTCTGCTACTGTCTCTTACACTCTGCTACTGTCTCTTACACTCTGCTACTCTCTCTTTCACTCTGCTTCTGTCTCTTACACTCTGCTACTGTCTCTTACGCTCTGTTACTGTCTCTTACACTCTGTTACACTCTCTTACACTCTGCTGCTGTCTCTTACACTCTGTTACTGTCTCTTACACTCTTACTGTCTCTTACACTCTCTTACACTCTCCTACACTCTGCTACTGTCTCTTACACCCTCTTACACTCTGTTACTGTCTCTTACACTCTGTTACTGTCTCTTACACTCTCCTACACTATGTTACTGTCTCTTACACTCTCTTACACTCTGTTACACTCTCTTACACTCTGTAACTGTCTCTTACACTCTCTTACACTCTGCTACTGTCTATAACACTCTCTTACACTCTGTTACTGTCTATTACACTCTGCTACTGTCTCTTACACTCTCTTACACTATGTTACACTCTGCTACTGTCTCTTACACTCTGCTATTGTCTCTTACACTCTGCTACTGTCTATAACACTCTCTTACACTCTGTTACTGTCTATTACACTCTGCTACTGTCTCTTACACTCTCTTACACTCTGCTGCTGTCAATTACACTCTGCTACTGTCTCTTACACTCTGCTATTGTCTATAACACTCTGCTACTGTCTATAACACTCTCTTACACTCTGTTACTGTCTATTACACTCCGCTACTGTCTCTTACACTCTCTTACACTCTGTTACACTCTGTTACAGTCTATTACACTCTGCTACTGTCTCTTACACTCTGCTATTGTCTCTTGCACTCTGCTACTGTCTATAACACTCTCTTACACTCTGTTACTGTCTATTACACTCTGCTATTGTCTCTTACACTCTCTTACACTCTGTTACACTCTGCTACAGTCTATTACACTCTGCTACTGTCTCTTACACTCTGCTACTGTCTCTTACACTCTATTACACTCTGTTACTGTCTATTACACTCTGCTACTGTCTCTTACACTCTCTTACACTATGGTACACTCTCTAAGACTCTGCTGCTGTCTCTTACACTCTGTTACTGTCTCTTACACTCCGTTACTGTCTCTTACACTCTCCTACACTCTGTTACTGTCTCTTACACTCTGTTACACTCTCTTACTGTCTCTTACACTCTGTTACACTCTCTTACACGCTGTTACACTCTCTTACACTCTGTTACTGTCTCTTACACTCTTAGACTCTGCTACTGTCTCTTACACTCTGCTACTGTCTCTTACACTCTGCTACTCTCTCTTTCACTTTGCTTCTGTCTCTTACACACTGCTACTGTCTCTTACGCTGTGTTACTGTCTCTTACACTCTACTACACTCTCGTATACTCTGTTACTGTCTCTTACACTCTGTTACTGTCTCGTACACTCTGTTACTGTCTCGTACACTCTGTTACTGTCTCGTACACTTTGTTACTGTCTCTTACACTCTGTTACACTCTCTTACACTCTGTTACTGTCTCTTACACTCTTACACTCTGCTGCTGTCTCTTACACTCTGTTACTGTCTCTTACACTCTGTTACTGTATATTACACTCTGCTACTGTCTCTTACACTCTGCTATTGTCTCTTGCACTCTGCTACTGTCTATAACACTCTCTTACACTCTGTTACTGTCTATTACACTCTGCTATTGTCTCTTACACTCTCTTACACTCTGTTACACTCTGCTACAGTCTATTACACTCTGCTACTGTCTCTTACACTCTGCTATTGTCTCTTACACTCTGCTACTGTCTCTTACACTCTATTACACTCTGTTACTGTCTATTACACTCTGCTACTATCTCTTTCACTCTCTTACACTATGTTACACACTCTTACACTCTGCTGCTGTCTCTTACACTCTGTTACTGTCTCTTACACTCTGTTACTGTCTCTTACACTCTCTTACACTCTGTTACACTCTCTTACATGCTGTTACACTCTCTTACACTCTGTTACTGTCTATTACACTCTCTTACACTCTGCTACTGTCTCTTACTCTCTGCTACTGTCTCTTACACTCTGCTACTCTCTCTTTCACTCTGCTTCTGTCTCTTACACTCTGCTACTGTCTCTTATGCTCTGTTACTGTCTCTTACACTCTGTTACACTCTCTTACACTCTGCTGCTGTCTCTTACACTCTGTTACTGTCTCTTACACTCTGTTACTGTCTCTTACACTCTCTTACACTCTCCTACACTCTGCTACTGTCTCTTACACCCTCTTACACTCTGTTACTGTCTCTTACACTCTGTTACTGTCTCTTAAACTCTGCTACTGTCTATAACACTCTCTTACACTCTGTTAATGTCTATTACACTCTGCTACTGTCTCTTACACTCTCTTACACTGTTACACTCTGTTACAGTCTATTACACTCTGCTACTGTCTCTTACACTCTGCTATTGTCTCTTACACTCTGCTACTGTCTATAACACTCTCTTACACTCTGTTACTGTCTATTACACTCTGCTACTGTCTCTTACACTCTGCTGCTGTCTATTACACTCTGCTACTGTCTCTTACACTCTGCTATTGTCTCTTACACTCTGCTACTGTCTATAACACTCTCTTACACTCTGTTACTGTCTATTACACTCTGCTACAGTCTCTTACACTCTCTTACACTATTTTACACTCTGCTCCAGTCTATTACACTCTGCTATTGTCTCTTACACTCTGCTACTGTCTATAACACTCTCTTACACTCTGTTACTGTCTATTACACTCTGCGACTGTCTCTTCAACTCTCTTACACTCTTCTGCTGTCTCTTACACTCTGTTACTGTCTCTTACACTATGTTACACTCTCTTACACTCTGTAACTGTCTCTTACACTCTCTTACACTCTGTTACTGTCTCCTATACTCTGTTACTGTCTCCTATACTCTGTTACACTCTCTTACACTCTGCTGCTGTCTCTTACACTCTGTTACTGTCTCTTACACTCTGTTACTGTCTCTTACACTCTCTTACACTCTCTTACACTCTCCTACACTCTGCTACTGTCTCTTACACCCTCTTACACTCTTACTGTCTCTTACACTCTGTTACTGTCTCTTAAACTCTGCTACTGTCTATAACACTCTCTTACACTCTATTACTGTCTATTACACTCTGCTACTGTCTCTTACACTCTCTTACACTATTTTACACTCTGCTACAGTCTATTACACTCTGCTACTGTCTCTTACACTCTGCTATTGTCCCTTACACTCTGCTACTGTCTATAACACTCTCTTACACTCTCTTACACTCTGCTACTGTCTCTTACACTCTGTTACTGTCTCTTACACTCTCCTACACTATGTTACTGTCTCTTACACTCTCTTACACTCTGTTACACTCTCTTACACTCTGTAACTGTCTCTTACACTCTCTTACACTCTGCTACTGTCTATAACACTCTCTTACACTCTGTTACTGTCTATTACACTCTGCTACTGTCTCTTACACTCTCTTACACTATGTTACACTCTGCTACAGTCTATTACACTCTGCTACTGTCTCTTACACTCTGCTATTGTCTCTTACACTCTGCTACTGTCTATAACACTCTCTTACACTCTGTTACTGTCTATTACACTCTGCTACTGTCTCTTACACTCTCTTACACTCTGCTGCTGTCTATTACACTCTGCTACTGTCTCTTACACTCTGCTATTGTCTCTTACACTCTGCTACTGTCTATAACACTCTCTTACACTCTGTTACTGTCTATTACACTCTGCTACAGTCTCTTACACTGTCTTACACTATGTTACACTCTGCTCCAGTCTATTACACTCTGCTATTGTCTCTTACACTCTGCTACTGTCTATAACACTCTCTTACACTCTGTTACTGTCTATTACACTCTGCGACTGTCTCTTCAACTCTCTTACACTCTTCTGCTGTCTCTTACACTCTGTTACTGTCTCTTACACTATGTTACACTCTCTTACACTCTGTAACTGTCTCTTACACTCTCTTACACTCTGTTACTGTCTCCTATACTCTGTTACTGTCTCCTATACTCTGTTACTGTCTCCTATACTCTGTTACACTCTCTTACACTCTGCTGCTGTCTCTTACACTCTGTTACTGTCTCTTACACTCTCTTACACTCTCTTACACTCTCCTACTGTCTCTTACACCCTCTTACACTCTGTTACTGTCTCTTAAACTCTGCTACTGTCTATAACACTCTCGTATACTCTGTTACTGTCTATTACACTCTGCTACTGTCTCTTACACTCTCTTACACTATGTTACACTCTGCTACAGTCTATTACACTCTGCTACTGTCTCTTACACTCTGCTATTGTCTCTTACACTCTGCTACTGTCTCTTACACTCTGCTACTGTCTATAACACTCTCTTACACTCTGTTACTGTCTATTACACTCTGCTACTGTCTCTTACACTCTCTTACACTGTTACACTCTGCTACAGTCTATTACACTCTGCTACTGTCTCTTACACTCTGCTATTGTCTCTTACACTCTGCTACTGTCTATAACACTCTCTTACACTCTCTTACACTCTGCTACTGTCTCTTACACTCTGTTACTGTCTCTTACACTCTCCTACACTATGTTACTGTCTCTTACACTCTCTTACACTCTGTTACACTCTCTTACACTCTGTAACTGTCTCTTACACTCTCTTACACTCTGCTACTGTCTATAACACTCTCTTACACTCTGTTACTGTCTATTACACTCTGCTACTGTCTCTTACACTCTCTTACACTATGTTACACTCTGCTACAGTCTATTACACTCTGCTACTGTCTCTTACACTCTGCTATTGTCTCTTACACTCTGCTACTGTCTATAACACTCTCTTACACTCTGTTACTGTCTATTACACTCTGCTACTGTCTCTTACACTCTCTTACACTCTGCTGCTGTCTATTACACTCTGCTACTGTCTCTTACACTCTGCTATTGTCTCTTACACTCTGCTACTGTCTATAACACTCTCTTACACTCTGTTACTGTCTATTACACTCTGCTACAGTCTCTTACACTGTCTTACACTATGTTACACTCTGCTCCAGTCTATTACACTCTGCTATTGTCTCTTACACTCTGCTACTGTCTATAACACTCTCTTACACTCTTACTGTCTATTACACTCTGCGACTGTCTCTTCAACTCTCTTACACTCTTCTGCTGTCTCTTACACTCTGTTACTGTCTCTTACACTATGTTACACTCTCTTACACTCTGTAACTGTCTCTTACACTCTCTTACACTCTGTTACTGTCTCCTATACTCTGTTACTGTCTCCTATACTCTGTTACTGTCTCCTATACTCTGTTACACTCTCTTACACTCTGCTGCTGTCTCTTACACTCTGTTACTGTCTCTTACACTCTCTTACACTCTCTTACACTCTCTTACACTCTCTTACACTCTCCTACTGTCTCTTACACCCTCTTACACTCTGTTACTGTCTCTTACACTCTGTTACTGTCTCTTAAACTCTGCTACTGTCTATAACACTCTCGTACACTCTGTTACTGTCTATTACACTCTGCTACTGTCTCTTACACTCTCTTACACTATGTTACACTCTGCTACAGTCTATTACACTCTGCTACTGTCTCTTACACTCTGCTATTGTCTCTTACACTCTGCTACTGTCTCTTACACTCTGCTACTGTCTATAACACTCTCTTACACTCTGTTACTGTCTATTACACTCTGCTACTGTCTCTTACACTCTCTTACACTGTTACACTCTGCTACAGTCTATTACACTCTGCTACTGTCTCTTACACTCTGCTATTGTCTCTTACACTCTCTTACACTCTGCTACTGTCTCTTACACCCTCTTACACTCTGTTACTGTCTCTTACACTCTCTTACACTCTGTTACACTCTCTTACACGCTGTTACACTCTCTTACACGCTGTTACACCCTCTTACACACTGTTACTGTCTCTTACACTCTCCTACACTCTGCTACTGTCTCTTACACTCTGTTACTGTTTCTTACACTCTGCTACTGTCTCTAACACTCTGCTACTGTCTCTTTCACTCTGCTACTGTCTCTTACACTCTGCTACTATCTCTTCCGCTCTGTTACTGTGTCTTACACTGTACTACACTGTCATACACTCTGTTACTGTATCTTACACTATGTTACTGTATCTTACACTATGTTACTGTCTCGTACACTCTGTTACTGTCTCTTACACTCTGTTACTGTCTCCTATACTCTGTTACTGTCTCTTACACCCTGTTACACTCTCTTACACTCTGCTACTGTCTCTTACACTCTACTACACTCTCGTACACTCTGTTACTGTCTATTACACTCTCTTACACTCTGCTGCTGTCTCTTACACTCTGTTACTGTCTCTTACACTCTGTTACTGTCTCTTACACTCCTATCTCTTACACTCTACTACACTCTACTACACTCTACTACTGTCTCTTTCACTCTGCTACTGTCTCTTTCACTCTGTTACTGTCTCTTACACTCTGTTACTGTCTCTTACACTCTGCTACTGTCTATAACACTCTCTTACACTATGTTACACTCTGCTACTGTCTCTTACACTCTGCTATTGTCTCTTACACTCTGCTACTGTCTCTTACACTCTATTACACTCTGTTACTGTCTATTACACTCTGCTACTGTCTCTTACACTCTCTTACACTATGTTACACTCTCTTACACTCTGCTGCTGTCTCTTACACTCTGTTACTGTCTCTTACACTCTGTTACTGTCTCTTACACTCTCCTACACTCTGTTACTGTCTCTTACACTCTCTTACACTCTCTTACTGTCTCTTACACTCTCTTACACTCTCTTACACGCTGTTACACTCTCTTACACTCTGTTACTGTCTCTTACACTCTCTTACACTCTGCTACTGTCTCTTACACTCTGCTACTGTCTATTACACTCTGCTACTCTCTCTTTCACTTTGCTTCTGTCTCTTACACACTGCTACTGTCTCTTACGCTCTGTTACTGTCTCTTACACTCTACTACACTCTCGTATACTCTGTTACTGTCTCTTACACTCTGTTACTGTCTCTTACACTCTGTTACACTCTCTTACACTCTGTTACTGTCTCTTACACTCTCTTACACTCTGCTGCTGTCTCTTACACTCTGTTACTGTCTCTTACACTCTCTTACACTCTGCTACTGTCTCTTACACTCTGCTACTGTCTCTTACACTCTGCTACTCTCTCTTTCACTCTGCTTCTGTCTCTTACACTCTGCTACTGTCTCTTACGCTCTGTTACTGTCTCTTACACTCTGTTACACTCTCTTACACTCTGCTGCTGTCTCTTACACTCTGTTACTGTCTCTTACACTCTTACTGTCTCTTACACTCTCTTACACTCTCCTACACTCTGCTACTGTCTCTTACACCCTCTTACACTCTGTTACTGTCTCTTACACTCTGTTACTGTCTCTTACACTCTCCTACACTATGTTACTGTCTCTTACACTCTCTTACACTCTGTTACACTCTCTTACACTCTGTAACTGTCTCTTACACTCTCTTACACTCTGCTACTGTCTATAACACTCTCTTACACTCTGTTACTGTCTATTACACTCTGCTACTGTCTCTTACACTCTCTTACACTATGTTACACTCTGCTACTGTCTCTTACACTCTGCTATTGTCTCTTACACTCTGCTACTGTCTATAACACTCTCTTACACTCTGTTACTGTCTATTACACTCTGCTACTGTCTCTTACACTCTCTTACACTCTGCTGCTGTCTATTACACTCTGCTACTGTCTCTTACACTCTGCTATTGTCTATAACACTCTGCTACTGTCTATAACACTCTCTTACACTCTGTTACTGTCTATTACACTCTGCTACTGTCTCTTACACTCTCTTACACTCTGCTGCTGTCTCTTACACTCTGTTACTGTCTCTTACACTCTGTTACACTCTCTTACACTCTCTTACACTCTGTAACTGTCTCTTACACTCTCTTACACTCTGTTACTGTCTCCTATACTCTGTTACACTTTCTTACACTCCACTACTGTCTCATATACTCTTTTACTGTCTCTTACACAGGTTTACGAGGTCTACGTGAAGAGATCCCCAAAGACGTTCACAGTATACTGAGATCATTCAGGACTATGTGATCCTAGAGGACGGTATATGCCATGTGACACTCTCTTACACTCTACTACACTCTACTACTGTCTCTTTCACTCTGCTACTGTCTCTTACACTCTGTTACTGTCTTTTACACTCTGTTACTGTCTCTTACACTCTGCTACTGTATCTTACACTCTGCTATTGTCTCTTACACTCTGCTACTGTCTATAACACTCTCTTACACTCTGTTACTGTCTATTACACTCTGCTACTGTCTCTTACACTCTCTTACACTATGTTACACTCTCTTACACTCTGCTGCTGACTCTTACACTCTGTTACTGTCTCTGACACTCTCCTACACTCTGTTACTGTCTATTACACTCTGCTACTGTCTCTTTCACTCTCTTACACTATGTTACACTCTCTTACACTCTGCTGCTGTCTCTTACACTCTGTTACTGTCTCTTACACTCTGTTACTGTCTCTTACACTCTGTTACTGTCTCTTACACTCTCCTACACTCTGTTACTGTCTCTTACACTCTCTTACACTCTGTTACACTCTCTTACACGCTGTTACACTCTCCTACACTCTGTTACTGTCTATTACACTCTGCTACTGTCTCTTTCACTCTCTTACACTATGTTACACTCTCTTACACTCTGCTGCTGTCTCTTACACTCTGTTACTGTCTCTTACACTCTGTTACTGTCTCTTACACTCTCTTACACTCTGTTACCGTCTCCTATACTCTGTTACTGTCTCCTATGCTCTGTCACACTCTCTTACACTCCGCTACTGTCTCATATACTCTTTTACTGTCTCTTACACAGGTTTACGATGTCTACGCGAAGAGATCCCCAAAGACGTTCACAGTATACTGAGATCATTCAGGACTATGTGATCCTAGAGGACGGTATATGCCATGTGACACTCTGGTACACTCTACTACACTCTACTACTGCCTCTTTCACTCTGCTACTGTCTCTTACACTCTGTTACTGTCTCTTACACTTTGCTACTGTATCTTACACTCTGCTATTGTCTCTTACACTCTGCTACTGTCTATAACACTCTCTTACACTCTGTTACTGTCTATTACACTCTGCTACTGTCTCTTACACTCTCTTACACTCTGCTGCTGTCAATTACACTCTGCTACTGTCTCTTACACTCTGCTATTGTCTATAACACTCTGCTACTGTCTATAACACTCTCTTACACTCTGTTACTGTCTATTACACTCCGCTACTGTCTCTTACACTCTCTTACACTCTGTTACACTCTCTTACACTCTGTTACACTCTGTTACAGTCTATTACACTCTGCTACTGTCTCTTACACTCTGCTATTGTCTCTTGCACTCTGCTACTGTCTATAACACTCTCTTACACTCTGTTACTGTCTATTACACTCTGCTATTGTCTCTTACACTCTCTTACACTCTGTTACACTCTGCTACAGTCTATTACACTCTGCTACTGTCTCTTACACTCTGCTACTGTCTCTTACACTCTATTACACTCTGCTACTGTCTATTACACTCTGCTACTGTCTCTTACACTCTCTTACACTATGGTACACTCTCTAAGACTCTGCTGCTGTCTCTTACACTCTGTTACTGTCTCTTACACTCCGTTACTGTCTCTTACACTCTCCTACACTCTGTTACTGTCTCTTACACTCTGTTACACTCTCTTACTGTCTCTTACACTCTGTTACACTCTCTTACACGCTGTTACACTCTCTTACACTCTGTTACTGTCTCTTACACTCTTAGACTCTGCTACTGTCTCTTACACTCTGCTACTGTCTCTTACACTCTGCTACTCTCTCTTTCACTTTGCTTCTGTCTCTTACACACTGCTACTGTCTCTTACGCTGTGTTACTGTCTCTTACACTCTACTACACTCTCGTATACTCTGTTACTGTCTCTTACACTCTGTTACTGTCTCGTACACTCTGTTACTGTCTCGTACACTCTGTTACTGTCTCGTACACTTTGTTACTGTCTCTTACACTCTGTTACACTCTCTTACACTCTGTTACTGTCTCTTACACTCTTACACTCTGCTGCTGTCTCTTACACTCTGTTACTGTCTCTTACACTCTGTTACTGTATATTACACTCTGCTACTGTCTCTTACACTCTGCTATTGTCTCTTGCACTCTGCTACTGTCTATAACACTCTCTTACACTCTGTTACTGTCTATTACACTCTGCTATTGTCTCTTACACTCTCTTACACTCTGTTACACTCTGCTACAGTCTATTACACTCTGCTACTGTCTCTTACACTCTGCTATTGTCTCTTACACTCTGCTACTGTCTATTACACTCTATTACACTCTGTTACTGTCTATTACACTCTGCTACTATCTCTTTCACTCTCTTACACTATGTTACACACTCTTACACTCTGCTGCTGTCTCTTACACTCTGTTACTGTCTCTTACACTCTGGTACTGTCTCTTACACTCTCTTTCACTCTGTTACACTCTCTTACATGCTGTTACACTCTCTTACACTCTGTTACTGTCTATTACACTCTCTTACACTCTGCTACTGTCTCTTACTCTCTGCTACTGTCTCTTACACTCTGCTACTCTCTCTTTCACTCTGCTTCTGTCTCTTACACTCTGCTACTGTCTCTTATGCTCTGTTACTGTCTCTTACACTCTGTTACACTCTCTTACACTCTGCTGCTGTCTCTTACACTCTGTTACTGTCTCTTACACTCTGTTACTGTCTCTTACACTCTCTTACACTCTCCTACACTCTGCTACTGTCTCTTACACCCTCTTACACTCTGTTACTGTCTCTTACACTCTGTTACTGTCTCTTAAACTCTGCTACTGTCTATAACACTCTCTTACACTCTGTTAATGTCTATTACACTCTGCTACTGTCTCTTACACTCTCTTACACTGTTACACTCTGCTACAGTCTATTACACTCTGCTACTGTCTCTTACACTCTGCTATTGTCTCTTACACTCTGCTACTGTCTATAACACTATCTTACACTCTGTTACTGTCTATTACACTCTGCTACTGTCTCTTACACTCTCTTACACTCTGCTGCTGTCTATTACACTCTGCTACTGTCTCTTACACTCTGCTATTGTGTCTTACACTCTGCTACTGTCTATAACACTCTCTTACACTCTGTTACTGTCTATTACACTCTGCTACAGTCTCTTACACTCTCTTACACTATTTTACACTCTGCTCCAGTCTATTACACTCTGCTATTGTCTCTTACACTCTGCTACTGTCTATAACACTCTCTTACACTCTGTTACTGTCTATTACACTCTGCGACTGTCTCTTCAACTCTCTTACACTCTTCTGCTGTCTCTTACACTCTGTTACTGTCTCTTACACTATGTTACACTCTCTTACACTCTGTAACTGTCTCTTACACTCTCTTACACTCTGTTACTGTCTCCTATACTCTGTTACTGTCTCCTATACTCTGTTACACTCTCTTACACTCTGCTGCTGTCTCTTACACTCTGTTACTGTCTCTTACACTCTGTTACTGTCTCTTACACTCTCTTACACTCTCTTACACTCTCCTACACTCTGCTACTGTCTCTTACACCCTCTTACACTCTTACTGTCTCTTACACTCTGTTACTGTCTCTTAAACTCTGCTACTGTCTATAACACTCTCTTACACTCTATTACTGTCTATTACACTCTGCTACTGTCTCTTACACTCTCTTACACTATTTTACACTCTGCTACAGTCTATTACACTCTGCTACTGTCTCTTACACTCTGCTATTGTCCCTTACACTCTGCTACTGTCTATAACACTCTCTTACACTCTCTT
The DNA here is from genome assembly GCA_029215755.1 of Spea hammondii. Classification (NCBI taxonomy): domain Eukaryota; kingdom Metazoa; phylum Chordata; class Amphibia; order Anura; family Pelobatidae; genus Spea; species Spea hammondii. Next base: position 31,730,149 of record JARDYJ010000012.1, on the reverse strand, counting down.
ACACTCTGCTACTGTCTCTTACACTCTGTTACTGTCTCTTACACTCTCCTACACTATGTTACTGTCTCTTACACTCTCTTACACTCTGTTACACTCTCTTACACTCTGTAACTGTCTCTTACACTCTCTTACACTCTGCTACTGTCTATAACACTCTCTTACACTCTGTTACTGTCTATTACACTCTGCTACTGTCTCTTACACTCTCTTACACTATGTTACACTCTGCTACAGTCTATTACACTCTGCTACTGTCTCTTACACTCTGCTATTGTCTCTTACACTCTGCTACTGTCTATAACACTCTCTTACACTCTGTTACTGTCTATTACACTCTGCTACTGTCTCTTACACTCTCTTACACTCTGCTGCTGTCTATTACACTCTGCTACTGTCTCTTACACTCTGCTATTGTCTCTTACACTCTGCTACTGTCTATAACACTCTCTTACACTCTGTTACTGTCTATTACACTCTGCTACAGTCTCTTACACTGTCTTACACTATGTTACACTCTGCTCCAGTCTATTACACTCTGCTATTGTCTCTTACACTCTGCTACTGTCTATAACACTCTCTTACACTCTTACTGTCTATTACACTCTGCGACTGTCTCTTCAACTCTCTTACACTCTTCTGCTGTCTCTTACACTCTGTTACTGTCTCTTACACTATGTTACACTCTCTTACACTCTGTAACTGTCTCTTACACTCTCTTACACTCTGTTACTGTCTCCTATACTCTGTTACTGTCTCCTATACTCTGTTACTGTCTCCTATACTCTGTTACACTCTCTTACACTCTGCTGCTGTCTCTTACACTCTGTTACTGTCTCTTACACTCTCTTACACTCTCTTACACTCTCTTACACTCTCTTACACTCTCCTACTGTCTCTTACACCCTCTTACACTCTGTTACTGTCTCTTACACTCTGTTACTGTCTCTTAAACTCTGCTACTGTCTATAACACTCTCGTACACTCTGTTACTGTCTATTATACTCTGCTACTGTCTCTTACACTCTCTTACACTATGTTACACTCTGCTACAGTCTATTACACTCTGCTACTGTCTCTTACACTCTGCTATTGTCTCTTACACTCTGCTACTGTCTCTTACACTCTGCTACTGTCTATAACACTCTCTTACACTCTGTTACTGTCTATTACACTCTGCTACTGTCTCTTACACTCTCTTACACTGTTACACTCTGCTACAGTCTATTACACTCTGCTACTGTCTCTTACACTCTGCTATTGTCTCTTACACTCTCTTACACTCTGCTACTGTCTCTTACACCCTCTTACACTCTGTTACTGTCTCTTACACTCTCTTACACTCTGTTACACTCTCTTACACGCTGTTACACTCTCTTACACGCTGTTACACCCTCTTACACACTGTTACTGTCTCTTACACTCTCCTACACTCTGCTACTGTCTCTTACACTCTGTTACTGTTTCTTACACTCTGCTACTGTCTCTAACACTCTGCTACTGTCTCTTTCACTCTGCTACTGTCTCTTACACTCTGCTACTATCTCTTCCGCTCTGTTACTGTGTCTTACACTGTACTACACTGTCATACACTCTGTTACTGTATCTTACACTATGTTACTGTATCTTACACTATGTTACTGTCTCGTACACTCTGTTACTGTCTCTTACACTCTGTTACTGTCTCCTATACTCTGTTACTGTCTCTTACACCCTGTTACACTCTCTTACACTCTGCTACTGTCTCTTACACTCTACTACACTCTCGTACACTCTGTTACTGTCTATTACACTCTCTTACACTCTGCTGCTGTCTCTTACACTCTGTTACTGTCTCTTACACTCTGTTACTGTCTCTTACACTCCTATCTCTTACACTCTACTACACTCTACTACACTCTACTACTGTCTCTTTCACTCTGCTACTGTCTCTTTCACTCTGTTACTGTCTCTTACACTCTGTTACTGTCTCTTACACTCTGCTACTGTCTATAACACTCTCTTACACTATGTTACACTCTGCTACTGTCTCTTACACTCTGCTATTGTCTCTTACACTCTGCTACTGTCTCTTACACTCTATTACACTCTGTTACTGTCTATTACACTCTGCTACTGTCTCTTACACTCTCTTACACTATGTTACACTCTCTTACACTCTGCTGCTGTCTCTTACACTCTGTTACTGTCTCTTACACTCTGTTACTGTCTCTTACACTCTCCTACACTCTGTTACTGTCTCTTACACTCTCTTACACTCTCTTACTGTCTCTTACACTCTCTTACACTCTCTTACACGCTGTTACACTCTCTTACACTCTTACTGTCTCTTACACTCTCTTACACTCTGCTACTGTCTCTTACACTCTGCTACTGTCTATTACACTCTGCTACTCTCTCTTTCACTTTGCTTCTGTCTCTTACACACTGCTACTGTCTCTTACGCTCTGTTACTGTCTCTTACACTCTACTACACTCTCGTATACTCTGTTACTGTCTCTTACACTCTGTTACTGTCTCTTACACTCTGTTACACTCTCTTACACTCTGTTACTGTCTCTTACACTCTCTTACACTCTGCTGCTGTCTCTTACACTCTGTTACTGTCTCTTACACTCTCTTACACTCTGCTACTGTCTCTTACACTCTGCTACTGTCTCTTACACTCTGCTACTCTCTCTTTCACTCTGCTTCTGTCTCTTACACTCTGCTACTGTCTCTTACGCTCTGTTACTGTCTCTTACACTCTGTTACACTCTCTTACACTCTGCTGCTGTCTCTTACACTCTGTTACTGTCTCTTACACTCTTACTGTCTCTTACACTCTCTTACACTCTCCTACACTCTGCTACTGTCTCTTACACCCTCTTACACTCTGTTACTGTCTCTTACACTCTGTTACTGTCTCTTACACTCTCCTACACTATGTTACTGTCTCTTACACTCTCTTACACTCTGTTACACTCTCTTACACTCTGTAACTGTCTCTTACACTCTCTTACACTCTGCTACTGTCTATAACACTCTCTTACACTCTGTTACTGTCTATTACACTCTGCTACTGTCTCTTACACTCTCTTACACTATGTTACACTCTGCTACTGTCTCTTACACTCTGCTATTGTCTCTTACACTCTGCTACTGTCTATAACACTCTCTTACACTCTGTTACTGTCTATTACACTCTGCTACTGTCTCTTACACTCTCTTACACTCTGCTGCTGTCTATTACACTCTGCTACTGTCTCTTACACTCTGCTATTGTCTATAACACTCTGCTACTGTCTATAACACTCTCTTACACTCTGTTACTGTCTATTACACTCTGCTACTGTCTCTTACACTCTCTTACACTCTGCTGCTGTCTCTTACACTCTGTTACTGTCTCTTACACTCTGTTACACTCTCTTACACTCTCTTACACTCTGTAACTGTCTCTTACACTCTCTTACACTCTGTTACTGTCTCCTATACTCTGTTACACTTTCTTACACTCCACTACTGTCTCATATACTCTTTTACTGTCTCTTACACAGGTTTACGAGGTCTACGTGAAGAGATCCCCAAAGACGTTCACAGTATACTGAGATCATTCAGGACTATGTGATCCTAGAGGACGGTATATGCCATGTGACACTCTCTTACACTCTACTACACTCTACTACTGTCTCTTTCACTCTGCTACTGTCTCTTACACTCTGTTACTGTCTTTTACACTCTGTTACTGTCTCTTACACTCTGCTACTGTATCTTACACTCTGCTATTGTCTCTTACACTCTGCTACTGTCTATAACACTCTCTTACACTCTGTTACTGTCTATTACACTCTGCTACTGTCTCTTACACTCTCTTACACTATGTTACACTCTCTTACACTCTGCTGCTGACTCTTACACTCTGTTACTGTCTCTGACACTCTCCTACACTCTGTTACTGTCTATTACACTCTGCTACTGTCTCTTTCACTCTCTTACACTATGTTACACTCTCTTACACTCTGCTGCTGTCTCTTACACTCTGTTACTGTCTCTTACACTCTGTTACTGTCTCTTACACTCTGTTACTGTCTCTTACACTCTCCTACACTCTGTTACTGTCTCTTACACTCTCTTACACTCTGTTACACTCTCTTACACGCTGTTACACTCTCCTACACTCTGTTACTGTCTATTACACTCTGCTACTGTCTCTTTCACTCTCTTACACTATGTTACACTCTCTTACACTCTGCTGCTGTCTCTTACACTCTGTTACTGTCTCTTACACTCTGTTACTGTCTCTTACACTCTCTTACACTCTGTTACCGTCTCCTATACTCTGTTACTGTCTCCTATGCTCTGTCACACTCTCTTACACTCCGCTACTGTCTCATATACTCTTTTACTGTCTCTTACACAGGTTTACGATGTCTACGCGAAGAGATCCCCAAAGACGTTCACAGTATACTGAGATCATTCAGGACTATGTGATCCTAGAGGACGGTATATGCCATGTGACACTCTGGTACACTCTACTACACTCTACTACTGCCTCTTTCACTCTGCTACTGTCTCTTACACTCTGTTACTGTCTCTTACACTTTGCTACTGTATCTTACACTCTGCTATTGTCTCTTACACTCTGCTACTGTCTATAACACTCTCTTACACTCTGTTACTGTCTATTACACTCTGCTACTGTCTCTTACACTCTCTTACACTCTGCTGCTGTCAATTACACTCTGCTACTGTCTCTTACACTCTGCTATTGTCTATAACACTCTGCTACTGTCTATAACACTCTCTTACACTCTGTTACTGTCTATTACACTCCGCTACTGTCTCTTACACTCTCTTACACTCTGTTACACTCTCTTACACTCTGTTACACTCTGTTACAGTCTATTACACTCTGCTACTGTCTCTTACACTCTGCTATTGTCTCTTGCACTCTGCTACTGTCTATAACACTCTCTTACACTCTGTTACTGTCTATTACACTCTGCTATTGTCTCTTACACTCTCTTACACTCTGTTACACTCTGCTACAGTCTATTACACTCTGCTACTGTCTCTTACACTCTGCTACTGTCTCTTACACTCTATTACACTCTGTTACTGTCTATTACACTCTGCTACTGTCTCTTACACTCTCTTACACTATGGTACACTCTCTAAGACTCTGCTGCTGTCTCTTACACTCTGTTACTGTCTCTTACACTCCGTTACTGTCTCTTACACTCTCCTACACTCTGTTACTGTCTCTTACACTCTGTTACACTCTCTTACTGTCTCTTACACTCTGTTACACTCTCTTACACGCTGTTACACTCTCTTACACTCTGTTACTGTCTCTTACACTCTTAGACTCTGCTACTGTCTCTTACACTCTGCTACTGTCTCTTACACTCTGCTACTCTCTCTTTCACTTTGCTTCTGTCTCTTACACACTGCTACTGTCTCTTACGCTGTGTTACTGTCTCTTACACTCTACTACACTCTCGTATACTCTGTTACTGTCTCTTACACTCTGTTACTGTCTCGTACACTCTGTTACTGTCTCGTACACTCTGTTACTGTCTCGTACACTTTGTTACTGTCTCTTACACTCTGTTACACTCTCTTACACTCTGTTACTGTCTCTTACACTCTTACACTCTGCTGCTGTCTCTTACACTCTGTTACTGTCTCTTACACTCTGTTACTGTATATTACACTCTGCTACTGTCTCTTACACTCTGCTATTGTCTCTTGCACTCTGCTACTGTCTATAACACTCTCTTACACTCTGTTACTGTCTATTACACTCTGCTATTGTCTCTTACACTCTCTTACACTCTGTTACACTCTGCTACAGTCTATTACACTCTGCTACTGTCTCTTACACTCTGCTATTGTCTCTTACACTCTGCTACTGTCTATTACACTCTATTACACTCTGTTACTGTCTATTACACTCTGCTACTATCTCTTTCACTCTCTTACACTATGTTACACACTCTTACACTCTGCTGCTGTCTCTTACACTCTGTTACTGTCTCTTACACTCTGGTACTGTCTCTTACACTCTCTTTCACTCTGTTACACTCTCTTACATGCTGTTACACTCTCTTACACTCTGTTACTGTCTATTACACTCTCTTACACTCTGCTACTGTCTCTTACTCTCTGCTACTGTCTCTTACACTCTGCTACTCTCTCTTTCACTCTGCTTCTGTCTCTTACACTCTGCTACTGTCTCTTATGCTCTGTTACTGTCTCTTACACTCTGTTACACTCTCTTACACTCTGCTGCTGTCTCTTACACTCTGTTACTGTCTCTTACACTCTGTTACTGTCTCTTACACTCTCTTACACTCTCCTACACTCTGCTACTGTCTCTTACACCCTCTTACACTCTGTTACTGTCTCTTACACTCTGTTACTGTCTCTTAAACTCTGCTACTGTCTATAACACTCTCTTACACTCTGTTAATGTCTATTACACTCTGCTACTGTCTCTTACACTCTCTTACACTGTTACACTCTGCTACAGTCTATTACACTCTGCTACTGTCTCTTACACTCTGCTATTGTCTCTTACACTCTGCTACTGTCTATAACACTCTCTTACACTCTGTTACTGTCTATTACACTCTGCTACTGTCTCTTACACTCTCTTACACTCTGCTGCTGTCTATTACACTCTGCTACTGTCTCTTACACTCTGCTATTGTCTCTTACACTCTGCTACTGTCTATAACACTCTCTTACACTCTGTTACTGTCTATTACACTCTGCTACAGTCTCTTACACTCTCTTACACTATTTTACACTCTGCTCCAGTCTATTACACTCTGCTATTGTCTCTTACACTCTGCTACTGTCTATAACACTCTCTTACACTCTGTTACTGTCTATTACACTCTGCGACTGTCTCTTCAACTCTCTTACACTCTTCTGCTGTCTCTTACACTCTGTTACTGTCTCTTACACTATGTTACACTCTCTTACACTCTGTAACTGTCTCTTACACTCTCTTACACTCTGTTACTGTCTCCTATACTCTGTTACTGTCTCCTATACTCTGTTACACTCTCTTACACTCTGCTGCTGTCTCTTACACTCTGTTACTGTCTCTTACACTCTGTTACTGTCTCTTACACTCTGCTACTCTCTCTTTCACTCTGCTTCTGTCTCTTACACTCTGCTACTGTCTCTTATGCTCTGTTACTGTCTCTTACACTCTGTTACACTCTCTTACACTCTGCTGCTGTCTCTTACACTCTGTTACTGTCTCTTACACTCTGTTACTGTCTCTTACACTCTCTTACACTCTCCTACACTCTGCTACTGTCTCTTACACCCTCTTACACTCTTACTGTCTCTTACACTCTGTTACTGTCTCTTAAACTCTGCTACTGTCTATAACACTCTCTTACACTCTATTACTGTCTATTACACTCTGCTACTGTCTCTTACACTCTCTTACACTATTTTACACTCTGCTACAGTCTATTACACTCTGCTACTGTCTCTTACACTCTGCTATTGTCCCTTACACTCTGCTACTGTCTATAACACTCTCTTACACTCTCTTACACTCTGCTACTGTCTCTTACACTCTGTTACTGTCTCTTACACTCTCCTACACTATGTTACTGTCTCTTACACTCTCTTACACTCTGTTACACTCTCTTACACTCTGTAACTGTCTCTTACACTCTCTTACACTCTGCTACTGTCTATAACACTCTCTTACACTCTGTTACTGTCTATTACACTCTGCTACTGTCTCTTACACTCTCTTACACTATGTTACACTCTGCTACAGTCTATTACACTCTGCTACTGTCTCTTACACTCTGCTATTGTCTCTTACACTCTGCTACTGTCTATAACACTCTCTTACACTCTGTTACTGTCTATTACACTCTGCTACTGTCTCTTACACTCTCTTACACTCTGCTGCTGTCTATTACACTCTGCTACTGTCTCTTACACTCTGCTATTGTCTCTTACACTCTGCTACTGTCTATAACACTCTCTTACACTCTGTTACTGTCTATTACACTCTGCTACAGTCTCTTACACTGTCTTACACTATGTTACACTCTGCTCCAGTCTATTACACTCTGCTATTGTCTCTTACACTCTGCTACTGTCTATAACACTCTCTTACACTCTGTTACTGTCTATTACACTCTGCGACTGTCTCTTCAACTCTCTTACACTCTTCTGCTGTCTCTTACACTCTGTTACTGTCTCTTACACTATGTTACACTCTCTTACACTCTGTAACTGTCTCTTACACTCTCTTACACTCTGTTACTGTCTCCTATACTCTGTTACTGTCTCCTATACTCTGTTACTGTCTCCTATACTCTGTTACACTCTCTTACACTCTGCTGCTGTCTCTTACACTCTGTTACTGTCTCTTACACTCTCTTACACTCTCTTACACTCTCTTACACTCTCCTACTGTCTCTTACACCCTCTTACACTCTGTTACTGTCTCTTACACTCTGTTACTGTCTCTTAAACTCTGCTACTGTCTATAACACTCTCGTATACTCTGTTACTGTCTATTACACTCTGCTACTGTCTCTTACACTCTCTTACACTATGTTACACTCTGCTACAGTCTATTACACTCTGCTACTGTCTCTTACACTCTGCTATTGTCTCTTACACTCTGCTACTGTCTCTTACACTCTGCTACTGTCTATAACACTCTCTTACACTCTGTTACTGTCTATTACACTCTGCTACTGTCTCTTACACTCTCTTACACTGTTACACTCTGCTACAGTCTATTACACTCTGCTACTGTCTCTTACACTCTGCTATTGTCTCTTACACTCTCTTACACTCTGCTACTGTCTCTTACACCCTCTTACACTCTGTTACTGTCTCTTACACTCTCTTACACTCTGTTACACTCTCTTACATGCTGTTACACTCTCTTACACGCTGTTACACCCTCTTACACACTGTTACTGTCTCTTACACTCTCTTACACTCTGCTACTATCTCTTACACTCTGTTACTGTCTCTTACACTCTGTTACACTCTCTTACACTCTGCTGCTGTCTCGTACACTCTGTTACTGTCTCTTACACTCTGTTACTGTCTCCTATACTCTGTTACTGTCTCTTACACCCTGTTACACTCTCTTACACTCTGCTACTGTCTCTTACACTCTACTACACTCTCGTACACTCTGTTACTGTCTATTACACTCTCTTACACTCTGCTGCTGTCTCTTACACTCTGTTACTGTCTCTTACACTCTGTTACTGTCTCTTACACTCCTATCTCTTACACTCTACTACACTCTACTACTGTCTCTTTCACTCTGCTACTGTCTCTTTCACTCTGTTACTGTCTCTTACACTCTGTTACTGTCTCTTACACTCTGCTACTGTCTATAACACTCTCTTACACTATGTTACACTCTGCTACTGTCTCTTACACTCTGCTATTGTCTCTTACACTCTGCTACTGTCTCTTACACTCTATTACACTCTGTTACTGTCTATTACACTCTGCTACTGTCTCTTACACTCTCTTACACTATGTTACACTCTCTTACACTCTGCTGCTGTCTCTTACACTCTGTTACTGTCTCTTACACTCTGTTACTGTCTCTTACACTCTCCTACACTCTGTTACTGTCTCTTACACTCTCTTACACTCTCTTACTGTCTCTTACACTCTGTTACACTCTCTTACACGCTGTTACACTCTCTTACACTCTGTTACTGTCTCTTACACTCTCTTACACTCTGCTACTGTCTCTTACACTCTGCTACTGTCTATTACACTCTGCTACTCTCTCTTTCACTTTGCTTCTGTCTCTTTGCACACTGCTACTGTCTCTTACGCTCTGTTACTGTCTCTTACACTCTACTACACTCTCGTATACTCTGTTACTGTCTCTTACACTCTGTTACTGTCTCTTACACTCTGTTACACTCTCTTACACTCTGTTACTGTCTCTTACACTCTCTTACACTCTGCTGCTGTCTCTTACACTCTGTTACTGTCTCTTACACTCTGTTACTGTCTATTACACTCTCTTACACTCTCCTACACTCTCCTACACTCTTCTACTGTCTCTTACACCCCCTTACACTCTGTTACTGTCTCTTACACTCCCTTACACTCTGTTACACTCTCTTACATGCTGTTACACTCTCTTACACGCTGTTACACCCTCTTACACACTGTTACTGTCTCTTACACTCTCTTACACTCTGCTACTATCTCTTACACTCTGTTACTGTCTCTTACACTCTGCTACTGTCTCTTACACTCTACTACTGTCTCTTTCACTCTGCTACTGTCTCTTACACTCTGCTACTATCTCTTACGCTCTGTTACTGTCTCTTACACTCTACTACACTCTCATACACTCTGTTACTGTATCTTACACTCTGTTACTGTCTCTTACACTCTGTTACCGTCTCTTACACTCTGCTATTGTCTCTTACACTCTGCTACTGTCTATAACACTGTCTTACACTCTGTTACTGTCTATTACACTCTGCTACTGTCTCTTTCACTCTCTTACACTATGTTACACTCTCTTACACTCTGCTGCTGTCTCTTACACTCTGTTACTGTCTCTTACACTCTGTTACTGTCTCTTACACTCTCCTACACTCTGTTACTGTCTCCTACACTCTCTTACACTCTGTTACACTCTCTTACACGCTGTTACACTCTACTACACTCTGTTAATTTCTCTTACACTCTCTTACACTCTGCTACTGTCTCTTACACTCTGCTACTCTCTCTTTCACTCTGTTTCTGTCTCTTACACTCTGCTTCTGTCTCTTATGCTCTGTTACTGTCTCTTATGCTCTGTTACTGTCTCTTACACTCTACTACACTCTCGTACACTCTGTTACTGTCTCTTAAACTCTGTTACACTCTCTTACACTCTGTTACTGTCTCTTACACTCTGCTGCTGTCTCTTACACTCTGTTACTGTCTCTTACACTCTTACTGTCTCTTACACTCTCTTACACTCTCCTACACTCTGCTACTGTCTCTTACACCCTCTTACACTCTGTTACTGTCTCTTACACTCTGTTACTGTCTCTTACACTCTCCTACACTATGTTACTGTCTCTTACACTCTCTTACACTCTGTTACACTCTCTTACACTCTGTAACTGTCTCTTACACTCTCTTACACTCTGCTACTGTCTATAACACTCTCTTACACTCTGTTACTGTCTATTACACTCTGCTACTGTCTCTTACACTCTCTTACACTATGTTACACTCTGCTACTGTCTCTTACACTCTGCTATTGTCTCTTACACTCTGCTACTGTCTATAACACTCTCTTACACTCTGTTACTGTCTATTACACTCTGCTACTGTCTCTTACACTCTCTTACACTCTGCTGCTGTCTATTACACTCTGCTACTGTCTCTTACACTCTGCTATTGTCTATAACACTCTGCTACTGTCTATAACACTCTCTTACACTCTGTTACTGTCTATTACACTCTGCTACTGTCTCTTACACTCTCTTACACTCTGCTGCTGTCTCTTACACTCTGTTACTGTCTCTTACACTCTGTTACACTCTCTTACACTCTCTTACACTCTGTAACTGTCTCTTACACTCTCTTACACTCTGTTACTGTCTCCTATACTCTGTTACACTTTCTTACACTCCACTACTGTCTCATATACTCTTTTACTGTCTCTTACACAGGTTTACGAGGTCTACGTGAAGAGATCCCCAAAGACGTTCACAGTATACTGAGATCATTCAGGACTATGTGATCCTAGAGGACGGTATATGCCATGTGACACTCTCTTACACTCTACTACACTCTACTACTGTCTCTTTCACTCTGCTACTGTCTCTTACACTCTGTTACTGTCTTTTACACTCTGTTACTGTCTCTTACACTCTGCTACTGTATCTTATACTCTGCTATTGTCTCTTACACTCTGCTACTGTCTATAACACTCTCTTACACTCTGTTACTGTCTATTACACTCTGCTACTGTCTCTTACACTCTCTTACACTATGTTACACTCTCTTACACTCTGCTGCTGACTCTTACACTCTGTTACTGTCTCTGACACTCTCCTACACTCTGTTACTGTCTATTACACTCTGCTACTGTCTCTTTCACTGTCTTACACTATGTTACACTCTCTTACACTCTGCTGCTGTCTCTTACACTCTGTTACTGTCTCTTACACTCTGTTACTGTCTCTTACACTCTGTTACTGTCTCTTACACTCTCCTACACTCTGTTACTGTCTCTTACACTCTCTTACACTCTGTTACACTCTCTTACACGCTGTTACACTCTCCTACACTCTGTTACTGTCTATTACACTCTGCTACTGTCTCTTTCACTCTCTTACACTATGTTACACTCTCTTACACTCTGCTGCTGTCTCTTACACTCTGTTACTGTCTCTTACACTCTGTTACTGTCTCTTACACTCTCTTACACTCTGTTACCGTCTCCTATACTCTGTTACTGTCTCCTATGCTCTGTCACACTCTCTTACACTCCGCTACTGTCTCATATACTCTTTTACTGTCTCTTACACAGGTTTACGATGTCTACGCGAAGAGATCCCCAAAGACGTTCACAGTATACTGAGATCATTCAGGACTATGTGATCCTAGAGGACGGTATATGCCATGTGACACTCTGGTACACTCTACTACACTCTACTACTGCCTCTTTCACTCTGCTACTGTCTCTTACACTCTGTTACTGTCTCTTACACTTTGCTACTGTATCTTACACTCTGCTATTGTCTCTTACACTCTGCTACTGTCTATAACACTCTCTTACACTCTGTTACTGTCTATTACACTCTGCTACTGTCTCTTACACTCTCTTACACTCTGCTGCTGTCAATTACACTCTGCTACTGTCTCTTACACTCTGCTATTGTCTATAACACTCTGCTACTGTCTATAACACTCTCTTACACTCTGTTACTGTCTATTACACTCCGCTACTGTCTCTTACACTCTCTTACACTCTGTTACACTCTCTTACACTCTGTTACACTCTGTTACAGTCTATTACACTCTGCTACTGTCTCTTACACTCTGCTATTGTCTCTTGCACTCTGCTACTGTCTATAACACTCTCTTACACTCTGTTACTGTCTATTACACTCTGCTATTGTCTCTTACACTCTCTTACACTCTGTTACACTCTGCTACAGTCTATTACACTCTGCTACTGTCTCTTACACTCTGCTACTGTCTCTTACACTCTATTACACTTTGTTACTGTCTATTACACTCTGCTACTGTCTCTTACACTCTCTTACACTATGGTACACTCTCTAACACTCTGCTGCTGTCTCTTACACTCTGTTACTGTCTCTTACACTCCGTTACTGTCTATACACTCTCCTACACTCTGTTACTGTCTCTTACACTCTGTTACACTCTCTTACTGTCTCTTACACTCTGTTACACTCTCTTACACGCTGTTACACTCTCTTACACTCTGTTACTGTCTCTTACACTCTTACACTCTGCTACTGTCTCTTACACTCTGCTACTGTCTCTTACACTCTGCTACTCTCTCTTTCACTTTGCTTCTGTCTCTTACACACTGCTACTGTCTCTTACGCTGTGTTACTGTCTCTTACACTCTACTACACTCTCGTATACTCTGTTACTGTCTCTTACACTCTGTTACTGTCTCGTACACTCTGTTACTGTCTCGTACACTCTGTTACTGTCTCGTACACTCTGTTACTGTCTCTTACACTCTGTTACACTCTCTTACACTCTGTTACTGTCTCTTACACTCTTACACTCTGCTGCTGTCTCTTACACTCTGTTACTGTCTCTTACACTCTGTTACTGTATATTACACTCTGCTACTGTCTCTTACACTCTGCTATTGTCTCTTGCACTCTGCTACTGTCTATAACACTCTCTTATACTCTGTTACTGTCTATTACACTCTGCTATTGTCTCTTACACTCTCTTACACTCTGTTACACTCTGCTACAGTCTATTACACTCTGCTACTGTCTCTTACACTCTGCTATTGTCTCTTACACTCTGCTACTGTCTCTTACACTCTATTACACTCTGTTACTGTCTATTACACTCTGCTACTATCTCTTTCACTCTCTTACACTATGTTACACACTCTTACACTCTGCTGCTGTCTCTTACACTCTGTTACTGTCTCTTACACTCTGTTACTGTCTCTTACACTCTCTTACACTCTGTTACACTCTCTTACATGCTGTTACACTCTCTTACACTCTGTTACTGTCTATTACACTCTCTTACACTCTGCTACTGTCGCTTACTCTCTGCTACTGTCTCTTACACTCTGCTACTCTCTCTTTCACTCTGCTTCTGTCTCTTACACTCTGCTACTGTCTCTTATGCTCTGTTACTGTCTCTTACACTCTGTTACACTCTCTTACACTCTGCTGCTGTCTCTTACACTCTGTTACTGTCTCTTACACTCTGTTACTGTCTCTTACACTCTCTTACACTCTCCTACACTCTGCTACTGTCTCTTACACCCTCTTACACTCTGTTACTGTCTCTTACACTCTGTTACTGTCTCTTAAACTCTGCTACTGTCTATAACACTCTCTTACACTCTGTTAATGTCTATTACACTCTGCTACTGTCTCTTACACTCTCTTACACTGTTACACTCTGCTACAGTCTATTACACTCTGCTACTGTCTCTTACACTCTGCTATTGTCTCTTACACTCTGCTACTGTCTATAACACTCTCTTACACTCTGTTACTGTCTATTACACTCTGCTACTGTCTCTTACACTCTCTTACACTCTGCTGCTGTCTATTACACTCTGCTACTGTCTCTTACACTCTGCTATTGTCTCTTACACTCTGCTACTGTCTATAACACTCTCTTACACTCTGTTACTGTCTATTACACTCTGCTACAGTCTCTTACACTCTCTTACACTATTTTACACTCTGCTCCAGTCTATTACACTCTGCTATTGTCTCTTACACTCTGCTACTGTCTATAACACTCTCTTACACTCTGTTACTGTCTATTACACTCTGCGACTGTCTCTTCAACTCTCTTACACTCTTCTGCTGTCTCTTACACTCTGTTACTGTCTCTTACACTATGTTACACTCTCTTACACTCTGTAACTGTCTCTTACACTCTCTTACACTCTGTTACTGTCTCCTATACTCTGTTACTGTCTCCTATACTCTGTTACACTCTCTTACACTCTGCTGCTGTCTCTTACACTCTGTTACTGTCTCTTACACTCTGTTACTGTCTCTTACACTCTCTTACACTCTCTTACACTCTCCTACACTCTGCTACTGTCTCTTACACCCTCTTACACTCTTACTGTCTCTTACACTCTGTTACTGTCTCTTAAACTCTGCTACTGTCTCTTACACTCTCTTACACTATTTTACACTCTGCTACAGTCTATTACACTCTGCTACTGTCTCTTACACTCTGCTATTGTCCCTTACACTCTGCTACTGTCTATAACACTCTCTTACACTCTCTTACACTCTGCTACTGTCTCTTACACTCTGTTACTGTCTCTTACACTCTCCTACACTATGTTACTGTCTCTTACACTCTCTTACACTCTGTTACACTCTCTTACACTCTGTAACTGTCTCTTACACTCTCTTACACTCTGCTACTGTCTATAACACTCTCTTACACTCTGTTACTGTCTATTACACTCTGCTACTGTCTCTTACACTCTCTTACACTATGTTACACTCTGCTACAGTCTATTACACTCTGCTACTGTCTCTTACACTCTGCTATTGTCTCTTACACTCTGCTATTGTCTATAACACTCTCTTACACTCTGTTACTGTCTATTACACTCTGCTACTGTCTCTTATACTCTCTTACACTCTGCTGCTGTCTATTACACTCTGCTACTGTCTCTTACACTCTGCTATTGTCTCTTATTCTCTGCTACTGTCTATAACACTCTCTTACACTCTGTTACTGTCTATTACACTCTGCTACAGTCTCTTACACTGTCTTACACTATGTTACACTCTGCTCCAGTCTATTACACTCTGCTATTGTCTCTTACACTCTGCTACTGTCTATAACACTCTCTTACACTCTGTTACTGTCTATTACACTCTGCGACTGTCTCTTCAACTCTCTTACACTCTTCTGCTGTCTCTTACACTCTGTTACTGTCTCTTACACTATGTTACACTCTCTTACACTCTGTAACTGTCTCTTACACTCTCTTACACTCTGTTACTGTCTCCTATACTCTGTTACTGTCTCCTATACTCTGTTACTGTCTCCTATACTCTGTTACTGTCTCCTATACTCTGTTACACTCTGTTACACTCTGCTGCTGTCTCTTACACTCTGTTACTGTCTCTTACACTCTCTTACACTCTCTTACACTCTCTTACACGCTCCTACTGTCTCTTACACCCTCTTACACTCTGTTACTGTCTCTTACACTCTGTTACTGTCTCTTAAACTCTGCTACTGTCTATAACACTCTCGTACACTCTGTTACTGTCTATTACACTCTGCTACTGTCTCTTACACTCTCTTACACTATGTTACACTCTGCTACAGTCTATTACACTCTGCTACTGTCTCTTACACTCTGCTATTGTCTCTTACACTCTGCTACTGTCTCTTACACTCTGCTACTGTCTATAACACTCTCTTACACTCTGTTACTGTCTATTACACGCTGCTACTGTCTCTTACACTCTCTTACACTGTTACACTCTGCTACAGTCTATTACACTCTGCTACTGTCTCTTACACTCTGCTATTGTCTCTTACACTCTGCTACTGTCTATAACACTCTCTTACACTCTCTTACACTCTGCTACTGTCTCTTACACTCTGTTACTGTCTCTTACACTCTCCTACACTATGTTACTGTCTCTTACACTCTCTTACACTCTGTTACACTCTCTTACACTCTGTAACTGTCTCTTACACTCTCTTACACTCTGCTACTGTCTATAACACTCTCTTACACTCTGTTACTGTCTATTACACTCTGCTACTGTCTCTTACACTCTCTTACACTATGTTACACTCTGCTACAGTCTATTACACTCTGCTACTGTCTCTTACACTCTGCTATTGTCTCTTACACTCTGCTACTGTCTCTTACACTCTATTACACTCTGTTACTGTCTATTACACTCTGCTACTGTCTCTTACACTCTCTTACACTATGTTACACTCTCTTACACTCTGCTGCTGTCTCTTACACTCTGTTACTGTCTCTTACACGCCGTTACTGTCTCTTACACTCTCCTACACTCTGTTACTGTCTCTTACACTCTCTTACACTCTCTTACTGTCTCTTACACTCTGTTACACTCTCTTACACGCTGTTACACTCTCTTACACTCTGTTACTGTCTCTTACACTCTCTTACACTCTGCTACTGTCTCTTACACTCTGCTACTGTCTATTACACTCTGCTACTCTCTCTTTCACTTTGCTTCTGTCTCTTACACACTGCTACTGTCTCTTACGCTCTGTTACTGTCTCTTACACTCTACTACACTCTCGTATACTCTGTTACTGTCTCGTACACTCTGTTACTGTCTCGTACACTCTGTTACTGTCTCGTACACTCTGTTACTGTCTCTTACACTCTGTTACACTCTCTTACACTCTGTTACTGTCTCTTACACTCTTACACTCTGCTGCTGTCTCTTACACTCTGTTACTGTCTCTTACACTCTGTTACTGTCTCTTACACTCTGCTACTGTCTCTTACACTCTGCTATTGTCTCTTGCACTCTGCTACTGTCTATAACACTCTCTTACACTCTGTTACTGTCTATTACACTCTGCTATTGTCTCTTACACTCTCTTACACTCTGTTACACTCTGCTACAGTCTATTACACTCTGCTACTGTCTCTTACAATCTGCTATTGTCTCTTACACTCTGCTACTGTCTCTTACACTCTATTACACTCTGTTACTGTCTATTACACTCTGCTACTATCTCTTTCACTCTCTTACACTATGTTACACACTCTTACACTCTGCTGCTGTCTCTTACACTCTGTTACTGTCTCTTACACTCTGTTACTGTCTCTTACACTCTCTTACACTCTGTTACACTCTCTTACATGCTGTTACACTCTCTTACACTCTGTTACTGTCTATTACACTCTCTTACACTCTGCTACTGTCTCTTACTCTCTGCTACTGTCTCTTACACTCTGCTACTCTCTCTTTCACTCTGCTTCTGTCTCTTACACTCTGCTACTGTCTCTTATGCTCTGTTACTGTCTCTTACACTCTGTTACACTCTCTTACACTCTGCTGCTGTCTCTTACACTCTGTTACTGTCTCTTACACTCTGTTACTGTCTCTTATACTCTCTTACACTCTCCTACACTCTGCTACTGTCTCTTACACCCTCTTACACTCTGTTACTGTCTCTTACACTCTGTTACTGTCTCTTAAACTCTGCTACTGTCTATAACACTCTCTTACACTCTGTTAATGTCTATTACACTCTGCTACTGTCTCTTACACTCTCTTACACTGTTACACTCTGCTACAGTCTATTACACTCTGCTACTGTCTCTTACACTCTGCTATTGTCTCTTACACTCTGCTACTGTCTATAACACTCTCTTACACTCTGTTACTGTCTATTACACTCTGCTACTGTCTCTTACACTCTCTTACACTCTGCTGTCTATTACACTCTGCTACTGTCTCTTACACTCTGCTATTGTCTCTTACACTCTGCTACTGTCTATAACACTCTCTTACACTCTGTTACTGTCTATTACACTCTGCTACAGTCTCTTACACTCTCTTACACTATTTTACACTCTGCTCCAGTCTATTACACTCTGCTATTGTCTCTTACACTCTGCTACTGTCTATAACACTCTCTTACACTCTGTTACTGTCTATTACACTCTGCGACTGTCTCTTCAACTCTCTTACACTCTTCTGCTGTCTCTTACACTCTGTTACTGTCTCTTACACTCTCTTACACTCTGTTACTGTCTCCTATACTCTGTTACTGTCTCCTATACTCTGTTACACTCTCTTACACTCTGCTGCTGTCTCTTACACTCTGTTACTGTCTCTTACACTCTGTTACTGTCTCTTACACTCTCTTACACTCTCTTACACTCTCCTACACTCTGCTACTGTCTCTTACACCCTCTTACACTCTTACTGTCTCTTACACTCTGTTACTGTCTCTTAAACTCTGCTACTGTCTATAACACTCTCTTACACTCTATTACTGTCTATTACACTCTGCTACTGTCTCTTACACTCTCTTACACTATTTTACACTCTGCTACAGTCTATTACACTCTGCTACTGTCTCTTACACTCTGCTATTGTCCCTTACACTCTGCTACTGTCTATAACACTCTCTTACACTCTCTTACACTCTGCTACTGTCTCTTACACTCTGTTACTGTCTCTTACACTCTCCTACACTATGTTACTGTCTCTTACACTCTCTTACACTCTGTTACACTCTCTTACACTCTGTAACTGTCTCTTACACTCTCTTACACTCTGCTACTGTCTATAACACTCTCTTACACTCTGTTACTGTCTATTACACTCTGCTACTGTCTCTTACACTCTCTTACACTATGTTACACTCTGCTACAGTCTATTACACTCTGCTACTGTCTCTTACACTCTGCTATTGTCTCTTACACTCTGCTACTGTCTATAACACTCTCTTACACTCTGTTACTATCTATTACACTCTGCTACTGTCTCTTACACTCTCTTACACTCTGCTGCTGTCTATTACACTCTGCTACTGTCTCTTACACTCTGCTATTGTCTATAACACTCTGCTACTGTCTATAACACTCTCTTACACTCTGTTACTGTCTATTACACTCTGCTACTGTCTCTTACACTCTCTTACATTCTGCTGCTGTCTCTTACACTCTGTTACTGTCTCTTACACTCTGTTACACTCTCTTACACTCTGTTACACTCTCTTACACTCTGTAACTGTCTCTTACACTCTGTTACTGTCTCCTATACTCTGTTACACTTTCTTACACTCCACTACTGTCTCATATACTCTTTTACTGTCTCTTACACAGGTTTACGAGGTCTACGCGAAGAGATCCCCAAAGACGTTCACAGTATACTGAGATCATTCAGGACTATGTGATCCTAGAGGACGGTATATGCCATGTGACACTCTCTTACACTCTACTACACTCTACTACTGTCTCTTTCACTCTGCTACTGTCTCTTACACTCTGTTACTGTCTTTTACACTCTGTTACTGTCTCTTACACTCTGCTACTGTATCTTACACTCTGCTATTGTCTCTTACACTCTGTTACTGTCTATTACACTCTGCTACTGTCTCTTACACTCTCTTACACTATGTTACACTCTCTTACACTCTGCTGCTGACTCTTACACTCTGTTACTGTCTCTGACACTCTCCTACACTCTGTTACTGTCTATTACACTCTGCTACTGTCTCTTTCACTCTCTTACACTATGTTACACTCTCTTACACTCTGCTGCTGTCTCTTACACTCTGTTACTGTCTCTTACACTCTGTTACTGTCTCTTACACTCTACTACACTCTGTTACTGTCTCTTACACTCTCTTACACTCTGTTACACTCTCTTACATGCTGTTACACTCTCTTACACTCTGTTACTGTCTCTTACACTCTCTTACACTCTGCTACTGTCTCTTACACTCTGCTACTGTCTCTTACACTCTGCTACTCTCTCTTTCACTCTGCTTCTGTCTCTTACACTCTGCTACTGTCTCTTACACTCTGCTACTGTCTCTTACACTCTGTTACACTCTCTTACACTCTGCTGCTGTCTCTTACACTCTGTTACTGTCTCTTACACTCTTACTGTCTCTTACACTCTCTTACACTCTCCTACACTCTGCTACTGTCTCTTACACCCTCTTACACTCTGTTACTGTCTCTTACACTCTGTTACTGTCTCTTACACTCTCCTACACTATGTTACTGTCTCTTACACTCTCTTACACTCTGTTACACTCTCTTACACTCTGTAACTGTCTCTTACACTCTCTTACACTCTGCTACTGTCTATAACACTCTCTTACACTCTGTTACTGTCTATTACACTCTGCTACTGTCTCTTACACTCTCTTACACTATGTTACACTCTGCTACAGTCTATTACACTCTGCTACTGTCTCTTACACTCTGCTATTGTCTCTTACACTCTGATACTGTCTATAACACTCTCTTACACTCTGTTACTGTCTATTACACTCTGCTACTGTCTCTTACACTCTCTTACACTCTGCTGCTGTCTATTACACTCTGCTACTATCTCTTACACTCTGCTATTGTCTATAACACTCTGCTACTGTCTATAACACTCTCTTACACTCTGTTACTGTCTATTACACTCCGCTACTGTCTCTTACACTCTCTTACACTCTGTTACACTCTGTTACAGTCTATTACACTCTGCTACTGTCTCTTACACTCTGCTATTGTCTCTTGCACTCTGCTACTGTCTATAACACTCTCTTACACTCTGTTACTGTCTATTACACTCTGCTATTGTCTCTTACACTCTCTTACACTCTGTTACACTCTGCTACAGTCTATTACACTCTGCTACTGTCTCTTACACTCT
The DNA here is from genome assembly GCA_029215755.1 of Spea hammondii. Taxonomy (NCBI): domain Eukaryota; kingdom Metazoa; phylum Chordata; class Amphibia; order Anura; family Pelobatidae; genus Spea; species Spea hammondii. Next base: position 31,708,508 of record JARDYJ010000012.1, on the reverse strand, counting down.
GCTACTGTCTCTTACACTCTATTACACTCTGTTACTGTCTATTACACTCTGCTACTGTCTCTTACACTCTCTTACACTATGTTACACTCTCTAACACTCTGCTGCTGTCTCTTACACTCTGTTACTGTCTCTTACACTCTACTACACTCTGTTACTGTCTCTTACACTCTCTTACACTCTGTTACACTCTCTTACATGCTGTTACACTCTCTTACACTCTGTTACTGTCTCTTACACTCTCTTACACTCTGCTACTGTCTCTTACACTCTGCTACTGTCTCTTACACTCTGCTACTCTCTCTTTCACTCTGCTTCTGTCTCTTACACTCTGCTACTGTCTCTTACGCTCTGTTACTGTCTCTTACACTCTGTTACACTCTCTTACACTCTGCTGCTGTCTCTTACACTCTGTTACTGTCTCTTACACTCTTACTGTCTCTTACACTCTCTTACACTCTCCTACACTCTGCTACTGTCTCTTACACCCTCTTACACTCTGTTACTGTCTCTTACACTCTGTTACTGTCTCTTACACTCTCCTACACTATGTTACTGTCTCTTACACTCTCTTACACTCTGTTACACTCTCTTACACTCTGTAACTGTCTCTTACACTCTCTTACACTCTGCTACTGTCTATAACACTCTCTTACACTCTGTTACTGTCTATTACACTCTGCTACTGTCTCTTACACTCTCTTACACTATGTTACACTCTGCTACAGTCTATTACACTCTGCTACTGTCTCTTACACTCTGCTATTGTCTCTTACACTCTGCTACTGTCTATAACACTCTCTTACACTCTGTTACTGTCTATTACACTCTGCTACTGTCTCTTACACTCTCTTACACTATGTTACACTCTGCTACAGTCTATTACACTCTGCTACTGTCTCTTACACTCTGCTATTGTCTCTTACACTCTGCTACTGTCTCTTACACTCTATTACACTCTGTTACTGTCTATTACACTCTGCTACTGTCTCTTACACTCTCTTACACTATGTTACACTCTCTTACACTCTGCTGCTGTCTCTTACACTCTGTTACTGTCTCTTACACGCCGTTACTGTCTCTTACACTCTCCTACACTCTGTTACTGTCTCTTACACTCTCTTACACTCTCTTACTGTCTCTTACACTCTGTTACACTCTCTTACACGCTGTTACACTCTCTTACACTCTGTTACTGTCTCTTACACTCTCTTACACTCTGCTACTGTCTCTTACACTCTGCTACTGTCTATTACACTCTGCTACTCTCTCTTTCACTTTGCTTCTGTCTCTTACACACTGCTACTGTCTCTTACGCTCTGTTACTGTCTCTTACACTCTACTACACTCTTGTATACTCTGTTACTGTCTCGTACACTCTGTTACTGTCTCGTACACTCTGTTACTGTCTCGTACACTCTGTTACTGTCTCTTACACTCTGTTACACTCTCTTACACTCTGTTACTGTCTCTTACACTCTTACACTCTGCTGCTGTCTCTTACACTCTGTTACTGTCTCTTACACTCTGTTACTGTCTCTTACACTCTGCTACTGTCTCTTACACTCTGCTATTGTCTCTTGCACTCTGCTACTGTCTATAACACTCTCTTACACTCTGTTACTGTCTATTACACTCTGCTATTGTCTCTTACACTCTCTTACACTCTGTTACACTCTGCTACAGTCTATTACACTCTGCTACTGTCTCTTACACTCTGCTATTGTCTCTTACACTCTGCTACTGTCTCTTACACTCTATTACACTCTGTTACTGTCTATTACACTCTGCTACTATCTCTTTCACTCTCTTACACTATGTTACACACTCTTACACTCTGCTGCTGTCTCTTACACTCTGTTACTGTCTCTTACACTCTGTTACTGTCTCTTACACTCTCTTACACTCTGTTACACTCTCTTACATGCTGTTACACTCTCTTACACTCTGTTACTGTCTATTACACTCTCTTACACTCTGCTACTGTCTCTTACTCTCTGCTACTGTCTCTTACACTCTGCTACTCTCTCTTTCACTCTGCTTCTGTCTCTTACACTCTGCTACTGTCTCTTATGCTCTGTTACTGTCTCTTACACTCTGTTACACTCTCTTACACTCTGCTGCTGTCTCTTACACTCTGTTACTGTCTCTTACACTCTGTTACTGTCTCTTATACTCTCTTACACTCTCCTACACTCTGCTACTGTCTCTTACACCCTCTTACACTCTGTTACTGTCTCTTACACTCTGTTACTGTCTCTTAAACTCTGCTACTGTCTATAACACTCTCTTACACTCTGTTAATGTCTATTACACTCTGCTACTGTCTCTTACACTCTCTTACACTGTTACACTCTGCTACAGTCTATTACACTCTGCTACTGTCTCTTACACTCTGCTATTGTCTCTTACACTCTGCTACTGTCTATAACACTCTCTTACACTCTGTTACTGTCTATTACACTCTGCTACTGTCTCTTACACTCTCTTACACTCTGCTGTCTATTACACTCTGCTACTGTCTCTTACACTCTGCTATTGTCTCTTACACTCTGCTACTGTCTATAACACTCTCTTACACTCTGTTACTGTCTATTACACTCTGCTACAGTCTCTTACACTCTCTTACACTATTTTACACTCTGCTCCAGTCTATTACACTCTGCTATTGTCTCTTACACTCTGCTACTGTCTATAACACTCTCTTACACTCTGTTACTGTCTATTACACTCTGCGACTGTCTCTTCAACTCTCTTACACTCTTCTGCTGTCTCTTACACTCTGTTACTGTCTCTTACACTCTCTTACACTCTGTTACTGTCTCCTATACTCTGTTACTGTCTCCTATACTCTGTTACACTCTCTTACACTCTGCTGCTGTCTCTTACACTCTGTTACTGTCTCTTACACTCTGTTACTGTCTCTTACACTCTCTTACACTCTCTTACACTCTCCTACACTCTGCTACTGTCTCTTACACCCTCTTACACTCTTACTGTCTCTTACACTCTGTTACTGTCTCTTAAACTCTGCTACTGTCTATAACACTCTCTTACACTCTATTACTGTCTATTACACTCTGCTACTGTCTCTTACACTCTCTTACACTATTTTACACTCTGCTACAGTCTATTACACTCTGCTACTGTCTCTTACACTCTGCTATTGTCCCTTACACTCTGCTACTGTCTATAACACTCTCTTACACTCTCTTACACTCTGCTACTGTCTCTTACACTCTGTTACTGTCTCTTACACTCTCCTACACTATGTTACTGTCTCTTACACTCTCTTACACTCTGTTACACTCTCTTACACTCTGTAACTGTCTCTTACACTCTCTTACACTCTGCTACTGTCTATAACACTCTCTTACACTCTGTTACTGTCTATTACACTCTGCTACTGTCTCTTACACTCTCTTACACTATGTTACACTCTGCTACAGTCTATTACACTCTGCTACTGTCTCTTACACTCTGCTATTGTCTCTTACACTCTGCTACTGTCTATAACACTCTCTTACACTCTGTTACTGTCTATTACACTCTGCTACTGTCTCTTACACTCTCTTACACTCTGCTGCTGTCTATTACACTCTGCTACTGTCTCTTACACTCTGCTATTGTCTCTTACACTCTGCTACTGTCTATAACACTCTCTTACACTCTGTTACTGTCTATTACACTCTGCTACAGTCTCTTACACTGTCTTACACTATGTTACACTCTGCTCCAGTCTATTACACTCTGCTATTGTCTCTTACACTCTGCTACTGTCTATAACACTCTCTTACACTCTGTTACTGTCTATTACACTCTGCGACTGTCTCTTCAACTCTCTTACACTCTTCTGCTGTCTCTTACACTCTGTTACTGTCTCTTACACTATGTTACACTCTCTTACACTCTGTAACTGTCTCTTACACTCTCTTACACTCTGTTACTGTCTCCTATACTCTGTTACTGTCTCCTATACTCTGTTACTGTCTCCTATACTCTGTTACACTCTCTTACACTCTGCTGCTGTCTCTTACACTCTGTTACTGTCTCTTACACTCTCTTACACTCTCTTACACTCTCTTACACTCTCCTACTGTCTCTTACACCCTCTTACACTCTGTTACTGTCTCTTACACTCTGTTACTGTCTCTTAAACTCTGCTACTGTCTATAACACTCTCGTATACTCTGTTACTGTCTATTACACTCTGCTACTGTCTCTTACACTCTCTTACACTATGTTACACTCTGCTACAGTCTATTACACTCTGCTACTGTCTCTTACACTCTGCTATTGTCTCTTACACTCTGCTACTGTCTCTTACACTCTGCTACTGTCTATAACACTCTCTTACACTCTGTTACTGTCTATTACACTCTGCTACTGTCTCTTACACTCTCTTACACTGTTACACTCTGCTACAGTCTATTACACTCTGCTACTGTCTCTTACACTCTGCTATTGTCTCTTACACTCTCTTACACTCTGCTACTGTCTCTTACACCCTCTTACACTCTGTTACTGTCTCTTACACTCTCTTACACTCTGTTACACTCTCTTACATGCTGTTACACTCTCTTACACGCTGTTACACCCTCTTACACACTGTTACTGTCTCTTACACTCTCTTACACTCTGCTACTATCTCTTACACTCTGTTACTGTCTCTTACACTCTGTTACACTCTCTTACACTCTGCTGCTGTCTCGTACACTCTGTTACTGTCTCTTACACTCTGTTACTGTCTCCTATACTCTGTTACTGTCTCTTACACCCTGTTACACTCTCTTACACTCTGCTACTGTCTCTTACACTCTACTACACTCTCGTACACTCTGTTACTGTCTATTACACTCTCTTACACTCTGCTGCTGTCTCTTACACTCTGTTACTGTCTCTTACACTCTGTTACTGTCTCTTACACTCCTATCTCTTACACTCTACTACACTCTACTACTGTCTCTTTCACTCTGCTACTGTCTCTTTCACTCTGTTACTGTCTCTTACACTCTGTTACTGTCTCTTACACTCTGCTACTGTCTATAACACTCTCTTACACTATGTTACACTCTGCTACTGTCTCTTACACTCTGCTATTGTCTCTTACACTCTGCTACTGTCTCTTACACTCTATTACACTCTGTTACTGTCTATTACACTCTGCTACTGTCTCTTACACTCTCTTACACTATGTTACACTCTCTTACACTCTGCTGCTGTCTCTTACACTCTGTTACTGTCTCTTACACTCTGTTACTGTCTCTTACACTCTCCTACACTCTGTTACTGTCTCTTACACTCTCTTACACTCTCTTACTGTCTCTTACACTCTGTTACACTCTCTTACACGCTGTTACACTCTCTTACACTCTGTTACTGTCTCTTACACTCTCTTACACTCTGCTACTGTCTCTTACACTCTGCTACTGTCTATTACACTCTGCTACTCTCTCTTTCACTTTGCTTCTGTCTCTTTGCACACTGCTACTGTCTCTTACGCTCTGTTACTGTCTCTTACACTCTACTACACTCTCGTATACTCTGTTACTGTCTCTTACACTCTGTTACTGTCTCTTACACTCTGTTACACTCTCTTACACTCTGTTACTGTCTCTTACACTCTCTTACACTCTGCTGCTGTCTCTTACACTCTGTTACTGTCTCTTACACTCTGTTACTGTCTATTACACTCTCTTACACTCTCCTACACTCTCCTACACTCTTCTACTGTCTCTTACACCCCCTTACACTCTGTTACTGTCTCTTACACTCCCTTACACTCTGTTACACTCTCTTACATGCTGTTACACTCTCTTACACGCTGTTACACCCTCTTACACACTGTTACTGTCTCTTACACTCTCTTACACTCTGCTACTATCTCTTACACTCTGTTACTGTCTCTTACACTCTGCTACTGTCTCTTACACTCTACTACTGTCTCTTTCACTCTGCTACTGTCTCTTACACTCTGCTACTATCTCTTACGCTCTGTTACTGTCTCTTACACTCTACTACACTCTCATACACTCTGTTACTGTATCTTACACTCTGTTACTGTCTCTTACACTCTGTTACTGTCTCTTACACTCTGCTATTGTCTCTTACACTCTGCTACTGTCTATAACACTGTCTTACACTCTGTTACTGTCTATTACACTCTGCTACTGTCTCTTTCACTCTCTTACACTATGTTACACTCTCTTACACTCTGCTGCTGTCTCTTACACTCTGTTACTGTCTCTTACACTCTGTTACTGTCTCTTACACTCTCCTACACTCTGTTACTGTCTCCTACACTCTCTTACACTCTGTTACACTCTCTTACACGCTGTTACACTCTACTACACTCTGTTAATTTCTCTTACACTCTCTTACACTCTGCTACTGTCTCTTACACTCTGCTACTCTCTCTTTCACTCTGTTTCTGTCTCTTACACTCTGCTTCTGTCTCTTATGCTCTGTTACTGTCTCTTATGCTCTGTTACTGTCTCTTACACTCTACTACACTCTCGTACACTCTGTTACTGTCTCTTAAACTCTGTTACACTCTCTTACACTCTGTTACTGTCTCTTACACTCTGCTGCTGTCTCTTACACTCTGTTACTGTCTCTTACACTCTTACTGTCTCTTACACTCTCTTACACTCTCCTACACTCTGCTACTGTCTCTTACACCCTCTTACACTCTGTTACTGTCTCTTACACTCTGTTACTGTCTCTTACACTCTCCTACACTATGTTACTGTCTCTTACACTCTCTTACACTCTGTTACACTCTCTTACACTCTGTAACTGTCTCTTACACTCTCTTACACTCTGCTACTGTCTATAACACTCTCTTACACTCTGTTACTGTCTATTACACTCTGCTACTGTCTCTTACACTCTCTTACACTATGTTACACTCTGCTACTGTCTCTTACACTCTGCTATTGTCTCTTACACTCTGCTACTGTCTATAACACTCTCTTACACTCTGTTACTGTCTATTACACTCTGCTACTGTCTCTTACACTCTCTTACACTCTGCTGCTGTCTATTACACTCTGCTACTGTCTCTTACACTCTGCTATTGTCTATAACACTCTGCTACTGTCTATAACACTCTCTTACACTCTGTTACTGTCTATTACACTCTGCTACTGTCTCTTACACTCTCTTACACTCTGCTGCTGTCTCTTACACTCTGTTACTGTCTCTTACACTCTGTTACACTCTCTTACACTCTCTTACACTCTGTAACTGTCTCTTACACTCTCTTACACTCTGTTACTGTCTCCTATACTCTGTTACACTTTCTTACACTCCACTACTGTCTCATATACTCTTTTACTGTCTCTTACACAGGTTTACGAGGTCTACGTGAAGAGATCCCCAAAGACGTTCACAGTATACTGAGATCATTCAGGACTATGTGATCCTAGAGGACGGTATATGCCATGTGACACTCTCTTACACTCTACTACACTCTACTACTGTCTCTTTCACTCTGCTACTGTCTCTTACACTCTGTTACTGTCTTTTACACTCTGTTACTGTCTCTTACACTCTGCTACTGTATCTTATACTCTGCTATTGTCTCTTACACTCTGCTACTGTCTATAACACTCTCTTACACTCTGTTACTGTCTATTACACTCTGCTACTGTCTCTTACACTCTCTTACACTATGTTACACTCTCTTACACTCTGCTGCTGACTCTTACACTCTGTTACTGTCTCTGACACTCTCCTACACTCTGTTACTGTCTATTACACTCTGCTACTGTCTCTTTCACTGTCTTACACTATGTTACACTCTCTTACACTCTGCTGCTGTCTCTTACACTCTGTTACTGTCTCTTACACTCTGTTACTGTCTCTTACACTCTGTTACTGTCTCTTACACTCTCCTACACTCTGTTACTGTCTCTTACACTCTCTTACACTCTGTTACACTCTCTTACACGCTGTTACACTCTCCTACACTCTGTTACTGTCTATTACACTCTGCTACTGTCTCTTTCACTCTCTTACACTATGTTACACTCTCTTACACTCTGCTGCTGTCTCTTACACTCTGTTACTGTCTCTTACACTCTGTTACTGTCTCTTACACTCTCTTACACTCTGTTACCGTCTCCTATACTCTGTTACTGTCTCCTATGCTCTGTCACACTCTCTTACACTCCGCTACTGTCTCATATACTCTTTTACTGTCTCTTACACAGGTTTACGATGTCTACGCGAAGAGATCCCCAAAGACGTTCACAGTATACTGAGATCATTCAGGACTATGTGATCCTAGAGGACGGTATATGCCATGTGACACTCTGGTACACTCTACTACACTCTACTACTGCCTCTTTCACTCTGCTACTGTCTCTTACACTCTGTTACTGTCTCTTACACTTTGCTACTGTATCTTACACTCTGCTATTGTCTCTTACACTCTGCTACTGTCTATAACACTCTCTTACACTCTGTTACTGTCTATTACACTCTGCTACTGTCTCTTACACTCTCTTACACTCTGCTGCTGTCAATTACACTCTGCTACTGTCTCTTACACTCTGCTATTGTCTATAACACTCTGCTACTGTCTATAACACTCTCTTACACTCTGTTACTGTCTATTACACTCCGCTACTGTCTCTTACACTCTCTTACACTCTGTTACACTCTCTTACACTCTGTTACACTCTGTTACAGTCTATTACACTCTGCTACTGTCTCTTACACTCTGCTATTGTCTCTTGCACTCTGCTACTGTCTATAACACTCTCTTACACTCTGTTACTGTCTATTACACTCTGCTATTGTCTCTTACACTCTCTTACACTCTGTTACACTCTGCTACAGTCTATTACACTCTGCTACTGTCTCTTACACTCTGCTACTGTCTCTTACACTCTATTACACTTTGTTACTGTCTATTACACTCTGCTACTGTCTCTTACACTCTCTTACACTATGGTACACTCTCTAACACTCTGCTGCTGTCTCTTACACTCTGTTACTGTCTCTTACACTCCGTTACTGTCTATACACTCTCCTACACTCTGTTACTGTCTCTTACACTCTGTTACACTCTCTTACTGTCTCTTACACTCTGTTACACTATCTTACACGCTGTTACACTCTCTTACACTCTGTTACTGTCTCTTACACTCTTACACTCTGCTACTGTCTCTTACACTCTGCTACTGTCTCTTACACTCTGCTACTCTCTCTTTCACTTTGCTTCTGTCTCTTACACACTGCTACTGTCTCTTACGCTGTGTTACTGTCTCTTACACTCTACTACACTCTCGTATACTCTGTTACTGTCTCTTACACTCTGTTACTGTCTCGTACACTCTGTTACTGTCTCGTACACTCTGTTACTGTCTCGTACACTCTGTTACTGTCTCTTACACTCTGTTACACTCTCTTACACTCTGTTACTGTCTCTTACACTCTTACACTCTGCTGCTGTCTCTTACACTCTGTTACTGTCTCTTACACTCTGTTACTGTATATTACACTCTGCTACTGTCTCTTACACTCTGCTATTGTCTCTTGCACTCTGCTACTGTCTATAACACTCTCTTATACTCTGTTACTGTCTATTACACTCTGCTATTGTCTCTTACACTCTCTTACACTCTGTTACACTCTGCTACAGTCTATTACACTCTGCTACTGTCTCTTACACTCTGCTATTGTCTCTTACACTCTGCTACTGTCTCTTACACTCTATTACACTCTGTTACTGTCTATTACACTCTGCTACTATCTCTTTCACTCTCTTACACTATGTTACACACTCTTACACTCTGCTGCTGTCTCTTACACTCTGTTACTGTCTCTTACACTCTGTTACTGTCTCTTACACTCTCTTACACTCTGTTACACTCTCTTACATGCTGTTACACTCTCTTACACTCTGTTACTGTCTATTACACTCTCTTACACTCTGCTACTGTCGCTTACTCTCTGCTACTGTCTCTTACACTCTGCTACTCTCTCTTTCACTCTGCTTCTGTCTCTTACACTCTGCTACTGTCTCTTATGCTCTGTTACTGTCTCTTACACTCTGTTACACTCTCTTACACTCTGCTGCTGTCTCTTACACTCTGTTACTGTCTCTTACACTCTGTTACTGTCTCTTACACTCTCTTACACTCTCCTACACTCTGCTACTGTCTCTTACACCCTCTTACACTCTGTTACTGTCTCTTACACTCTGTTACTGTCTCTTAAACTCTGCTACTGTCTATAACACTCTCTTACACTCTGTTAATGTCTATTACACTCTGCTACTGTCTCTTACACTCTCTTACACTGTTACACTCTGCTACAGTCTATTACACTCTGCTACTGTCTCTTACACTCTGCTATTGTCTCTTACACTCTGCTACTGTCTATAACACTCTCTTACACTCTGTTACTGTCTATTACACTCTGCTACTGTCTCTTACACTCTCTTACACTCTGCTGCTGTCTATTACACTCTGCTACTGTCTCTTACACTCTGCTATTGTCTCTTACACTCTGCTACTGTCTATAACACTCTCTTACACTCTGTTACTGTCTATTACACTCTGCTACAGTCTCTTACACTCTCTTACACTATTTTACACTCTGCTCCAGTCTATTACACTCTGCTATTGTCTCTTACACTCTGCTACTGTCTATAACACTCTCTTACACTCTGTTACTGTCTATTACACTCTGCGACTGTCTCTTCAACTCTCTTACACTCTTCTGCTGTCTCTTACACTCTGTTACTGTCTCTTACACTATGTTACACTCTCTTACACTCTGTAACTGTCTCTTACACTCTCTTACACTCTGTTACTGTCTCCTATACTCTGTTACTGTCTCCTATACTCTGTTACACTCTCTTACACTCTGCTGCTGTCTCTTACACTCTGTTACTGTCTCTTACACTCTGTTACTGTCTCTTACACTCTCTTACACTCTCTTACACTCTCCTACACTCTGCTACTGTCTCTTACACCCTCTTACACTCTTACTGTCTCTTACACTCTGTTACTGTCTCTTAAACTCTGCTACTGTCTCTTACACTCTCTTACACTATTTTACACTCTGCTACAGTCTATTACACTCTGCTACTGTCTCTTACACTCTGCTATTGTCCCTTACACTCTGCTACTGTCTATAACACTCTCTTACACTCTCTTACACTCTGCTACTGTCTCTTACACTCTGTTACTGTCTCTTACACTCTCCTACACTATGTTACTGTCTCTTACACTCTCTTACACTCTGTTACACTCTCTTACACTCTGTAACTGTCTCTTACACTCTCTTACACTCTGCTACTGTCTATAACACTCTCTTACACTCTGTTACTGTCTATTACACTCTGCTACTGTCTCTTACACTCTCTTACACTATGTTACACTCTGCTACAGTCTATTACACTCTGCTACTGTCTCTTACACTCTGCTATTGTCTCTTACACTCTGCTATTGTCTATAACACTCTCTTACACTCTGTTACTGTCTATTACACTCTGCTACTGTCTCTTATACTCTCTTACACTCTGCTGCTGTCTATTACACTCTGCTACTGTCTCTTACACTCTGCTATTGTCTCTTATTCTCTGCTACTGTCTATAACACTCTCTTACACTCTGTTACTGTCTATTACACTCTGCTACAGTCTCTTACACTGTCTTACACTATGTTACACTCTGCTCCAGTCTATTACACTCTGCTATTGTCTCTTACACTCTGCTACTGTCTATAACACTCTCTTACACTCTGTTACTGTCTATTACACTCTGCGACTGTCTCTTCAACTCTCTTACACTCTTCTGCTGTCTCTTACACTCTGTTACTGTCTCTTACACTATGTTACACTCTCTTACACTCTGTAACTGTCTCTTACACTCTCTTACACTCTGTTACTGTCTCCTATACTCTGTTACTGTCTCCTATACTCTGTTACTGTCTCCTATACTCTGTTACTGTCTCCTATACTCTGTTACACTCTGTTACACTCTGCTGCTGTCTCTTACACTCTGTTACTGTCTCTTACACTCTCTTACACTCTCTTACACTCTCTTACACGCTCCTACTGTCTCTTACACCCTCTTACACTCTGTTACTGTCTCTTACACTCTGTTACTGTCTCTTAAACTCTGCTACTGTCTATAACACTCTCGTACACTCTGTTACTGTCTATTACACTCTGCTACTGTCTCTTACACTCTCTTACACTATGTTACACTCTGCTACAGTCTATTACACTCTGCTACTGTCTCTTACACTCTGCTATTGTCTCTTACACTCTGCTACTGTCTCTTACACTCTGCTACTGTCTATAACACTCTCTTACACTCTGTTACTGTCTATTACACGCTGCTACTGTCTCTTACACTCTCTTACACTGTTACACTCTGCTACAGTCTATTACACTCTGCTACTGTCTCTTACACTCTGCTATTGTCTCTTACACTCTGCTACTGTCTATAACACTCTCTTACACTCTCTTACACTCTGCTACTGTCTCTTACACTCTGTTACTGTCTCTTACACTCTCCTACACTATGTTACTGTCTCTTACACTCTCTTACACTCTGTTACACTCTCTTACACTCTGTAACTGTCTCTTACACTCTCTTACACTCTGCTACTGTCTATAACACTCTCTTACACTCTGTTACTGTCTATTACACTCTGCTACTGTCTCTTACACTCTCTTACACTATGTTACACTCTGCTACAGTCTATTACACTCTGCTACTGTCTCTTACACTCTGCTATTGTCTCTTACACTCTGCTACTGTCTCTTACACTCTATTACACTCTGTTACTGTCTATTACACTCTGCTACTGTCTCTTACACTCTCTTACACTATGTTACACTCTCTTACACTCTGCTGCTGTCTCTTACACTCTGTTACTGTCTCTTACACGCCGTTACTGTCTCTTACACTCTCCTACACTCTGTTACTGTCTCTTACACTCTCTTACACTCTCTTACTGTCTCTTACACTCTGTTACACTCTCTTACACGCTGTTACACTCTCTTACACTCTGTTACTGTCTCTTACACTCTCTTACACTCTGCTACTGTCTCTTACACTCTGCTACTGTCTATTACACTCTGCTACTCTCTCTTTCACTTTGCTTCTGTCTCTTACACACTGCTACTGTCTCTTACGCTCTGTTACTGTCTCTTACACTCTACTACACTCTCGTATACTCTGTTACTGTCTCGTACACTCTGTTACTGTCTCGTACACTCTGTTACTGTCTCGTACACTCTGTTACTGTCTCTTACACTCTGTTACACTCTCTTACACTCTGTTACTGTCTCTTACACTCTTACACTCTGCTGCTGTCTCTTACACTCTGTTACTGTCTCTTACACTCTGTTACTGTCTCTTACACTCTGCTACTGTCTCTTACACTCTGCTATTGTCTCTTGCACTCTGCTACTGTCTATAACACTCTCTTACACTCTGTTACTGTCTATTACACTCTGCTATTGTCTCTTACACTCTCTTACACTCTGTTACACTCTGCTACAGTCTATTACACTCTGCTACTGTCTCTTACACTCTGCTATTGTCTCTTACACTCTGCTACTGTCTCTTACACTCTATTACACTCTGTTACTGTCTATTACACTCTGCTACTATCTCTTTCACTCTCTTACACTATGTTACACACTCTTACACTCTGCTGCTGTCTCTTACACTCTGTTACTGTCTCTTACACTCTGTTACTGTCTCTTACACTCTCTTACACTCTGTTACACTCTCTTACATGCTGTTACACTCTCTTACACTCTGTTACTGTCTATTACACTCTCTTACACTCTGCTACTGTCTCTTACTCTCTGCTACTGTCTCTTACACTCTGCTACTCTCTCTTTCACTCTGCTTCTGTCTCTTACACTCTGCTACTGTCTCTTATGCTCTGTTACTGTCTCTTACACTCTGTTACACTCTCTTACACTCTGCTGCTGTCTCTTACACTCTGTTACTGTCTCTTACACTCTGTTACTGTCTCTTATACTCTCTTACACTCTCCTACACTCTGCTACTGTCTCTTACACCCTCTTACACTCTGTTACTGTCTCTTACACTCTGTTACTGTCTCTTAAACTCTGCTACTGTCTATAACACTCTCTTACACTCTGTTAATGTCTATTACACTCTGCTACTGTCTCTTACACTCTCTTACACTGTTACACTCTGCTACAGTCTATTACACTCTGCTACTGTCTCTTACACTCTGCTATTGTCTCTTACACTCTGCTACTGTCTATAACACTCTCTTACACTCTGTTACTGTCTATTACACTCTGCTACTGTCTCTTACACTCTCTTACACTCTGCTGTCTATTACACTCTGCTACTGTCTCTTACACTCTGCTATTGTCTCTTACACTCTGCTACTGTCTATAACACTCTCTTACACTCTGTTACTGTCTATTACACTCTGCTACAGTCTCTTACACTCTCTTACACTATTTTACACTCTGCTCCAGTCTATTACACTCTGCTATTGTCTCTTACACTCTGCTACTGTCTATAACACTCTCTTACACTCTGTTACTGTCTATTACACTCTGCGACTGTCTCTTCAACTCTCTTACACTCTTCTGCTGTCTCTTACACTCTGTTACTGTCTCTTACACTCTCTTACACTCTGTTACTGTCTCCTATACTCTGTTACTGTCTCCTATACTCTGTTACACTCTCTTACACTCTGCTGCTGTCTCTTACACTCTGTTACTGTCTCTTACACTCTGTTACTGTCTCTTACACTCTCTTACACTCTCTTACACTCTCCTACACTCTGCTACTGTCTCTTACACCCTCTTACACTCTTACTGTCTCTTACACTCTGTTACTGTCTCTTAAACTCTGCTACTGTCTATAACACTCTCTTACACTCTATTACTGTCTATTACACTCTGCTACTGTCTCTTACACTCTCTTACACTATTTTACACTCTGCTACAGTCTATTACACTCTGCTACTGTCTCTTACACTCTGCTATTGTCCCTTACACTCTGCTACTGTCTATAACACTCTCTTACACTCTCTTACACTCTGCTACTGTCTCTTACACTCTGTTACTGTCTCTTACACTCTCCTACACTATGTTACTGTCTCTTACACTCTCTTACACTCTGTTACACTCTCTTACACTCTGTAACTGTCTCTTACACTCTCTTACACTCTGCTACTGTCTATAACACTCTCTTACACTCTGTTACTGTCTATTACACTCTGCTACTGTCTCTTACACTCTCTTACACTATGTTACACTCTGCTACAGTCTATTACACTCTGCTACTGTCTCTTACACTCTGCTATTGTCTCTTACACTCTGCTACTGTCTATAACACTCTCTTACACTCTGTTACTATCTATTACACTCTGCTACTGTCTCTTACACTCTCTTACACTCTGCTGCTGTCTATTACACTCTGCTACTGTCTCTTACACTCTGCTATTGTCTATAACACTCTGCTACTGTCTATAACACTCTCTTACACTCTGTTACTGTCTATTACACTCTGCTACTGTCTCTTACACTCTCTTACATTCTGCTGCTGTCTCTTACACTCTGTTACTGTCTCTTACACTCTGTTACACTCTCTTACACTCTGTTACACTCTCTTACACTCTGTAACTGTCTCTTACACTCTGTTACTGTCTCCTATACTCTGTTACACTTTCTTACACTCCACTACTGTCTCATATACTCTTTTACTGTCTCTTACACAGGTTTACGAGGTCTACGCGAAGAGATCCCCAAAGACGTTCACAGTATACTGAGATCATTCAGGACTATGTGATCCTAGAGGACGGTATATGCCATGTGACACTCTCTTACACTCTACTACACTCTACTACTGTCTCTTTCACTCTGCTACTGTCTCTTACACTCTGTTACTGTCTTTTACACTCTGTTACTGTCTCTTACACTCTGCTACTGTATCTTACACTCTGCTATTGTCTCTTACACTCTGTTACTGTCTATTACACTCTGCTACTGTCTCTTACACTCTCTTACACTATGTTACACTCTCTTACACTCTGCTGCTGACTCTTACACTCTGTTACTGTCTCTGACACTCTCCTACACTCTGTTACTGTCTATTACACTCTGCTACTGTCTCTTTCACTCTCTTACACTATGTTACACTCTCTTACACTCTGCTGCTGTCTCTTACACTCTGTTACTGTCTCTTACACTCTGTTACTGTCTCTTACACTCTACTACACTCTGTTACTGTCTCTTACACTCTCTTACACTCTGTTACACTCTCTTACATGCTGTTACACTCTCTTACACTCTGTTACTGTCTCTTACACTCTCTTACACTCTGCTACTGTCTCTTACACTCTGCTACTGTCTCTTACACTCTGCTACTCTCTCTTTCACTCTGCTTCTGTCTCTTACACTCTGCTACTGTCTCTTACACTCTGCTACTGTCTCTTACACTCTGTTACACTCTCTTACACTCTGCTGCTGTCTCTTACACTCTGTTACTGTCTCTTACACTCTTACTGTCTCTTACACTCTCTTACACTCTCCTACACTCTGCTACTGTCTCTTACACCCTCTTACACTCTGTTACTGTCTCTTACACTCTGTTACTGTCTCTTACACTCTCCTACACTATGTTACTGTCTCTTACACTCTCTTACACTCTGTTACACTCTCTTACACTCTGTAACTGTCTCTTACACTCTCTTACACTCTGCTACTGTCTATAACACTCTCTTACACTCTGTTACTGTCTATTACACTCTGCTACTGTCTCTTACACTCTCTTACACTATGTTACACTCTGCTACAGTCTATTACACTCTGCTACTGTCTCTTACACTCTGCTATTGTCTCTTACACTCTGATACTGTCTATAACACTCTCTTACACTCTGTTACTGTCTATTACACTCTGCTACTGTCTCTTACACTCTCTTACACTCTGCTGCTGTCTATTACACTCTGCTACTATCTCTTACACTCTGCTATTGTCTATAACACTCTGCTACTGTCTATAACACTCTCTTACACTCTGTTACTGTCTATTACACTCCGCTACTGTCTCTTACACTCTCTTACACTCTGTTACACTCTGTTACAGTCTATTACACTCTGCTACTGTCTCTTACACTCTGCTATTGTCTCTTGCACTCTGCTACTGTCTATAACACTCTCTTACACTCTGTTACTGTCTATTACACTCTGCTATTGTCTCTTACACTCTCTTACACTCTGTTACACTCTGCTACAGTCTATTACACTCTGCTACTGTCTCTTACACTCTGCTACTGTCTCTTACACTCTATTACACTCTGTTACTGTCTATTACACTCTGCTACTGTCTCTTACACTCTCTTACACTATGTTACACTCTCTAACACTCTGCTGCTGTCTCTTACACTCTGTTACTGTCTCTTACACTCTACTACACTCTGTTACTGTCTCTTACACTCTCTTACACTCTGTTACACTCTCTTACATGCTGTTACACTCTCTTACACTCTGTTACTGTCTCTTACACTCTCTTACACTCTGCTACTGTCTCTTACACTCTGCTACTGTCTCTTACACTCTGCTACTCTCTCTTTCACTCTGCTTCTGTCTCTTACACTCTGCTACTGTCTCTTACGCTCTGTTACTGTCTCTTACACTCTGTTACACTCTCTTACACTCTGCTGCTGTCTCTTACACTCTGTTACTGTCTCTTACACTCTTACTGTCTCTTACACTCTCTTACACTCTCCTACACTCTGCTACTGTCTCTTACACCCTCTTACACTCTGTTACTGTCTCTTACACTCTGTTACTGTCTCTTACACTCTCCTACACTATGTTACTGTCTCTTACACTCTCTTACACTCTGTTACACTCTCTTACACTCTGTAACTGTCTCTTACACTCTCTTACACTCTGCTACTGTCTATAACACTCTCTTACACTCTGTTACTGTCTATTACACTCTGCTACTGTCTCTTACACTCTCTTACACTATGTTACACTCTGCTACAGTCTATTACACTCTGCTACTGTCTCTTACACTCTGCTATTGTCTCTTACACTCTGCTACTGTCTATAACACTCTCTTACACTCTGTTACTGTCTATTACACTCTGCTACTGTCTCTTACACTCTCTTACACTATGTTACACTCTGCTACAGTCTATTACACTCTGCTACTGTCTCTTACACTCTGCTATTGTCTCTTACACTCTGCTACTGTCTCTTACACTCTATTACACTCTGTTACTGTCTATTACACTCTGCTACTGTCTCTTACACTCTCTTACACTATGTTACACTCTCTTACACTCTGCTGCTGTCTCTTACACTCTGTTACTGTCTCTTACACGCCGTTACTGTCTCTTACACTCTCCTACACTCTGTTACTGTCTCTTACACTCTCTTACACTCTCTTACTGTCTCTTACACTCTGTTACACTCTCTTACACGCTGTTACACTCTCTTACACTCTGTTACTGTCTCTTACACTCTCTTACACTCTGCTACTGTCTCTTACACTCTGCTACTGTCTATTACACTCTGCTACTCTCTCTTTCACTTTGCTTCTGTCTCTTACACACTGCTACTGTCTCTTACGCTCTGTTACTGTCTCTTACACTCTACTACACTCTTGTATACTCTGTTACTGTCTCGTACACTCTGTTACTGTCTCGTACACTCTGTTACTGTCTCGTACACTCTGTTACTGTCTCTTACACTCTGTTACACTCTCTTACACTCTGTTACTGTCTCTTACACTCTTACACTCTGCTGCTGTCTCTTACACTCTGTTACTGTCTCTTACACTCTGTTACTGTCTCTTACACTCTGCTACTGTCTCTTACACTCTGCTATTGTCTCTTGCACTCTGCTACTGTCTATAACACTCTCTTACACTCTGTTACTGTCTATTACACTCTGCTATTGTCTCTTACACTCTCTTACACTCTGTTACACTCTGCTACAGTCTATTACACTCTGCTACTGTCTCTTACACTCTGCTATTGTCTCTTACACTCTGCTACTGTCTCTTACACTCTATTACACTCTGTTACTGTCTATTACACTCTGCTACTATCTCTTTCACTCTCTTACACTATGTTACACACTCTTACACTCTGCTGCTGTCTCTTACACTCTGTTACTGTCTCTTACACTCTGTTACTGTCTCTTACACTCTCTTACACTCTGTTACACTCTCTTACATGCTGTTACACTCTCTTACACTCTGTTACTGTCTATTACACTCTCTTACACTCTGCTACTGTCTCTTACTCTCTGCTACTGTCTCTTACACTCTGCTACTCTCTCTTTCACTCTGCTTCTGTCTCTTACACTCTGCTACTGTCTCTTATGCTCTGTTACTGTCTCTTACACTCTGTTACACTCTCTTACACTCTGCTGCTGTCTCTTACACTCTGTTACTGTCTCTTACACTCTGTTACTGTCTCTTATACTCTCTTACACTCTCCTACACTCTGCTACTGTCTCTTACACCCTCTTACACTCTGTTACTGTCTCTTACACTCTGTTACTGTCTCTTAAACTCTGCTACTGTCTATAACACTCTCTTACACTCTGTTAATGTCTATTACACTCTGCTACTGTCTCTTACACTCTCTTACACTGTTACACTCTGCTACAGTCTATTACACTCTGCTACTGTCTCTTACACTCTGCTATTGTCTCTTACACTCTGCTACTGTCTATAACACTCTCTTACACTCTGTTACTGTCTATTACACTCTGCTACTGTCTCTTACACTCTCTTACACTCTGCTGTCTATTACACTCTGCTACTGTCTCTTACACTCTGCTATTGTCTCTTACACTCTGCTACTGTCTATAACACTCTCTTACACTCTGTTACTGTCTATTACACTCTGCTACAGTCTCTTACACTCTCTTACACTATTTTACACTCTGCTCCAGTCTATTACACTCTGCTATTGTCTCTTACACTCTGCTACTGTCTATAACACTCTCTTACACTCTGTTACTGTCTATTACACTCTGCGACTGTCTCTTCAACTCTCTTACACTCTTCTGCTGTCTCTTACACTCTGTTACTGTCTCTTACACTCTCTTACACTCTGTTACTGTCTCCTATACTCTGTTACTGTCTCCTATACTCTGTTACACTCTCTTACACTCTGCTGCTGTCTCTTACACTCTGTTACTGTCTCTTACACTCTGTTACTGTCTCTTACACTCTCTTACACTCTCTTACACTCTCCTACACTCTGCTACTGTCTCTTACACCCTCTTACACTCTTACTGTCTCTTACACTCTGTTACTGTCTCTTAAACTCTGCTACTGTCTATAACACTCTCTTACACTCTATTACTGTCTATTACACTCTGCTACTGTCTCTTACACTCTCTTACACTATTTTACACTCTGCTACAGTCTATTACACTCTGCTACTGTCTCTTACACTCTGCTATTGTCCCTTACACTCTGCTACTGTCTATAACACTCTCTTACACTCTCTTACACTCTGCTACTGTCTCTTACACTCTGTTACTGTCTCTTACACTCTCCTACACTATGTTACTGTCTCTTACACTCTCTTACACTCTGTTACACTCTCTTACACTCTGTAACTGTCTCTTACACTCTCTTACACTCTGCTACTGTCTATAACACTCTCTTACACTCTGTTACTGTCTATTACACTCTGCTACTGTCTCTTACACTCTCTTACACTATGTTACACTCTGCTACAGTCTATTACACTCTGCTACTGTCTCTTACACTCTGCTATTGTCTCTTACACTCTGCTACTGTCTATAACACTCTCTTACACTCTGTTACTATCTATTACACTCTGCTACTGTCTCTTACACTCTCTTACACTCTGCTGCTGTCTATTACACTCTGCTACTGTCTCTTACACTCTGCTATTGTCTATAACACTCTGCTACTGTCTATAACACTCTCTTACACTCTGTTACTGTCTATTACACTCTGCTACTGTCTCTTACACTCTCTTACACTCTGCTGCTGTCTCTTACACTCTGTTACTGTCTCTTACACTCTGTTACACTCTCTTACACTCTGTTACACTCTCTTACACTCTGTAACTGTCTCTTACACTCTCTTACACTCTGTTACTGTCTCCTATACTCTGTTACACTTTCTTACACTCCACTACTGTCTCATATACTCTTTTACTGTCTCTTACACAGGTTTACGAGGTCTACGCGAAGAGATCCCCAAAGACGTTCACAGTATACTGAGATCATTCAGGACTATGTGATCCTAGAGGACGGTATATGCCATGTGACACTCTCTTACACTCTACTACACTCTACTACTGTCTCTTTCACTCTGCTACTGTCTCTTACACTCTGTTACTGTCTTTTACACTCTGTTACTGTCTCTTACACTCTGCTACTGTATCTTACACTCTGCTATTGTCTCTTACACTCTGTTACTGTCTATTACACTCTGCTACTGTCTCTTACACTCTCTTACACTATGTTACACTCTCTTACACTCTGCTGCTGACTCTTACACTCTGTTACTGTCTCTGACACTCTCCTACACTCTGTTACTGTCTATTACACTCTGCTACTGTCTCTTTCACTCTCTTACACTATGTTACACTCTCTTACACTCTGCTGCTGTCTCTTACACTCTGTTACTGTCTCTTACACTCTGTTACTGTCTCTTACACTCTACTACACTCTGTTACTGTCTCTTACACTCTCTTACACTCTGTTACACTCTCTTACATGCTGTTACACTCTCTTACACTCTGTTACTGTCTCTTACACTCTCTTACACTCTGCTACTGTCTCTTACACTCTGCTACTGTCTCTTACACTCTGCTACTCTCTCTTTCACTCTGCTTCTGTCTCTTACACTCTGCTACTGTCTCTTACACTCTGCTACTGTCTCTTACACTCTGTTACACTCTCTTACACTCTGCTGCTGTCTCTTACACTCTGTTACTGTCTCTTACACTCTTACTGTCTCTTACACTCTCTTACACTCTCCTACACTCTGCTACTGTCTCTTACACCCTCTTACACTCTGTTACTGTCTCTTACACTCTGTTACTGTCTCTTACACTCTCCTACACTATGTTACTGTCTCTTACACTCTCTTACACTCTGTTACACTCTCTTACACTCTGTAACTGTCTCTTACACTCTCTTACACTCTGCTACTGTCTATAACACTCTCTTACACTCTGTTACTGTCTATTACACTCTGCTACTGTCTCTTACACTCTCTTACACTATGTTACACTCTGCTACAGTCTATTACACTCTGCTACTGTCTCTTACACTCTGCTATTGTCTCTTACACTCTGATACTGTCTATAACACTCTCTTACACTCTGTTACTGTCTATTACACTCTGCTACTGTCTCTTACACTCTCTTACACTCTGCTGCTGTCTATTACACTCTGCTACTATCTCTTACACTCTGCTATTGTCTATAACACTCTGCTACTGTCTATAACACTCTCTTACACTCTGTTACTGTCTATTACACTCCGCTACTGTCTCTTACACTCTCTTACACTCTGTTACACTCTGTTACAGTCTATTACACTCTGCTACTGTCTCTTACACTCTGCTATTGTCTCTTGCACTCTGCTACTGTCTATAACACTCTCTTACACTCTGTTACTGTCTATTACACTCTGCTATTGTCTCTTACACTCTCTTACACTCTGTTACACTCTGCTACAGTCTATTACACTCTGCTACTGTCTCTTACACTCTGCTACTGTCTCTTACACTCTATTACACTCTGTTACTGTCTATTACACTCTGCTACTGTCTCTTACACTCTCTTACACTATGTTACACTCTCTAACACTCTGCTGCTGTCTCTTACACTCTGTTACTGTCTCTTACACTCTACTACACTCTGTTACTGTCTCTTACACTCTCTTACACTCTGTTACACTCTCTTACATGCTGTTACACTCTCTTACACTCTGTTACTGTCTCTTACACTCTCTTACACTCTGCTACTGTCTCTTACACTCTGCTACTGTCTCTTACACTCTGCTACTCTCTCTTTCACTCTGCTTCTGTCTCTTACACTCTGCTACTGTCTCTTACGCTCTGTTACTGTCTCTTACACTCTGTTACACTCTCTTACACTCTGCTGCTGTCTCTTACACTCTGTTACTGTCTCTTACACTCTTACTGTCTCTTACACTCTCTTACACTCTCCTACACTCTGCTACTGTCTCTTACACCCTCTTACACTCTGTTACTGTCTCTTACACTCTGTTACTGTCTCTTACACTCTCCTACACTATGTTACTGTCTCTTACACTCTCTTACACTCTGTTACACTCTCTTACACTCTGTAACTGTCTCTTACACTCTCTTACACTCTGCTACTGTCTATAACACTCTCTTACACTCTGTTACTGTCTATTACACTCTGCTACTGTCTCTTACACTCTCTTACACTATGTTACACTCTGCTACAGTCTATTACACTCTGCTACTGTCTCTTACACTCTGCTATTGTCTCTTACACTCTGCTACTGTCTATAACACTCTCTTACACTCTGTTACTGTCTATTACACTCTGCTACTGTCTCTTACACTCTCTTACACTATGTTACACTCTGCTACAGTCTATTACACTCTGCTACTGTCTCTTACACTCTGCTATTGTCTCTTACACTCTGCTACTGTCTCTTACACTCTATTACACTCTGTTACTGTCTATTACACTCTGCTACTGTCTCTTACACTCTCTTACACTATGTTACACTCTCTTACACTCTGCTGCTGTCTCTTACACTCTGTTACTGTCTCTTACACGCCGTTACTGTCTCTTACACTCTCCTACACTCTGTTACTGTCTCTTACACTCTCTTACACTCTCTTACTGTCTCTTACACTCTGTTACACTCTCTTACACGCTGTTACACTCTCTTACACTCTGTTACTGTCTCTTACACTCTCTTACACTCTGCTACTGTCTCTTACACTCTGCTACTGTCTATTACACTCTGCTACTCTCTCTTTCACTTTGCTTCTGTCTCTTACACACTGCTACTGTCTCTTACGCTCTGTTACTGTCTCTTACACTCTACTACACTCTCGTATACTCTGTTACTGTCTCGTACACTCTGTTACTGTCTCGTACACTCTGTTACTGTCTCGTACACTCTGTTACTGTCTCTTACACTCTGTTACACTCTCTTACACTCTGTTACTGTCTCTTACACTCTTACACTCTGCTGCTGTCTCTTACACTCTGTTACTGTCTCTTACACTCTGTTACTGTCTCTTACACTCTGCTACTGTCTCTTACACTCTGCTATTGTCTCTTGCACTCTGCTACTGTCTATAACACTCTCTTACACTCTGTTACTGTCTATTACACTCTGCTATTGTCTCTTACACTCTCTTACACTCTGTTACACTCTGCTACAGTCTATTACACTCTGCTACTGTCTCTTACACTCTGCCATTGTCTCTTACACTCTGCTACTGTCTCTTACACTCTATTACACTCTGTTACTGTCTATTACACTCTGCTACTATCTCTTTCACTCTCTTACACTATGTTACACACTCTTACACTCTGCTGCTGTCTCTTACACTCTGTTACTGTCTCTTACACTCTGTTACTGTCTCTTACACTCTCTTACACTCTGTTACACTCTCTTACATGCTGTTACACTCTCTTACACTCTGTTACTGTCTATTACACTCTCTTACACTCTGCTACTGTCTCTTACTCTCTGCTACTGTCTCTTACACTCTGCTACTCTCTCTTTCACTCTGCTTCTGTCTCTTACACTCTGCTACTGTCTCTTATGCTCTGTTACTGTCTCTTACACTCTGTTACACTCTCTTACACTCTGCTGCTGTCTCTTACACTCTGTTACTGTCTCTTACACTCTGTTACTGTCTCTTATACTCTCTTACACTCTCCTACACTCTGCTACTGTCTCTTACACCCTCTTACACTCTGTTACTGTCTCTTACACTCTGTTACTGTCTCTTAAACTCTGCTACTGTCTATAACACTCTCTTACACTCTGTTAATGTCTATTACACTCTGCTACTGTCTCTTACACTCTCTTACACTGTTACACTCTGCTACAGTCTATTACACTCTGCTACTGTCTCTTACACTCTGCTATTGTCTCTTACACTCTGCTACTGTCTATAACACTCTCTTACACTCTGTTACTGTCTATTACACTCTGCTACTGTCTCTTACACTCTCTTACACTCTGCTGTCTATTACACTCTGCTACTGTCTCTTACACTCTGCTATTGTCTCTTACACTCTGCTACTGTCTATAACACTCTCTTACACTCTGTTACTGTCTATTACACTCTGCTACAGTCTCTTACACTCTCTTACACTATTTTACACTCTGCTCCAGTCTATTACACTCTGCTATTGTCTCTTACACTCTGCTACTGTCTATAACACTCTCTTACACTCTGTTACTGTCTATTACACTCTGCGACTGTCTCTTCAACTCTCTTACACTCTTCTGCTGTCTCTTACACTCTGTTACTGTCTCTTACACTCTCTTACACTCTGTTACTGTCTCCTATACTCTGTTACTGTCTCCTATACTCTGTTACACTCTCTTACACTCTGCTGCTGTCTCTTACACTCTGTTACTGTCTCTTACACTCTGTTACTGTCTCTTACAGTCTCTTACACTCTCCTACACTCTGCTACTGTCTCTTACACCCTCTTACACTCTTACTGTCTCTTACACTCTGTTACTGTCTCTTAAACTCTGCTACTGTCTATAACACTCTCTTACACTCTATTACTGTCTATTACACTCTGCTACTGTCTCTTACACTCTCTTACACTATTTTACACTCTGCTACAGTCTATTACACTCTGCTACTGTCTCTTACACTCTGCTATTGTCCCTTACACTCTGCTACTGTCTATAACACTCTCTTACACTCTCTTACACTCTGCTACTGTCTCTTACACTATGTTACTGTCTCTTACACTCTCCTACACTATGTTACTGTCTCTTACACTCTCTTACACTCTGTTACACTCTCTTACACTCTGTAACTGTCTCTTACACTCTCTTACACTCTGCTACTGTCTATAACACTCTCTTACACTCTGTTACTGTCTATTACACTCTGCTACTGTCTCTTACACTCTCTTACACTATGTTACACTCTGCTACAGTCTATTACACTCTGCTACTGTCTCTTACACTCTGCTATTGTCTCTTACACTCTGCTACTGTCTATAACACTCTCTTACACTCTGTTACTATCTATTACACTCTGCTACTGTCTCTTACACTCTCTTACACTCTGCTGCTGTCTATTACACTCTGCTACTGTCTCTTACACTCTGCTATTGTCTATAACACTCTGCTACTGTCTATAACACTCTCTTACACTCTGTTACTGTCTATTACACTCTGCTACTGTCTCTTACACTCTCTTACACTCTGCTGCTGTCTCTTACACTCTGTTACTGTCTCTTACACTCTGTTACACTCTCTTACACTCTGTTACACTCTCTTACACTCTGTAACTGTCTCTTACACTCTCTTACACTCTGTTACTGTCTCCTATACTCTGTTACACTTTCTTACACTCCACTACTGTCTCATATACTCTTTTACTGTCTCTTACACAGGTTTACGAGGTCTACGCGAAGAGATCCCCAAAGACGTTCACAGTATACTGAGATCATTCAGGACTATGTGATCCTAGAGGACGGTATATGCCATGTGACACTCTCTTACACTCTACTACACTCTACTACTGTCTCTTTCACTCTGCTACTGTCTCTTACACTCTGTTACTGTCTTTTACACTCTGTTACTGTCTCTTACACTCTGCTACTGTATCTTACACTCTGCTATTGTCTCTTACACTCTGTTACTGTCTATTACACTCTGCTACTGTCTCTTACACTCTCTTACACTATGTTACACTCTCTTACACTCTGCTGCTGACTCTTACACTCTGTTACTGTCTCTGACACTCTCCTACACTCTGTTACTGTCTATTACACTCTGCTACTGTCTCTTTCACTCTCTTACACTATGTTACACTCTCTTACACTCTGCTGCTGTCTCTTACACTCTGTTACTGTCTCTTACACTCTGTTACTGTCTCTTACACTCTACTACACTCTGTTACTGTCTCTTACACTCTCTTACACTCTGTTACACTCTCTTACATGCTGTTACACTCTCTTACACTCTGTTACTGTCTCTTACACTCTCTTACACTCTGCTACTGTCTCTTACACTCTGCTACTGTCTCTTACACTCTGCTACTCTCTCTTTCACTCTGCTTCTGTCTCTTACACTCTGCTACTGTCTCTTACACTCTGCTACTGTCTCTTACACTCTGTTACACTCTCTTACACTCTGCTGCTGTCTCTTACACTCTGTTACTGTCTCTTACACTCTTACTGTCTCTTACACTCTCTTACACTCTCCTACACTCTGCTACTGTCTCTTACACCCTCTTACACTCTGTTACTGTCTCTTACACTCTGTTACTGTCTCTTACACTCTCCTACACTATGTTACTGTCTCTTACACTCTCTTACACTCTGTTACACTCTCTTACACTCTGTAACTGTCTCTTACACTCTCTTACACTCTGCTACTGTCTATAACACTCTCTTACACTCTGTTACTGTCTATTACACTCTGCTACTGTCTCTTACACTCTCTTACACTATGTTACACTCTGCTACTGTCTCTTACACTCTGCTATTGTCTCTTACACTCTGCTACTGTCTATAACACTCTCTTACACTCTGTTACTGTCTATTACACTCTGCTACTGTCTCTTACACTCTCTTACACTCTGCTGCTGTCTATTACACTCTGCTACTGTCTCTTACACTCTGCTATTGTCTATAACACTCTGCTACTGTCTATAACACTCTCTTACACTCTGTTACTGTCTATTACACTCTGCTACTGTCTCTTACACTCTCTTACACTCTGCTGCTGTCTCTTACACTCTGTTACTGTCTCTTACACTCTGTTACACTCTCTTACACTCTCTTACACTCTGTAACTGTCTCTTACACTCTCTTACACTCTGTTACTGTCTCCTATACTCTGTTACACTTTCTTACACTCCACTACTGTCTCATATACTCTTTTACTGTCTCTTACACAGGTTTACGAGGTCTACGTGAAGAGATCCCCAAAGACGTTCACAGTATACTGAGATCATTCAGGACTATGTGATCCTAGAGGACGGTATATGCCATGTGACACTCTCTTACACTCTACTACACTCTACTACTGTCTCTTTCACTCTGCTACTGTCTCTTACACTCTGTTACTGTCTTTTACACTCTGTTACTGTCTCTTACACTCTGCTACTGTATCTTATACTCTGCTATTGTCTCTTACACTCTGCTACTGTCTATAACACTCTCTTACACTCTGTTACTGTCTATTACACTCTGCTACTGTCTCTTACACTCTCTTACACTATGTTACACTCTCTTACACTCTGCTGCTGACTCTTACACTCTGTTACTGTCTCTGACACTCTCCTACACTCTGTTACTGTCTATTACACTCTGCTACTGTCTCTTTCACTGTCTTACACTATGTTACACTCTCTTACACTCTGCTGCTGTCTCTTACACTCTGTTACTGTCTCTTACACTCTGTTACTGTCTCTTACACTCTGTTACTGTCTCTTACACTCTCCTACACTCTGTTACTGTCTCTTACACTCTCTTACACTCTGTTACACTCTCTTACACGCTGTTACACTCTCCTACACTCTGTTACTGTCTATTACACTCTGCTACTGTCTCTTTCACTCTCTTACACTATGTTACACTCTCTTACACTCTGCTGCTGTCTCTTACACTCTGTTACTGTCTCTTACACTCTGTTACTGTCTCTTACACTCTCTTACACTCTGTTACCGTCTCCTATACTCTGTTACTGTCTCCTATGCTCTGTCACACTCTCTTACACTCCGCTACTGTCTCATATACTCTTTTACTGTCTCTTACACAGGTTTACGATGTCTACGCGAAGAGATCCCCAAAGACGTTCACAGTATACTGAGATCATTCAGGACTATGTGATCCTAGAGGACGGTATATGCCATGTGACACTCTGGTACACTCTACTACACTCTACTACTGCCTCTTTCACTCTGCTACTGTCTCTTACACTCTGTTACTGTCTCTTACACTTTGCTACTGTATCTTACACTCTGCTATTGTCTCTTACACTCTGCTACTGTCTATAACACTCTCTTACACTCTGTTACTGTCTATTACACTCTGCTACTGTCTCTTACACTCTCTTACACTCTGCTGCTGTCAATTACACTCTGCTACTGTCTCTTACACTCTGCTATTGTCTATAACACTCTGCTACTGTCTATAACACTCTCTTACACTCTGTTACTGTCTATTACACTCCGCTACTGTCTCTTACACTCTCTTACACTCTGTTACACTCTCTTACACTCTGTTACACTCTGTTACAGTCTATTACACTCTGCTACTGTCTCTTACACTCTGCTATTGTCTCTTGCACTCTGCTACTGTCTATAACACTCTCTTACACTCTGTTACTGTCTATTACACTCTGCTATTGTCTCTTACACTCTCTTACACTCTGTTACACTCTGCTACAGTCTATTACACTCTGCTACTGTCTCTTACACTCTGCTACTGTCTCTTACACTCTATTACACTCTGTTACTGTCTATTACACTCTGCTACTGTCTCTTACACTCTCTTACACTATGGTACACTCTCTAACACTCTGCTGCTGTCTCTTACACTCTGTTACTGTCTCTTACACTCCGTTACTGTCTCTTACACTCTCCTACACTCTGTTACTGTCTCTTACACTCTGTTACACTCTCTTACTGTCTCTTACACTCTGTTACACTCTCTTACACGCTGTTACACTCTCTTACACTCTGTTACTGTCTCTTACACTCTTACACTCTGCTACTGTCTCTTACACTCTGCTACTGTCTCTTACACTCTGCTACTCTCTCTTTCACTTTGCTTCTGTCTCTTACACACTGCTACTGTCTCTTACGCTGTGTTACTGTCTCTTACACTCTACTACACTCTCGTATACTCTGTTACTGTCTCTTACACTCTGTTACTGTCTCGTACACTCTGTTACTGTCTCGTACACTCTGTTACTGTCTCGTACACTCTGTTACTGTCTCTTACACTCTGTTACACTCTCTTACACTCTGTTACTGTCTCTTACACTCTTACACTCTGCTGCTGTCTCTTACACTCTGTTACTGTCTCTTACACTCTGTTACTGTATATTACACTCTGCTACTGTCTCTTACACTCTGCTATTGTCTCTTGCACTCTGCTACTGTCTATAACACTCTCTTATACTCTGTTACTGTCTATTACACTCTGCTATTGTCTCTTACACTCTCTTACACTCTGTTACACTCTGCTACAGTCTATTACACTCTGCTACTGTCTCTTACACTCTGCTATTGTCTCTTACACTCTGCTACTGTCTCTTACACTCTATTACACTCTGTTACTGTCTATTACACTCTGCTACTATCTCTTTCACTCTCTTACACTATGTTACACACTCTTACACTCTGCTGCTGTCTCTTACACTCTGTTACTGTCTCTTACACTCTGTTACTGTCTCTTACACTCTCTTACACTCTGTTACACTCTCTTACATGCTGTTACACTCTCTTACACTCTGTTACTGTCTATTACACTCTCTTACACTCTGCTACTGTCTCTTACTCTCTGCTACTGTCTCTTACACTCTGCTACTCTCTCTTTCACTCTGCTTCTGTCTCTTACACTCTGCTACTGTCTCTTATGCTCTGTTACTGTCTCTTACACTCTGTTACACTCTCTTACACTCTGCTGCTGTCTCTTACACTCTGTTACTGTCTCTTACACTCTGTTACTGTCTCTTACACTCTCTTACACTCTCCTACACTCTGCTACTGTCTCTTACACCCTCTTACACTCTGTTACTGTCTCTTACACTCTGTTACTGTCTCTTAAACTCTGCTACTGTCTATAACACTCTCTTACACTCTGTTAATGTCTATTACACTCTGCTACTGTCTCTTACACTCTCTTACACTGTTACACTCTGCTACAGTCTATTACACTCTGCTACTGTCTCTTACACTCTGCTATTGTCTCTTACACTCTGCTACTGTCTATAACACTCTCTTACACTCTGTTACTGTCTATTACACTCTGCTACTGTCTCTTACACTCTCTTACACTCTGCTGCTGTCTATTACACTCTGCTACTGTCTCTTACACTCTGCTATTGTCTCTTACACTCTGCTACTGTCTATAACACTCTCTTACACTCTGTTACTGTCTATTACACTCTGCTACAGTCTCTTACACTCTCTTACACTATTTTACACTCTGCTCCAGTCTATTACACTCTGCTATTGTCTCTTACACTCTGCTACTGTCTATAACACTCTCTTACACTCTGTTACTGTCTATTACACTCTGCGACTGTCTCTTCAACTCTCTTACACTCTTCTGCTGTCTCTTACACTCTGTTACTGTCTCTTACACTATGTTACACTCTCTTACACTCTGTAACTGTCTCTTACACTCTCTTACACTCTGTTACTGTCTCCTATACTCTGTTACTGTCTCCTATACTCTGTTACACTCTCTTACACTCTGCTGCTGTCTCTTACACTCTGTTACTGTCTCTTACACTCTGTTACTGTCTCTTACACTCTCTTACACTCTCTTACACTCTCCTACACTCTGCTACTGTCTCTTACACCCTCTTACACTCTTACTGTCTCTTACACTCTGTTACTGTCTCTTAAACTCTGCTACTGTCTCTTACACTCTCTTACACTATTTTACACTCTGCTACAGTCTATTACACTCTGCTACTGTCTCTTACACTCTGCTATTGTCCCTTACACTCTGCTACTGTCTATAACACTCTCTTACACTCTCTTACACTCTGCTACTGTCTCTTACACTCTGTTACTGTCTCTTACACTCTCCTACACTATGTTACTGTCTCTTACACTCTCTTACACTCTGTTACACTCTCTTACACTCTGTAACTGTCTCTTACACTCTCTTACACTCTGCTACTGTCTATAACACTCTCTTACACTCTGTTACTGTCTATTACACTCTGCTACTGTCTCTTACACTCTCTTACACTATGTTACACTCTGCTACAGTCTATTACACTCTGCTACTGTCTCTTACACTCTGCTATTGTCTCTTACACTCTGCTATTGTCTATAACACTCTCTTACACTCTGTTACTGTCTATTACACTCTGCTACTGTCTCTTATACTCTCTTACACTCTGCTGCTGTCTATTACACTCTGCTACTGTCTCTTACACTCTGCTATTGTCTCTTACACTCTGCTACTGTCTATAACACTCTCTTACACTCTGTTACTGTCTATTACACTCTGCTACAGTCTCTTACACTGTCTTACACTATGTTACACTCTGCTCCAGTCTATTACACTCTGCTATTGTCTCTTACACTCTGCTACTGTCTATAACACTCTCTTACACTCTGTTACTGTCTATTACACTCTGCGACTGTCTCTTCAACTCTCTTACACTCTTCTGCTGTCTCTTACACTCTGTTACTGTCTCTTACACTATGTTACACTCTCTTACACTCTGTAACTGTCTCTTACACTCTCTTACACTCTGTTACTGTCTCCTATACTCTGTTACTGTCTCCTATACTCTGTTACTGTCTCCTATACTCTGTTACTGTCTCCTATACTCTGTTACACTCTGTTACACTCTGCTGCTGTCTCTTACACTCTGTTACTGTCTCTTACACTCTCTTACACTCTCTTACACTCTCTTACACGCTCCTACTGTCTCTTACACCCTCTTACACTCTGTTACTGTCTCTTACACTCTGTTACTGTCTCTTAAACTCTGCTACTGTCTATAACACTCTCGTACACTCTGTTACTGTCTATTACACTCTGCTACTGTCTCTTACACTCTCTTACACTATGTTACACTCTGCTACAGTCTATTACACTCTGCTACTGTCTCTTACACTCTGCTATTGTCTCTTACACTCTGCTACTGTCTCTTACACTCTGCTACTGTCTATAACACTCTCTTACACTCTGTTACTGTCTATTACACGCTGCTACTGTCTCTTACACTCTCTTACACTGTTACACTCTGCTACAGTCTATTACACTCTGCTACTGTCTCTTACACTCTGCTATTGTCTCTTACACTCTGCTACTGTCTATAACACTCTCTTACACTCTCTTACACTCTGCTACTGTCTCTTACACTCTGTTACTGTCTCTTACACTCTCCTACACTATGTTACTGTCTCTTACACTCTCTTACACTCTGTTACACTCTCTTACACTCTGTAACTGTCTCTTACACTCTCTTACACTCTGCTACTGTCTATAACACTCTCTTACACTCTGTTACTGTCTATTACACTCTGCTACTGTCTCTTACACTCTCTTACACTATGTTACACTCTGCTACAGTCTATTACACTCTGCTACTGTCTCTTACACTCTGCTATTGTCTCTTACACTCTGCTACTGTCTCTTACACTCTATTACACTCTGTTACTGTCTATTACACTCTGCTACTGTCTCTTACACTCTCTTACACTATGTTACACTCTCTTACACTCTGCTGCTGTCTCTTACACTCTGTTACTGTCTCTTACACGCCGTTACTGTCTCTTACACTCTCCTACACTCTGTTACTGTCTCTTACACTCTCTTACACTCTCTTACTGTCTCTTACACTCTGTTACACTCTCTTACACGCTGTTACACTCTCTTACACTCTGTTACTGTCTCTTACACTCTCTTACACTCTGCTACTGTCTCTTACACTCTGCTACTGTCTATTACACTCTGCTACTCTCTCTTTCACTTTGCTTCTGTCTCTTACACACTGCTACTGTCTCTTACGCTCTGTTACTGTCTCTTACACTCTACTACACTCTCGTATACTCTGTTACTGTCTCGTACACTCTGTTACTGTCTCGTACACTCTGTTACTGTCTCGTACACTCTGTTACTGTCTCTTACACTCTGTTACACTCTCTTACACTCTGTTACTGTCTCTTACACTCTTACACTCTGCTGCTGTCTCTTACACTCTGTTACTGTCTCTTACACTCTGTTACTGTCTCTTACACTCTGCTACTGTCTCTTACACTCTGCTATTGTCTCTTGCACTCTGCTACTGTCTATAACACTCTCTTACACTCTGTTACTGTCTATTACACTCTGCTATTGTCTCTTACACTCTCTTACACTCTGTTACACTCTGCTACAGTCTATTACACTCTGCTACTGTCTCTTACACTCTGCTATTGTCTCTTACACTCTGCTACTGTCTCTTACACTCTATTACACTCTGTTACTGTCTATTACACTCTGCTACTATCTCTTTCACTCTCTTACACTATGTTACACACTCTTACACTCTGCTGCTGTCTCTTACACTCTGTTACTGTCTCTTACACTCTGTTACTGTCTCTTACACTCTCTTACACTCTGTTACACTCTCTTACATGCTGTTACACTCTCTTACACTCTGTTACTGTCTATTACACTCTCTTACACTCTGCTACTGTCTCTTACTCTCTGCTACTGTCTCTTACACTCTGCTACTCTCTCTTTCACTCTGCTTCTGTCTCTTACACTCTGCTACTGTCTCTTATGCTCTGTTACTGTCTCTTACACTCTGTTACACTCTCTTACACTCTGCTGCTGTCTCTTACACTCTGTTACTGTCTCTTACACTCTGTTACTGTCTCTTATACTCTCTTACACTCTCCTACACTCTGCTACTGTCTCTTACACCCTCTTACACTCTGTTACTGTCTCTTACACTCTGTTACTGTCTCTTAAACTCTGCTACTGTCTATAACACTCTCTTACACTCTGTTAATGTCTATTACACTCTGCTACTGTCTCTTACACTCTCTTACACTGTTACACTCTGCTACAGTCTATTACACTCTGCTACTGTCTCTTACACTCTGCTATTGTCTCTTACACTCTGCTACTGTCTATAACACTCTCTTACACTCTGTTACTGTCTATTACACTCTGCTACTGTCTCTTACACTCTCTTACACTCTGCTGTCTATTACACTCTGCTACTGTCTCTTACACTCTGCTATTGTCTCTTACACTCTGCTACTGTCTATAACACTCTCTTACACTCTGTTACTGTCTATTACACTCTGCTACAGTCTCTTACACTCTCTTACACTATTTTACACTCTGCTCCAGTCTATTACACTCTGCTATTGTCTCTTACACTCTGCTACTGTCTATAACACTCTCTTACACTCTGTTACTGTCTATTACACTCTGCGACTGTCTCTTCAACTCTCTTACACTCTTCTGCTGTCTCTTACACTCTGTTACTGTCTCTTACACTCTCTTACACTCTGTTACTGTCTCCTATACTCTGTTACTGTCTCCTATACTCTGTTACACTCTCTTACACTCTGCTGCTGTCTCTTACACTCTGTTACTGTCTCTTACACTCTGTTACTGTCTCTTACACTCTCTTACACTCTCTTACACTCTCCTACACTCTGCTACTGTCTCTTACACCCTCTTACACTCTTACTGTCTCTTACACTCTGTTACTGTCTCTTAAACTCTGCTACTGTCTATAACACTCTCTTACACTCTATTACTGTCTATTACACTCTGCTACTGTCTCTTACACTCTCTTACACTATTTTACACTCTGCTACAGTCTATTACACTCTGCTACTGTCTCTTACACTCTGCTATTGTCCCTTACACTCTGCTACTGTCTATAACACTCTCTTACACTCTCTTACACTCTGCTACTGTCTCTTACACTCTGTTACTGTCTCTTACACTCTCCTACACTATGTTACTGTCTCTTACACTCTCTTACACTCTGTTACACTCTCTTACACTCTGTAACTGTCTCTTACACTCTCTTACACTCTGCTACTGTCTATAACACTCTCTTACACTCTGTTACTGTCTATTACACTCTGCTACTGTCTCTTACACTCTCTTACACTATGTTACACTCTGCTACAGTCTATTACACTCTGCTACTGTCTCTTACACTCTGCTATTGTCTCTTACACTCTGCTACTGTCTATAACACTCTCTTACACTCTGTTACTATCTATTACACTCTGCTACTGTCTCTTACACTCTCTTACACTCTGCTGCTGTCTATTACACTCTGCTACTGTCTCTTACACTCTGCTATTGTCTATAACACTCTGCTACTGTCTATAACACTCTCTTACACTCTGTTACTGTCTATTACACTCTGCTACTGTCTCTTACACTCTCTTACATTCTGCTGCTGTCTCTTACACTCTGTTACTGTCTCTTACACTCTGTTACACTCTCTTACACTCTGTTACACTCTCTTACACTCTGTAACTGTCTCTTACACTCTCTTACACTCTGTTACTGTCTCCTATACTCTGTTACACTTTCTTACACTCCACTACTGTCTCATATACTCTTTTACTGTCTCTTACACAGGTTTACGAGGTCTACGCGAAGAGATCCCCAAAGACGTTCACAGTATACTGAGATCATTCAGGACTATGTGATCCTAGAGGACGGTATATGCCATGTGACACTCTCTTACACTCTACTACACTCTACTACTGTCTCTTTCACTCTGCTACTGTCTCTTACACTCTGTTACTGTCTTTTACACTCTGTTACTGTCTCTTACACTCTGCTACTGTATCTTACACTCTGCTATTGTCTCTTACACTCTGTTACTGTCTATTACACTCTGCTACTGTCTCTTACACTCTCTTACACTATGTTACACTCTCTTACACTCTGCTGCTGACTCTTACACTCTGTTACTGTCTCTGACACTCTCCTACACTCTGTTACTGTCTATTACACTCTGCTACTGTCTCTTTCACTCTCTTACACTATGTTACACTCTCTTACACTCTGCTGCTGTCTCTTACACTCTGTTACTGTCTCTTACACTCTGTTACTGTCTCTTACACTCTACTACACTCTGTTACTGTCTCTTACACTCTCTTACACTCTGTTACACTCTCTTACATGCTGTTACACTCTCTTACACTCTGTTACTGTCTCTTACACTCTCTTACACTCTGCTACTGTCTCTTACACTCTGCTACTGTCTCTTACACTCTGCTACTCTCTCTTTCACTCTGCTTCTGTCTCTTACACTCTGCTACTGTCTCTTACACTCTGCTACTGTCTCTTACACTCTGTTACACTCTCTTACACTCTGCTGCTGTCTCTTACACTCTGTTACTGTCTCTTACACTCTTACTGTCTCTTACACTCTCTTACACTCTCCTACACTCTGCTACTGTCTCTTACACCCTCTTACACTCTGTTACTGTCTCTTACACTCTGTTACTGTCTCTTACACTCTCCTACACTATGTTACTGTCTCTTACACTCTCTTACACTCTGTTACACTCTCTTACACTCTGTAACTGTCTCTTACACTCTCTTACACTCTGCTACTGTCTATAACACTCTCTTACACTCTGTTACTGTCTATTACACTCTGCTACTGTCTCTTACACTCTCTTACACTATGTTACACTCTGCTACAGTCTATTACACTCTGCTACTGTCTCTTACACTCTGCTATTGTCTCTTACACTCTGATACTGTCTATAACACTCTCTTACACTCTGTTACTGTCTATTACACTCTGCTACTGTCTCTTACACTCTCTTACACTCTGCTGCTGTCTATTACACTCTGCTACTATCTCTTACACTCTGCTATTGTCTATAACACTCTGCTACTGTCTATAACACTCTCTTACACTCTGTTACTGTCTATTACACTCCGCTACTGTCTCTTACACTCTCTTACACTCTGTTACACTCTGTTACAGTCTATTACACTCTGCTACTGTCTCTTACACTCTGCTATTGTCTCTTGCACTCTGCTACTGTCTATAACACTCTCTTACACTCTGTTACTGTCTATTACACTCTGCTATTGTCTCTTACACTCTCTTACACTCTGTTACACTCTGCTACAGTCTATTACACTCTGCTACTGTCTCTTACACTCTGCTACTGTCTCTTACACTCTATTACACTCTGTTACTGTCTATTACACTCTGCTACTGTCTCTTACACTCTCTTACACTATGTTACACTCTCTAACACTCTGCTGCTGTCTCTTACACTCTGTTACTGTCTCTTACACTCTACTACACTCTGTTACTGTCTCTTACACTCTCTTACACTCTGTTACACTCTCTTACATGCTGTTACACTCTCTTACACTCTGTTACTGTCTCTTACACTCTCTTACACTCTGCTACTGTCTCTTACACTCTGCTACTGTCTCTTACACTCTGCTACTCTCTCTTTCACTCTGCTTCTGTCTCTTACACTCTGCTACTGTCTCTTACGCTCTGTTACTGTCTCTTACACTCTGTTACACTCTCTTACACTCTGCTGCTGTCTCTTACACTCTGTTACTGTCTCTTACACTCTTACTGTCTCTTACACTCTCTTACACTCTCCTACACTCTGCTACTGTCTCTTACACCCTCTTACACTCTGTTACTGTCTCTTACACTCTGTTACTGTCTCTTACACTCTCCTACACTATGTTACTGTCTCTTACACTCTCTTACACTCTGTTACACTCTCTTACACTCTGTAACTGTCTCTTACACTCTCTTACACTCTGCTACTGTCTATAACACTCTCTTACACTCTGTTACTGTCTATTACACTCTGCTACTGTCTCTTACACTCTCTTACACTATGTTACACTCTGCTACAGTCTATTACACTCTGCTACTGTCTCTTACACTCTGCTATTGTCTCTTACACTCTGCTACTGTCTATAACACTCTCTTACACTCTGTTACTGTCTATTACACTCTGCTACTGTCTCTTACACTCTCTTACACTATGTTACACTCTGCTACAGTCTATTACACTCTGCTACTGTCTCTTACACTCTGCTATTGTCTCTTACACTCTGCTACTGTCTCTTACACTCTATTACACTCTGTTACTGTCTATTACACTCTGCTACTGTCTCTTACACTCTCTTACACTATGTTACACTCTCTTACACTCTGCTGCTGTCTCTTACACTCTGTTACTGTCTCTTACACGCCGTTACTGTCTCTTACACTCTCCTACACTCTGTTACTGTCTCTTACACTCTCTTACACTCTCTTACTGTCTCTTACACTCTGTTACACTCTCTTACACGCTGTTACACTCTCTTACACTCTGTTACTGTCTCTTACACTCTCTTACACTCTGCTACTGTCTCTTACACTCTGCTACTGTCTATTACACTCTGCTACTCTCTCTTTCACTTTGCTTCTGTCTCTTACACACTGCTACTGTCTCTTACGCTCTGTTACTGTCTCTTACACTCTACTACACTCTCGTATACTCTGTTACTGTCTCGTACACTCTGTTACTGTCTCGTACACTCTGTTACTGTCTCGTACACTCTGTTACTGTCTCTTACACTCTGTTACACTCTCTTACACTCTGTTACTGTCTCTTACACTCTTACACTCTGCTGCTGTCTCTTACACTCTGTTACTGTCTCTTACACTCTGTTACTGTCTCTTACACTCTGCTACTGTCTCTTACACTCTGCTATTGTCTCTTGCACTCTGCTACTGTCTATAACACTCTCTTACACTCTGTTACTGTCTATTACACTCTGCTATTGTCTCTTACACTCTCTTACACTCTGTTACACTCTGCTACAGTCTATTACACTCTGCTACTGTCTCTTACACTCTGCTATTGTCTCTTACACTCTGCTACTGTCTCTTACACTCTATTACACTCTGTTACTGTCTATTACACTCTGCTACTATCTCTTTCACTCTCTTACACTATGTTACACACTCTTACACTCTGCTGCTGTCTCTTACACTCTGTTACTGTCTCTTACACTCTGTTACTGTCTCTTACACTCTCTTACACTCTGTTACACTCTCTTACATGCTGTTACACTCTCTTACACTCTGTTACTGTCTATTACACTCTCTTACACTCTGCTACTGTCTCTTACTCTCTGCTACTGTCTCTTACACTCTGCTACTCTCTCTTTCACTCTGCTTCTGTCTCTTACACTCTGCTACTGTCTCTTATGCTCTGTTACTGTCTCTTACACTCTGTTACACTCTCTTACACTCTGCTGCTGTCTCTTACACTCTGTTACTGTCTCTTACACTCTGTTACTGTCTCTTATACTCTCTTACACTCTCCTACACTCTGCTACTGTCTCTTACACCCTCTTACACTCTGTTACTGTCTCTTACACTCTGTTACTGTCTCTTAAACTCTGCTACTGTCTATAACACTCTCTTACACTCTGTTAATGTCTATTACACTCTGCTACTGTCTCTTACACTCTCTTACACTGTTACACTCTGCTACAGACTATTACACTCTGCTACTGTCTCTTACACTCTGCTATTGTCTCTTACACTCTGCTACTGTCTATAACACTCTCTTACACTCTGTTACTGTCTATTACACTCTGCTACTGTCTCTTACACTCTCTTACACTCTGCTGTCTATTACACTCTGCTACTGTCTCTTACACTCTGCTATTGTCTCTTACACTCTGCTACTGTCTATAACACTCTCTTACACTCTGTTACTGTCTATTACACTCTGCTACAGTCTCTTACACTCTCTTACACTATTTTACACTCTGCTCCAGTCTATTACACTCTGCTATTGTCTCTTACACTCTGCTACTGTCTATAACACTCTCTTACACTCTGTTACTGTCTATTACACTCTGCGACTGTCTCTTCAACTCTCTTACACTCTTCTGCTGTCTCTTACACTCTGTTACTGTCTCTTACACTCTCTTACACTCTGTTACTGTCTCCTATACTCTGTTACTGTCTCCTATACTCTGTTACACTCTCTTACACTCTGCTGCTGTCTCTTACACTCTGTTACTGTCTCTTACACTCTGTTACTGTCTCTTACACTCTCTTACACTCTCTTACACTCTCCTACACTCTGCTACTGTCTCTTACACCCTCTTACACTCTTACTGTCTCTTACACTCTGTTACTGTCTCTTAAACTCTGCTACTGTCTATAACACTCTCTTACACTCTATTACTGTCTATTACACTCTGCTACTGTCTCTTACACTCTCTTACACTATTTTACACTCTGCTACAGTCTATTACACTCTGCTACTGTCTCTTACACTCTGCTATTGTCCCTTACACTCTGCTACTGTCTATAACACTCTCTTACACTCTCTTACACTCTGCTACTGTCTCTTACACTCTGTTACTGTCTCTTACACTCTCCTACACTATGTTACTGTCTCTTACACTCTCTTACACTCTGTTACACTCTCTTACACTCTGTAACTGTCTCTTACACTCTCTTACACTCTGCTACTGTCTATAACACTCTCTTACACTCTGTTACTGTCTATTACACTCTGCTACTGTCTCTTACACTCTCTTACACTATGTTACACTCTGCTACAGTCTATTACACTCTGCTACTGTCTCTTACACTCTGCTATTGTCTCTTACACTCTGCTACTGTCTATAACACTCTCTTACACTCTGTTACTATCTATTACACTCTGCTACTGTCTCTTACACTCTCTTACACTCTGCTGCTGTCTATTACACTCTGCTACTGTCTCTTACACTCTGCTATTGTCTATAACACTCTGCTACTGTCTATAACACTCTCTTACACTCTGTTACTGTCTATTACACTCTGCTACTGTCTCTTACACTCTCTTACACTCTGCTGCTGTCTCTTACACTCTGTTACTGTCTCTTACACTCTGTTACACTCTCTTACACTCTGTTACACTCTCTTACACTCTGTAACTGTCTCTTACACTCTCTTACACTCTGTTACTGTCTCCTATACTCTGTTACACTTTCTTACACTCCACTACTGTCTCATATACTCTTTTACTGTCTCTTACACAGGTTTACGAGGTCTACGCGAAGAGATCCCCAAAGACGTTCACAGTATACTGAGATCATTCAGGACTATGTGATCCTAGAGGACGGTATATGCCATGTGACACTCTCTTACACTCTACTACACTCTACTACTGTCTCTTTCACTCTGCTACTGTCTCTTACACTCTGTTACTGTCTTTTACACTCTGTTACTGTCTCTTACACTCTGCTACTGTATCTTACACTCTGCTATTGTCTCTTACACTCTGTTACTGTCTATTACACTCTGCTACTGTCTCTTACACTCTCTTACACTATGTTACACTCTCTTACACTCTGCTGCTGACTCTTACACTCTGTTACTGTCTCTGACACTCTCCTACACTCTGTTACTGTCTATTACACTCTGCTACTGTCTCTTTCACTCTCTTACACTATGTTACACTCTCTTACACTCTGCTGCTGTCTCTTACACTCTGTTACTGTCTCTTACACTCTGTTACTGTCTCTTACACTCTACTACACTCTGTTACTGTCTCTTACACTCTCTTACACTCTGTTACACTCTCTTACATGCTGTTACACTCTCTTACACTCTGTTACTGTCTCTTACACTCTCTTACACTCTGCTACTGTCTCTTACACTCTGCTACTGTCTCTTACACTCTGCTACTCTCTCTTTCACTCTGCTTCTGTCTCTTACACTCTGCTACTGTCTCTTACACTCTGCTACTGTCTCTTACACTCTGTTACACTCTCTTACACTCTGCTGCTGTCTCTTACACTCTGTTACTGTCTCTTACACTCTTACTGTCTCTTACACTCTCTTACACTCTCCTACACTCTGCTACTGTCTCTTACACCCTCTTACACTCTGTTACTGTCTCTTACACTCTGTTACTGTCTCTTACACTCTCCTACACTATGTTACTGTCTCTTACACTCTCTTACACTCTGTTACACTCTCTTACACTCTGTAACTGTCTCTTACACTCTCTTACACTCTGCTACTGTCTAT
This sequence comes from Spea hammondii, assembly GCA_029215755.1. NCBI lineage: Eukaryota > Metazoa > Chordata > Amphibia > Anura > Pelobatidae > Spea > Spea hammondii. The sequence goes on along the minus strand of JARDYJ010000012.1, from coordinate 31,665,480 downwards.
AACACTCTCTTACACTCTGTTACTGTCTATTACACTCTGCTACTGTCTCTTACACTCTCTTACACTATGTTACACTCTGCTACAGTCTATTACACTCTGCTACTGTCTCTTACACTCTGCTATTGTCTCTTACACTCTGATACTGTCTATAACACTCTCTTACACTCTGTTACTGTCTATTACACTCTGCTACTGTCTCTTACACTCTCTTACACTCTGCTGCTGTCTATTACACTCTGCTACTATCTCTTACACTCTGCTATTGTCTATAACACTCTGCTACTGTCTATAACACTCTCTTACACTCTGTTACTGTCTATTACACTCCGCTACTGTCTCTTACACTCTCTTACACTCTGTTACACTCTGTTACAGTCTATTACACTCTGCTACTGTCTCTTACACTCTGCTATTGTCTCTTGCACTCTGCTACTGTCTATAACACTCTCTTACACTCTGTTACTGTCTATTACACTCTGCTATTGTCTCTTACACTCTCTTACACTCTGTTACACTCTGCTACAGTCTATTACACTCTGCTACTGTCTCTTACACTCTGCTACTGTCTCTTACACTCTATTACACTCTGTTACTGTCTATTACACTCTGCTACTGTCTCTTACACTCTCTTACACTATGTTACACTCTCTAACACTCTGCTGCTGTCTCTTACACTCTGTTACTGTCTCTTACACTCTACTACACTCTGTTACTGTCTCTTACACTCTCTTACACTCTGTTACACTCTCTTACATGCTGTTACACTCTCTTACACTCTGTTACTGTCTCTTACACTCTCTTACACTCTGCTACTGTCTCTTACACTCTGCTACTGTCTCTTACACTCTGCTACTCTCTCTTTCACTCTGCTTCTGTCTCTTACACTCTGCTACTGTCTCTTACGCTCTGTTACTGTCTCTTACACTCTGTTACACTCTCTTACACTCTGCTGCTGTCTCTTACACTCTGTTACTGTCTCTTACACTCTTACTGTCTCTTACACTCTCTTACACTCTCCTACACTCTGCTACTGTCTCTTACACCCTCTTACACTCTGTTACTGTCTCTTACACTCTGTTACTGTCTCTTACACTCTCCTACACTATGTTACTGTCTCTTACACTCTCTTACACTCTGTTACACTCTCTTACACTCTGTAACTGTCTCTTACACTCTCTTACACTCTGCTACTGTCTATAACACTCTCTTACACTCTGTTACTGTCTATTACACTCTGCTACTGTCTCTTACACTCTCTTACACTATGTTACACTCTGCTACAGTCTATTACACTCTGCTACTGTCTCTTACACTCTGCTATTGTCTCTTACACTCTGCTACTGTCTATAACACTCTCTTACACTCTGTTACTGTCTATTACACTCTGCTACTGTCTCTTACACTCTCTTACACTATGTTACACTCTGCTACAGTCTATTACACTCTGCTACTGTCTCTTACACTCTGCTATTGTCTCTTACACTCTGCTACTGTCTCTTACACTCTATTACACTCTGTTACTGTCTATTACACTCTGCTACTGTCTCTTACACTCTCTTACACTATGTTACACTCTCTTACACTCTGCTGCTGTCTCTTACACTCTGTTACTGTCTCTTACACGCCGTTACTGTCTCTTACACTCTCCTACACTCTGTTACTGTCTCTTACACTCTCTTACACTCTCTTACTGTCTCTTACACTCTGTTACACTCTCTTACACGCTGTTACACTCTCTTACACTCTGTTACTGTCTCTTACACTCTCTTACACTCTGCTACTGTCTCTTACACTCTGCTACTGTCTATTACACTCTGCTACTCTCTCTTTCACTTTGCTTCTGTCTCTTACACACTGCTACTGTCTCTTACGCTCTGTTACTGTCTCTTACACTCTACTACACTCTCGTATACTCTGTTACTGTCTCGTACACTCTGTTACTGTCTCGTACACTCTGTTACTGTCTCGTACACTCTGTTACTGTCTCTTACACTCTGTTACACTCTCTTACACTCTGTTACTGTCTCTTACACTCTTACACTCTGCTGCTGTCTCTTACACTCTGTTACTGTCTCTTACACTCTGTTACTGTCTCTTACACTCTGCTACTGTCTCTTACACTCTGCTATTGTCTCTTGCACTCTGCTACTGTCTATAACACTCTCTTACACTCTGTTACTGTCTATTACACTCTGCTATTGTCTCTTACACTCTCTTACACTCTGTTACACTCTGCTACAGTCTATTACACTCTGCTACTGTCTCTTACACTCTGCTATTGTCTCTTACACTCTGCTACTGTCTCTTACACTCTATTACACTCTGTTACTGTCTATTACACTCTGCTACTATCTCTTTCACTCTCTTACACTATGTTACACACTCTTACACTCTGCTGCTGTCTCTTACACTCTGTTACTGTCTCTTACACTCTGTTACTGTCTCTTACACTCTCTTACACTCTGTTACACTCTCTTACATGCTGTTACACTCTCTTACACTCTGTTACTGTCTATTACACTCTCTTACACTCTGCTACTGTCTCTTACTCTCTGCTACTGTCTCTTACACTCTGCTACTCTCTCTTTCACTCTGCTTCTGTCTCTTACACTCTGCTACTGTCTCTTATGCTCTGTTACTGTCTCTTACACTCTGTTACACTCTCTTACACTCTGCTGCTGTCTCTTACACTCTGTTACTGTCTCTTACACTCTGTTACTGTCTCTTATACTCTCTTACACTCTCCTACACTCTGCTACTGTCTCTTACACCCTCTTACACTCTGTTACTGTCTCTTACACTCTGTTACTGTCTCTTAAACTCTGCTACTGTCTATAACACTCTCTTACACTCTGTTAATGTCTATTACACTCTGCTACTGTCTCTTACACTCTCTTACACTGTTACACTCTGCTACAGTCTATTACACTCTGCTACTGTCTCTTACACTCTGCTATTGTCTCTTACACTCTGCTACTGTCTATAACACTCTCTTACACTCTGTTACTGTCTATTACACTCTGCTACTGTCTCTTACACTCTCTTACACTCTGCTGTCTATTACACTCTGCTACTGTCTCTTACACTCTGCTATTGTCTCTTACACTCTGCTACTGTCTATAACACTCTCTTACACTCTGTTACTGTCTATTACACTCTGCTACAGTCTCTTACACTCTCTTACACTATTTTACACTCTGCTCCAGTCTATTACACTCTGCTATTGTCTCTTACACTCTGCTACTGTCTATAACACTCTCTTACACTCTGTTACTGTCTATTACACTCTGCGACTGTCTCTTCAACTCTCTTACACTCTTCTGCTGTCTCTTACACTCTGTTACTGTCTCTTACACTCTCTTACACTCTGTTACTGTCTCCTATACTCTGTTACTGTCTCCTATACTCTGTTACACTCTCTTACACTCTGCTGCTGTCTCTTACACTCTGTTACTGTCTCTTACACTCTGTTACTGTCTCTTACACTCTCTTACACTCTCTTACACTCTCCTACACTCTGCTACTGTCTCTTACACCCTCTTACACTCTTACTGTCTCTTACACTCTGTTACTGTCTCTTAAACTCTGCTACTGTCTATAACACTCTCTTACACTCTATTACTGTCTATTACACTCTGCTACTGTCTCTTACACTCTCTTACACTATTTTACACTCTGCTACAGTCTATTACACTCTGCTACTGTCTCTTACACTCTGCTATTGTCCCTTACACTCTGCTACTGTCTATAACACTCTCTTACACTCTCTTACACTCTGCTACTGTCTCTTACACTATGTTACTGTCTCTTACACTCTCCTACACTATGTTACTGTCTCTTACACTCTCTTACACTCTGTTACACTCTCTTACACTCTGTAACTGTCTCTTACACTCTCTTACACTCTGCTACTGTCTATAACACTCTCTTACACTCTGTTACTGTCTATTACACTCTGCTACTGTCTCTTACACTCTCTTACACTATGTTACACTCTGCTACAGTCTATTACACTCTGCTACTGTCTCTTACACTCTGCTATTGTCTCTTACACTCTGCTACTGTCTATAACACTCTCTTACACTCTGTTACTATCTATTACACTCTGCTACTGTCTCTTACACTCTCTTACACTCTGCTGCTGTCTATTACACTCTGCTACTGTCTCTTACACTCTGCTATTGTCTATAACACTCTGCTACTGTCTATAACACTCTCTTACACTCTGTTACTGTCTATTACACTCTGCTACTGTCTCTTACACTCTCTTACACTCTGCTGCTGTCTCTTACACTCTGTTACTGTCTCTTACACTCTGTTACACTCTCTTACACTCTGTTACACTCTCTTACACTCTGTAACTGTCTCTTACACTCTCTTACACTCTGTTACTGTCTCCTATACTCTGTTACACTTTCTTACACTCCACTACTGTCTCATATACTCTTTTACTGTCTCTTACACAGGTTTACGAGGTCTACGCGAAGAAATCCCCAAAGACGTTCACAGTATACTGAGATCATTCAGGACTATGTGATCCTAGAGGACGGTATATGCCATGTGACACTCTCTTACACTCTACTACACTCTACTACTGTCTCTTTCACTCTGCTACTGTCTCTTACACTCTGTTACTGTCTTTTACACTCTGTTACTGTCTCTTACACTCTGCTACTGTATCTTACACTCTGCTATTATCTCTTACACTCTGTTACTGTCTATTACACTCTGCTACTGTCTCTTACACTCTCTTACACTATGTTACACTCTCTTACACTCTGCTGCTGACTCTTACACTCTGTTACTGTCTCTGACACTCTCCTACACTCTGTTACTGTCTATTACACTCTGCTACTGTCTCTTTCACTCTCTTACACTATGTTACACTCTCTTACACTCTGCTGCTGTCTCTTACACTCTGTTACTGCCTCTTACACTCTGTTACTGTCTCTTACACTCTACTACACTCTGTTACTGTCTCTTACACTCTCTTACACTCTGTTACACTCTCTTACATGCTGTTACACTCTCTTACACTCTGTTACTGTCTCTTACACTCTCTTACACTCTGCTACTGTCTCTTACACTCTGCTACTGTCTCTTACACTCTGCTACTCTCTCTTTCACTCTGCTTCTGTCTCTTACACTCTGCTACTGTCTCTTACACTCTGCTACTGTCTCTTACACTCTGTTACACTCTCTTACACTCTGCTGCTGTCTCTTACACTCTGTTACTGTCTCTTACACTCTTACTGTCTCTTACACTCTCTTACACTCTCCTACACTCTGCTACTGTCTCTTACACCCTCTTACACTCTGTTACTGTCTCTTACACTCTGTTACTGTCTCTTACACTCTCCTACACTATGTTACTGTCTCTTACACTCTCTTACACTCTGTTACACTCTCTTACACTCTGTAACTGTCTCTTACACTCTCTTACACTCTGCTACTGTCTATAACACTCTCTTACACTCTGTTACTGTCTATTACACTCTGCTACTGTCTCTTACACTCTCTTACACTATGTTACACTCTGCTACAGTCTATTACACTCTGCTACTGTCTCTTACACTCTGCTATTGTCTCTTACACTCTGATACTGTCTATAACACTCTCTTACACTCTGTTACTGTCTATTACACTCTGCTACTGTCTCTTACACTCTCTTACACTCTGCTGCTGTCTATTACACTCTGCTACTATCTCTTACACTCTGCTATTGTCTATAACACTCTGCTACTGTCTATAACACTCTCTTACACTCTGTTACTGTCTATTACACTCCGCTACTGTCTCTTACACTCTCTTACACTCTGTTACACTCTGTTACAGTCTATTACACTCTGCTACTGTCTCTTACACTCTGCTATTGTCTCTTGCACTCTGCTACTGTCTATAACACTCTCTTACACTCTGTTACTGTCTATTACACTCTGCTATTGTCTCTTACACTCTCTTACACTCTGTTACACTCTGCTACAGTCTATTACACTCTGCTACTGTCTCTTACACTCTGCTACTGTCTCTTACACTCTATTACACTCTGTTACTGTCTATTACACTCTGCTACTGTCTCTTACACTCTCTTACACTATGTTACACTCTCTAACACTCTGCTGCTGTCTCTTACACTCTGTTACTGTCTCTTACACTCTACTACACTCTGTTACTGTCTCTTACACTCTCTTACACTCTGTTACACTCTCTTACATGCTGTTACACTCTCTTACACTCTGTTACTGTCTCTTACACTCTCTTACACTCTGCTACTGTCTCTTACACTCTGCTACTGTCTCTTACACTCTGCTACTCTCTCTTTCACTCTGCTTCTGTCTCTTACACTCTGCTACTGTCTCTTACGCTCTGTTACTGTCTCTTACACTCTGTTACACTCTCTTACACTCTGCTGCTGTCTCTTACACTCTGTTACTGTCTCTTACACTCTTACTGTCTCTTACACTCTCTTACACTCTCCTACACTCTGCTACAGTCTCTTACACCCTCTTACACTCTGTTACTGTCTCTTACACTCTGTTACTGTCTCTTACACTCTCCTACACTATGTTACTGTCTCTTACACTCTCTTACACTCTGTTACACTCTCTTACACTCTGTAACTGTCTCTTACACTCTCTTACACTCTGCTACTGTCTATAACACTATCTTACACTCTGTTACTGTCTATTACACTCTGCTACTGTCTCTTACACTCTCTTACACTATGTTACACTCTGCTACAGTCTATTACACTCTGCTACTGTCTCTTACACTCTGCTATTGTCTCTTACACTCTGCTACTGTCTATAACACTCTCTTACACTCTGTTACTGTCTATTACACTCTGCTACAGTCTCTTACACTGTCTTACACTATGTTACACTCTGCTCCAGTCTATTACACTCTGCTATTGTCTCTTACACTCTGCTACTGTCTATAACACTCTCTTACACTCTGTTACTGTCTATTACACTCTGCGACTGTCTCTTCAACTCTCTTACACTCTTCTGCTGTCTCTTACACTCTGTTACTGTCTCTTACACTATGTTACACTCTCTTACACTCTGTAACTGTCTCTTACACTCTCTTACACTCTGTTACTGTCTCCTATACTCTGTTACTGTCTCCTATACTCTGTTACTGTCTCCTATACTCTGTTACACTCTCTTACACTCTGCTGCTGTCTCTTACACTCTGTTACTGTCTCTTACACTCTCTTACACTCTGTTACACTCTCTTACATGCTGTTACACTCTCTTACACTCTGTTACTGTCTATTACACTCTCTTACACTCTGCTACTGTCTCTTACTCTCTGCTACTGTCTCTTACACTCTGCTACTCTCTCTTTCACTCTGATTCTGTCTCTTACACTCTGCTACTGTCTCTTATGCTCTGTTACTGTCTCTTACACTCTGTTACACTCTCTTACACTCTGCTGCTGTCTCTTACACTCTGTTACTGTCTCTTACACTCTGTTACTGTCTCTTACACTCTCTTACACTCTCCTACACTCTGCTACTGTCTCTTACACCCTCTTACACTCTGTTACTGTCTCTTACACTCTGTTACTGTCTCTTAAACTCTGCTACTGTCTATAACACTCTCTTACACTCTGTTAATGTCTATTACACTCTGCTACTGTCTCTTACACTCTCTTACACTGTTACACTCTGCTACAGTCTATTACACTCTGCTACTGTCTCTTACACTCTGCTATTGTCTCTTACACTCTGCTACTGTCTATAACACTCTCTTACACTCTGTTACTGTCTATTACACTCTGCTACTGTCTCTTACACTCTCTTACACTCTGCTGCTGTCTATTACACTCTGCTACTGTCTCTTACACTCTGCTATTGTCTCTTACACTCTGCTACTGTCTATAACACTCTCTTACACTCTGTTACTGTCTATTACACTCTGCTACAGTCTCTTACACTCTCTTACACTATTTTACACTCTGCTCCAGTCTATTACACTCTGCTATTGTCTCTTACACTCTGCTACTGTCTATAACACTCTCTTACACTCTGTTACTGTCTATTACACTCTGCGACTGTCTCTTCAACTCTCTTACACTCTTCTGCTGTCTCTTACACTCTGTTACTGTCTCTTACACTCTCTTACACTCTGTTACTGTCTCCTATACTCTGTTACTGTCTCCTATACTCTGTTACACTCTCTTACACTCTGCTGCTGTCTCTTACACTCTGTTACTGTCTCTTACACTCTGTTACTGTCTCTTACACTCTCTTACACTCTCTTACACTCTCCTACACTCTGCTACTGTCTCTTACACCCTCTTACACTCTTACTGTCTCTTACACTCTGTTACTGTCTCTTAAACTCTGCTACTGTCTATAACACTCTCTTACAGTCTATTACTGTCTATTACACTCTGCTACTGTCTCTTACACTCTCTTACACTATTTTACACTCTGCTACAGTCTATTACACTCTGCTACTGTCTCTTACACTCTGCTATTGTCCCTTACACTCTGCTACTGTCTATAACACTCTCTTACACTCTCTTACACTCTGCTACTGTCTCTTACACTCTGTTACTGTCTCTTACACTCTCCTACACTATGTTACTGTCTCTTACACTCTCTTACACTCTGTTACACTCTCTTACACTCTGTAACTGTCTCTTACACTCTCTTACACTCTGCTACTGTCTATAACACTCTCTTACACTCTGTTACTGTCTATTACACTCTGCTACTGTCTCTTACACTCTCTTACACTATGTTACACTCTGCTACAGTCTATTACACTCTGCTACTGTCTCTTACACTCTGCTATTGTCTCTTACACTCTGCTACTGTCTATAACACTCTCTTACACTCTGTTACTATCTATTACACTCTGCTACTGTCTCTTACACTCTCTTACACTCTGCTGCTGTCTATTACACTCTGCTACTGTCTCTTACACTCTGCTATTGTCTATAACACTCTGCTACTGTCTATAACACTCTCTTACACTCTGTTACTGTCTATTACACTCTGCTACTGTCTCTTACACTCTCTTACACTCTGCTGTTGTCTCTTACACTCTGTTACTGTCTCTTACACTCTGTTACACTCTCTTACACTCTGTTACACTCTCTTACACTCTGTAACTGTCTCTTACACTCTCTTACACTCTGTTACTGTCTCCTATACTCTGTTACACTTTCTTACACTCCACTACTGTCTCATATACTCTTTTACTGTCTCTTACACAGGTTTACGAGGTCTAGGCGAAGAGATCCCCAAAGACGTTCACAGTATACTGAGATCATTCAGGACTATGTGATCCTAGAGGACGGTATATGCCATGTGACACTCTCTTACACTCTACTACACTCTACTACTGTCTCTTTCACTCTGCTACTGTCTCTTACACTCTGTTACTGTCTTTTACACTCTGTTACTGTCTCTTACACTCTGCTACTGTATCTTACACTCTGCTATTGTCTCTTACACTCTGTTACTGTCTATTACACTCTGCTACTGTCTCTTACACTCTCTTACACTATGTTACACTCTCTTACACTCTGCTGCTGACTCTTACACTCTGTTACTGTCTCTGACACTCTCCTACACTCTGTTACTGTCTATTACACTCTGCTACTGTATCTTTCACTCTCTTACACTATGTTACACTCTCTTACACTCTGCTGCTGTCTCTTACACTCTGTTACTGTCTCTTACACTCTGTTACTGTCTCTTACACTCTACTACACTCTGTTACTGTCTCTTACACTCTCTTACACTCTGTTACACTCTCTTACATGCTGTTACACTCTCTTACACTCTGTTACTGTATCTTACACTCTCTTACACTCTGCTACTGTCTCTTACACTCTGCTACTGTCTCTTACACTCTGCTACTCTCTCTTTCACTCTGCTTCTGTCTCTTACACTCTGCTACTGTCTCTTACACTCTGCTACTGTCTCTTACACTCTGTTACACTCTCTTACACTCTGCTGCTGTCTCTTACACTCTGTTACTGTCTCTTACACTCTTACTGTCTCTTACACTCTCTTACACTCTCCTACACTCTGCTACTGTCTCTTACACCCTCTTACACTCTGTTACTGTCTCTTACACTCTGTTACTGTCTCTTACACTCTCCTACACTATGTTACTGTCTCTTACACTCTCTTACACTCTGTTACACTCTCTTACACTCTGTAACTGTCTCTTACACTCTCTTACACTCTGCTACTGTCTATAACACTCTCTTACACTCTGTTACTGTCTATTACACTCTGCTACTGTCTCTTACACTCTCTTACACTATGTTACACTCTGCTACAGTCTATTACACTCTGCTACTGTCTCTTACACTCTGCTATTGTCTCTTACACTCTGATACTGTCTATAACACTCTCTTACACTCTGTTACTGTCTATTACACTCTGCTACTGTCTCTTACACTCTCTTACACTCTGCTGCTGTCTATTACACTCTGCTACTGTCTCTTACACTCTGCTATTGTCTATAACACTCTGCTACTGTCTATAACACTCTCTTACACTCTGTTACTGTCTATTACACTCCGCTACTGTCTCTTACACTCTCTTACACTCTGTTACAGTCTATTACACTCTGCTACTGTCTCTTACACTCTGCTATTGTCTCTTGCACTCTGCTACTGTCTATAACACTCTCTTACACTCTGTTACTGTCTATTACACTCTGCTATTGTCTCTTACACTCTCTTACACTCTGTTACACTCTGCTACAGTCTATTACACTCTGCTACTGTCTCTTACACTCTGCTACTGTCTCTTACACTCCATTACACTCTGTTACTGTCTATTACATTCTGCTACTGTCTCTTACACTCTCTTACACTATGTTACACTCTCTAACACTCTGCTGCTGTCTCTTACACTCTGTTACTGTCTCTTACACTCTACTACACTCTGTTACTGTCTCTTACACTCTCTTACACTCTGTTACACTCTCTTACATGCTGTTACACTCTCTTACACTCTGTTACTGTCTCTTACACTCTCTTACACTCTGCTACTGTCTCTTACACTCTGCTACTGTCTCTTACACTCTGCTACTCTCTCTTTCACTCTGCTTCTGTCTCTTACACTCTGCTACTGTCTCTTACGCTCTGTTACTGTCTCTTACACTCTGTTACACTCTCTTACACTCTGCTGCTATCTCTTACACTCTGTTACTGTCTCTTACACTCTTACTGTCTCTTACACTCTCTTACACTCTCCTACACTCTGCTACTGTCTCTTACACCCTCTTACACTCTGTTACTGTCTCTTACACTCTGTTACTGTCTCTTACACTCTCCTACACTATGTTACTGTCTCTTACACTCTCTTACACTCTGTTACACTCTCTTACACTCTGTAACTGTCTCTTACACTCTCTTACACTCTGCTACTGTCTATAACACTCTCTTACACTCTGTTACTGTCTATTACACTCTGCTACTGTCTCTTACACTCTCTTACACTATGTTACACTCTGCTACAGTCTATTACACTCTGCTACTGTCTCTTACACTCTGTTACTGTCTATTACATTCTGCTACTGTCTCTTACACTCTCTTACACTCTGCTGCTGTCTATTACACTCTGCTACTGTCTCTTACACTCTGCTATTGTCTCTTACACTCTGCTACTGTCTATAACACTCTCTTACACTCTGTTACTGTCTATTACACTCTGCTACAATCTCTTACACTGTCTTACACTATGTTACACTCTGCTCCAGTCTATTACACTCTGCTATTGTCTCTTACACTCTGCTACTGTCTATAACACTCTCTTACACTCTGTTTCTGTCTATTACACTCTGCGACTGTCTCTTCAACTCTCTTACACTCTTCTGCTGTCTCTTACACTCTGTTACTGTCTCTTACACTATGTTACACTCTCTTACACTCTGTAACTGTCTCTTACACTCTCTTACACTCTGTTACTGTCTCCTATACTCTGTTACTGTCTCCTATACTCTGTTACTGTCTCCTATACTCTGTTACACTCTCTTACACTCTGCTGCTGTCTCTTACACTCTGTTACTGTCTCTTACACTCTCTTACACTCTCTTACACTCTCTTACACTCTCCTACTGTCTCTTACACCCTCTTACACTCTGTTACTGTCTCTTACACTCTGTTACTGTCTCTTAAACTCTGCTACTGTCTATAACACTCTCGTACACTCTGTTACTGTCTATTACACTCTGCTACTGTCTCTTACACTCTCTTACACTATGTTACACTCTGCTACAGTCTATTACACTCTGCTACTGTCTCTTACACTCTGCTATTGTCTCTTACACTCTGCTACTGTCTCTTACACTCTGCTACTGTCTATAACACTCTCTTACACTCTGTTACTGTCTATTACACTCTGCTACTGTCTCTTACACTCTCTTACACTGTTACACTCTGCTACAGTCTATTACACTCTGCTACTGTCTCTTACACTCTGCTATTGTCTCTTACACTCTGCTACTGTCTATAACACTCTCTTACACTCTCTTACACTCTGCTACTGTCTCTTACACTCTGTTACTGTCTCTTACACTCTCCTACACTATGTTACTGTCTCTTACACTCTCTTACACTCTGTTACACTCTCTTACACTCTGTAACTGTCTCTTACACTCTCTTACACTCTGCTACTGTCTATAACACTCTCTTACACTCTGTTACTGTCTATTACACTCTGCTACTGTCTCTTACACTCTCTTACACTATGTTACACTCTGCTACAGTCTATTACACTCTGCTACTGTCTCTTACACTCTGCTATTGTCTCTTACACTCTGCTACTGTCTCTTACACTCTATTACACTCTGTTACTGTCTATTACACTCTGCTACTGTCTCTTACACTCTCTTACACTATGTTACACTCTCTTACACTCTGCTGCTGTCTCTTACACTCTGTTACTGTCTCTTACACTCCGTTACTGTCTCTTACACTCTCCTACACTCTGTTACTGTCTCTTACACTCTCTTACACTCTCTTACTGTCTCTTACACTCTGTTACACTCTCTTACACACTGTTACACTCTCTTACACTCTGTTACTGTCTATTACACTCTCTTACACTCTGCTACTGTCTCTTACTCTCTGCTACTGTCTCTTACACTCTGCTACTCTCTCTTTCACTCTGCTTCTGTCTCTTACACTCTGCTACTGTCTCTTACGCTCTGTTACTGTCTCTTACACTCTGTTACACTCTCTTACACTCTGCTGCTGTCTCTTACACTCTGTTACTGTCTCTTACACTCTGTTACTGTCTCTTACACTCTCTTACACTCTCCTACACTCTGCTACTGTCTCTTACACCCTCTTACACTCTGTTACTGTCTCTTACACTCTGTTACTGTCTCTTAAACTCTGCTACTGTCTGTAACACTCTCTTACACTCTGTTAATGTCTATTACACTCTGCTACTGTCTCTTACACTCTCTTACACTGTTACACTCTGCTACAGTCTATTACACTCTGCTACTGTCTCTTACACTCTGCTATTGTCTCTTACACTTTGCTACTGTCTATAACACTCTCTTACACTCTGTTACTGTCTATTACACTCTGCTACTGTCTCTTACACTCTCTTACACTCTGCTGCTGTCTATTACACTCTGCTACTGTCTCTTACACTCTGCTATTGTCTCTTACACTCTGCTACTGTCTATAACACTCTCTTACACTCTGTTACTGTCTATTACACTATGCTACAGTCTCTTACACTCTCTTACACTATGTTACACTCTGCTCCAGTCTATTACACTCTGCTATTGTCTCTTACACTCTGCTACTGTCTATAACACTCTCTTACACTCTGTTACTGTCTATTACACTCTGCGACTGTCTCTTCAACTCTCTTACACTCTTCTGCTGTCTCTTACACTCTGTTACTGTCTCTTACACTATGTTACACTCTCTTACACTCTGTAACTGTCTCTTACACTCTCTTACACTCTGTTACTGTCTCCTATACTCTGTTACTGTCTCCTATACTCTGTTACTGTCTCCTATACTCTGTTACACTCTCTTACACCCTGCTGCTGTCTCTTACACTCTGTTACTGTCTCTTACACTCTCTTACACTCTCTTACACTCTCCTACACTCTGCTACTGTCTCTTACACCCTCTTACACTCTGTTACTGTCTCTTACACTCTGTTACTGTCTCTTAAACTCTGCTACTGTCTATAACACTCTCTTACACTCTGTTACTGTCTATTACACTCTGCTACTGTCTCTTACACTCTCTTACACTATGTTACACTCTGCTACAGTCTATTACACTCTGCTACTGTCTCTTACACTCTGCTATTGTCTCTTACACTCTGCTACTGTCTATAACACTCTCTTACACTCTGTTACTGTCTATTACACTCTGCTACTGTCTCTTACACTCTCTTACACTCTGCTGCTGTCTATTACACTCTGCTACTGTCTCTTACACTCTGCTATTGTCTATAACACTCTGCTACTGTCTATAACACTCTCTTACACTCTGTTACTGTCTATTACACTCTGCTACTGTCTCTTACACTCTCTTACACTCTGCTGCTGTCTCTTACACTCTGTTACTGTCTCTTACACTCTGTTACACTCTCTTACACTCTCTTACACTCTGTAACTGTCTCTTACACTCTCTTACACTCTGTTACTGTCTCCTATACTCTGTTACACTTTCTTACACTCCACTACTGTCTCATATACTCTTTTACTGTCTCTTACACAGGTTTACGAGGTCTACGCGAAGAGATCCCCAAAGACGTTCACAGTATACTGAGATCATTCAGGACTATGTGATCCTAGAGGACGGTATATGCCATGTGACACTCTCTTACACTCTACTACACTCTACTACTGTCTCTTTCACTCTGCTACTGTCTCTTACACTCTGTTACTGTCTTTTACACTCTGTTACTGTCTCTTACACTCTGCTACTGTATCTTACACTCTGCTATTGTCTCTTACACTCTGCTACTGTCTATAACACTCTCTTACACTCTGTTACTGTCTATTACACTCTGCTACTGTCTCTTACACTCTCTTACACTATGTTACACTCTCTTACACTCTGCTGCTGACTCTTACACTCTGTTACTGTCTCTGACACTCTCCTACACTCTGTTACTGTCTATTACACTCTGCTACTGTCTCTTTCACTCTCTTACACTATGTTACACTCTCTTACACTCTGCTGCTGTCTCTTACACTCTGTTACTGTCTCTTACACTCTGTTACTGTCTCTTACACTCTCCTACACTCTGTTACTGTCTCTTACACTCTCTTACACTCTGTTACACTCTCTTACACGCTGTTACACTCTCCTACACTCTGTTACTGTCTATTACACTCTGCTACTGTCTCTTTCACTCTCTTACACTATGTTACACTCTCTTACACTCTGCTGCTGTCTCTTACACTCTGTTACTGTCTCTTACACTCTGTTACTGTCTCTTACACTCTCTTACACTCTGTTACCGTCTCCTATACTCTATTACTGTCTCCTATGCTCTGTCACACTCTCTTACACTCCGCTACTGTCTCATATACTCTTTTACTGTCTCTTACACAGGTTTACGATGTCTACGCGAAGAGATCCCCAAAGACGTTCACAGTATACTGAGATCATTCAGGACTATGTGATCCTAGAGGACGGTATATGCCATGTGACACTCTGGTACACTCTACTACACTCTACTACTGCCTCTTTAACTCTGCTACTGTCTCTTACACTCTGTTACTGTCTCTTACACTTTGCTACTGTATCTTACACTCTGCTATTGTCTCTTACACTCTGCTACTGTCTATAACACTCTCTTACACTCTGTTACTGTCTATTACACTCTGCTACTGTCTCTTTCACTCTCTTACACTATGTTACACTCTCTTACACTCTGCTGCTGTCTCTTACACTCTGTTACTGTCTCTTACACTCTGTTACTGTCTCTTACACTCTACTACACTCTGTTACTGTCTCTTACACTCTCTTACACTCTGTTACACTCTCTTACATGCTGTTACACTCTCTTACACTCTGTTACTGTCTCTTACACTCTCTTACACTCTGCTACTGTCTCTTACACTCTGCTACTGTCTCTTACACTCTGCTACTCTCTCTTTCACTCTGCTTCTGTCTCTTACACTCTGCTACTGTCTCTTACGCTCTGTTACTGTCTCTTACACTCTGTTACACTCTCTTACACTCTGCTGCTGTCTCTTACACTCTGTTACTGTCTCTTACACTCTTACTGTCTCTTACACTCTCTTACACTCTCCTACACTCTGCTACTGTCTCTTACACCCTCTTACACTCTGTTACTGTCTCTTACACTCTGTTACTGTCTCTTACACTCTCCTACACTATGTTACTGTCTCTTACACTCTCTTACACTCTGTTACACTCTCTTACACTCTGTAACTGTCTCTTACACTCTCTTACACTCTGCTACTGTCTATGACACTCTCTTACACTCTGTTACTGTCTATTACACTCTGCTACTGTCTCTTACACTCTCTTACACTATGTTACACTCTGCTACAGTCTATTACACACTGCTACTGTCTCTTACACTCTGCTATTGTCTCTTACACTCTGATACTGTCTATAACACTCTCTTACACTCTGTTACTGTCTATTACACTCTGCTACTGTCTCTTACACTCTCTTACACTCTGCTGCTGTCAATTACACTCTGCTACTGTCTCTTACACTCTGCTATTGTCTATAACACTCTGCTACTGTCTATAACACTCTCTTACACTCTGTTACTGTCTATTACACTCCGCTACTGTCTCTTACACTCTCTTACACTCTGTTACACTCTGTTACAGTCTATTACACTCTGCTACTGTCTCTTACACTCTGTTATTGTCTCTTGCACTCTGCTACTGTCTATAACACTCTCTTACACTCTGTTACTGTCTATTACACTCTGCTATTGTCTCTTACACTCTCTTACACTCTGTTACACTCTGCTACAGTCTATTACACTCTGCTACTGTCTCTTACACTCTATTACACTCTGTTACTGTCTATTACACTCTGCTACTGTCTCTTACACTCTCTTACACTATGTTACACTCTCTAACACTCTGCTGCTGTCTCTTACACTCTGTTACTGTCTCTTACACTCCGTTACTGTCTCTTACACTCTCCTACACTCTGTTACTGTCTCTTACACTCTGTTACACTCTCTTACTGTCTCTTACACTCTGTTACACTCTCTTACATGCTGTTACACTCTCTTACACTCTGTTACTGTCTCTTACACTCTTACACTCTGCTACTGTCTCTTACACTCTGCTACTGTCTCTTACACTCTGCTACTCTCTCTTTCACTTTGCTTCTGTCTCTTACACACTGCTACTGTCTCTTACGCTCTGTTACTGTCTCTTACACTCTACTACACTCTCGTATACTCTGTTACTGTCTCTTACACTCTACTACACTCTCGTATACTCTGTTACTGTCTCTTACACTCTGTTACTGTCTCGTACACTCTGTTACTGTCTCGTACACTCTGTTACTGTCTCTTACACTCTGTTACACTCTCTTACACTCTGTTACTGTCTCTTACACTCTTACACTCTGCTGCTGTCTCTTACACTCTGTTACTGTCTCTTACACTCTGTTACTGTCTATTACACTCTGCTACTGTCTCTTACACTCTGCTATTGTCTCTTGCACTCTGCTACTGTCTATAACACTCTCTTACACTCTGTTACTGTCTATTACACTCTGCTATTGTCTCTTACACTCTCTTACACTCTGTTACACTCTGCTACAGTCTATTACACTCTGCTACTGTCTCTTACACTCTGCTATTGTCTCTTACACTCTGCTACTGTCTCTTACACTCTATTACACTCTGTTACTGTCTATTACACTCTGCTACTATCTCTTTCACTCTCTTACACTATGTTACACACTCTTACACTCTGCTGCTGTCTCTTACACTCTGTTACTGTCTCTTACACTCTGTTACTGTCTCTTACACTCTCTTACACTCTGTTACACTCTCTTACACGCTGTTACACTCTCTTACACTCTGTTACTGTCTATTACACTCTCTTACACTCTGCTACTGTCTCTTACTCTCTGCTACTGTCTCTTACACTCTGCTACTCTCTCTTTCACTCTGCTTCTGTCTCTTACACGCTGCTACTGTCTCTTACGCTCTGTTACTGTCTCTTACACTCTGTTACACTCTCTTACACTCTGCTGCTGTCTCTTACACTCTGTTACTGTCTCTTACACTCTGTTACTGTCTCTTACACTCTCTTACACTCTCCTACACTCTGCTACTGTCTCTTACACCCTCTTACACTCTGTTACTGTCTCTTACACTCTGTTACTGTCTCTTAAACTCTGCTACTGTCTATAACACTCTCTTACACTCTGTTAATGTCTATTACACTCTGCTACTGTCTCTTACACTCTCTTACACTGTTACACTCTGCTACAGTCTATTACACTCTGCTACTGTCTCTTACACTCTGCTATTGTCTCTTACACTCTGCTACTGTCTATAACACTCTCTTACACTCTGTTACTGTCTATTACACTCTGCTACTGTCTCTTACACTCTCTTACACTCTGCTGCTGTCTATTACACTCTGCTACTGTCTCTTACACTCTGCTATTGTCTCTTACACTCTGCTACTGTCTATAACACTCTCTTACACTCTGTTACTGTCTATTACACTCTGCTACAGTCTCTTACACTCTCTTACACTATGTTACACTCTGCTCCAGTCTATTACACTCTGCTATTGTCTCTTACACTCTGCTACTGTCTATAACACTCTCTTACACTCTGTTACTGTCTATTACACTCTGCGACTGTCTCTTCAACTCTCTTACACTCTTCTGCTGTCTCTTACACTCTGTTACTGTCTCTTACACTATGTTACACTCTTACACTCTGTAACTGTCTCTTACACTCTCTTACACTCTGTTACTGTCTCCTATACTCTGTTACTGTCTCCTATACTCTGTTACACTCTCTTACACTCTGCTGCTGTCTCTTACACTCTGTTACTGTCTCTTACACTCTCTTACACTCTGCTACTGTCTCTTACACTCTGCTACTGTCTCTTACACTCTGCTACTCTCTCTTTCACTCTGCTTCTGTTTCTTACACTCTGCTACTGTCTCTTACGCTCTGTTACTGTCTCTTACACTCTGTTACACTCTCTTACACTCTGCTGCTGTCTCTTACACTCTGTTACTGTCTCTTACACTCTTACAATGTCTACGCGAAGAGATCCCCAAAGACGTTCACAGTATACTGAGATCATTCAGGACTATGTGATCCTAGAGGACGGTATATGCCATGTGACACTCTGGTACACTCTACTACTGCCTCTTTCACTCTGCTACTGTCTCTTACACTCTGTTACTGTCTCTTACACTTTGCTACTGTATCTTACACTCTGCTATTGTCTCTTACACTCTGCTACTGTCTATAACACTCTCTTACACTCTGTTACTGTCTATTACACTCTGCTACTGTCTCTTTCACTCTCTTACACAATGTTACACTCTCTTACACTCTGCTGCTGTCTCTTACACTCTGTTACTGTCTCTTACACTACTACTTACTGTCTCTTACACTCTCTTACACTCTCCTACACTCTGCTACTGTCTCTTACACCCTCTTACACTCTGTTACTGTCTCTTACACTCTGTTACTGTCTCTTACACTCTCCTACACTATGTTACTGTCTCTTACACTCTCTTACACTCTGTTACACTCTCTTACACTCTGTAACTGTCTCTTACACTCTCTTACACTCTGCTACTGTCTATAACACTCTCTTACACTCTGTTACTGTCTATTACACTCTGCTACTGTCTCTTACACTCTCTTACACTATGTTACACTCTGCTACAGTCTATTACACTCTGCTACTGTCTCTTACACTCTGCTATTGTCTCTTACACTCTGATACTGTCTATAACACTCTCTTACACTCTGTTACTGTCTATTACACTCTGCTACTGTCTCTTACACTCTCTTACACTATGTTACACTCTGCTACAGTCTATTACACTCTGCTACTGTCTCTTACACTCTGCTATTGTCTCTTACACTCTGATACTGTCTATAACACTCTCTTACACTCTGTTACTGTCTATTACACTCTGCTACTGTCTCTTACACTCTCTTACACTCTGCTGCTGTCTATTACACTCTGCTACTGTCTCTTACACTCTGCTATTGTCTATAACACTCTGCTACTGTCTATAACACTCTCTTACACTCTGTTACTGTCTATTACACTCCGCTACTGTCTCTTACACTCTCTTACACTCTGTTACAGTCTATTACACTCTGCTACTGTCTCTTACACTCTGCTATTGTCTCTTGCACTCTGCTACTGTCTATAACACTCTCTTACACTCTGTTACTGTCTATTACACTCTGCTATTGTCTCTTACACTCTCTTACACTCTGTTACACTCTGCTACAGTCTATTACACTCTGCTACTGTCTCTTACACTCTGCTATTGTCTCTTACACTCTGCTACTGTCTATAACACTCTCTTACACTCTGTTGCTGTCTATTACACTCTGCTACTGTCTCGTACACTCTCTTACACTCTGCTGCTGTCTCTTACACTCTTTTACTGTCTCATATACTCTGTTACTGTCTCTTACACAGGTTTACGATGTCTACGCGAAGAGATCCCCAAAAACGCTCAGAGTATACTGAGATCATTCGGGACTAGGTGGTCCAAGAGGACGGTATATGCCATGTGACACTCTCTTACATTCTACTACACTCTACTACTGTCTCTTTCACTCTGCTACTGTCTCTTACACTCTGTTACTGTCTCTTATACTCTGTTACTGTCTCTTACACTCTGCTACTGTATCTTACACTCTGCTATTGTCTCTTACACTCTGCTACTGTCTATAACACTCTCTTACACTCTGTTACTGTCTATTACACTCTGCTACTGTCTCTTACACTCTCTTACACTATGTTACACTCTCTTACACTCTGCTGCTGTCTCTTTCACTCTGCTTCTGTCTCTTACACTCTGCTACTGTCTCTTACGCTCTGTTACTGTCTCGTACACTCTACTACACTCTCGTACACTCTGTTACTGTCTCTTACACTCTGTTACTGTCTCGTACACTATGTTACTGTCTCTTACACTCTCTTACACTCTCTTACACTCTGTTACTGTCTCTTACACTCTCTTACACTCTGCTGATGTCGCTTACACTCTGTTACTGTCTCTTACACTCTGTTACTGTCTCTTACACTCTCTTACACTCTCTTACATTCTCTTACACTCTCTTACACTCTGCTACTGTCTCTTACACCCTCTTACACTCTGTTACTGTCTCTTACACTCTCTTACACTCTGTTACACTCTCTTACACGCTGTTACACCCTCTTACACACTGTTACACCCTCTTACACACTGTTACTGTCTCTTACACTCTCTTATACTCTGCTACTGTCTCTTACACTCTGCTACTGTCTCTTTCACTCTGCTACTGTCTCTTACACTCTGCTACTGTCTCTTACACTCTGCTACTATCTCTTACGCTCTGTTACTGTGTCTTAAACTGTACTACACTGTCATACACTCTGTTACTGTATCTTACACTCTGTTACTGTCTCGTACACTCTGTTACTGTCTCTTACACCCTGTTACACTCTCTTACACTCTGTTACTGTCTCTTACATTCTCTTACACTCTGTTACTGTCTCCTATACTCTGTTACTGTCTCCTATACTCTGTTACACTCTCTTACACTCTGCTTCTGTCTCATATACTCTGTTACTGTCTCTTACACTCTGTTACTGTATCTTACACTCTCTTACACTCTCCTACACTCTGCTACTGTCTCTTACACCCTCTTACACTCTGTTACTGTCTCTTACACCCTGTTACACTCTCTTACACTCTGTTACTGTCTCTTACATTCTCTTACACTCTGTTACTGTCTCCTATACTCTGTTACTGTCTCCTATACTCTGTTACACTCTCTTACACTCTACTACACTCTACTACTGTCTCTTTCACTCTGCTACTGTCTCTTACACTCTGTTACTGTCTCTTACACTCTGCTACTGTATCTTACACTCTGCTATTGTCTCTTACTCTCTGCTACTGTCTATAGCACTCTCTTACACTCTGTTACTGTCTATTACACTCTGCTACTGTCTCTTACACTCTCTTACACTCTCTTACACTCTGCTACACTCTATTACACTCTGCTATTGTCTCTTACACTCTGCTACTGTCTATAACACTCTCTTACACTCTGTTGCTGTCTATTACACTCTGCTACTGTCTCTTAAACTCTCTTACACTGTGTTACACTCTGCTACAGTCTATTACACTCTGCTACTGTCTCTTACACTCTGCTATTGTCTCTTACACTCTGCTACTGTCTATAACACTCTCTTACACTCTGTTACTGTCTCTTATACTCTTCTACTGTATCTTACACTCTGCTATTGTCTCTTACACTCTGCTACTGTCTTTAACACTCTCTTACACTCTGTTACTGTCTGTTACACTCTGCTACTGTCTCTTACACTCTCTTACACTCTGCTACACTCTATTACACTCTGCTATTGTCTCTTACACTCTGTAACTGTCTATAACACTCTCTTACACTCTGTTACTGTCTATTACACTCTGCTACTGTCTCTTACACTCTCTTACACTCTGTTACACTCTGCTACACTCTGCTACAGTCTATTACACTCTGCTACTGTCTCTTACACTCTGCTACTGTCTATAACACTCTCTTACACTCTGTTACTGTCTATTACACTCTGTTACTGTCTCTTACACTCTGTTACTGTCTCTTACACTCTCCTACACTCTGTTACTGTCTCTTACACTCTCTTACACTCTGTTACACTCTCTTACATGCTGTTACACTCTCTTACACGCTGTTACTGTCTCTTACACTCTCTTACACTCTGCTACTCTCTCTTACACTCTGCTACTGTCTCTTACACTCTGCTACTGTCTCTTACACTCTGTTACTGTCTCTTACACTCTGTTACTGTCTCTTACACTCTGTTACTGTCTCTTACACTCTGCTACTGTATCTTACACTCTGCTATTGTCTCTTACACTCTGCTACTGTCTATAACACTCTCTTAAACTCTGTTACTGTCTTTTACACTCTACTACACTCTCGTACACTCTGTTACTGTCTCTTACACTCTGTTACACTCTCTTACACTCTGTTACTGTCTCTTACACTCTCTTACACTCTGCTGCTGTCTCTTACACTCTGTTACTGTCTCTTACACTCTACTACACTCTCGTACACTCTGTTACTGTCTCGTACACTCTGTTACTGTCTCTTACACTCTGCTACTGTATCTTACACTCTGCTACTGTCTATAACACTCTCTTACACTCTGTTACTATCTATTACACTCTGCTACTGTCTCTTACACTCTCTTACACTATGTTACACTCTCTTACACTCTGCTGCTGTCTCTTACACTCTGCTACTGTCTCTTACACTCTCTTACACTATGTTACACTCTCTTACACTCTGCTGCTGTCTCTTACACTCTGCTGCTGTCTCTTACACTCTGTTACTGTCTCGTACACTCTGTTACTGTCTCTTACACTCTGTTACTGTCTCTTACACTCTGTTACACTCTCTTACACTCTGCTACTGTCTCTTACACTCTGTTACTGTCTCTTACACTCTGCTACTGTATCTTACACTCTGCTATTGTCTCTTACACTCTGCTACTGTCTATAACACTCTCTTACACTCTGTTACTGTCTATTACACTCTGCTACTGTCTCTTACACTCTCTTACACTATGTTACACTCTCTTACACTCTGCTGCTGTCTCTTACACTCTGTTACTGTCTCTTACACTCTGTTACTGTCTCTTACACTCTGTTACTGTCTCTTACACTCTTCTACACTCTGTTACTGTCTCTTACACTCTCTTACACTCTGTTACACTCTCTTACACGCTGTTACACTCTCCTACACTCTGTTACTGTCTATTACACTCTGCTACTGTCTCTTTCACTCTCTTACACTATGTTACACTCTCTTACACTCTGCTGCTGTCTCTTACACTCTGTTACTGTCTCTTACACTCTGTTACTGTCTCTTACACTCTCTTACACTCTGTTACCGTCTCCTATACTCTGTTACTGTCTCCTATGCTCTGTCACACTCTCTTACACTCCGCTACTGTCTCATATACTCTTTTACTGTCTCTTACACAGGTTTATGATGTCTACGCGAAGAGATCCCCAAAGACGTTCACAGTATACTGAGATCATTCAGGACTATGTGATCCTAGAGGACGGTATATGCCATGTGACACTCTGGTACACTCTACTACACTCTACTACTGCCTCTTTCACTCTGCTACTGTCTCTTACACTCTGTTACTGTCTCTTACACTTTGCTACTGTATCTTACACTCTGCTATTGTCTCTTACACTCTGCTACTGTCTATAACACTCTCTTACACTCTGTTACTGTCTATTACACTCTGCTACTGTCTCTTTCACTCTCTTACACTATGTTACACTCTCTTACACTCTGCTGCTGTCTCTTACACTCTGTTACTGTCTCTTACACTCTGTTACTGTCTCTTACACTCTACTACACTCTGTTACTGTCTCTTACACTCTCTTACACTCTGTTACACTCTCTTACATGCTGTTACACTCTCTTACACTCTGTTACTGTCTCTTACACTCTCTTACACTCTGCTACTGTCTCTTACACTCTGCTACTGTCTCTTACACTCTGCTACTCTCTCTTTCACTCTGCTTCTGTCTCTTACACTCTGCTACTGTCTCTTACGCTCTGTTACTGTCTCTTACACTCTGTTACACTCTCTTACACTCTGCTGCTGTCTCTTACACTCTGTTACTGTCTCTTACACTCTTACTGTCTCTTACACTCTCTTACACTCTCCTACACTCTGCTACTGTCTCTTACACCCTCTTACACTCTGTTACTGTCTCTTACACTCTGTTACTGTCTCTTACACTCTCCTACACTATGTTACTGTCTCTTACACTCTCTTACACTCTGTTACACTCTCTTACACTCTGTAACTGTCTCTTACACTCTCTTACACTCTGCTACTGTCTATAACACTCTCTTACACTCTGTTACTGTCTATTACACTCTGCTACTGTCTCTTACACTCTCTTACACTATGTTACACTCTGCTACAGTATATTACACTCTGCTACTGTCTCTTACACTCTGCTATTGTCTCTTACACTCTGATACTGTCTATAACACTCTCTTACACTCTGTTACTGTCTATTACACTCTGCTACTGTCTCTTACACTCTCTTACACTCTGCTGCTGTCAATTACACTCTGCTACTGTCTCTTACACTCTGCTATTGTCTATAACACTCTGCTACTGTCTATAACACTCTCTTACACTCTGTTACTGTCTATTACACTCCGCTACTGTCTCTTACACTCTCTTACACTCTGTTACACTCTGTTACAGTCTATTACACTCTGCTACTGTCTCTTACACTCTGCTATTGTCTCTTGCACTCTGCTACTGTCTATAACACTCTCTTACACTCTGTTACTGTCTATTACACTCTGCTATTGTCTCTTACACTCTCTTACACTCTGTTACACTCTGCTACAGTCTATTACACTCTGCTACTGTCTCTTACACTCTGCTACTGTCTCTTACACTCTATTACACTCTGTTACTGTCTATTACACTCTGCTACTGTCTCTTACACTCTCTTACACTATGTTACACTCTCTAACACTCTGCTGCTGTCTCTTACACTCTGTTACTGTCTCTTACACTCCGTTACTGTCTCTTACACTCTCCTACACTCTGTTACTGTCTCTTACACTCTGTTACACTCTCTTACTGTCTCTTACACTCTGTTACACTCTCTTACACGCTGTTACACTCTCTTACACTCTGTTACTGTCTCTTACACTCTTACACTCTGCTACTGTCTCTTACACTCTGCTACTCTCTCTTTCACTTTGCTTCTGTCTCTTACACACTGCTACTGTCTCTTACGCTCTGTTACTGTCTCTTACACTCTACTACACTCTCGTATACTCTGTTACTGTCTCTTACACTCTGTTACTGTCTCGTACACTCTGTTACTGTCTCGTACACTCTGTTACTGTTTCTTACACTCTGTTATACTCTCTTACACTCTGTTACTGTCTCTTACACTCTTACACTCTGCTGCTGTCTCTTACACTCTGTTACTGTCTCTTACACTCTGTTACTGTCTCTTACACTCTGCTATTGTCTCTTGCACTCTGCTACTGTCTATAACACTCTCTTACACTCTGTTACTGTCTATTACACTCTGCTATTGTCTCTTACACTCTCTTACACTCTGTTACACTCTGCTACAGTCTATTACACTCTGCTACTGTCTCTTACACTCTGCTATTGTCTCTTACACTCTGCTACTGTCTCTTACACTCTATTACACTCTGTTACTGTCTATTACACTCTGCTACTATCTCTTTCACTCTCTTACACTATGTTACACACTCTTACACTCTGCTGCTGTCTCTTACACTCTGTTACTGTCTCTTACACTCTGTTACTGTCTCTTACACTCTCTTACACTCTGTTACACTCTCTTACACGCTGTTACACTCTGTTACTGTCTATTACACTCTCTTACACTCTGCTACTGTCTCTTACTCTCTGCTACTGTCTCTTACACTCTGCTACTCTCTCTTTCACTCTGCTTCTGTCTCTTACACTCTGCTACTGTCTCTTACGCTCTGTTACTGTCTCTTACACTCTGTTACACTCTCTTACACTCTGCTGCTGTCTCTTACACTCTGTTACTGTCTCTTACACTCTGTTACTGTCTCTTACACTCTCTTACACTCTCCTACACTCTGCTACTGTCTCTTACACCCTCTTACACTCTGTTACTGTCTCTTACACTCTGTTACTGTCTCTTAAACTCTGCTACTGTCTATAACACTCTCTTACACTCTGTTAATGTCTATTACACTCTGCTACTGTCTCTTACACTCTGCTACTGTCTCTTACACTCTCTTACACTGTTACACTCTGCTACAGTCTATTACACTCTGCTACTGTCTCTTACACTCTGCTATTGTCTCTTACACTCTGCTACTGTCTATAACACTCTCTTACACTCTGTTACTGTCTATTACACTCTGCTACTGTCTCTTACACTCTCTTACACTCTGCTGCTGTCTATTACACTCTGCTACTGTCTCTTACACTCTGCTATTGTCTCTTACACTCTGCTACTGTCTATAACACTCTCTTACACTCTGTTACTGTCTATTACACTCTGCTACAGTCTCTTACACTCTCTTACACTATGTTACACTCTGCTCCAGTCTATTACACTCTGCTATTGTCTCTTACACTCTGCTACTGTCTATAACACTCTCTTACACTCTGTTACTGTCTATTACACTCTGCGACTGTCTCTTCAACTCTCTTACACTCTTCTGCTGTCTCTTACACTCTGTTACTGTCTCTTACACTATGTTACACTCTCTTACACTCTGTAACTGTCTCTTACACTCTCTTACACTCTGTTACTGTCTCCTATACTCTGTTACTGTCTCCTATACTCTGTTACACTCTCTTACACTCTGCTGCTGTCTCTTACACTCTGTTACTGTCTCTTACACTCTGTTACTGTCTCTTACACTCTCTTACACTCTCTTACACTCTCCTACACTCTGCTACTGTCTCTTACACCCTCTTACACTCTTACTGTATCTTACACTCTGTTACTGTCTCTTAAACTCTGCTACTGTCTATAACACTCTCTTACACTCTATTACTGTCTATTACACTCTGCTACTGTCTCGTACACTCTCTTACACTATTTTACACTCTGCTACAGTCTATTACACTCTGCTACTGTCTCTTACACTCTGCTATTGTCCCTTACACTCTGCTACTGTCTATAACACTCTCTTACACTCTCTTACACTCTGCTACTGTCTCTTCCACTCTGTTACTGTCTCTTGCACTCTCCTACACTATGTTACTGTCTCTTACACTCTCTTACACTCTGTTACACTCTCTTACACTCTGTAACTGTCTCTTACACTCTCTTACACTCTGCTACTGTCTATAACACTCTCTTACACTCTGTTACTGTCTATTACACTCTGCTACTGTCTCTTACACTCTCTTACACTCTGCTGCTGTCTATTACACTCTGCTACTGTCTCTTACACTCTGCTATTGTCTCTTACACTCTGCTACTGTCTATAACACTCTCTTACACTCTGTTACTGTCTATTACACTCTGCTACAGTCTCTTACACTGTCTTACACTATGTTACACTCTGCTCCAGTCTATTACACTCTGCTATTGTCTCTTACACTCTGCTACTGTCTATAACACTCTCTTACACTCTGTTACTGTCTATTACACTCTGCGACTGTCTCTTCAACTCTCTTACACTCTTCTGCTGTCTCTTACACTCTGTTACTGTCTCTTACACTATGTTACACTCTCTTACACTCTGTAACTGTCTCTTACACTCTCTTACACTCTGTTACTGTCTCCTATACTCTGTTACTGTCTCCTATACTCTGTTACTGTCTCCTATACTCTGTTACACTCTCTTACACTCTGCTGCTGTCTCTTACACTCTGTTACTGTCTCTTACACTCTCTTACACTCTCTTACACTCTCTTACACTCTCTTACACTCTCCTACTGTCTCTTACACCCTCTTACACTCTGTTACTGTCTCTTACACTCTGTTACTGTCTCTTAAACTCTGCTACTGTCTATAACACTCTCGTACACTCTGTTACTGTCTATTACACTCTGCTACTGTCTCTTACACTCTCTTACACTATGTTATACTCTGCTACAGTCTATTACACTCTGCTACTGTCTCTTACACTCTGCTATTGTCTCTTACACTCTGCTACTGTCTCTTACACTCTGCTACTGTCTATAACACTCTCTTACACTCTGTTACTGTCTATTACACTCTGCTACTGTCTCTTACACTCTCTTACACTGTTACACTCTGCTACAGTCTATTACACTCTGCTACTGTCTCTTACACTCTGCTATTGTCTCTTACACTCTCTTACACTCTGCTACTGTCTCTTACACCCTCTTACACTCTGTTACTGTCTCTTACACTCTCTTACACTCTGTTACACTCTCTTACACGCTGTTACACTCTCTTACACGCTGTTACACCCTCTTACACACTGTTACTGTCTCTTACACTCTCCTACACTCTGCTACTGTCTCTTACACTCTGTTACTGTTTCTTACACTCTGCTACTGTCTCTAACACTCTGCTACTGTCTCTTTCACTCTGCTACTGTCTCTTACACTCTGCTACTATCTCTTACGCTCTGTTACTGTGTCTTACACTGTACTACACTGTCATACACTCTGTTACTGTATCTTACACTATGTTACTGTATCTTACACTATGTTACTGTCTCGTACACTCTGTTACTGTCTCTTACACTCTGTTACTGTCTCCTATACTCTGTTACTGTCTCTTACACCCTGTTACACTCTCTTACACTCTGCTACTGTCTCTTACACTCTACTACACTCTCGTACACTCTGTTACTGTCTATTACACTCTCTTACACTCTGCTGCTGTCTCTTACACTCTGTTACTGTCTCTTACACTCTGTTACTGTCTCTTACACTCCTATCTCTTACACTCTACTATACTCTACTACTGTCTCTTTCACTCTGCTACTGTCTCTTTCACTCTGTTACTGTCTCTTACACTCTGTTACTGTCTCTTACACTCTGCTACTGTCTATAACACTCTCTTACACTATGTTACACTCTGCTACTGTCTCTTACACTCTGCTATTGTCTCTTACACTCTGCTACTGTCTCTTACACTCTATTACACTCTGTTACTGTCTATTACACTCTGCTACTGTCTCTTACACTCTCTTACACTATGTTACACTCTCTTACACTCTGCTGCTGTCTCTTACACTCTGTTACTGTCTCTTACACTCTGTTACTGTCTCTTACACTCTCCTACACTCTGTTACTGTCTCTTACACTCTCTTACACTCTCTTACTGTCTCTTACACTCTGTTACACTCTCTTACACGCTGTTACACTCTCTTAAACTCTGTTACTGTCTCTTACACTCTCTTACACTCTGCTACTGTCTCTTACACTCTGCTACTGTCTATTACACTCTGCTACTCTCTCTTTCACTTTGCTTCTGTCTCTTACACACTGCTACTGTCTCTTACGCTCTGTTACTGTCTCTTACACTCTACTACACTCTCGTATACTCTGTTACTGTCTCTTACACTCTGTTACTGTCTCTTACACTCTCTTACACTCTGTTACTGTCTCTTACACTCTCTTACACTCTGCTGCTGTCTCTTACACTCTGTTACTGTCTCTTACACTCTGTTACTGTCTATTACACTCTCTTACACTCTCCTAAACTCTCCTACACTCTTCTACTGTCTCTTACACCCCCTTACACTCTGTTACTGTCTCTTACATTCCCTTACACTCTGTTACACTCTCTTGCATGCTGTTACACTCTCTTACACGCTGTTACACCCTCTTACACACTGTTGCTGTCTCTTACACTCTCTTACACTCTGCTACTATCTCTTACACTCTGTTACTGTCTCTTACACTCTGCTACTGTCTCTTACACTCTACTACTGTCTCTTTCACTCTGCTACTGTCTCTTACACTCTGCTACTATCTCTTACGCTCTGTTACTGTCTCTTACACTCTACTACACCCTCATACACTCTGTTACTGTATCTTACACTCTGTTACTGTCTCTTACACTCTGTTACTGTCTCTTACACTCTGCTATTGTCTCTTACACTCTGCTACTGTCTATAACACTGTCTTACACTCTGTTACTGTCTATTACACTCTGCTACTGTCTCTTTCACTCTCTTACACTATGTTACACTCTCTTACACTCTGCTGCTGTCTCTTACACTCTGTTACTGTCTCTTACACTCTGTTACTGTCTCTTACACTCTCCTACACTCTGTTACTGTCTCCTACACTCTCTTACACTCTGTTACACTCTCTTACACGCTGTTACACTCTATTACACTCTGTTAATTTCTCTTACACTCTCTTACACTCTGCTACTGTCTCTTACACTCTGCTACTCTCTCTTTCACTCTGTTTCTGTCTCTTACACTCTGCTTCTGTCTCTTATGCTCTGTTACTGTCTCTTATGCTCTGTTACTGTCTCTTACACTCTACTACACTCTCGTACACTCTGTTACTGTCTCTTAAACTCTGTTACACTCTCTTACACTCTGTTACTGTCTCTTACACTCTGCTGCTGTCTCTTACACTCTGTTACTGTCTCTTACACTCTCTTACACTCTCCTACACTCTGCTACTGTCTCTTACACCCTCTTACACTCTTACTGTCTCTTACACTCTGTTACTGTCTCTTAAACTCTGCTACTGTCTATAACACTCTCTTACACTCTATTACTGTCTATTACACTCTGCTACTGTCTCTTACACTCTCTTACACTATTTTACACTCTGCTACAGTCTATTACACTCTGCTACTGTCTCTTACACTCTGCTATTGTCCCTTACACTCTGCTACTGTCTATAACACTCTCTTACACTCTCTTACTGTCTCTTACACTCTGTTACTGTCTCTTACACTCTCCTACACTATGTTACTGTCTCTTACACTCTCTTACACTCTGTTACACTCTCTTACACTCTGTAACTGTCTCTTACACTCTCTTACACTCTGCTACTGTCTATAACACTCTCTTACACTCTGTTACTGTCTATTACACTCTGCTACTGTCTCTTACACTCTCTTACACTATGTTACACTCTGCTACAGTCTATTACACTCGGCTACTGTCTCTTACACTCTGCTATTGTCTCTTACACTCTGCTACTGTCTATAACACTCTCTTACACTCTGTTACTATCTATTACACTCTGCTACTGTCTCTTACACTCTCTTACACTCTGCTGCTGTCTATTACACTCTGCTACTGTCTCTTACACTCTGCTATTGTCTATAACACTCTGCTACTGTCTATAACACTCTCTTACACTCTGTTACTGTCTATTACACTCTGCTACTGTCTCTTACACTCTCTTACACTCTGCTGCTGTCTCTTACACTCTGTTACTGTCTCTTACACTCTGTTACACTCCCTTACACTCTGTTACACTCTCTTACACTCTGTAACTGTCTCTTACACTCTCTTACACTCTGTTACTGTCTCCTATACTCTGTTACACTTTCTTACACTCCACTACTGTCTCATATACTCTTTTACTGTCTCTTACACAGGTTTACGAGGTCTACGCGAAGAGATCCCCAAAGACGTTCACAGTATACTGAGATCATTCAGGACTATGTGATCCTAGAGGACGGTATATGCCATGTGACACTCTCTTACACTCTACTGCACTCTACTACTGTCTCTTTCACTCTGCTACTGTCTCTTACACTCTGTTACTGTCTTTTACACTCTGTTACTGTCTCTTACACTCTGCTACTGTATCTTACACTCTGCTATTGTCTCTTACACTCTGTTACTGTCTATTACACTCTGCTACTGTCTCTTTCACTCTCTTACACTATGTTACACTCTCTTACACTCTGCTGCTGTCTCTTACACTCTGTTACTGTCTCTTACACTCTACTACACTCTGTTACTGTCTCTTACACTCTCTTACACTCTGTTACACTCTCTTATATGCTGTTACACTCTCTTACACTCTGTTACTGTCTCTTACACTCTCTTACACTCTGCTACTGTCTCTTACACTCTGCTACTGTCTCTTACACTCTGCTACTCTCTCTTTCACTCTGCTTCTGTCTCTTACACTCTGCTACTGTCTCTTACGCTCTGTTACTGTCTCTTACACTCTGTTACACTCTCTTACACTCTGCTGCTGTCTCTTACACTCTGTTACTGTCTCTTACACTCTTACTGTCTCTTACACTCTCTTACACTCTCCTACACTCTGCTACTGTCTCTTACACCCTCTTACACTCTGTTACTGTCTCTTACACTCTGTTACTGTCTCTTACACTCTCCTACACTATGTTACTGTCTCTTACACTCTCTTACACTCTGTTACACTCTCTTACACTCTGTAACTGTCTCTTACACTCTCTTACACTCTGCTACTGTCTATAACACTCTCTTACACTCTGTTACTGTCTATTACACTCTGCTACTGTCTCTTACACTCTCTTACACT
The DNA here is from genome assembly GCA_029215755.1 of Spea hammondii. Lineage (NCBI taxonomy): Eukaryota > Metazoa > Chordata > Amphibia > Anura > Pelobatidae > Spea > Spea hammondii. The sequence goes on along the minus strand of JARDYJ010000012.1, from coordinate 31,632,208 downwards.
ATGTTACACTCTGCTACAGTCTATTACACTCTGCTACTGTCTCTTACACTCTGCTATTGTCTCTTACACTCTGATACTGTATATAACACTCTCTTACACTCTGTTACTGTCTATTACACTCTGCTACTGTCTCTTACACTCTCTTACACTCTGCTGCTGTCTATTACACTCTGCTACTGTCTCTTACACCCTGCTATTGTCTATAACACTCTGCTACTGTCTATAACACTCTCTTACACTCTGTTACTGTCTATTACACTCCGCTACTGTCTCTTACACTCTCTTACACTCTGTTACACTCTGTTACAGTCTATTACACTCTGCTACTGTCTCTTACACTCTGCTATTGTCTCTTGCACTCTGCTACTGTCTATAACACTCTCTTACACTCTGTTACTGTCTATTACACTCTGCTATTGTCTCTTACACTCTCTTACACTCTGTTACACTCTGCTACAGTCTATTACACTCTGCTACTGTCTCTTACACTCTGCTACTGTCTCTTACACTCTATTACACTCTGTTACTGTCTATTACACTCTGCTACTGTCTCTTACACTCTCTTACACTATGTTACACTCTCTAACACTCTGCTGCTGTCTCTTACACTCTGTTACTGTCTCTTACACTCCGTTACTGTCTCTTACACTCTCCTACACTCTGTTACTGTCTCTTACACTCTGTTACACTCTCTTATTGTCTCTTACACTCTGTTACACTCTCTTACACGCTGTTACACTCTCTTACACTCTGTTACTGTCTCTTACACTCTTACACTCTGCTACTGTCTCTTACACTCTGCTACTGTCTCTTACACTCTGCTACTCTCTCTTTCACTTTTCTTCTGTCTCTTACACACTGCTACTGTCTCTTACGCTGTGTTACTGTCTCTTACACTCTACTACACTCTCGTATACTCTGTTACTGTCTCTTACACTCTGTTACTGTCTCGTACACTCTGTTACTGTCTCGTACACTCTGTTACTGTCTCGTACACTCTGTTACTGTCTCTTACACTCTGTTACACTCTCTTACACTCTGTTACTGTCTCTTACACTCTTACACTCTGCTGCTGTCTCTTACACTCTGTTACTGTCTCTTACACTCTGTTACTGTCTATTACACTCTGCTACTGTCTCTTACACTCTGCTATTGTCTCTTGCACTCTGCTACTGTCTATAACACTCTCTTACACTCTGTTACTGTCTATTACACTCTGCTATTGTCTCTTACACTCTCTTACACTCTGTTACACTCTGCTACAGTCTATTACACTCTGCTACTGTCTCTTACACTCTGCTATTGTCTCTTACACTCTGCTACTGTCTCTTACACTCTATTACACTCTGTTACTGTCTATTACACTCTGCTACTATCTCTTTCACTCTCTTACACTATGTTACACACTCTTACACTCTGCTGCTGTCTCTTACACTCTGTTACTGTCTCTTACACTCTGTTACTGTCTCTTACACTCTCTTACACTCTGTTACACTCTCTTACATGCTGTTACACTCTCTTACACTCTGTTACTGTCTATTACACTCTCTTACACTTTGCTACTGTCTCTTACTCTCTGCTACTGTCTCTTACACTCTGCTACTCTCTCTTTCACTCTGCTTCTGTCTCTTACACTCTGCTACTGTCTCTTACGCTCTGTTACTGTCTCTTACACTCTGTTACACTCTCTTACACTCTGCTGCTGTCTCTTACACTCTGTTACTGTCTCTTACACTCTGTTACTGTCTCTTACACTCTCTTACACTCTCCTACACTCTGCTACTGTCTCTTACACCCTCTTACACTCTGTTACTGTCTCTTACACTCTGTTACTGTCTCTTAAACTCTGCTACTGTCTATAACACTCTCTTACACTCTGTTAATGTCTATTACACTCTGCTACTGTCTCTTACACTCTCTTACACTGTTACACTCTGCTACAGTCTATTACACTCTGCTACTGTCTCTTACACTCTGCTATTGTCTCTTACACTCTGCTACTGTCTATAACACTCTCTTACACTCTGTTACTGTCTATTACACTCTGCTACTGTCTCTTACACTCTCTTACACTCTGCTGCTGTCTATTACACTCTGCTACTGTCTCTTACACTCTGCTATTGTCTCTTACACTCTGCTACTGTCTATAACACTCTCTTACACTCTGTTACTGTCTATTACACTCTGCTACAGTCTCTTACACTCTCTTACTCTATGTTACACTCTGCTCCAGTCTATTACACTCTGCTATTGTCTCTTACACTCTGCTACTGTCTATAACACTCTCTTACACTCTGTTACTGTCTATTACACTCTGCGACTGTCTCTTCAACTCTCTTACACTCTTCTGCTGTCTCTTACACTCTGTTACTGTCTCTTACACTATGTTACACTCTCTTACACTCTGTAACTGTCTCTTACACTCTCTTACACTCTGTTACTGTCTCCTATACTCTGTTACTGTCTCCTATACTCTGTTAGACTCTCTTACACTCTGCTGCTGTCTCTTACACTCTGTTACTGTCTCTTACACTCTGTTACTGTCTCTTACACTCTCCTACACTCTCTTACACTCTCTTACACTCTCCTACTGTCTCTTACACCCTCTTACACTCTGTTACTGTCTCTTACACTCTGTTACTGTCTCTTAAACTCTGCTACTGTCTATAACACTCTCATACACTCTGCTACAGTCTATTACACTCTGCTACTGTCTCTTACACTCTGCTATTGTCTCTTACACTCTGCTACTGTCTCTTACACTCTGCTACTGTCTATAACACTATCTTACACTCTGTTACTGTCTATTACACTCTGCTACTGTCTCTTACACTCTCTTACACTGTTACACTCTGCTACAGTCTATTACACTCTGCTACTGTCTCTTACACTCTGCTATTGTCTCTTACACTCTGCTACTGTCTATAACACTCTCTTACACTCTCTTACACTCTGCTACTGTCTCTTACACCCTCTTACACTCTGTTACTGTCTCTTACACTCTCTTACACTCTGTTACACTCTCTTACACGCTGTTACACTCTCTTACACGCTGTTACACCCTCTTACACACTGTTACTGTCTCTTACACTCTCTTACACTCTGCTACTGTCTCTTACACTCTGTTACTGTTTCTTACACTCTGCTACTGTCTCTAACACTCTGCTACTGTCTCTTTCACTCTGCTACTGTCTCTTACACTCTGCTACTATCTCTTACGCTCTGTTACTGTGTCTTACACTGTACTACACTGTCATACACTCTGTTACTGTGTCTTACACTATGTTACTGTCTCGTACACTCTGTTACTGTCTCTTACACGCTGTTACTGTCTCCTATACTCTGTTACTGTCTCTTACACCCTGTTACACTCTCTTACACTCTGCTACTGTCTCTTACACTCTACTACACTCTCGTACACTCTGTTACTGTCTATTACACTCTCTTACACTCTTTTGCTGTCTCTTACACTCTGTTACTGTCTCTTACACTCTGTTACTGTCTCTTACACTCCTATCTCTTACACTCTACTACACTCTACTACTGTCTCTTTCACTCTGCTACTGTCTCTTTCACTCTGTTACTGTCTCTTACATTCTGTTACTGTCTCTTACACTCTGCTACTGTCTATAACACTCTCTTACACTATGTTACACTCTGCTACTGTCTCTTACACTCTGCTATTGTCTCTTACACTCTTCTACTGTCTCTTACACTCTATTACACTCTGTTACTGTCTATTACACTCTGCTACTGTCTCTTACACTCTCTTACACTATGTTACACTCTCTTACACTCTGCTGCTGTCTCTTACACTCTGTTACTGTCTCTTACACTCTGTTACTGTCTCTTACACTCTCCTACACTCTGTTACTGTCTCTTACACTCTGTTGCACTCTCTTACACGCTGTTACACTCTCTTACACTCTGTTACTGTCTCTTACACTCTCTTACACTCTGCTACTGTCTCTTACACTCTGCTACTGTCTCTTACACTCTGCTACTCTCTCTTTCACTTTGCTTCTGTCTCTTACACACTGCTACTGTCTCTTACGCTCTGTTACTGTCTCTTACACTCTACTACACTCTCGTATACTCATTTACTGTCTCTTACACTCTGTTACTGTCTCTTACACTCTCTTACACTCTGCTGCTGTCTCTTACACTCTTTTACTGTCTCTTACACTCTGTTACTGTCTATTACACTCTCTTACACTCTCCTACACTCTTCTACTGTCTCTTACACCCCCTTACACTCTGTTACTGTCTCTTACACTCCCTTACACTCTGTTACACTCTCTTACATGCTGTTACACTCTCTTACATGCTGTTACACTCTCTTACACGCTGTTACACCCTCTTACACACTGTTACTGTCTCTTACACTCTCTTACACTCTGCTACTATCTCTTACACTCTGTTACTGTCTCTTACACTCTGCTACTGTCTCTTACACTCTGCTACTGTCTCTTTCACTCTGCTACTGTCTCTTACACTGTCTTACACTATGTTACACTCTCTTACACTCTGCTGCTGTCTCATATACTCTGTTACTGTCTCTTACACAGGTTTACGATGTCTACGCGAAGAGATACCCAAAGACGTTCACAGTATACTGAGATCATTCGGGACCATGTGGTCCTAGAGGACGGTATATGCCATGTGACGCTCTCTTACACTCTACTACACTCTACTACTGTCTCTTTCACTCTGCTACTGTCTCTTACACTCTGTTACTGTCTCTTACACTCTGTTACTGTCTCTTACACTCTGTTACAGTCTCTTACACTCTTCTACTGTATCTTACACTCTGCTATTGTCTCTTACACTCTGCAACTGTCTATAACACTCTCTTACACTCTGTTACTGTCTATTACACTCTGCTACTGTCTCTTTCACTCTCTTACACTATGTTACACTCTCTTACACTCTGCTGCTGTCTCTTACACTCTGTTACTGTCTCTTACACTCTGTTACTGTCTCTTACACTCTGTTACCGTCTCCTATACTCTGTTACTGTCTCCTATGCTCTGTCACACTCTCTTACACTCCGCTACTGTCTCATATACTCTTTTACTGTCTCTTACACAGGTTTATGATGTCTACGCGAAGAGATCCCCAAAGACGTTCACAGTATACTGAGATCATTCAGGACTATGTGATCCTAGAGGACGGTATATGCCATGTGACACTCTGGTACACTCTACTACACTCTACTACTGCCTCTTTCACTCTGCTACTGTCTCTTACACTCTGTTACTGTCTCTTACACTTTGCTACTGTATCTTACACTCTGCTATTGTCTCTTACACTCTGCTACTGTCTATAACACTCTCTTACACTCTGTTACTGTCTATTACACTCTGCTACTGTCTCTTTCACTCTCTTACACTATGTTACACTCTCTTACACTCTGCTGCTGTCTCTTACACTCTGTTACTGTCTCTTACACGCCGTTACTGTCTCTTACACTCTCCTACACTCTGTTACTGTCTCTTACACTCTCTTACACTCTCTTACTGTCTCTTACACTCTGTTACACTCTCTTACACGCTGTTACACTCTCTTACACTCTGTTACTGTCTCTTACACTCTCTTACACTCTGCTACTGTCTCTTACACTCTGCTACTGTCTATTACACTCTGCTACTCTCTCTTTCACTTTGCTTCTGTCTCTTACACACTGCTACTGTCTCTTACGCTCTGTTACTGTCTCTTACACTCTACTACACTCTCGTATACTCTGTTACTGTCTCGTACACTCTGTTACTGTCTCGTACACTCTGTTACTGTCTCGTACCCTCTGTTACTGTCTCTTACACTCTGTTACACTCTCTTACACTCTGTTACTGTCTCTTACACTCTTACACTCTGCTGCTGTCTCTTACACTCTGTTACTGTCTCTTACACTCTGTTACTGTCTCTTACACTCTGCTACTGTCTCTTACACTCTGCTATTGTCTCTTGCACTCTGCTACTGTCTATAACACTCTCTTACACTCTGTTACTGTCTATTACACTCTGCTATTGTCTCTTACACTCTCTTACACTCTGTTACACTCTGCTACAGTCTATTACACTCTGCTACTGTCTCTTACACTCTGCTATTGTCTCTTACACTCTGCTACTGTCTCTTACACTCTATTACACTCTGTTACTGTCTATTACACTCTGCTACTATCTCTTTCACTCTCTTACACTATGTTACACACTCTTACACTCTGCTGCTGTCTCTTACACTCTGTTACTGTCTCTTACACTCTGTTACTGTCTCTTACACTCTCTTACACTCTGTTACACTCTCTTACATGCTGTTACACTCTCTTACACTCTGTTACTGTCTATTACACTCTCTTACACTCTGCTACTGTCTCTTACTCTCTGCTACTGTCTCTTACACTCTGCTACTCTCTCTTTCACTCTGCTTCTGTCTCTTACACTCTGCTACTGTCTCTTATGCTCTGTTACTGTCTCTTACACTCTGTTACACTCTCTTACACTCTGCTGCTGTCTCTTACACTCTGTTACTGTCTCTTACACTCTGTTACTGTCTCTTATACTCTCTTACACTCTCCTACACTCTGCTACTGTCTCTTACACCCTCTTACACTCTGTTACTGTCTCTTACACTCTGTTACTGTCTCTTAAACTCTGCTACTGTCTATAACACTCTCTTACACTCTGTTAATGTCTATTACACTCTGCTACTGTCTCTTACACTCTCTTACACTGTTACACTCTGCTACAGTCTATTACACTCTGCTACTGTCTCTTACACTCTGCTATTGTCTCTTACACTCTGCTACTGTCTATAACACTCTCTTACACTCTGTTACTGTCTATTACACTCTGCTACTGTCTCTTACACTCTCTTACACTCTGCTGTCTATTACACTCTGCTACTGTCTCTTACACTCTGCTATTGTCTCTTACACTCTGCTACTGTCTATAACACTCTCTTACACTCTGTTACTGTCTATTACACTCTGCTACAGTCTCTTACACTCTCTTACACTATTTTACACTCTGCTCCAGTCTATTACACTCTGCTATTGTCTCTTACACTCTGCTACTGTCTATAACACTCTCTTACACTCTGTTACTGTCTATTACACTCTGCGACTGTCTCTTCAACTCTCTTACACTCTTCTGCTGTCTCTTACACTCTGTTACTGTCTCTTACACTCTCTTACACTCTGTTACTGTCTCCTATACTCTGTTACTGTCTCCTATACTCTGTTACACTCTCTTACACTCTGCTGCTGTCTCTTACACTCTGTTACTGTCTCTTACACTCTGTTACTGTCTCTTACACTCTCTTACACTCTCTTACACTCTCCTACACTCTGCTACTGTCTCTTACACCCTCTTACACTCTTACTGTCTCTTACACTCTGTTACTGTCTCTTAAACTCTGCTACTGTCTATAACACTCTCTTACACTCTATTACTGTCTATTACACTCTGCTACTGTCTCTTACACTCTCTTACACTATTTTACACTCTGCTACAGTCTATTACACTCTGCTACTGTCTCTTACACTCTGCTATTGTCCCTTACACTCTGCTACTGTCTATAACACTCTCTTACACTCTCTTACACTCTGCTACTGTCTCTTACACTCTGTTACTGTCTCTTACACTCTCCTACACTATGTTACTGTCTCTTACACTCTCTTACACTCTGTTACACTCTCTTACACTCTGTAACTGTCTCTTACACTCTCTTACACTCTGCTACTGTCTATAACACTCTCTTACACTCTGTTACTGTCTATTACACTCTGCTACTGTCTCTTACACTCTCTTACACTATGTTACACTCTGCTACAGTCTATTACACTCTGCTACTGTCTCTTACACTCTGCTATTGTCTCTTACACTCTGCTACTGTCTATAACACTCTCTTACACTCTGTTACTATCTATTACACTCTGCTACTGTCTCTTACACTCTCTTACACTCTGCTGCTGTCTATTACACTCTGCTACTGTCTCTTACACTCTGCTATTGTCTATAACACTCTGCTACTGTCTATAACACTCTCTTACACTCTGTTACTGTCTATTACACTCTGCTACTGTCTCTTACACTCTCTTACACTCTGCTGTTGTCTCTTACACTCTGTTACTGTCTCTTACACTCTGTTACACTCTCTTACACTCTGTTACACTCTCTTACACTCTGTAACTGTCTCTTACACTCTCTTACACTCTGTTACTGTCTCCTATACTCTGTTACACTTTCTTACACTCCACTACTGTCTCATATACTCTTTTACTGTCTCTTACACAGGTTTACGAGGTCTAGGCGAAGAGATCCCCAAAGACGTTCACAGTATACTGAGATCATTCAGGACTATGTGATCCTAGAGGACGGTATATGCCATGTGACACTCTCTTACACTCTACTACACTCTACTACTGTCTCTTTCACTCTGCTACTGTCTCTTACACTCTGTTACTGTCTTTTACACTCTGTTACTGTCTCTTACACTCTGCTACTGTATCTTACACTCTGCTATTGTCTCTTACACTCTGTTACTGTCTATTACACTCTGCTACTGTCTCTTACACTCTCTTACACTATGTTACACTCTCTTACACTCTGCTGCTGACTCTTACACTCTGTTACTGTCTCTGACACTCTCCTACACTCTGTTACTGTCTATTACACTCTGCTACTGTATCTTTCACTCTCTTACACTATGTTACACTCTCTTACACTCTGCTGCTGTCTCTTACACTCTGTTACTGTCTCTTACACTCTGTTACTGTCTCTTACACTCTACTACACTCTGTTACTGTCTCTTACACTCTCTTACACTCTGTTACACTCTCTTACATGCTGTTACACTCTCTTACACTCTGTTACTGTATCTTACACTCTCTTACACTCTGCTACTGTCTCTTACACTCTGCTACTGTCTCTTACACTCTGCTACTCTCTCTTTCACTCTGCTTCTGTCTCTTACACTCTGCTACTGTCTCTTACACTCTGCTACTGTCTCTTACACTCTGTTACACTCTCTTACACTCTGCTGCTGTCTCTTACACTCTGTTACTGTCTCTTACACTCTTACTGTCTCTTACACTCTCTTACACTCTCCTACACTCTGCTACTGTCTCTTACACCCTCTTACACTCTGTTACTGTCTCTTACACTCTGTTACTGTCTCTTACACTCTCCTACACTATGTTACTGTCTCTTACACTCTCTTACACTCTGTTACACTCTCTTACACTCTGTAACTGTCTCTTACACTCTCTTACACTCTGCTACTGTCTATAACACTCTCTTACACTCTGTTACTGTCTATTACACTCTGCTACTGTCTCTTACACTCTCTTACACTATGTTACACTCTGCTACAGTCTATTACACTCTGCTACTGTCTCTTACACTCTGCTATTGTCTCTTACACTCTGATACTGTCTATAACACTCTCTTACACTCTGTTACTGTCTATTACACTCTGCTACTGTCTCTTACACTCTCTTACACTCTGCTGCTGTCTATTACACTCTGCTACTGTCTCTTACACTCTGCTATTGTCTATAACACTCTGCTACTGTCTATAACACTCTCTTACACTCTGTTACTGTCTATTACACTCCGCTACTGTCTCTTACACTCTCTTACACTCTCTTACACTCTGTTACAGTCTATTACACTCTGCTACTGTCTCTTACACTCTGCTATTGTCTCTTGCACTCTGCTACTGTCTATAACACTCTCTTACACTCTGTTACTGTCTATTACACTCTGCTATTGTCTCTTACACTCTCTTACACTCTGTTACACTCTGCTACAGTCTATTACACTCTGCTACTGTCTCTTACACTCTGCTACTGTCTCTTACACTCCATTACACTCTGTTACTGTCTATTACACTCTGCTACTGTCTCTTACACTCTCTTACACTATGTTACACTCTCTAACACTCTGCTGCTGTCTCTTACACTCTGTTACTGTCTCTTACACTCTACTACACTCTGTTACTGTCTCTTACACTCTCTTACACTCTGTTACACTCTCTTACATGCTGTTACACTCTCTTACACTCTGTTACTGTCTCTTACACTCTCTTACACTCTGCTACTGTCTCTTACACTCTGCTACTGTCTCTTACACTCTGCTACTCTCTCTTTCACTCTGCTTCTGTCTCTTACACTCTGCTACTGTCTCTTACGCTCTGTTACTGTCTCTTACACTCTGTTACACTCTCTTACACTCTGCTGCTATCTCTTACACTCTGTTACTGTCTCTTACACTCTTACTGTCTCTTACACTCTCTTACACTCTCCTACACTCTGCTACTGTCTCTTACACCCTCTTACACTCTGTTACTGTCTCTTACACTCTGTTACTGTCTCTTACACTCTCCTACACTATGTTACTGTCTCTTACACTCTCTTACACTCTGTTACACTCTCTTACACTCTGTAACTGTCTCTTACACTCTCTTACACTCTGCTACTGTCTATAACACTCTCTTACACTCTGTTACTGTCTATTACACTCTGCTACTGTCTCTTACACTCTCTTACACTATGTTACACTCTGCTACAGTCTATTACACTCTGCTACTGTCTCTTACACTCTGTTACTGTCTATTACATTCTGCTACTGTCTCTTACACTCTCTTACACTCTGCTGCTGTCTATTACACTCTGCTACTGTCTCTTACACTCTGCTATTGTCTCTTACACTCTGCTACTGTCTATAACACTCTCTTACACTCTGTTACTGTCTATTACACTCTGCTACAGTCTCTTACACTGTCTTACACTATGTTACACTCTGCTCCAGTCTATTACACTCTGCTATTGTCTCTTACACTCTGCTACTGTCTATAACACTCTCTTACACTCTGTTTCTGTCTATTACACTCTGCGACTGTCTCTTCAACTCTCTTACACTCTTCTGCTGTCTCTTACACTCTGTTACTGTCTCTTACACTATGTTACACTCTCTTACACTCTGTAACTGTCTCTTACACTCTCTTACACTCTGTTACTGTCTCCTATACTCTGTTACTGTCTCCTATACTCTGTTACTGTCTCCTATACTCTGTTACACTCTCTTACACTCTGCTGCTGTCTCTTACACTCTGTTACTGTCTCTTACACTCTCTTACACTCTCTTACACTCTCTTACACTCTCCTACTGTCTCTTACACCCTCTTACACTCTGTTACTGTCTCTTACACTCTGTTACTGTCTCTTAAACTCTGCTACTGTCTATAACACTCTCGTACACTCTGTTACTGTCTATTACACTCTGCTACTGTCTCTTACACTCTCTTACACTATGTTACACTCTGCTACAGTCTATTACACTCTGCTACTGTCTCTTACACTCTGCTATTGTCTCTTACACTCTGCTACTGTCTCTTACACTCTGCTACTGTCTATAACACTCTCTTACACTCTGTTACTGTCTATTACACTCTGCTACTGTCTCTTACACTCTCTTACACTGTTACACTCTGCTACAGTCTATTACACTCTGCTACTGTCTCTTACACTCTGCTATTGTCTCTTACACTCTGCTACTGTCTATAACACTCTCTTACACTCTCTTACACTCTGCTACTGTCTCTTACACTCTGTTACTGTCTCTTACACTCTCCTACACTATGTTACTGTCTCTTACACTCTCTTACACTCTGTTACACTCTCTTACACTCTGTAACTGTCTCTTACACTCTCTTACACTCTGCTACTGTCTATAACACTCTCTTACACTCTGTTACTGTCTATTACACTCTGCTACTGTCTCTTACACTCTCTTACACTATGTTACACTCTGCTACAGTCTATTACACTCTGCTACTGTCTCTTACACTCTGCTATTGTCTCTTACACTCTGCTACTGTCTCTTACACTCTATTACACTCTGTTACTGTCTATTACACTCTGCTACTGTCTCTTACACTCTCTTACACTATGTTACACTCTCTTACACTCTGCTGCTGTCTCTTACACTCTGTTACTGTCTCTTACACTCCGTTACTGTCTCTTACACTCTCCTACACTCTGTTACTGTCTCTTACACTCTCTTACACTCTCTTACTGTCTCTTACACTCTGTTACACTCTCTTACACGCTGTTACACTCTCTTACACTCTGTTACTGTCTATTACACTCTCTTACACTCTGCTACTGTCTCTTACTCTCTGCTACTGTCTCTTACACTCTGCTACTCTCTCTTTCACTCTGCTTCTGTCTCTTACACTCTGCTACTGTCTCTTACGCTCTGTTACTGTCTCTTACACTCTGTTACACTCTCTTACACTCTGCTGCTGTCTCTTACACTCTGTTACTGTCTCTTACACTCTGTTACTGTCTCTTACACTCTCTTACACTCTCCTACACTCTGCTACTGTCTCTTACACCCTCTTACACTCTGTTACTGTCTCTTACACTCTGTTACTGTCTCTTAAACTCTGCTACTGTCTGTAACACTCTCTTACACTCTGTTAATGTCTATTACACTCTGCTACTGTCTCTTACACTCTCTTACACTGTTACACTCTGCTACAGTCTATTACACTCTGCTACTGTCTCTTACACTCTGCTATTGTCTCTTACACTTTGCTACTGTCTATAACACTCTCTTACACTCTGTTACTGTCTATTACACTCTGCTACTGTCTCTTACACTCTCTTACACTCTGCTGCTGTCTATTACACTCTGCTACTGTCTCTTACACTCTGCTATTGTCTCTTACACTCTGCTACTGTCTATAACACTCTCTTACACTCTGTTACTGTCTATTACACTATGCTACAGTCTCTTACACTCTCTTACACTATGTTACACTCTGCTCCAGTCTATTACACTCTGCTATTGTCTCTTACACTCTGCTACTGTCTATAACACTCTCTTACACTCTGTTACTGTCTATTACACTCTGCGACTGTCTCTTCAACTCTCTTACACTCTTCTGCTGTCTCTTACACTCTGTTACTGTCTCTTACACTATGTTACACTCTCTTACACTCTGTAACTGTCTCTTACACTCTCTTACACTCTGTTACTGTCTCCTATACTCTGTTACTGTCTCCTATACTCTGTTACTGTCTCCTATACTCTGTTACACTCTCTTACACCCTGCTGCTGTCTCTTACACTCTGTTACTGTCTCTTACACTCTCTTACACTCTCTTACTCTCTCCTACACTCTGCTACTGTCTCTTACACCCTCTTACACTCTGTTACTGTCTCTTACACTCTGTTACTGTCTCTTAAACTCTGCTACTGTCTATAACACTCTCTTACACTCTGTTACTGTCTATTACACTCTGCTACTGTCTCTTACACTCTCTTACACTATGTTACACTCTGCTACAGTCTATTACACTCTGCTACTGTCTCTTACACTCTGCTATTGTCTCTTACACTCTGCTACTGTCTATAACACTCTCTTACACTCTGTTACTGTCTATTACACTCTGCTACTGTCTCTTACACTCTCTTACACTCTGCTGCTGTCTATTACACTCTGCTACTGTCTCTTACACTCTGCTATTGTCTATAACACTCTGCTACTGTCTATAACACTCTCTTACACTCTGTTACTGTCTATTACACTCTGCTACTGTCTCTTACACTCTCTTACACTCTGCTGCTGTCTCTTACACTCTGTTACTGTCTCTTACACTCTGTTACACTCTGTTACACTCTCTTACACTCTGTAACTGTCTCTTACACTCTCTTACACTCTGTTACTGTCTCCTATACTCTGTTACACTTTCTTACACTCCACTACTGTCTCATATACTCTTTTACTGTCTCTTACACAGGTTTACGAGGTCTACGCGAAGAGATCCCCAAAGACGTTCACAGTATACTGAGATCATTCAGGACTATGTGATCCTAGAGGACGGTATATGCCATGTGACACTCTCTTACACTCTACTACACTCTACTACTGTCTCTTTCACTCTGCTACTGTCTCTTACACTCTGTTACTGTCTTTTACACTCTGTTACTGTCTCTTACACTCTGCTACTGTATCTTACACTCTGCTATTGTCTCTTACACTCTGCTACTGTCTATAACACTCTCTTACACTCTGTTACTGTCTATTACACTCTGCTACTGTCTCTTACACTCTCTTACACTATGTTACACTCTCTTACACTCTGCTGCTGACTCTTACACTCTGTTACTGTCTCTGACACTCTCCTACACTCTGTTACTGTCTATTACACTCTGCTACTGTCTCTTTCACTCTCTTACACTATGTTACACTCTCTTACACTCTGCTGCTGTCTCTTACACTCTGTTACTGTCTCTTACACTCTGTTACTGTCTCTTACACTCTCCTACACTCTGTTACTGTCTCTTACACTCTCTTACACTCTGTTACACTCTCTTACACGCTGTTACACTCTCCTACACTCTGTTACTGTCTATTACACTCTGCTACTGTCTCTTTCACTCTCTTACACTATGTTACACTCTCTTACACTCTGCTGCTGTCTCTTACACTCTGTTACTGTCTCTTACACTCTGTTACTGTCTCTTACACTCTCTTACACTCTGTTACCGTCTCCTATACTCTATTACTGTCTCCTATGCTCTGTCACACTCTCTTACACTCCGCTACTGTCTCATATACTCTTTTACTGTCTCTTACACAGGTTTACGATGTCTACGCGAAGAGATCCCCAAAGACGTTCACAGTATACTGAGATCATTCAGGACTATGTGATCCTAGAGGACGGTATATGCCATGTGACACTCTGGTACACTCTACTACACTCTACTACTGCCTCTTTCACTCTGCTACTGTCTCTTACACTCTGTTACTGTCTCTTACACTTTGCTACTGTATCTTACACTCTGCTATTGTCTCTTACACTCTGCTACTGTCTATAACACTCTCTTACACTCTGTTACTGTCTATTACACTCTGCTACTGTCTCTTTCACTCTCTTACACTATGTTACACTCTCTTACACTCTGCTGCTGTCTCTTACACTCTGTTACTGTCTCTTACACTCTGTTACTGTCTCTTACACTCTACTACACTCTGTTACTGTCTCTTACACTCTCTTACACTCTGTTACACTCTCTTACATGCTGTTACACTCTCTTACACTCTGTTACTGTCTCTTACACTCTCTTACACTCTGCTACTGTCTCTTACACTCTGCTACTGTCTCTTACACTCTGCTACTCTCTCTTTCACTCTGCTTCTGTCTCTTACACTCTGCTACTGTCTCTTACGCTCTGTTACTGTCTCTTACACTCTGTTACACTCTCTTACACTCTGCTGCTGTCTCTTACACTCTGTTACTGTCTCTTACACTCTTACTGTCTCTTACACTCTCTTACACTCTCCTACACTCTGCTACTGTCTCTTACACCCTCTTACACTCTGTTACTGTCTCTTACACTCTGTTACTGTCTCTTACACTCTCCTACACTATGTTACTGTCTCTTACACTCTCTTACACTCTGTTACACTCTCTTACACTCTGTAACTGTCTCTTACACTCTCTTACACTCTGCTACTGTCTATGACACTCTCTTACACTCTGTTACTGTCTATTACACTCTGCTACTGTCTCTTACACTCTCTTACACTATGTTACACTCTGCTACAGTCTATTACACACTGCTACTGTCTCTTACACTCTGCTATTGTCTCTTACACTCTGATACTGTCTATAACACTCTCTTACACTCTGTTACTGTCTATTACACTCTGCTACTGTCTCTTACACTCTCTTACACTCTGCTGCTGTCAATTACACTCTGCTACTGTCTCTTACACTCTGCTATTGTCTATAACACTCTGCTACTGTCTATAACACTCTCTTACACTCTGTTACTGTCTATTACACTCCGCTACTGTCTCTTACACTCTCTTACACTCTGTTACACTCTGTTACAGTCTATTACACTCTGCTACTGTCTCTTACACTCTGTTATTGTCTCTTGCACTCTGCTACTGTCTATAACACTCTCTTACACTCTGTTACTGTCTATTACACTCTGCTATTGTCTCTTACACTCTCTTACACTCTGTTACACTCTGCTACAGTCTATTACACTCTGCTACTGTCTCTTACACTCTATTACACTCTGTTACTGTCTATTACACTCTGCTACTGTCTCTTACACTCTCTTACACTATGTTACACTCTCTAACACTCTGCTGCTGTCTCTTACACTCTGTTACTGTCTCTTACACTCCGTTACTGTCTCTTACACTCTCCTACACTCTGTTACTGTCTCTTACACTCTGTTACACTCTCTTACTGTCTCTTACACTCTGTTACACTCTCTTACACGCTGTTACACTCTCTTACACTCTGTTACTGTCTCTTACACTCTTACACTCTGCTACTGTCTCTTACACTCTGCTACTGTCTCTTACACTCTGCTACTCTCTCTTTCACTTTGCTTCTGTCTCTTACACACTGCTACTGTCTCTTACGCTCTGTTACTGTCTCTTACACTCTACTACACTCTCGTATACTCTGTTACTGTCTCTTACACTCTACTACACTCTCGTATACTCTGTTACTGTCTCTTACACTCTGTTACTGTCTCGTACACTCTGTTACTGTCTCGTACACTCTGTTACTGTCTCTTACACTCTGTTACACTCTCTTACACTCTGTTACTGTCTCTTACACTCTTACACTCTGCTGCTGTCTCTTACACTCTGTTACTGTCTCTTACACTCTGTTACTGTCTATTACACTCTGCTACTGTCTCTTACACTCTGCTATTGTCTCTTGCACTCTGCTACTGTCTATAACACTCTCTTACACTCTGTTACTGTCTATTACACTCTGCTATTGTCTCTTACACTCTCTTACACTCTGTTACACTCTGCTACAGTCTATTACACTCTGCTACTGTCTCTTACACTCTGCTATTGTCTCTTACACTCTGCTACTGTCTCTTACACTCTATTACACTCTGTTACTGTCTATTACACTCTGCTACTATCTCTTTCACTCTCTTACACTATGTTACACACTCTTACACTCTGCTGCTGTCTCTTACACTCTGTTACTGTCTCTTACACTCTGTTACTGTCTCTTACACTCTCTTACACTCTGTTACACTCTCTTACACGCTGTTACACTCTCTTACACTCTGTTACTGTCTATTACACTCTCTTACACTCTGCTACTGTCTCTTACTCTCTGCTACTGTCTCTTACACTCTGCTACTCTCTCTTTCACTCTGCTTCTGTCTCTTACACGCTGCTACTGTCTCTTACGCTCTGTTACTGTCTCTTACACTCTGTTACACTCTCTTACACTCTGCTGCTGTCTCTTACACTCTGTTACTGTCTCTTACACTCTGTTACTGTCTCTTACACTCTCTTACACTCTCCTACACTCTGCTACTGTCTCTTACACCCTCTTACACTCTGTTACTGTCTCTTACACTCTGTTACTGTCTCTTAAACTCTGCTACTGTCTATAACACTCTCTTACACTCTGTTAATGTCTATTACACTCTGCTACTGTCTCTTACACTCTCTTACACTGTTACACTCTGCTACAGTCTATTACACTCTGCTACTGTCTCTTACACTCTGCTATTGTCTCTTACACTCTGCTACTGTCTATAACACTCTCTTACACTCTGTTACTGTCTATTACACTCTGCTACTGTCTCTTACACTCTCTTACACTCTGCTGTCTATTACACTCTGCTACTGTCTCTTACACTCTGCTATTGTCTCTTACACTCTGCTACTGTCTATAACACTCTCTTACACTCTGTTACTGTCTATTACACTCTGCTACAGTCTCTTACACTCTCTTACACTATTTTACACTCTGCTCCAGTCTATTACACTCTGCTATTGTCTCTTACACTCTGCTACTGTCTATAACACTCTCTTACACTCTGTTACTGTCTATTACACTCTGCGACTGTCTCTTCAACTCTCTTACACTCTTCTGCTGTCTCTTACACTCTGTTACTGTCTCTTACACTCTCTTACACTCTGTTACTGTCTCCTATACTCTGTTACTGTCTCCTATACTCTGTTACACTCTCTTACACTCTGCTGCTGTCTCTTACACTCTGTTACTGTCTCTTACACTCTGTTACTGTCTCTTACACTCTCTTACACTCTCTTACACTCTCCTACACTCTGCTACTGTCTCTTACACCCTCTTACACTCTTACTGTCTCTTACACTCTGTTACTGTCTCTTAAACTCTGCTACTGTCTATAACACTCTCTTACACTCTATTACTGTCTATTACACTCTGCTACTGTCTCTTACACTCTCTTACACTATTTTACACTCTGCTACAGTCTATTACACTCTGCTACTGTCTCTTACACTCTGCTATTGTCCCTTACACTCTGCTACTGTCTATAACACTCTCTTACACTCTCTTACACTCTGCTACTGTCTCTTACACTCTGTTACTGTCTCTTACACTCTCCTACACTATGTTACTGTCTCTTACACTCTCTTACACTCTGTTACACTCTCTTACACTCTGTAACTGTCTCTTACACTCTCTTACACTCTGCTACTGTCTATAACACTCTCTTACACTCTGTTACTGTCTATTACACTCTGCTACTGTCTCTTACACTCTCTTACACTATGTTACACTCTGCTACAGTCTATTACACTCTGCTACTGTCTCTTACACTCTGCTATTGTCTCTTACACTCTGCTACTGTCTATAACACTCTCTTACACTCTGTTACTATCTATTACACTCTGCTACTGTCTCTTACACTCTCTTACACTCTGCTGCTGTCTATTACACTCTGCTACTGTCTCTTACACTCTGCTATTGTCTATAACACTCTGCTACTGTCTATAACACTCTCTTACACTCTGTTACTGTCTATTACACTCTGCTACTGTCTCTTACACTCTCTTACACTCTGCTGTTGTCTCTTACACTCTGTTACTGTCTCTTACACTCTGTTACACTCTCTTACACTCTGTTACACTCTCTTACACTCTGTAACTGTCTCTTACACTCTCTTACACTCTGTTACTGTCTCCTATACTCTGTTACACTTTCTTACACTCCACTACTGTCTCATATACTCTTTTACTGTCTCTTACACAGGTTTACGAGGTCTAGGCGAAGAGATCCCCAAAGACGTTCACAGTATACTGAGATCATTCAGGACTATGTGATCCTAGAGGACGGTATATGCCATGTGACACTCTCTTACACTCTACTACACTCTACTACTGTCTCTTTCACTCTGCTACTGTCTCTTACACTCTGTTACTGTCTTTTACACTCTGTTACTGTCTCTTACACTCTGCTACTGTATCTTACACTCTGCTATTGTCTCTTACACTCTGTTACTGTCTATTACACTCTGCTACTGTCTCTTACACTCTCTTACACTATGTTACACTCTCTTACACTCTGCTGCTGACTCTTACACTCTGTTACTGTCTCTGACACTCTCCTACACTCTGTTACTGTCTATTACACTCTGCTACTGTATCTTTCACTCTCTTACACTATGTTACACTCTCTTACACTCTGCTGCTGTCTCTTACACTCTGTTACTGTCTCTTACACTCTGTTACTGTCTCTTACACTCTACTACACTCTGTTACTGTCTCTTACACTCTCTTACACTCTGTTACACTCTCTTACATGCTGTTACACTCTCTTACACTCTGTTACTGTATCTTACACTCTCTTACACTCTGCTACTGTCTCTTACACTCTGCTACTGTCTCTTACACTCTGCTACTCTCTCTTTCACTCTGCTTCTGTCTCTTACACTCTGCTACTGTCTCTTACACTCTGCTACTGTCTCTTACACTCTGTTACACTCTCTTACACTCTGCTGCTGTCTCTTACACTCTGTTACTGTCTCTTACACTCTTACTGTCTCTTACACTCTCTTACACTCTCCTACACTCTGCTACTGTCTCTTACACCCTCTTACACTCTGTTACTGTCTCTTACACTCTGTTACTGTCTCTTACACTCTCCTACACTATGTTACTGTCTCTTACACTCTCTTACACTCTGTTACACTCTCTTACACTCTGTAACTGTCTCTTACACTCTCTTACACTCTGCTACTGTCTATAACACTCTCTTACACTCTGTTACTGTCTATTACACTCTGCTACTGTCTCTTACACTCTCTTACACTATGTTACACTCTGCTACAGTCTATTACACTCTGCTACTGTCTCTTACACTCTGCTATTGTCTCTTACACTCTGATACTGTCTATAACACTCTCTTACACTCTGTTACTGTCTATTACACTCTGCTACTGTCTCTTACACTCTCTTACACTCTGCTGCTGTCTATTACACTCTGCTACTGTCTCTTACACTCTGCTATTGTCTATAACACTCTGCTACTGTCTATAACACTCTCTTACACTCTGTTACTGTCTATTACACTCCGCTACTGTCTCTTACACTCTCTTACACTCTCTTACACTCTGTTACAGTCTATTACACTCTGCTACTGTCTCTTACACTCTGCTATTGTCTCTTGCACTCTGCTACTGTCTATAACACTCTCTTACACTCTGTTACTGTCTATTACACTCTGCTATTGTCTCTTACACTCTCTTACACTCTGTTACACTCTGCTACAGTCTATTACACTCTGCTACTGTCTCTTACACTCTGCTACTGTCTCTTACACTCCATTACACTCTGTTACTGTCTATTACACTCTGCTACTGTCTCTTACACTCTCTTACACTATGTTACACTCTCTAACACTCTGCTGCTGTCTCTTACACTCTGTTACTGTCTCTTACACTCTACTACACTCTGTTACTGTCTCTTACACTCTCTTACACTCTGTTACACTCTCTTACATGCTGTTACACTCTCTTACACTCTGTTACTGTCTCTTACACTCTCTTACACTCTGCTACTGTCTCTTACACTCTGCTACTGTCTCTTACACTCTGCTACTCTCTCTTTCACTCTGCTTCTGTCTCTTACACTCTGCTACTGTCTCTTACGCTCTGTTACTGTCTCTTACACTCTGTTACACTCTCTTACACTCTGCTGCTATCTCTTACACTCTGTTACTGTCTCTTACACTCTTACTGTCTCTTACACTCTCTTACACTCTCCTACACTCTGCTACTGTCTCTTACACCCTCTTACACTCTGTTACTGTCTCTTACACTCTGTTACTGTCTCTTACACTCTCCTACACTATGTTACTGTCTCTTACACTCTCTTACACTCTGTTACACTCTCTTACACTCTGTAACTGTCTCTTACACTCTCTTACACTCTGCTACTGTCTATAACACTATCTTACACTCTGTTACTGTCTATTACACTCTGCTACTGTCTCTTACACTCTCTTACACTATGTTACACTCTGCTACAGTCTATTACACTCTGCTACTGTCTCTTACACTCTGTTACTGTCTATTACATTCTGCTACTGTCTCTTACACTCTCTTACACTCTGCTGCTGTCTATTACACTCTGCTACTGTCTCTTACACTCTGCTATTGTCTCTTACACTCTGCTACTGTCTATAACACTCTCTTACACTCTGTTACTGTCTATTACACTCTGCTACAGTCTCTTACACTGTCTTACACTATGTTACACTCTGCTCCAGTCTATTACACTCTGCTATTGTCTCTTACACTCTGCTACTGTCTATAACACTCTCTTACACTCTGTTTCTGTCTATTACACTCTGCGACTGTCTCTTCAACTCTCTTACACTCTTCTGCTGTCTCTTACACTCTGTTACTGTCTCTTACACTATGTTACACTCTCTTACACTCTGTAACTGTCTCTTACACTCTCTTACACTCTGTTACTGTCTCCTATACTCTGTTACTGTCTCCTATACTCTGTTACTGTCTCCTATACTCTGTTACACTCTCTTACACTCTGCTGCTGTCTCTTACACTCTGTTACTGTCTCTTACACTCTCTTACACTCTCTTACACTCTCTTACACTCTCCTACTGTCTCTTACACCCTCTTACACTCTGTTACTGTCTCTTACACTCTGTTACTGTCTCTTAAACTCTGCTACTGTCTATAACACTCTCGTACACTCTGTTACTGTCTATTACACTCTGCTACTGTCTCTTACACTCTCTTACACTATGTTACACTCTGCTACAGTCTATTACACTCTGCTACTGTCTCTTACACTCTGCTATTGTCTCTTACACTCTGCTACTGTCTCTTACACTCTGCTACTGTCTATAACACTCTCTTACACTCTGTTACTGTCTATTACACTCTGCTACTGTCTCTTACACTCTCTTACACTGTTACACTCTGCTACAGTCTATTACACTCTGCTACTGTCTCTTACACTCTGCTATTGTCTCTTACACTCTGCTACTGTCTATAACACTCTCTTACACTCTCTTACACTCTGCTACTGTCTCTTACACTCTGTTACTGTCTCTTACACTCTCCTACACTATGTTACTGTCTCTTACACTCTCTTACACTCTGTTACACTCTCTTACACTCTGTAACTGTCTCTTACACTCTCTTACACTCTGCTACTGTCTATAACACTCTCTTACACTCTGTTACTGTCTATTACACTCTGCTACTGTCTCTTACACTCTCTTACACTATGTTACACTCTGCTACAGTCTATTACACTCTGCTACTGTCTCTTACACTCTGCTATTGTCTCTTACACTCTGCTACTGTCTCTTACACTCTATTACACTCTGTTACTGTCTATTACACTCTGCTACTGTCTCTTACACTCTCTTACACTATGTTACACTCTCTTACACTCTGCTGCTGTCTCTTACACTCTGTTACTGTCTCTTACACTCCGTTACTGTCTCTTACACTCTCCTACACTCTGTTACTGTCTCTTACACTCTCTTACACTCTCTTACTGTCTCTTACACTCTGTTACACTCTCTTACACGCTGTTACACTCTCTTACACTCTGTTACTGTCTATTACACTCTCTTACACTCTGCTACTGTCTCTTACTCTCTGCTACTGTCTCTTACACTCTGCTACTCTCTCTTTCACTCTGCTTCTGTCTCTTACACTCTGCTACTGTCTCTTACGCTCTGTTACTGTCTCTTACACTCTGTTACACTCTCTTACACTCTGCTGCTGTCTCTTACACTCTGTTACTGTCTCTTACACTCTGTTACTGTCTCTTACACTCTCTTACACTCTCCTACACTCTGCTACTGTCTCTTACACCCTCTTACACTCTGTTACTGTCTCTTACACTCTGTTACTGTCTCTTAAACTCTGCTACTGTCTGTAACACTCTCTTACACTCTGTTAATGTCTATTACACTCTGCTACTGTCTCTTACACTCTCTTACACTGTTACACTCTGCTACAGTCTATTACACTCTGCTACTGTCTCTTACACTCTGCTATTGTCTCTTACACTTTGCTACTGTCTATAACACTCTCTTACACTCTGTTACTGTCTATTACACTCTGCTACTGTCTCTTACACTCTCTTACACTCTGCTGCTGTCTATTACACTCTGCTACTGTCTCTTACACTCTGCTATTGTCTCTTACACTCTGCTACTGTCTATAACACTCTCTTACACTCTGT
Organism: Spea hammondii; assembly: GCA_029215755.1. Lineage (NCBI taxonomy): Eukaryota > Metazoa > Chordata > Amphibia > Anura > Pelobatidae > Spea > Spea hammondii. The sequence goes on along the minus strand of JARDYJ010000012.1, from coordinate 31,608,637 downwards.
TACTGTCTATTACACTATGCTACAGTCTCTTACACTCTCTTACACTATGTTACACTCTGCTCCAGTCTATTACACTCTGCTATTGTCTCTTACACTCTGCTACTGTCTATAACACTCTCTTACACTCTGTTACTGTCTATTACACTCTGCGACTGTCTCTTCAACTCTCTTACACTCTTCTGCTGTCTCTTACACTCTGTTACTGTCTCTTACACTATGTTACACTCTCTTACACTCTGTAACTGTCTCTTACACTCTCTTACACTCTGTTACTGTCTCCTATACTCTGTTACTGTCTCCTATACTCTGTTACTGTCTCCTATACTCTGTTACACTCTCTTACACCCTGCTGCTGTCTCTTACACTCTGTTACTGTCTCTTACACTCTCTTACACTCTCTTACTCTCTCCTACACTCTGCTACTGTCTCTTACACCCTCTTACACTCTGTTACTGTCTCTTACACTCTGTTACTGTCTCTTAAACTCTGCTACTGTCTATAACACTCTCTTACACTCTGTTACTGTCTATTACACTCTGCTACTGTCTCTTACACTCTCTTACACTATGTTACACTCTGCTACAGTCTATTACACTCTGCTACTGTCTCTTACACTCTGCTATTGTCTCTTACACTCTGCTACTGTCTATAACACTCTCTTACACTCTGTTACTGTCTATTACACTCTGCTACTGTCTCTTACACTCTCTTACACTCTGCTGCTGTCTATTACACTCTGCTACTGTCTCTTACACTCTGCTATTGTCTATAACACTCTGCTACTGTCTATAACACTCTCTTACACTCTGTTACTGTCTATTACACTCTGCTACTGTCTCTTACACTCTCTTACACTCTGCTGCTGTCTCTTACACTCTGTTACTGTCTCTTACACTCTGTTACACTCTGTTACACTCTCTTACACTCTGTAACTGTCTCTTACACTCTCTTACACTCTGTTACTGTCTCCTATACTCTGTTACACTTTCTTACACTCCACTACTGTCTCATATACTCTTTTACTGTCTCTTACACAGGTTTACGAGGTCTACGCGAAGAGATCCCCAAAGACGTTCACAGTATACTGAGATCATTCAGGACTATGTGATCCTAGAGGACGGTATATGCCATGTGACACTCTCTTACACTCTACTACACTCTACTACTGTCTCTTTCACTCTGCTACTGTCTCTTACACTCTGTTACTGTCTCTTACACTTTGCTACTGTATCTTACACTCTGCTATTGTCTCTTACACTCTGCTACTGTCTATAACACTCTCTTACACTCTGTTACTGTCTATTACACTCTGCTACTGTCTCTTTCACTCTCTTACACTATGTTACACTCTCTTACACTCTGCTGCTGTCTCTTACACTCTGTTACTGTCTCTTACACTCTGTTACTGTCTCTTACACTCTACTACACTCTGTTACTGTCTCTTACACTCTCTTACACTCTGTTACACTCTCTTACATGCTGTTACACTCTCTTACACTCTGTTACTGTCTCTTACACTCTCTTACACTCTGCTACTGTCTCTTACACTCTGCTACTGTCTCTTACACTCTGCTACTCTCTCTTTCACTCTGCTTCTGTCTCTTACACTCTGCTACTGTCTCTTACGCTCTGTTACTGTCTCTTACACTCTGTTACACTCTCTTACACTCTGCTGCTGTCTCTTACACTCTGTTACTGTCTCTTACACTCTTACTGTCTCTTACACTCTCTTACACTCTCCTACACTCTGCTACTGTCTCTTACACCCTCTTACACTCTGTTACTGTCTCTTACACTCTGTTACTGTCTCTTACACTCTCCTACACTATGTTACTGTCTCTTACACTCTCTTACACTCTGTTACACTCTCTTACACTCTGTAACTGTCTCTTACACTCTCTTACACTCTGCTACTGTCTATAACACTCTCTTACACTCTGTTACTGTCTATTACACTCTGCTACTGTCTCTTACACTCTCTTACACTATGTTACACTCTGCTACAGTATATTACACTCTGCTACTGTCTCTTACACTCTGCTATTGTCTCTTACACTCTGATACTGTCTATAACACTCTCTTACACTCTGTTACTGTCTATTACACTCTGCTACTGTCTCTTACACTCTCTTACACTCTGCTGCTGTCAATTACACTCTGCTACTGTCTCTTACACTCTGCTATTGTCTATAACACTCTGCTACTGTCTATAACACTCTCTTACACTCTGTTACTGTCTATTACACTCCGCTACTGTCTCTTACACTCTCTTACACTCTCTTACACTCTGTTACACTCTGTTACAGTCTATTACACTCTGCTACTGTCTCTTACACTCTGCTATTGTCTCTTGCACTCTGCTACTGTCTATAACACTCTCTTACACTCTGTTACTGTCTATTACACTCTGCTATTGTCTCTTACACTCTCTTACACTCTGTTACACTCTGCTACAGTCTATTACACTCTGCTACTGTCTCTTACACTCTGCTACTGTCTCTTACACTCTATTACACTCTGTTACTGTCTATTACACTCTGCTACTGTCTCTTACACTCTCTTACACTATGTTACACTCTCTAACACTCTGCTGCTGTCTCTTACACTCTGTTACTGTCTCTTACACTCCGTTACTGTCTCTTACACTCTCCTACACTCTGTTACTGTCTCTTACACTCTGTTACACTCTCTTACTGTCTCTTACACTCTGTTACACTCTCTTACACGCTGTTACACTCTCTTACACTCTGTTACTGTCTCTTACACTCTTACACTCTGCTACTGTCTCTTACACTCTGCTACTCTCTCTTTCACTTTGCTTCTGTCTCTTACACACTGCTACTGTCTCTTACGCTCTGTTACTGTCTCTTACACTCTACTACACTCTCGTATACTCTGTTACTGTCTCGTACACTCTGTTACTGTCTCGTACACTCTGTTACTGTTTCTTACACTCTGTTATACTCTCTTACACTCTGTTACTGTCTCTTACACTCTTACACTCTGCTGCTGTCTCTTACACTCTGTTACTGTCTCTTACACTCTGTTACTGTCTATTACACTCTGCTACTGTCTCTTACACTCTGCTATTGTCTCTTGCACTCTGCTACTGTCTATAACACTCTCTTACACTCTGTTACTGTCTATTACACTCTGCTATTGTCTCTTACACTCTCTTACACTCTGTTACACTCTGCTACAGTCTATTACACTCTGCTACTGTCTCTTACACTCTGCTATTGTCTCTTACACTCTGCTACTGTCTCTTACACTCTATTACACTCTGTTACTGTCTATTACACTCTGCTACTATCTCTTTCACTCTCTTACACTATGTTACACACTCTTACACTCTGCTGCTGTCTCTTACACTCTGTTACTGTCTCTTACACTCTGTTACTGTCTCTTACACTCTCTTACACTCTGTTACACTCTCTTACACGCTGTTACACTCTCTTACACTCTGTTACTGTCTATTACACTCTCTTACACTCTGCTACTGTCTCTTACTCTCTGCTACTGTCTCTTACACTCTGCTACTCTCTCTTTCACTCTGCTTCTGTCTCTTACACTCTGCTACTGTCTCTTACGCTCTGTTACTGTCTCTTACACTCTGTTACACTCTCTTACACTCTGCTGCTGTCTCTTACACTCTGTTACTGTCTCTTACACTCTGTTACTGTCTCTTACACTCTCTTACACTCTCCTACACTCTGCTACTGTCTCTTACACCCTCTTACACTCTGTTACTGTCTCTTACACTCTGTTACTGTCTCTTAAACTCTGCTACTGTCTATAACACTCTCTTACACTCTGTTAATGTCTATTACACTCTGCTACTGTCTCTTACACTCTCTTACACTGTTACACTCTGCTACAGTCTATTACACTCTGCTACTGTCTCTTACACTCTGCTATTGTCTCTTACACTCTGCTACTGTCTATAACACTCTCTTACACTCTGTTACTGTCTATTACACTCTGCTACTGTCTCTTACACTCTCTTACACTCTGCTGCTGTCTATTACACTCTGCTACTGTCTCTTACACTCTGCTATTGTCTCTTACACTCTGCTACTGTCTATAACACTCTCTTACACTCTGTTACTGTCTATTACACTCTGCTACAGTCTCTTACACTCTCTTACACTATGTTACACTCTGCTCCAGTCTATTACACTCTGCTATTGTCTCTTACACTCTGCTACTGTCTATAACACTCTCTTACACTCTGTTACTGTCTATTACACTCTGCGACTGTCTCTTCAACTCTCTTACACTCTTCTGCTGTCTCTTACACTCTGTTACTGTCTCTTACACTATGTTACACTCTCTTACACTCTGTAACTGTCTCTTACACTCTCTTACACTCTGTTACTGTCTCCTATACTCTGTTACTGTCTCCTATACTCTGTTACACTCTCTTACACTCTGCTGCTGTCTCTTACACTCTGTTACTGTCTCTTACACTCTCTTACACTCTCTTACACTCTCCTACACTCTGCTACTGTCTCTTACACCCTCTTACACTCTGTTACTGTCTCTTACACTCTGTTACTGTCTCTTAAACTCTGCTACTGTCTATAACACTCTCTTACACTCTGTTACTGTCTATTACACTCTGCTACTGTCTCGTACACTCTCTTACACTATGTTACACTCTGCTACAGTCTATTACACTCTGTTACTGTCTCTTACACTCTGCTATTGTCTCTTACACTCTGCTACTGTCTATAACACTCTCTTACACTCTGTTACTGTCTATTACACTCTGCTACTGTCTCTTACACTCTCTTACACTCTGCTGCTGTCTATTACACTCTGCTACTATCTCTTACACTCTGCTATTGTCTATAACACTCTGCTACTGTCTATAACACTCTCTTACACTCTGTTACTGTCTATTACACTCTGCTACTGTCTCTTACACTCTCTTACACTCTGCTGCTGTCTCTTACACTCTGTTACTGTCTCTTACACTCTGTTACACTCTCTTATACTCTCTTACACTCTGTAACTGTCTCTTACACTCTCTTACACTCTGTTACTGTCTCCTATACTCTGTTACACTTTCTTACACTCCACTACTGTCTCATATACTCTTTTACTGTCTCTTACACAGGTTTACGAGGTCTACGCGAAGAGATCCCCAAAGACGTTCACAGTATACTGAGATCATTCAGGACTATGTGATCCTAGAGGACGGTATATGCCATGTGACACTCTCTTACACTCTACTACACTCTACTACTGTCTCTTTCACTCTGCTACTGTCTCTTACACTCTGTTACTGTCTTTTACACTCTGTTACTGTCTCTTACACTCTGCTACTGTATCTTACACTCTGCTATTGTCTCTTACACTCTGCTACTGTCTATAACACTCTCTTACACTCTGTTACTGTCTATTACACTCTGCTACTGTCTCTTACACTCTCTTACACTATGTTACACTCTCTTACACTCTGCTGCTGACTCTTACACTCTGTTACTGTCTCTGACACTCTCCTACACTCTGTTACTGTCTATTACACTCTGCTACTGTCTCTTTCACTCTCTTACACTATGTTACACTCTCTTACACTCTGCTGCTGTCTCTTACACTCTGTTACTGTCTCTTACACTCTGTTACTGTCTCTTACACTCTCCTACACTCTGTTACTGTCTCTTACACTCTCTTACACTCTGTTACACTCTCTTACACGCTGTTACACTCTCCTACACTCTGTTACTGTCTATTACACTCTGCTACTGTCTCTTTCACTCTCTTACACTATGTTACACTCTCTTACACTCTGCTGCTGTCTCTTACACTCTGTTACTGTCTCTTACACTCTGTTACTGTCTCTTACACTCTCTTACACTCTGTTACCGTCTCCTATACTCTGTTACTGTCTCCTATGCTCTGTCACACTCTCTTACACTCCGCTACTGTCTCATATACTCTTTTACTGTCTCTTACACAGGTTTACGATGTCTACGCGAAGAGATCCCCAAAGACGTTCACAGTATACTGAGATCATTCAGGACTATGTGATCCTAGAGGACGGTATATGCCATGTGACACTCTGGTACACTCTACTACACTCTACTACTGCCTCTTTCACTCTGCTACTGTCTCTTACACTCTGTTACTGTCTCTTACACTTTGCTACTGTATCTTACACTCTGCTATTGTCTCTTACACTCTGCTACTGTCTATAACACTCTCTTACACTCTGTTACTGTCTATTACACTCTGCTACTGTCTCTTTCACTCTCTTACACTATGTTACACTCTCTTACACTCTGCTGCTGTCTCTTACACTCTGTTACTGTCTCTTACACTCTTACAATGTCTACGCGAAGAGATCCCCAAAGACGTTCACAGTATACTGAGATCATTCAGGACTATGTGATCCTAGAGGACGGTATATGCCATGTGACACTCTGGTACACTCTACTACTGCCTCTTTCACTCTGCTACTGTCTCTTACACTCTGTTACTGTCTCTTACACTTTGCTACTGTATCTTACACTCTGCTATTGTCTCTTACACTCTGCTACTGTCTATAACACTCTCTTACACTCTGTTACTGTCTATTACACTCTGCTACTGTCTCTTTCACTCTCTTACACAATGTTACACTCTCTTACACTCTGCTGCTGTCTCTTACACTCTGTTACTGTCTCTTACACTACTACTTACTGTCTCTTACACTCTCTTACACTCTCCTACACTCTGCTACTGTCTCTTACACCCTCTTACACTCTGTTACTGTCTCTTACACTCTGTTACTGTCTCTTACACTCTCCTACACTATGTTACTGTCTCTTACACTCTCTTACACTCTGTTACACTCTCTTACACTCTGTAACTGTCTCTTACACTCTCTTACACTCTGCTACTGTCTATAACACTCTCTTACACTCTGTTACTGTCTATTACACTCTGCTACTGTCTCTTACACTCTCTTACACTATGTTACACTCTGCTACAGTCTATTACACTCTGCTACTGTCTCTTACACTCTGCTATTGTCTCTTACACTCTGATACTGTCTATAACACTCTCTTACACTCTGTTACTGTCTATTACACTCTGCTACTGTCTCTTACACTCTCTTACACTATGTTACACTCTGCTACAGTCTATTACACTCTGCTACTGTCTATTACACTCTGCTACTGTCTCTTACACTCTGCTATTGTCTCTTACACTCTGATACTGTCTATAACACTCTCTTACACTCTGTTACTGTCTATTACACTCTGCTACTGTCTCTTACACTCTCTTACACTCTGCTGCTGTCTATTACACTCTGCTACTGTCTCTTACACTCTGCTATTGTCTATAACACTCTGCTACTGTCTATAACACTCTCTTACACTCTGTTACTGTCTATTACACTCCGCTACTGTCTCTTACACTCTCTTACACTCTGTTACAGTCTATTACACTCTGCTACTGTCTCTTACACTCTGCTATTGTCTCTTGCACTCTGCTACTGTCTATAACACTCTCTTACACTCTGTTACTGTCTATTACACTCTGCTATTGTCTCTTACACTCTCTTACACTCTGTTACACTCTGCTACAGTCTATTACACTCTGCTACTGTCTCTTACACTCTGCTATTGTCTCTTACACTCTGCTACTGTCTATAACACTCTCTTACACTCTGTTGCTGTCTATTACACTCTGCTACTGTCTCGTACACTCTCTTACACTCTGCTGCTGTCTCTTACACTCTTTTACTGTCTCATATACTCTGTTACTGTCTCTTACACAGGTTTACGATGTCTACGCGAAGAGATCCCCAAAAACGCTCAGAGTATACTGAGATCATTCGGGACTAGGTGGTCCAAGAGGACGGTATATGCCATGTGACACTCTCTTACACTCTACTACACTCTACTACTGTCTCTTTCACTCTGCTACTGTCTCTTACACTCTGTTACTGTCTCTTATACTCTGTTACTGTCTCTTACACTCTGCTACTGTATCTTACACTCTGCTATTGTCTCTTACACTCTGCTACTGTCTATAACACTCTCTTACACTCTGTTACTGTCTATTACACTCTGCTACTGTCTCTTACACTCTCTTACACTATGTTACACTCTCTTACACTCTGCTGCTGTCTCTTTCACTCTGCTTCTGTCTCTTACACTCTGCTACTGTCTCTTACGCTCTGTTACTGTCTCGTACACTCTACTACACTCTCGTACACTCTGTTACTGTCTCTTACACTCTGTTACTGTCTCTTACACTCTGTTACTGTCTCGTACACTATGTTACTGTCTCTTAAACTCTGTTACACTCTCTTACACTCTGTTACTGTCTCTTACACTCTCTTACACTCTGCTGATGTCGCTTACACTCTGTTACTGTCTCTTACACTCTCTTACACTCTCTTACATTCTCTTACACTCTCTTACACTCTCCTACACTCTGCTACTGTCTCTTACACCCTCTTACACTCTGTTACTGTCTCTTACACTCTCTTACACTCTGTTACACTCTCTTACACGCTGTTACACCCTCTTACACACTGTTACACCCTCTTACACACTGTTACTGTCTCTTACACTCTCTTATACTCTGCTACTGTCTCTTACACTCTGCTACTGTCTCTTTCACTCTGCTACTGTCTCTTACACTCTGCTACTGTCTCTTACACTCTGCTACTATCTCTTACGCTCTGTTACTGTGTCTTAAACTGTACTACACTGTCATACACTCTGTTACTGTATCTTACACTATGTTACTGTCTCGTACACTCTGTTACTGTCTCTTACACCCTGTTACACTCTCTTACACTCTGTTACTGTCTCTTACATTCTCTTACACTCTGTTACTGTCTCCTATACTCTGTTACTGTCTCCTATACTCTGTTACACTCTCTTACACTCTGCTTCTGTCTCATATACTCTGTTACTGTCTCTTACACTCTGTTACTGTCTCTTACACTCTCTTACACTCTCCTACACTCTGCTACTGTCTCTTACACCCTCTTACACTCTGTTACTGTCTCTTACACCCTGTTACACTCTCTTACACTCTGTTACTGTCTCTTACATTCTCTTACACTCTGTTACTGTCTCCTATACTCTGTTACTGTCTCCTATACTCTGTTACACTCTCTTACACTCTACTACACTCTACTACTGTCTCTTTCACTCTGCTACTGTCTCTTACACTCTGTTACTGTCTCTTACACTCTGCTACTGTATCTTACACTCTGCTATTGTCTCTTACTCTCTGCTACTGTCTATAGCACTCTCTTACACTCTGTTACTGTCTATTACACTCTGCTACTGTCTCTTACACTCTCTTACACTCTCTTACACTCTGCTACACTCTATCACACTCTGCTATTGTCTCTTACACTCTGCTACTGTCTATAACACTCTCTTACACTCTGTTGCTGTCTATTACACTCTGCTACTGTCTCTTAAACTCTCTTACACTGTGTTACACTCTGCTACAGTCTATTACACTCTGCTACTGTCTCTTACACTCTGCTATTGTCTCTTACACTCTGCTACTGTCTATAACACTCTCTTACACTCTGTTACTGTCTCTTACACTCTTCTACTGTATCTTACACTCTGCTATTGTCTCTTACACTCTGCTACTGTCTTTAACACTCTCTTACACTCTGTTACTGTCTGTTACACTCTGCTACTGTCTCTTACACTCTCTTACACTCTGCTACACTCTATTACACTCTGCTATTGTCTCTTACACTCTGTAACTGTCTATAACACTCTCTTACACTCTGTTACTGTCTATTACACTCTGCTACTGTCTCTTACACTCTCTTACACTCTCTTACACTCTGCTACACTCTGCTACAGTCTATTACACTCTGCTACTGTCTCTTACACTCTGCTATTGTCTCTTACACTCTGCTACTGTCTATAACACTCTCTTACACTCTGTTACTGTCTATTACACTCTGTTACTGTCTCTTACACTCTGTTACTGTCTCTTACACTCTCCTACACTCTGTTACTGTCTCTTACACTCTCTTACACTCTGTTACACTCTCTTACATGCTGTTACACTCTCTTACACGCTGTTACTGTCTCTTACACTCTCTTACACTCTGCTACTCTCTCTTACACTCTGCTACTGTCTCTTACACTCTGCTACTGTCTCTTACACTCTGTTACTGTCTCTTACACTCTGTTACTGTCTCTTACACTCTGCTACTGTATCTTACACTCTGCTATTGTCTCTTACACTCTGCTACTGTCTATAACACTCTCTTAAACTCTGTTACTGTCTTTTACACTCTACTACACTCTCGTACACTCTGTTACTGTCTCTTACACTCTCTTACACTCTGCTGCTGTCTCTTACACTCTGTTACTGTCTCTTACACTCTACTACACTCTCGTACACTCTGTTACTGTCTCTTACACTCTGTTACTGTGTCTTACACTCTGTTACTGTCTCGTACACTCTGTTACTGTCTCTTACACTCTGCTACTGTATCTTACACTCTGCTACTGTCTATAACACTCTCTTACACTCTGTTACTATCTATTACACTCTGCTACTGTCTCTTACACTCTCTTACACTATGTTACACTCTCTTACACTCTGCTGCTGTCTCTTACACTCTGCTACTGTCTCTTACACTCTCTTACACTATGTTACACTCTCTTACACTCTGCTGCTGTCTCTTACACTCTGCTGCTGTCTCTTACACTCTGTTACTGTCTCGTACACTCTGTTACTGTCTCTTACACTCTGTTACTGTCTCTTACACTCTGTTACACTCTCTTACACTCTGCTGCTGTCTCTTACACTCTGCTACTGTATCTTACACTCTGCTATTGTCTCTTACACTCTGCTACTGTCTATAACACTCTCTTACACTCTGTTACTGTCTATTACACTCTGCTACTGTCTCTTACACTCTCTTACACTATGTTACACTCTCTTACACTCTGCTGCTGTCTCTTACACTCTGTTACTGTCTCTTACACTCTGTTACTGTCTCTTACACTCTCCTACACTCTGTTACTGTCTCTTACACTCTCTTACACTCTGTTACACTCTCTTACACGCTGTTACACTCTCCTACACTCTGTTACTGTCTATTACACTCTGCTACTGTCTCTTTCACTCTCTTACACTATGTTACACTCTCTTACACTCTGCTGCTGTCTCTTACACTATGTTACTGTCTCGTACACTCTGTTACTGTCTCTTACACTCTGTTACACTCTCTTACACTCTGTTACTGTCTCTTACACTCTTACACTCTGCTGCTGTCTCTTACACTCTGTTACTGTCTCTTACACTCTGTTACTGTCTATTACACTCTGCTACTGTCTCTTACACTCTGCTATTGTCTCTTGCACTCTGCTACTGTCTATAACACTCTCTTACACTCTGTTACTGTCTATTACACTCTGCTATTGTCTCTTACACTCTCTTACACTCTATTACACTCTGTTACTGTCTATTACACTCTGCTACTATCTCTTTCACTCTCTTACACTATGTTACACACTCTTACACTCTGCTGCTGTCTCTTACACTCTGTTACTGTCTCTTACACTCTGTTACTGTCTCTTACACTCTCTTACACTCTGTTACACTCTCTTACACGCTGTTACACTCTCTTACACTCTGTTACTGTCTATTACACTCTCTTACACTCTGCTACTGTCTCTTACTCTCTGCTACTGTCTCTTACACTCTGCTACTCTCTCTTTCACTCTGCTTCTGTCTCTTACACTCTGCTACTGTCTCTTACGCTCTGTTACTGTCTCTTACACTCTGTTACACTCTCTTACACTCTGCTGCTGTCTCTTACACTCTGTTACTGTCTCTTACACTCTGTTACTGTCTCTTACACTCTCTTACACTCTCCTACACTCTGCTACTGTCTCTTACACCCTCTTACACTCTGTTACTGTCTCTTACACTCTGTTACTGTCTCTTAAACTCTGCTACTGTCTATAACACTCTCTTACACTCTGTTAATGTCTATTACACTCTGCTACTGTCTCTTACACTCTCTTACACTGTTACACTCTGCTACAGTCTATTACACTCTGCTACTGTCTCTTACACTCTGCTATTGTCTCTTACACTCTGCTACTGTCTATAACACTCTCTTACACTCTGTTACTGTCTATTACACTCTGCTACTGTCTCTTACACTCTCTTACACTCTGCTGCTGTCTATTACACTCTGCTACTGTCTCTTACACTCTGCTATTGTCTCTTACACTCTGCTACTGTCTATAACACTCTCTTACACTCTGTTACTGTCTATTACACTCTGCTACAGTCTCTTACACTCTCTTACACTATGTTACACTCTGCTCCAGTCTATTACACTCTGCTATTGTCTCTTACACTCTGCTACTGTCTATAACACTCTCTTACACTCTGTTACTGTCTATTACACTCTGCGACTGTCTCTTCAACTCTCTTACACTCTTCTACTGTCTCTTACACTCTGTTACTGTCTCTTACACTATGTTACACTCTCTTACACTCTGTAACTGTCTCTTACACTCTCTTACACTCTGTTACTGTCTCCTATACTCTGTTACTGTCTCCTATACTCTGTTACACTCTCTTACACTCTGCTGCTGTCTCTTACACTCTGTTACTGTCTCTTACACTCTCTTACACTCTCTTACACTCTCCTACACTCTGCTACTGTCTCTTACACCCTCTTACACTCTGTTACTGTCTCTTACACTCTGTTACTGTCTCTTAAACTCTGCTACTGTCTATAACACTCTCTTACACTCTGTTACTGTCTATTACACTCTGCTACTGTCTCTTACACTCTCTTACACTATGTTACACTCTGCTACAGTCTATTACACTCTGCTACTGTCTCTTACACTCTGCTATTGTCTCTTACACTCTGCTACTGTCTATAACACTCTCTTACACTCTGTTACTGTCTATTACACTCTGCTACTGTCTCTTACACTCTCTTACACTCTGCTGCTGTCTATTACACTCTGCTACTGTCTCTTACACTCTGCTATTGTCTATAACACTCTGCTACTGTCTATAACACTCTCTTACACTCTGTTACTGTCTATTACACTCTGCTACTGTCTCTTACACTCTCTTACACTCTGCTGCTGTCTCTTACACTCTGTTACTGTCTCTTACACTCTGTTACACTCTCTTACACTCTCTTACACTCTGTAACTGTCTCTTACACTCTCTTACACTCTGTTACTGTCTCCTATACTCTGTTACACTTTCTTACACTCCACTACTGTCTCATATACTCTTTTACTGTCTCTTACACAGGTTTACGAGGTCTACGCGAAGAGATCCCCAAAGACGTTCACAGTATACTGAGATCATTCAGGACTATGTGATCCTAGAGGACGGTATATGCCATGTGACACTCTCTTACACTCTACTACACTCTACTACTGTCTCTTTCACTCTGCTACTGTCTCTTACACTCTGTTACTGTCTTTTACACTCTGTTACTGTCTCTTACACTCTGCTACTGTATCTTACACTCTGCTATTGTCTCTTACACTCTGCTACTGTCTATAACACTCTCTTACACTCTGTTACTGTCTATTACACTCTGCTACTGTCTCTTACACTCTCTTACACTATGTTACACTCTCTTACACTCTGCTGCTGACTCTTACACTCTGTTACTGTCTCTGACACTCTCCTACACTCTGTTACTGTCTATTACACTCTGCTACTGTCTCTTTCACTCTCTTACACTATGTTACACTCTCTTACACTCTGCTGCTGTCTCTTACACTCTGTTACTGTCTCTTACACTCTGTTACTGTCTCTTACACTCTCCTACACTCTGTTAGTGTCTCTTACACTCTCTTACACTCTGTTACACTCTCTTACACGCTGTTACACTCTCCTACACTCTGTTACTGTCTATTACACTCTGCTACTGTCTCTTTCACTCTCTTACACTATGTTACACTCTCTTACACTCTGCTGCTGTCTCTTACACTCTGTTACTGTCTCTTACACTCTGTTACTGTCTCTTACACTCTCTTACACTCTGTTACCGTCTCCTATACTCTGTTACTGTCTCCTATGCTCTGTCACACTCTCTTACACTCCGCTACTGTCTCATATACTCTTTTACTGTCTCTTACACAGGTTTACGATGTCTACGCGAAGAGATCCCCAAAGACGTTCACAGTATACTGAGATCATTCAGGACTATGTGATCCTAGAGGACGGTATATGCCATGTGACACTCTGGTACACTCTACTACACTCTACTACTGCCTCTTTCACTCTGCTACTGTCTCTTACACTCTGTTACTGTCTCTTACACTTTGCTACTGTATCTTACACTCTGCTATTGTCTCTTACACTCTGCTACTGTCTATAACACTCTCTTACACTCTGTTACTGTCTATTACACTCTGTTACTGTCTCTTTCACTCTCTTACACTATGTTACACTCTCTTACACTCTGCTGCTGTCTCTTACACTCTGTTACTGTCTCTTACACTCTGTTACTGTCTCTTACACTCTACTACACTCTGTTACTGTCTCTTACACTCTCTTACACTCTGTTACACTCTCTTACATGCTGTTACACTCTCTTACACTCTGTTACTGTCTCTTACACTCTCTTACACTCTGTTACTGTCTTTTACACTCTGTTACTGTCTCTTACACTCTGCTACTGTATCTTACACTCTGCTATTGTCTCTTACACTCTGCTACTGTCTATAACACTCTCTTACACTCTGTTACTGTCTATTACACTCTGCTACTGTCTCTTACACTCTCTTACACTATGTTACACTCTCTTACACTCTGCTGCTGTTTCTTACACTCTGTTACTGTCTCTTACACTCTGTTACTGTCTCTTACACTCTGTTACTGTCTCTTACACTCTCCTACACTCTGTTACTGTCTCTTACACTCTCTTACACTCTGTAACACTCTCTTACACGCTGTTACACTCTCCTACACTCTGTTACTGTCTCTTACACTCTCTTACACTCTGCTGCTGTCTCTTACACTCTGTTACTGTCTCGTACACTCTGTTACTGTCTCTTACACTCTGTTACACTCTCTTACACTCTGTTACTGTCTCTTACACTCTTACACTCTGCTGCTGTCTCTTACACTCTGTTACTGTCTCTTACACTCTTACTGTCTCTTACACTCTCTTACACTCTCCTACACTCTGCTACTGTCTCTTACACCCTCTTACACTCTGTTACTGTCTCTTACACTCTGTTACTGTCTCTTACACTCTCCTACACTATGTTACTGTCTCTTACACTCTCTTACACTCTGTTACACTCTCTTACACTCTGTAACTGTCTCTTACACTCTCTTACACTCTGCTACTGTCTATAACACTCTCTTACACTCTGTTACTGTCTATTACACTCTGCTACTGTCTCTTACACTCTCTTACACTATGTTACACTCTGCTACAGTCTATTACACTCTGCTACTGTCTCTTACACTCTGCTATTGTCTCTTACACTCTGATACTGTCTATAACACTCTCTTACACTCTGTTACTGTCTATTACACTCTGCTACTGTCTCTTACACTCTCTTACACTCTGCTGCTGTCAATTACACTCTGCTACTGTCTCTTACACTCTGCTATTGTCTATAACACTCTGCTACTGTCTATAACACTCTCTTACACTCTGTTACTGTCTATTACACTCTGCTACTGTCTCTTACACTCTCTTACACTCTGTTACACTCTGTTACACTCTGTTACAGTCTATTACACTCTGCTACTGTCTCTTACACTCTGCTATTGTCTCTTGCACTCTGCTACTGTCTATAACACTCTCTTACACTCTGTTACTGTCTATTACACTCTGCTATTGTCTCTTACACTCTCTTACACTCTGTTACACTCTGCTACAGTCTATTACACTCTGCTACTGTCTCTTACACTCTGCTACTGTCTCTTACACTCTATTACACTCTGTTACTGTCTATTACACTCTGCTACTGTCTCTTACACTCTCTTACACTATGTTACACTCTCTAACACTCTGCTGCTGTCTCTTACACTCTGTTACTGTCTCTTACACTCCGTTACTGTCTCTTACACTCTCCTACACTCTGTTACTGTCTCTTACACTCTGTTACACTCTCTTACTGTCTCTTACACTCTGTTACACTCTCTTACACGCTGTTACACTCTCTTACACTCTGTTACTGTCTCTTACACTCTTACACTCTGCTACTGTCTCTTACACTCTGCTACTGTCTCTTACACTCTGCTACTCTCTCTTTCACTTTGCTTCTGTCTCTTACACACTGCTACTGTCTCTTACGCTCTGTTACTGTCTCTTACACTCTACTACACTCTCGTATACTCTGTTACTGTCTCTTACACTCTGTTACTGTCTCGTACACTCTGTTACTGTCTCGTATACTCTGTTACTGTCTCTTACACTCTGTTACTGTCTCTTACACTCTTACACTCTGCTGCTGTCTCTTACACTCTGTTACTGTCTCTTACACTCTGTTACTGTCTATTACACTCTGCTACTGTCTCTTACACTCTGCTATTGTCTCTTGCACTCTGCTACTGTCTATAACACTCTCTTACACTCTGTTACTGTCTATTACACTCTGCTATTGTTTCTTACACTCTCTTACACTCTGTTACACTCTGCTACAGTCTATTACACTCTGCTACTGTCTCTTACACTCTGCTATTGTCTCTTACACTCTGCTACTGTCTCTTACACTCTATTACACTCTGTTACTGTCTATTACACTCTGCTACTATCTCTTTCACTCTCTTACACTATGTTACACACTCTTACACTCTGCTGCTGTATCTTACACTCTGTTACTGTCTCTTACACTCTGTTACTGTCTCTTACACTCTCTTACACTCTGTTACACTCTCTTACACTCTGTTACACTCTCTTACACGCTGTTACACTCTCTTACACTCTGTTACTGTCTATTACACTCTCTTACACTCTGCTACTGTCTCTTACTCTCTGCTACTGTCTCTTACACTCTGCTACTCTCTCTTTCACTCTGCTTCTGTCTCTTACACTCTGCTACTGTCTCTTACGCTCTGTTACTGTCTCTTACACTCTGTTACACTCTCTTACACTCTGCTGCTGTCTCTTACACTCTGTTACTGTCTCTTACACTCTGTTACTGTCTCTTACACTCTCTTACACTCTCCTACACTCTGCTCCTGTCTCTTACACCCTCTTACACTCTGTTACTGTCTCTTACACTCTGTTACTGTCTCTTAAACTCTGCTACTGTCTATAACACTCTCTTACACTCTGTTAATGTCTATTACACTCTGCTACTGTCTCTTACACTCTCTTACACTGTTACACTCTGCTACAGTCTATTACACTCTGCTACTGTCTCTTACACTCTGCTATTGTCTCTTACACTCTGCTACTGTCTATAACACTCTCTTACACTCTGTTACTGTCTATTACACTCTGCTACTGTCTCTTACACTCTCTTACACTCTGCTGCTGTCTATTACACTCTGCTACTGTCTCTTACACTCTGCTATTGTCTCTTACACTCTGCTACTGTCTATAACACTCTCTTACACTCTGTTACTGTCTATTACACTCTGCTACAGTCTCTTACACTCTCTTACACTATGTTACACTCTGCTCCAGTCTATTACACTCTGCTATTGTCTCTTACACTCTGCTACTGTCTATAACACTCTCTTACACTCTGTTACTGTCTATTACACTCTGTGACTGTCTCTTCAACTCTCTTACACTCTTCTGCTGTCTCTTACACTCTGTTACTGTCTCTTACACTATGTTACACTCTCTTACACTCTGTAACTGTCTCTTACACTCTCTTACACTCTGTTACTGTCTCCTATACTCTGTTACTGTCTCCTATACTCTGTTACACTCTCTTACACTCTGCTGCTGTCTCTTACACTCTGTTACTGTCTCTTACACTCTCTTACACTCTCTTACACTCTCCTACAATCTGCTACTGTCTCTTACACCCTCTTACACTCTGTTACTGTCTCTTACACTCTGTTACTGTCTCTTAAACTCTGCTACTGTCTATAACACTCTCTTACACTCTGTTACTGTCTATTACACTCTGCTACTGTCTCTTACACTCTCTTACACTATGTTACACTCTGCTACAGTCTATTACACTCTGCTACTGTCTCTTACACTCTGCTATTGTCTCTTACACTCTGCTACTGTCTATAACACTCTCTTACACTCTGTTACTGTCTATTACACTCTGCTACTGTCTCTTACACTCTCTTACACTCTGCTGCTGTCTATTACACTCTGCTACTGTCTCTTACACTCTGTTACTGTCTCTGACACTCTCCTACACTCTGTTACTGTCTATTACACTCTGCTACTGTCTCTTTCACTCTCTTACACTATGTTACACTCTCTTACACTCTGCTGCTGTCTCTTACACTCTGTTACTGTCTCTTACACTCTGTTACTGTCTCTTACACTCTCTTACACTCTGTTACCATCTCCTATACTCTGTTACAGTCTCCTATGCTCTGTCACACTCTCTTACACTCCGCTACTGTCTCATATACTCTTTTACTGTCTCTTACACAGGTTTACGATGTCTACGCGAAGAGATCCCCAAAGACGTTCACAGTATACTGAGATCATTCAGGACTATGTGATCCTAGAGGACGGTATATGCCATGTGACACTCTGGTACACTCTACTACACTCTACTACTGCCTCTTTCACTCTGCTACTGTCTCTTACACTCTGTTACTGTCTCTTACACTTTGCTACTGTATCTTACACTCTGCTATTGTCTCTTACACTCTGCTACTGTCTATAACACTCTCTTACACTCTGTTACTGTCTATTACACTCTGCTACTGTCTCTTTCACTCTCTTACACTATGTTACACTCTCTTACACTCTGCTGCTGTCTCTTACACTCTGTTACTGTCTCTTACACTCTGTTACTGTCTCTTACACTCTACTACACTCTGTTACTGTCTCTTACACTCTCTTACACTCTGTTACACTCTCTTACATGCTGTTACACTCTCTTACACTCTGTTACTGTCTCTTACACTCTCTTACACTCTGCTACTGTCTCTTACACTCTGCTACTGTCTCTTACACTCTGCTACTCTCTCTTTCACTCTGCTTCTGTCTCTTACACTCTGCTACTGTCTCTTACGCTCTGTTACTGTCTCTTACACTCTGTTACACTCTCTTACACTCTGCTGCTGTCTCTTACACTCTGTTACTGTCTCTTACACTCTTACGATGTCTACGCGAAGAGATCCCCAAAGACGTTCACAGTATACTGAGATCATTCAGGACTATGTGATCCTAGAGGACGGTATATGCCATGTGACACTCTGGTACACTCTACTACTGCCTCTTTCACTCTGCTACTGTCTCTTACACTCTGTTACTGTCTCTTACACTTTGCTACTGTATCTTACACTCTGCTATTGTCTCTTACACTCTGCTACTGTCTATAACACTCTCTTACACTCTGTTACTGTCTATTACACTCTGCTACTGTCTCTTTCACTCTCTTACACAATGTTACACTCTCTTACACTCTGCTGCTGTCTCTTACACTCTGTTACTGTCTCTTACACTACTACTTACTGTCTCTTACACTCTCTTACACTCTCCTACACTCTGCTACTGTCTCTTACACCCTCTTACACTCTGTTACTGTCTCTTACACTCTGTTACTGTCTCTTACACTCTCCTACACTATGTTACTGTCTCTTACACTCTCTTACACTCTGTTACACTCTCTTACACTCTGTAACTGTCTCTTACACTCTCTTACACTCTGCTACTGTCTATAACACTCTCTTACACTCTGTTACTGTCTATTACACTCTGCTACTGTCTCTTACACTCTCTTACACTATGTTACACTCTGCTACAGTCTATTACACTCTGCTACTGTCTCTTACACTCTGCTATTGTCTCTTACACTCTGATACTGTCTATAACACTCTCTTACACTCTGTTACTGTCTATTACACTCTGCTACTGTCTCTTACACTCTCTTACACTATGTTACACTCTGCTACAGTCTATTACACTCTGCTACTGTCTCTTACACTCTGCTATTGTCTCTTACACTCTGATACTGTCTATAACACTCTCTTACACTCTGTTACTGTCTATTACACTCTGCTACTGTCTCTTACACTCTCTTACACTCTGCTGCTGTCTATTACACTCTGCTACTGTCTCTTACACTCTGCTATTGTCTCTTGCACTCTGCTACTGTCTATAACACTCTCTTACACTCTGTTACTGTCTATTACACTCTGCTATTGTCTCTTACACTCTCTTACACTCTGTTACACTCTGCTACAGTCTATTACACTCTGCTACTGTCTCTTACACTCTGCTATTGTCTCTTACACTCTGCTACTGTCTATAACACTCTCTTACACTCTGTTGCTGTCTATTACACTCTGCTACTGTCTCATACACTCTCTTACACTCTGCTGCTGTCTCTTACACTCTTTTACTGTCTCATATACTCTGTTACTGTCTCTTACACAGGTTTACGATGTCTACGCGAAGAGATCCCCAAAAACGCTCAGAGTATACTGAGATCATTCGGGACTAGGTGGTCCAAGAGGACGGTATATGCCATGTGACACTCTCTTACACTCTACTACACTCTACTACTGTCTCTTTCACTCTGCTACTGTCTCTTACACTCTGTTACTGTCTCTTATACTCTGTTACTGTCTCTTACACTCTGCTACTGTATCTTACACTCTGCTATTGTCTCTTACACTCTGCTACTGTCTATAACACTCTCTTACACTCTGTTACTGTCTATTACACTCTGCTACTGTCTCTTACACTCTCTTACACTATGTTACACTCTCTTACACTCTGCTGCTGTCTCTTTCACTCTGCTTCTGTCTCTTACACTCTGCTACTGTCTCTTACGCTCTGTTACTGTCTCGTACACTCTACTACACTCTCGTACACTCTGTTACTGTCTCTTACACTCTGTTACTGTCTCGTACACTATGTTACTGTCTCTTAAACTCTGTTACACTCTCTTGCACTCTGTTACTGTCTCTTACACTCTCTTACACTCTGCTGATGTCGCTTACACTCTGTTACTGTCTCTTACACTCTGTTACTGTCTCTTACACTCTCTTACACTCTCTTACATTCTCTTACACT
Source organism: Spea hammondii (assembly GCA_029215755.1). Lineage (NCBI taxonomy): Eukaryota > Metazoa > Chordata > Amphibia > Anura > Pelobatidae > Spea > Spea hammondii. The sequence goes on along the minus strand of JARDYJ010000012.1, from coordinate 31,587,453 downwards.
CTCTTACACTCTGCCACTGTCTCTTACACCCTCTTACACTCTGTTACTGTCTCTTACACTCTCTTACACTCTGTTACACTCTCTTACACGCTGTTACACCCTCTTACACACTGTTACACCCTCTTACACACTGTTACTGTCTCTTACACTCTCTTATACTCTGCTACTGTCTCTTACACTCTGCTACTGTCTCTTTCACTCTGCTACTGTCTCTTACACTCTGCTACTGTCTCTTACACTCTGCTACTATCTCTTACGCTCTGTTACTGTGTCTTAAACTGTACTACACTGTCATACACTCTGTTACTGTATCTTACACTATGTTACTGTCTCGTACACTCTGTTACTGTCTCTTACACCCTGTTACACTCTCTTACACTCTGTTACTGTCTCTTACATTCTCTTACACTCTGTTACTGTCTCCTATACTCTGTTACTGTCTCCTATACTCTGTTACACTCTCTTACACTCTGCTTCTGTCTCATATACTCTGTTACTGTCTCTTACACTCTGTTACTGTCTCTTACACTCTCTTACACTCTCCTACACTCTGCTACTGTCTCTTACACCCTCTTACACTCTGTTACTGTCTCTTACACCCTGTTACACTCTCTTACACTCTGTTACTGTCTCTTACATTCTCTTACACTCTGTTACTGTCTCCTATACTCTGTTACTGTCTCCTATACTCTGTTACACTCTCTTACACTCTACTACACTCTACTACTGTCTCTTTCACTCTGCTACTGTCTCTTACACTCTGTTACTGTCTCTTACACTCTGCTACTGTATCTTACACTCTGCTATTGTCTCTTACTCTCTGCTACTGTCTATAGCACTCTCTTACACTCTGTTACTGTCTATTACACTCTGCTACTGTCTCTTACACTCTCTTACACTCTCTTACACTCTGCTACACTCTATTACACTCTGCTATTGTCTCTTACACTCTGCTACTGTCTATAACACTCTCTTACACTCTGTTGCTGTCTATTACACTCTGCTACTGTCTCTTAAACTCTCTTACACTGTGTTACACTCTGCTACAGTCTATTACACTCTGCTACTGTCTCTTACACTCTGCTATTGTCTCTTACACTCTGCTACTGTCTATAACACTCTCTTACACTCTGTTACTGTCTCTTACACTCTTCTACTGTATCTTACACTCTGCTATTGTCTCTTACACTCTGCTACTGTCTTTAACACTCTCTTACACTCTGTTACTGTCTATTACACTCTGCTACTGTCTCTTACACTCTCTTACACTCTGCTACACTCTATTACACTCTGCTATTGTCTCTTACACTCTGTAACTGTCTATAACACTCTCTTACACTCTGTTACTGCCTATTACACTCTGCTACTGTCTCTTACACTCTCTTACACTCTGTTACACTCTGCTACACTCTGCTACAGTCTATTACACTCTGCTACTGTCTCTTACACTCTGCTATTGTCTCTTACACTCTGCTACTGTCTATAACACTCTCTTACACTCTGTTACTGTCTATTACACTCTGTTACTGTCTCTTACACTCTGTTACTGTCTCTTACACTCTCCTACACTCTGTTACTGTCTCTTACACTCTCTTACACTCTGTTACACTCTCTTACATGCTGTTACACTCTCTTACACGCTGTTACTGTCTCTTACACTCTCTTACACTCTGCTACTCTCTCTTACACTCTGCTACTGTCTCTTACACTCTGCTACTGTCTCTTACACTCTGTTACTGTCTCTTACACTCTGTTACTGTCTCTTACACTCTGCTACTGTATCTTACACTCTGCTATTGTCTCTTACACTCTGCTACTGTCTATAACACTCTCTTAAACTCTGTTACTGTCTTTTACACTCTACTACACTCTCGTACACTCTGTTACTGTCTCTTACACTCTGTTACACTCTCTTACACTCTGTTACTGTCTCTTACACTCTCTTACACTCTGCTGCTGTCTCTTACACTCTGTTACTGTCTCTTACACTCTACTACACTCTCGTACACTCTGTTACTGTCTCTTACACTCTGTTACTGTGTCTTACACTCTGTTACTGTCTCGTACACTCTGTTACTGTCTCTTACACTCTGCTACTGTATCTTACACTCTGCTACTGTCTATAACACTCTCTTACACTCTGTTACTATCTATTACACTCTGCTACTGTCTCTTACACTCTCTTACACTATGTTACACTCTCTTACACTCTGCTGCTGTCTCTTACACTCTGCTACTGTCTCTTACACTCTCTTACACTATGTTACACTCTCTTACACTCTGCTGCTGTCTCTTACACTCTGCTGCTGTCTCTTACACTCTGTTACTGTCTCGTACACTCTGTTACTGTCTCTTACACTCTGTTACTGTCTCTTACACTCTGTTACACTCTCTTACACTCTGCTACTGTCTCTTACACTCTGTTACTGTCTCTTACACTCTGCTACTGTATCTTACACTCTGCTATTGTCTCTTACACTCTGCTACTGTCTATAACACTCTCTTACACTCTCTTACACTCTGTAACTGTCTCTTACACTCTCTTACACTCTGTTACTGTCTCCTATACTCTGTTACACTTTCTTACACTCCACTACTGTCTCATATACTCTTTTACTGTCTCTTACACAGGTTTACGAGGTCTACGCGAAGAGATCCCCAAAGACGTTCACAGTATACTGAGATCATTCAGGACTATGTGATCCTAGAGGACGGTATATGCCATGTGACACTCTCTTACACTCTACTACACTCTACTACTGTCTCTTTCACTCTGCTACTGTCTCTTACACTCTGTTACTGTCTTTTACACTCTGTTACTGTCTCTTACACTCTGCTACTGTATCTTACACTCTGCTATTGTCTCTTACACTCTGCTACTGTCTATAACACTCTCTTACACTCTGTTACTGTCTATTACACTCTGCTACTGTCTCTTACACTCTCTTACACTATGTTACACTCTCTTACACTCTGCTGCTGACTCTTACACTCTGTTACTGTCTCTGACACTCTCCTACACTCTGTTACTGTCTATTACACTCTGCTACTGTCTCTTTCACTCTCTTACACTATGTTACACTCTCTTACACTCTGCTGCTGTCTCTTACACTCTGTTACTGTCTCTTACACTCTGTTACTGTCTCTTACACTCTGTTACTGTCTCTTACACTCTCCTACACTCTGTTACTGTCTCTTACACTCTCTTACACTCTGTTACACTCTCTTACACGCTGTTACACTCTCCTACACTCTGTTACTGTCTATTACACTCTGCTACTGTCTATTTCACTCTCTTACACTATGTTACACTCTCTTACACTCTGCTGCTGTCTCTTACACTCTGTTACTGTCTCTTACACTCTGTTACTGTCTCTTACACTCTCTTACACTCTGTTACCATCTCCTATACTCTGTTACTGTCTCCTATGCTCTGTCACACTCTCTTACACTCCGCTACTGTCTCATATACTCTTTTACTGTCTCTTACACAGGTTTACGATGTCTACGCGAAGAGATCCCCAAAGACGTTCACAGTATACTGAGATCATTCAGGACTATGTGATCCTAGAGGACGGTATATGCCATGTGACACTCTGGTACACTCTACTACACTCTACTACTGCCTCTTTCACTCTGCTACTGTCTCTTACACTCTGTTACTGTCTCTTACACTTTGCTACTGTATCTTACACTCTGCTATTGTCTCTTACACTCTGCTACTGTCTATAACACTCTCTTACACTCTGTTACTGTCTATTACACTCTGCTACTGTCTCTTTCACTCTCTTACACTATGTTACACTCTCTTACACTCTGCTGCTGTCTCTTACACTCTGTTACTGTCTGTTACACTCTGTTACTGTCTCTTACACTCTACTACACTCTGTTACTGTCTCTTACACTCTCTTACACTCTGTTACACTCTCTTACATGCTGTTACTGTCTCTTACACTCTCTTACACTCTGCTACTGTCTCTTACACTCTGCTACTGTCTCTTACACTCTGCTACTCTCTCTTTCACTCTGCTTCTGTCTCTTACACTCTGCTACTGTCTCTTACGCTCTGTTACTGTCTCTTACACTCTGTTACACTCTCTTACACTCTGCTGCTGTCTCTTACACTCTGTTACTGTCTCTTACACTCTTACGATGTCTACGCGAAGAGATCCCCAAAGACGTTCACAGTATACTGAGATCATTCAGGACTATGTGATCCTAGAGGACGGTATATGCCATGTGACACTCTGGTACACTCTACTACTGCCTCTTTCACTCTGCTACTGTCTCTTACACTCTGTTACTGTCTCTTACACTTTGCTACTGTATCTTACACTCTGCTATTGTCTCTTACACTCTGCTACTGTCTATAACACTCTCTTACACTCTGTTACTGTCTATTACACTCTGCTACTGTCTCTTTCACTCTCTTACACAATGTTACACTCTCTTACACTCTGCTGCTGTCTCTTACACTCTGTTACTGTCTCTTACACTACTACTTACTGTCTCTTACACTCTCTTACACTCTCCTACACTCTGCTACTGTCTCTTACACCCTCTTACACTCTGTTACTGTCTCTTACACTCTGTTACTGTCTCTTACACTCTCCTACACTATGTTACTGTATCTTACACTCTCTTACACTCTGTTACACTCGCTTACACTCTGTAACTGTCTCTTACACTCTCTTACACTCTGCTACTGTCTATAACACTCTCTTACACTCTGTTACTGTCTATTACACTCTGCTACTGTCTCTTACACTCTCTTACACTATGTTACACTCTGCTACAATCTATTACACTCTGCTACTGTCTCTTACACTCTGCTATTGTCTCTTACACTCTGATACTGTCTATAACACTCTCTTACACTCTGTTACTGTCTATTACACTCTGCTACTGTCTCTTACACTCTCTTACACTATGTTACACTCTGCTACAGTCTATTACACTCTGCTACTGTCTCTTACACTCTGCTATTGTCTCTTACACTCTGATACTGTCTATAACACTCTCTTACACTCTGTTACTGTCTATTACACTCTGCTACTGTCTCTTACACTCTCTTACACTCTGCTGCTGTCTATTACACTCTGCTACTGTCTCTTACACTCTGCTATTGTCTCTTGCACTCTGCTACTGTCTATAACACTCTCTTACACTCTGTTACTGTCTATTACACTCTGCTATTGTCTCTTACACTCTCTTACACTCTGTTACACTCTGCTACAGTCTATTACACTCTGCTACTGTCTCTTACACTCTGCTATTGTCTCTTACACTCTGCTACTGTCTATAACACTCTCTTACACTCTGTTGCTGTCTATTACACTCTGCTACTGTCTCGTACACTCTCTTACACTCTGCTGCTGTCTCTTACACTCTTTTACTGTCTCATATACTCTGTTACTGTCTCTTACACAGGTTTACGATGTCTACGCGAAGAGATCCCCAAAAACGCTCAGAGTATACTGAGATCATTCGGGACTAGGTGGTCCAAGAGGACGGTGTATGCCATGTGACACTCTCTTACACTCTACTACACTCTACTACTGTCTCTTTCACTCTGCTACTGTCTCTTACACTCTGTTACTGTCTCTTATACTCTGTTACTGTCTCTTACACTCTGCTACTGTATCTTACACTCTGCTATTGTCTCTTACACTCTGCTACTGTCTATAACACTCTCTTACACTCTGTTACTGTTTATTACACTCTGCTACTGTCTCTTACACTCTCTTACACTATGTTACACTCTCTTACACTCTGCTGCTGTCTCTTTCACTCTGCTTCTGTCTCTTACACTCTGCTACTGTCTCTTACGCTCTGTTACTGTCTCGTACACTCTACTACACTCTCGTACACTCTGTTACTGTCTCTTACACTCTGTTACTGTCTCGTACACTATGTTACTGTCTCTTAAACTCTGTTACACTCTCTTACACTCTGTTACTGTCTCTTACACTCTCTTACACTCTGCTGATGTCGCTTACACTCTGTTACTGTCTCTTACACTCTGTTACTGTCTCTTACACTCTCTTACACTCTCTTACATTCTCTTACACTCTCTTACACTCTCCTACACTCTGCTACTGTCTCTTACACCCTCTTACACTCTGTTACTTTCTCTTACACTCTCTTACACTCTGTTACACTCTCTTACACGCTGTTACACCCTCTTACACACTGTTACACCCTCTTACACACTGTTACTGTCTCTTACACTCTCTTATACTCTGCTACTGTCTCTTACACTCTGCTACTGTCTCTTTCACTCTGCTACTGTCTCTTACACTCTGCTACTGTCTCTTACACTCTGCTACTATCTCTTACGCTCTGTTACTGTGTCTTAAACTGTACTACACTGTCATACACTCTGTTACTGTATCTTACACTATGTTACTGTCTCGTACACTCTGTTACTGTCTCTTACACCCTGTTACACTCTCTTACACTCTGTTACTGTCTCTTACATTCTCTTACACTCTGTTACTGTCTCCTATACTCTGTTACTGTCTCCTATACTCTGTTACACTCTCTTACACTCTGCTTCTGTCTCATATACTCTGTTACTGTCTCTTACACTCTGTTACTGTCTCTTACACTCTCTTACACTCTCCTACACTCTGCTACTGTCTCTTACACCCTCTTACACTCTGTTACTGTCTCTTACACCCTGTTACACTCTCTTACACTCTGTTACTGTCTCTTACATTCTCTTACACTCTGTTACTGTCTCCTATACTCTGTTACTGTCTCCTATACTCTGTTACACTCTCTTACACTCTACTACACTCTACTACTGTCTCTTTCACTCTGCTACTGTCTCTTACACTCTGTTACTGTCTCTTACACTCTGCTACTGTATCTTACACTCTGCTATTGTCTCTTACTCTCTGCTACTGTCTATAGCACTCTCTTACACTCTGTTACTGTCTATTACACTCTGCTACTGTCTCTTACACTCTCTTACACTCTCTTACACTCTGCTACACTCTATTACACTCTGCTATTGTCTCTTACACTCTGCTACTGTCTATAACACTCTCTTACACTCTGTTGCTGTCTATTACACTCTGCTACTGTCTCTTAAACTCTCTTACACTGTGTTACACTCTGCTACAGTCTATTACACTCTGCTACTGTCTCTTACACTCTGCTATTGTCTCTTACACTCTGCTACTGTCTATAACACTATCTTACACTCTGTTACTGTCTCTTACACTCTTCTACTGTATCTTACACTCTGCTATTGTCTCTTACACTCTGCTACTGTCTTTAACACTCTCTTACACTCTGTTACTGTCTATTACACTCTGCTACTGTCTCTTACACTCTCTTACACTCTGCTACACTCTATTACACTCTGCTATTGTCTCTTACACTCTGTAACTGTCTATAACACTCTCTTACACTCTGTTACTGTCTATTACACTCTGCTACTGTCTCTTACACTCTCTTACACTCTGTTACACTCTGCTACACTCTGCTACAGTCTATTACACTCTGCTACTGTCTCTTACACTCTGCTATTGTCTCTTACACTCTGCTACTGTCTATAACACTCTCTTACACTCTGTTACTGTCTATTACACTCTGTTACTGTCTCTTACACTCTGTTACTGTCTCTTACACTCTCCTACACTCTGTTACTGTCTCTTACACTCTCTTACACTCTGTTACACTCTCTTACATGCTGTTACACTCTCTTACACGCTGTTACTGTCTCTTACACTCTCTTACACTCTGCTACTCTCTCTTACACTCTGCTACTGTCTCTTACACTCTGCTACTGTCTCTTACACTCTGTTACTGTCTCTTACACTCTGTTACTGTCTCTTACACTCTGTTACTGTCTCTTACACTCTGCTACTGTATCTTACACTCTGCTATTGTCTCTTACACTCTGCTACTGTCTATAACACTCTCTTAAACTCTGTTACTGTCTTTTACACTCTACTACACTCTCGTACACTCTGTTACTGTCTCTTACACTCTGTTACACTCTCTTACACTCTGTTACTGTCTCTTACACTCTCTTACACTCTGCTGCTGTCTCTTACACTCTGTTACTGTCTCTTACACTCTACTACACTCTCGTACACTCTGTTACTGTCTCTTACACTCTGTTACTGTGTCTTACACTCTGTTACTGTCTCGTACACTCTGTTACTGTCTCTTACACTCTGCTACTGTATCTTACACTCTGCTACTGTCTATAACACTCTCTTACACTCTGTTACTATCTATTACACTCTGCTACTGTCTCTTACACTCTCTTACACTATGTTACACTCTCTTACACTCTGCTGCTGTCTCTTACACTCTGCTACTGTCTCTTACACTCTCTTACACTATGTTACACTCTCTTACACTCTGCTGCTGTCTCTTACACTCTGCTGCTGTCTCTTACACTCTGTTACTGTCTCGTACACTCTGTTACTGTCTCTTACACTCTGTTACTGTCTCTTACACTCTGTTACACTCTCTTACACTCTGCTACTGTCTCTTACACTCTGTTACTGTCTCTTACACTCTGCTACTGTATCTTACACTCTGCTATTGTCTCTTACACTCTGCTACTGTCTATAACACTCTCTTACACTCTGTTACTGTCTATTACACTCTGCTACTGTCTCTTACACTCTCTTACACTATGTTACACTCTCTTACACTCTGCTGCTGTCTCTTACACTCTGTTACTGTCTCTTACACTCTGTTACTGTCTCTTACACTCTGTTACTGTCTCTTACACTCTCCTACACTCTGTTACTGTCTCTTACACTCTCTTACACTCTGTTACACTCTCTTACACGCTGTTACACTCTCCTACACTCTGTTACTGTCTATTACACTCTGCTACTGTCTCTTTCACTCTCTTACACTATGTTACACTCTCTTACACGCTGTTACACTCTCCTACACTCTGTTACTGTCTCTTACACTCTGTTACTGTCTCTTACACTCTGTTACCGTCTCCTATACTCTGTTACTGTCTCCTATGCTCTGTCACACTCTCTTACACTCCGCTACTGTCTCATATACTCTTTTACTGTCTCTTACACAGGTTTACGATGTCTACGCGAAGAGATCCCCAAAGACGTTCACAGTATACTGAGATCATTCAGGACTATGTGATCCTAGAGGACGGTATATGCCATGTGACACTCTGGTACACTCTACTACACTCTACTACTGCCTCTTTCACTCTGCTACTGTCTCTTACACTCTGTTACTGTCTCTTACACTTTGCTACTGTATCTTACACTCTGCTATTGTCTCTTACACTCTGCTACTGTCTATAACACTCTCTTACACTCTGTTACTGTCTATTACACTCTGCTACTGTCTCTTTCACTCTCTTACACTATGTTACACTCTCTTACACTCTGCTGCTGTCTCTTACACTCTGTTACTGTCTCTTACACTCTGTTACTGTCTCTTACACTCTACTACACTCTGTTACTGTCTCTTACACTCTCTTACACTCTGTTACACTCTCTTACATGCTGTTACACTCTCTTACACTCTGTTACTGTCTCTTACACTCTCTTACACTCTGCTACTGTCTCTTACACTCTGCTACTCTCTCTTCCACTCTGCTACTCTCTCTTCCACTCTGCTTCTGTCTCTTACACTCTGCTACTGTCTCTTACGCTCTGTTACTGTCTCTTACACTCTGTTACACTCTCTTACACTCTGCTGCTGTCTCTTCCACTCTGTTACTGTCTCTTACACTCTTACTGTCTCTTACACTCTCTTACACTCTCCTACACTCTGCTACTGTCTCTTACACCCTCTTACAATCTTTTACTGTCTCTTACACTCTGTTACTGTCTCTTACACTCTCCTACACTATGTTACTGTCTCTTACACTCTCTTACACTCTGTTACACTCTCTTACACTCTGTAACTGTCTCTTACACTCTCTTACACTCTGCTACTGTCTATAACACTCTCTTACACTCTGTTACTGTCTATTACACTCTGCTACTGTCTCTTACACTCTCTTACACTATGTTACACTCTGCTACAGTCTATTACACTCTGCTACTGTCTCTTACACTCTGCTATTGTCTCTTACACTCTGATACTGTCTATAACACTCTCTTACACTCTGTTACTGTCTATTACACTCTGCTACTGTCTCTTACACTCTCTTACACTCTGCTGCTGTCAATTACACTCTGCTACTGTCTCTTACACTCTGCTATTGTCTATAACACTCTGCTACTGTCTATAACACTCTCTTACACTCTGTTACTGTCTATTACACTCCGCTACTGTCTCTTACACTCTCTTACACTCTGTTACACTCTGTTACACTCTGTTACAGTCTATTACACTCTGCTACTGTCTCTTACACTCTGCTATTGTCTCTTGCACTCTGCTACTGTCTATAACACTCTCTTACACTCTGTTACTGTCTATTACACTCTGCTATTGTCTCTTACACTCTCTTACACTCTGTTACACTCTGCTACAGTCTATTACACTCTGCTACTGTCTCTTACACTCTGCTACTGTCTCTAACACTCTATTACACTCTGTTACTGTCTATTACACTCTGCTACTGTCTCTTACACTCTCTTACACTATGTTACACTCTCTAACACTCTGCTGCTGTCTCTTACACTCTGTTACTGTCTCTTACACTCCGTTACTGTCTCTTACACTCTCCTACACTCTGTTACTGTCTCTTACACTCTGTTACACTCTCTTACTGTCTCTTACACTCTGTTACACTCTCTTACACTCTGTTACTGTCTCTTACACTCTTACACTCTGCTACTGTCTCTTACACTCTGCTACTGTTTCTTACACTCTGCTACTCTCTCTTTCACTTTGCTTCTGTCTCTTACACACTGCTACTGTCTCTTACGCTCTGTTACTGTCTCTTACACTCTACTACACTCTCGTATACTCTGTTACTGTCTCTTACACTCTGTTACTGTCTCGTACACTCTGTTACTGTCTCGTACATGCTGTTACTGTCTCTTACACTCTGTTACACTCTGCTACAGTCTATTACACTCTGCTACTGTCTCTTACACTCTGCTACTGTCTCTTACACTCTATTACACTCTGTTACTGTCTATTACACTCTGCTACTATCTCTTTCACTCTCTTACACTATGTTACACACTCTTACACTCTGCTGCTGTCTCTTACACTCTGTTACTGTCTCTTACACTCTGTTACTGTCTCTTACACTCTCTTACACTCTGTTACACTCTCTTACACGCTGTTACACTCTCTTACACTCTTTTACTGTCTATTACACTCTCTTACACTCTGCTACTGTCTCTTACTCTCTGCTACTGTCTCTTACACTCTGCTACTCTCTCTTTCACTCTGCTTCTGTCTCTTACACTCTGCTACTGTCTCTTACGCTCTGTTACTGTCTCTTACACTCTGTTACACTCTCTTACACTCTGCTGCTGTCTCTTACACTCTGTTACTGTCTCTTACACTCTGTTACTGTCTCTTACACTCTCTTACACTCTCCTACACTCTGCTACTGTCTCTTACACCCTCTTACACTCTGTTACTGTCTCTTACACTCTGTTACTGTCTCTTAAACTCTGCTACTGTCTATAACACTCTCTTACACTCTGTTAATGTCTATTACACTCTGCTACTGTCTCTTACACTCTCTTACACTGTTACACTCTGCTACAGTCTATTACACTCTGCTACTGTCTCTTACACTCTGCTATTGTCTCTTACACTCTGCTACTGTCTATAACACTCTCTTACACTCTGTTACTGTCTATTACACTCTGCTACTGTCTCTTACACTCTCTTACACTCTGCTGCTGTCTATTACACTCTGCTACTGTCTCTTACACTCTGCTATTGTCTCTTACACTCTGCTACTGTCTATAACACTCTCTTACACTCTGTTACTGTCTATTACACTCTGCTACAGTCTCTTACACTCTCTTACACTATGTTACACTCTGCTCCAGTCTATTACACTCTGCTATTGTCTCTTACACTCTGCTACTGTCTATAACACTCTCTTACACTCTGTTACTGTCTATTACACTCTGCGACTGTCTCTTCAACTCTCTTACACTCTTCTGCTGTCTCTTACACTCTGTTACTGTCTCTTACACTATGTTACACTCTCTTACACTCTGTAACTGTCTCTTACACTCTCTTACACTCTGTTACTGTCTCCTATACTCTGTTACTGTCTCCTATACTCTGTTACACTCTCTTACACTCTGCTGCTGTCTCTTACACTCTGTTACTGTCTCTTACACTCTCTTACACTCTCTTACACTCTCCTACACTCTGCTACTGTCTCTTACACCCTCTTACACTCTGTTACTGTCTCTTACACTCTGTTACTGTCTCTTAAACTCTGCTACTGTCTATAACACTCTCTTACACTCTGTTACTGTCTATTACACTCTGCTACTGTCTCTTACACTCTCTTACACTATGTTACACTCTGCTACAGTCTATTACACTCTGCTACTGTCTCTTACACTCTGCTATTGTCTCTTACACTCTGCTACTGTCTATAACACTCTCTTACACTCTGTTACTGTCTATTACACTCTGCTACTGTCTCTTACACTCTCTTACACTCTGCTGCTGTCTATTACACTCTGCTACTGTCTCTTACACTCTGCTATTGTCTATAACACTCTGCTACTGTCTATAACACTCTCTTACACTCTGTTACTGTCTATTACACTCTGCTACTGTCTCTTACACTCTCTTACACTCTGCTGCTGTCTCTTACACTCTGTTACTGTCTCTTACACTCTGTTACACTCTCTTACACTCTCTTACACTCTGTAACTGTCTCTTACACTCTCTTACACTCTGTTACTGTCTCCTATACTCTGTTACACTTTCTTACACTCCACTACTGTCTCATATACTCTTTTACTGTCTCTTACACAGGTTTACGAGGTCTACGCGAAGAGATCCCCAAAGACGTTCACAGTATACTGAGATCATTCAGGACTATGTGATCCTAGAGGACGGTATATGCCATGTGACACTCTCTTACACTCTACTACACTCTACTACTGTCTCTTTCACTCTGCTACTGTCTCTTACACTCTGTTACTGTCTTTTACACTCTGTTACTGTCTCTTACACTCTGCTACTGTATCTTACACTCTGCTATTGTCTCTTACACTCTGCTACTGTCTATAACACTCTCTTACACTCTGTTACTGTCTATTACACTCTGCTACTGTCTCTTACACTCTCTTACACTATGTTACACTCTCTTACACTCTGCTGCTGACTCTTACACTCTGTTACTGTCTCTGACACTCTCCTACACTCTGTTACTGTCTATTACACTCTGCTACTGTCTCTTTCACTCTCTTACACTATGTTACACTCTCTTACACTCTGCTGCTGTCTCTTACACTCTGTTACTGTCTCTTACACTCTGTTACTGTCTCTTACACTCTGTTACTGTCTCTTACACTCTCCTACACTCTGTTACTGTCTCTTACACTCTCTTACACTCTGTTACACTCTCTTACACGCTGTTACACTCTCCTACACTCTGTTACTGTCTATTACACTCTGCTACTGTCTATTTCACTCTCTTACACTATGTTACACTCTCTTACACTCTGCTGCTGTCTCTTACACTCTGTTACTGTCTCTTACACTCTGTTACTGTCTCTTACACTCTCTTACACTCTGTTACCATCTCCTATACTCTGTTACTGTCTCCTATGCTCTGTCACACTCTCTTACACTCCGCTACTGTCTCATATACTCTTTTACTGTCTCTTACACAGGTTTACGATGTCTACGCGAAGAGATCCCCAAAGACGTTCACAGTATACTGAGATCATTCAGGACTATGTGATCCTAGAGGACGGTATATGCCATGTGACACTCTGGTACACTCTACTACACTCTACTACTGCCTCTTTCACTCTGCTACTGTCTCTTACACTCTGTTACTGTCTCTTACACTTTGCTACTGTATCTTACACTCTGCTATTGTCTCTTACACTCTGCTACTGTCTATAACACTCTCTTACACTCTGTTACTGTCTATTACACTCTGCTACTGTCTCTTTCACTCTCTTACACTATGTTACACTCTCTTACACTCTGCTGCTGTCTCTTACACTCTGTTACTGTCTGTTACACTCTGTTACTGTCTCTTACACTCTACTACACTCTGTTACTGTCTCTTACACTCTCTTACACTCTGTTACACTCTCTTACATGCTGTTACTGTCTCTTACACTCTCTTACACTCTGCTACTGTCTCTTACACTCTGCTACTGTCTCTTACACTCTGCTACTCTCTCTTTCACTCTGCTTCTGTCTCTTACACTCTGCTACTGTCTCTTACGCTCTGTTACTGTCTCTTACACTCTGTTACACTCTCTTACACTCTGCTGCTGTCTCTTACACTCTGTTACTGTCTCTTACACTCTTACGATGTCTACGCGAAGAGATCCCCAAAGACGTTCACAGTATACTGAGATCATTCAGGACTATGTGATCCTAGAGGACGGTATATGCCATGTGACACTCTGGTACACTCTACTACTGCCTCTTTCACTCTGCTACTGTCTCTTACACTCTGTTACTGTCTCTTACACTTTGCTACTGTATCTTACACTCTGCTATTGTCTCTTACACTCTGCTACTGTCTATAACACTCTCTTACACTCTGTTACTGTCTATTACACTCTGCTACTGTCTCTTTCACTCTCTTACACAATGTTACACTCTCTTACACTCTGCTGCTGTCTCTTACACTCTGTTACTGTCTCTTACACTACTACTTACTGTCTCTTACACTCTCTTACACTCTCCTACACTCTGCTACTGTCTCTTACACCCTCTTACACTCTGTTACTGTCTCTTACACTCTGTTACTGTCTCTTACACTCTCCTACACTATGTTACTGTATCTTACACTCTCTTACACTCTGTTACACTCGCTTACACTCTGTAACTGTCTCTTACACTCTCTTACACTCTGCTACTGTCTATAACACTCTCTTACACTCTGTTACTGTCTATTACACTCTGCTACTGTCTCTTACACTCTCTTACACTATGTTACACTCTGCTACAATCTATTACACTCTGCTACTGTCTCTTACACTCTGCTATTGTCTCTTACACTCTGATACTGTCTATAACACTCTCTTACACTCTGTTACTGTCTATTACACTCTGCTACTGTCTCTTACACTCTCTTACACTATGTTACACTCTGCTACAGTCTATTAAACTCTGCTACTGTCTCTTACACTCTGCTATTGTCTCTTACACTCTGATACTGTCTATAACACTCTCTTACACTCTGTTACTGTCTATTACACTCTGCTACTGTCTCTTACACTCTCTTACACTCTGCTGCTGTCTATTACACTCTGCTACTGTCTCTTACACTCTGCTATTGTCTATAACACTCTGCTACTGTCTATAACACTCTCTTACACTCTGTTACTGTCTATTACACTCCGCTACTGTCTCTTACACTCTCTTACACTCTCTTACACTCTGTTACAGTCTATTACACTCTGCTACTGTCTCTTACACTCTGCTATTGTCTCTTGCACTCTGCTACTGTCTATAACACTCTCTTACACTCTGTTACTGTCTATTACACTCTGCTATTGTCTCTTACACTCTCTTACACTCTGTTACACTCTGCTACAGTCTATTACACTCTGCTACTGTCTCTTACACTCTGCTATTGTCTCTTACACTCTGCTACTGTCTATAACACTCTCTTACACTCTGTTGCTGTCTATTACACTCTGCTACTGTCTCGTACACTCTCTTACACTCTGCTGCTGTCTCTTACACTCTTTTACTGTCTCATATACTCTGTTACTGTCTCTTACACAGGTTTACGATGTCTACGCGAAGAGATCCCCAAAAACGCTCAGAGTATACTGAGATCATTCGGGACTAGGTGGTCCAAGAGGACGGTATATGCCATGTGACACTCTCTTACACTCTACTACACTCTACTACTGTCTCTTTCACTCTGCTACTGTCTCTTACACTCTGTTACTGTCTCTTATACTCTGTTACTGTCTCTTACACTCTGCTACTGTATCTTACACTCTGCTATTGTCTCTTACACTCTGCTACTGTCTATAACACTCTCTTACACTCTGTTACTGTTTATTACACTCTGCTACTGTCTCTTACACTCTCTTACACTATGTTACACTCTCTTACACTCTGCTGCTGTCTCTTTCACTCTGCTTCTGTCTCTTACACTCTGCTACTGTCTCTTACGCTCTGTTACTGTCTCGTACACTCTACTACACTCTCGTACACTCTGTTACTGTCTCTTACACTCTGTTACTGTCTCGTACACTATGTTACTGTCTCTTAAACTCTGTTACACTCTCTTACACTCTGTTACTGTCTCTTACACTCTCTTACACTCTGCTGATGTCGCTTACACTCTGTTACTGTCTCTTACACTCTGTTACTGTCTCTTACACTCTCTTACACTCTCTTACATTCTCTTACACTCTCTTACACTCTCCTACACTCTGCTACTGTCTCTTACACCCTCTTACACTCTGTTACTTTCTCTTACACTCTCTTACACTCTGTTACACTCTCTTACACGCTGTTACACCCTCTTACACACTGTTACACCCTCTTACACACTGTTACTGTCTCTTACACTCTCTTATACTCTGCTACTGTCTCTTACACTCTGCTACTGTCTCTTTCACTCTGCTACTGTCTCTTACACTCTGCTACTGTCTCTTACACTCTGCTACTATCTCTTACGCTCTGTTACTGTGTCTTAAACTGTACTACACTGTCATACACTCTGTTACTGTATCTTACACTATGTTACTGTCTCGTACACTCTGTTACTGTCTCTTACACCCTGTTACACTCTCTTACACTCTGTTACTGTCTCTTACATTCTCTTACACTCTGTTACTGTCTCCTATACTCTGTTACTGTCTCCTATACTCTGTTACACTCTCTTACACTCTGCTTCTGTCTCATATACTCTGTTACTGTCTCTTACACTCTGTTACTGTCTCTTACACTCTCTTACACTCTCCTACACTCTGCTACTGTCTCTTACACCCTCTTACACTCTGTTACTGTCTCTTACACCCTGTTACACTCTCTTACACTCTGTTACTGTCTCTTACATTCTCTTACACTCTGTTACTGTCTCCTATACTCTGTTACTGTCTCCTATACTCTGTTACACTCTCTTACACTCTACTACACTCTACTACTGTCTCTTTCACTCTGCTACTGTCTCTTACACTCTGTTACTGTCTCTTACACTCTGCTACTGTATCTTACACTCATCTATTGTCTCTTACTCTCTGCTACTGTCTATAGCACTCTCTTACACTCTGTTACTGTCTATTACACTCTGCTACTGTCTCTTACACTCTCTTACACTCTCTTACACTCTGCTACACTCTATTACACTCTGCTATTGTCTCTTACACTCTGCTACTGTCTATAACACTCTCTTACACTCTGTTGCTGTCTATTACACTCTGCTACTGTCTCTTAAACTCTCTTACACTGTGTTACACTCTGCTACAGTCTATTACACTCTGCTACTGTCTCTTACACTCTGCTATTGTCTCTTACACTCTGCTACTGTCTATAACACTATCTTACACTCTGTTACTGTCTCTTACACTCTTCTACTGTATCTTACACTCTGCTATTGTCTCTTACACTCTGCTACTGTCTTTAACACTCTCTTACACTCTGTTACTGTCTATTACACTCTGCTACTGTCTCTTACACTCTCTTACACTCTGCTACACTCTATTACACTCTGCTATTGTCTCTTACACTCTGTAACTGTCTATAACACTCTCTTACACTCTGTTACTGTCTATTACACTCTGCTACTGTCTCTTACACTCTCTTACACTCTGTTACACTCTGCTACACTCTGCTACAGTCTATTACACTCTGCTACTGTCTCTTACACTCTGCTATTGTCTCTTACACTCTGCTACTGTCTATAACACTCTCTTACACTCTGTTACTGTCTATTACACTCTGTTACTGTCTCTTACACTCTGTTACTGTCTCTTACACTCTCCTACACTCTGTTACTGTCTCTTACACTCTCTTACACTCTGTTACACTCTCTTACATGCTGTTACACTCTCTTACACGCTGTTACTGTCTCTTACACTCTCTTACACTCTGCTACTCTCTCTTACACTCTGCTACTGTCTCTTACACTCTGCTACTGTCTCTTACACTCTGTTACTGTCTCTTACACTCTGTTACTGTCTCTTACACTCTGTTACTGTCTCTTACACTCTGCTACTGTATCTTACACTCTGCTATTGTCTCTTACACTCTGCTACTGTCTATAACACTCTCTTAAACTCTGTTACTGTCTTTTACACTCTACTACACTCTCGTACACTCTGTTACTGTCTCTTACACTCTGTTACACTCTCTTACACTCTGTTACTGTCTCTTACACTCTCTTACACTCTGCTGCTGTCTCTTACACTCTGTTACTGTCTCTTACACTCTACTACACTCTCGTACACTCTGTTACTGTCTCTTACACTCTGTTACTGTGTCTTACACTCTGTTACTGTCTCGTACACTCTGTTACTGTCTCTTACACTCTGCTACTGTATCTTACACTCTGCTACTGTCTATAACACTCTCTTACACTCTGTTACTATCTATTACACTCTGCTACTGTCTCTTACACTCTCTTACACTATGTTACACTCTCTTACACTCTGCTGCTGTCTCTTACACTCTGCTACTGTCTCTTACACTCTCTTACACTATGTTACACTCTCTTACACTCTGCTGCTGTCTCTTACACTCTGCTGCTGTCTCTTACACTCTGTTACTGTCTCGTACACTCTGTTACTGTCTCTTACACTCTGTTACTGTCTCTTACACTCTGTTACACTCTCTTACACTCTGCTACTGTCTCTTACACTCTGTTACTGTCTCTTACACTCTGCTACTGTATCTTACACTCTGCTATTGTCTCTTACACTCTGCTACTGTCTATAACACTCTCTTACACTCTGTTACTGTCTATTACACTCTGCTACTGTCTCTTACACTCTCTTACACTATGTTACACTCTCTTACACTCTGCTGCTGTCTCTTACACTCTGTTACTGTCTCTTACACTCTGTTACTGTCTCTTACACTCTGTTACTGTCTCTTACACTCTCCTACACTCTGTTACTGTCTCTTACACTCTCTTACACTCTGTTACACTCTCTTACACGCTGTTACACTCTCCTACACTCTGTTACTGTCTATTACACTCTGCTACTGTCTCTTTCACTCTCTTACACTATGTTACACTCTCTTACACGCTGTTACACTCTCCTACACTCTGTTACTGTCTCTTACACTCTGTTACTGTCTCTTACACTCTGTTACCGTCTCCTATACTCTGTTACTGTCTCCTATGCTCTGTCACAC
The DNA here is from genome assembly GCA_029215755.1 of Spea hammondii. Lineage (NCBI taxonomy): Eukaryota > Metazoa > Chordata > Amphibia > Anura > Pelobatidae > Spea > Spea hammondii. Next base: position 31,567,983 of record JARDYJ010000012.1, on the reverse strand, counting down.
TCTCTTACACTCCGCTACTGTCTCATATACTCTTTTACTGTCTCTTACACAGGTTTACGATGTCTACGCGAAGAGATCCCCAAAGACGTTCACAGTATACTGAGATCATTCAGGACTATGTGATCCTAGAGGACGGTATATGCCATGTGACACTCTGGTACACTCTACTACACTCTACTACTGCCTCTTTCACTCTGCTACTGTCTCTTACACTCTGTTACTGTCTCTTACACTTTGCTACTGTATCTTACACTCTGCTATTGTCTCTTACACTCTGCTACTGTCTATAACACTCTCTTACACTCTGTTACTGTCTATTACACTCTGCTACTGTCTCTTTCACTCTCTTACACTATGTTACACTCTCTTACACTCTGCTGCTGTCTCTTACACTCTGTTACTGTCTCTTACACTCTGTTACTGTCTCTTACACTCTACTACACTCTGTTACTGTCTCTTACACTCTCTTACACTCTGTTACACTCTCTTACATGCTGTTACACTCTCTTACACTCTGTTACTGTCTCTTACACTCTCTTACACTCTGCTACTGTCTCTTACACTCTGCTACTCTCTCTTCCACTCTGCTACTCTCTCTTCCACTCTGCTTCTGTCTCTTACACTCTGCTACTGTCTCTTACGCTCTGTTACTGTCTCTTACACTCTGTTACACTCTCTTACACTCTGCTGCTGTCTCTTCCACTCTGTTACTGTCTCTTACACTCTTACTGTCTCTTACACTCTCTTACACTCTCCTACACTCTGCTACTGTCTCTTACACCCTCTTACACTCTTTTACTGTCTCTTACACTCTGTTACTGTCTCTTACACTCTCCTACACTATGTTACTGTCTCTTACACTCTCTTACACTCTGTTACACACTCTTACACTCTGTAACTGTCTCTTACACTCTCTTACACTCTGCTACTGTCTATAACACTCTCTTACACTCTGTTACTGTCTATTACACTCTGCTACTGTCTCTTACACTCTCTTACACTCTGCTGCTGTCTATTACACTCTGCTACTGTCTCTTACACTCTGCTATTGTCTATAACACTCTGCTACTGTCTATAACACTCTCTTACACTCTGTTACTGTCTATTACACTCTGCTACTGTCTCTTACACTCTCTTACACTCTGCTGCTGTCTCTTACACTCTGTTACTGTCTCTTACACTCTGTTACACTCTCTTACACTCTCTTACACTCTGTAACTGTCTCTTACACTCTCTTACACTCTGTTACTGTCTCCTATACTCTGTTACACTTTCTTACACTCCACTACTGTCTCATATACTCTTTTACTGTCTCTTACACAGGTTTACGAGGTCTACGCGAAGAGATCCCCAAAGACGTTCACAGTATACTGAGATCATTCAGGACTATGTGATCCTAGAGGACGGTATATGCCATGTGACACTCTCTTACACTCTACTACACTCTACTACTGTCTCTTTCACTCTGCTACTGTCTCTTACACTCTGTTACTGTCTTTTACACTCTGTTACTGTCTCTTACACTCTGCTACTGTATCTTACACTCTGCTATTGTCTCTTACACTCTGCTACTGTCTATAACACTCTCTTACACTCTGTTACTGTCTATTACACTCTGCTACTGTCTCTTACACTCTCTTACACTATGTTACACTCTCTTACACTCTGCTGCTGACTCTTACACTCTGTTACTGTCTCTGACACTCTCCTACACTCTGTTACTGTCTATTACACTCTGCTACTGTCTCTTTCACTCTCTTACACTATGTTACACTCTCTTACACTCTGCTGCTGTCTCTTACACTCTGTTACTGTCTCTTACACTCTGTTACTGTCTCTTACACTCTGTTACTGTCTCTTACACTCTCCTACACTCTGTTACTGTCTCTTACACTCTCTTACACTCTGTTACACTCTCTTACACGCTGTTACACTCTCCTACACTCTGTTACTGTCTATTACACTCTGCTACTGTCTATTTCACTCTCTTACACTATGTTACACTCTCTTACACTCTGCTGCTGTCTCTTACACTCTGTTACTGTCTCTTACACTCTGTTACTGTCTCTTACACTCTCTTACACTCTGTTACCATCTCCTATACTCTGTTACTGTCTCCTATGCTCTGTCACACTCTCTTACACTCCGCTACTGTCTCATATACTCTTTTACTGTCTCTTACACAGGTTTACGATGTCTACGCGAAGAGATCCCCAAAGACGTTCACAGTATACTGAGATCATTCAGGACTATGTGATCCTAGAGGACGGTATATGCCATGTGACACTCTGGTACACTCTACTACACTCTACTACTGCCTCTTTCACTCTGCTACTGTCTCTTACACTCTGTTACTGTCTCTTACACTTTGCTACTGTATCTTACACTCTGCTATTGTCTCTTACACTCTGCTACTGTCTATAACACTCTCTTACACTCTGTTACTGTCTATTACACTCTGCTACTGTCTCTTTCACTCTCTTACACTATGTTACACTCTCTTACACTCTGCTGCTGTCTCTTACACTCTGTTACTGTCTGTTACACTCTGTTACTGTCTCTTACACTCTACTACACTCTGTTACTGTCTCTTACACTCTCTTACACTCTGTTACACTCTCTTACATGCTGTTACTGTCTCTTACACTCTCTTACACTCTGCTACTGTCTCTTACACTCTGCTACTGTCTCTTACACTCTGCTACTCTCTCTTTCACTCTGCTTCTGTCTCTTACACTCTGCTACTGTCTCTTACGCTCTGTTACTGTCTCTTACACTCTGTTACACTCTCTTACACTCTGCTGCTGTCTCTTACACTCTGTTACTGTCTCTTACACTCTTACGATGTCTACGCGAAGAGATCCCCAAAGACGTTCACAGTATACTGAGATCATTCAGGACTATGTGATCCTAGAGGACGGTATATGCCATGTGACACTCTGGTACACTCTACTACTGCCTCTTTCACTCTGCTACTGTCTCTTACACTCTGTTACTGTCTCTTACACTTTGCTACTGTATCTTACACTCTGCTATTGTCTCTTACACTCTGCTACTGTCTATAACACTCTCTTACACTCTGTTACTGTCTATTACACTCTGCTACTGTCTCTTTCACTCTCTTACACAATGTTACACTCTCTTACACTCTGCTGCTGTCTCTTACACTCTGTTACTGTCTCTTACACTACTACTTACTGTCTCTTACACTCTCTTACACTCTCCTACACTCTGCTACTGTCTCTTACACCCTCTTACACTCTGTTACTGTCTCTTACACTCTGTTACTGTCTCTTACACTCTCCTACACTATGTTACTGTATCTTACACTCTCTTACACTCTGTTACACTCGCTTACACTCTGTAACTGTCTCTTACACTCTCTTACACTCTGCTACTGTCTATAACACTCTCTTACACTCTGTTACTGTCTATTACACTCTGCTACTGTCTCTTACACTCTCTTACACTATGTTACACTCTGCTACAATCTATTACACTCTGCTACTGTCTCTTACACTCTGCTATTGTCTCTTACACTCTGATACTGTCTATAACACTCTCTTACACTCTGTTACTGTCTATTACACTCTGCTACTGTCTCTTACACTCTCTTACACTATGTTACACTCTGCTACAGTCTATTACACTCTGCTACTGTCTCTTACACTCTGCTATTGTCTCTTACACTCTGATACTGTCTATAACACTCTCTTACACTCTGTTACTGTCTATTACACTCTGCTACTGTCTCTTACACTCTCTTACACTCTGCTGCTGTCTATTACACTCTGCTACTGTCTCTTACACTCTGCTATTGTCTATAACACTCTGCTACTGTCTATAACACTCTCTTACACTCTGTTACTGTCTATTACACTCCGCTACTGTCTCTTACACTCTCTTACACTCTCTTACACTCTGTTACAGTCTATTACACTCTGCTACTGTCTCTTACACTCTGCTATTGTCTCTTGCACTCTGCTACTGTCTATAACACTCTCTTACACTCTGTTACTGTCTATTACACTCTGCTATTGTCTCTTACACTCTCTTACACTCTGTTACACTCTGCTACAGTCTATTACACTCTGCTACTGTCTCTTACACTCTGCTATTGTCTCTTACACTCTGCTACTGTCTATAACACTCTCTTACACTCTGTTGCTGTCTATTACACTCTGCTACTGTCTCGTACACTCTCTTACACTCTGCTGCTGTCTCTTACACTCTTTTACTGTCTCATATACTCTGTTACTGTCTCTTACACAGGTTTACGATGTCTACGCGAAGAGATCCCCAAAAACGCTCAGAGTATACTGAGATCATTCGGGACTAGGTGGTCCAAGAGGACGGTATATGCCATGTGACACTCTCTTACACTCTACTACACTCTACTACTGTCTCTTTCACTCTGCTACTGTCTCTTACACTCTGTTACTGTCTCTTATACTCTGTTACTGTCTCTTACACTCTGCTACTGTATCTTACACTCTGCTATTGTCTCTTACACTCTGCTACTGTCTATAACACTCTCTTACACTCTGTTACTGTTTATTACACTCTGCTACTGTCTCTTACACTCTCTTACACTATGTTACACTCTCTTACACTCTGCTGCTGTCTCTTTCACTCTGCTTCTGTCTCTTACACTCTGCTACTGTCTCTTACGCTCTGTTACTGTCTCGTACACTCTACTACACTCTCGTACACTCTGTTACTGTCTCTTACACTCTGTTACTGTCTCGTACACTATGTTACTGTCTCTTAAACTCTGTTACACTCTCTTACACTCTGTTACTGTCTCTTACACTCTCTTACACTCTGCTGATGTCGCTTACACTCTGTTACTGTCTCTTACACTCTGTTACTGTCTCTTACACTCTCTTACACTCTCTTACATTCTCTTACACTCTCTTACACTCTCCTACACTCTGCTACTGTCTCTTACACCCTCTTACACTCTGTTACTTTCTCTTACACTCTCTTACACTCTGTTACACTCTCTTACACGCTGTTACACCCTCTTACACACTGTTACACCCTCTTACACACTGTTACTGTCTCTTACACTCTCTTATACTCTGCTACTGTCTCTTACACTCTGCTACTGTCTCTTTCACTCTGCTACTGTCTCTTACACTCTGCTACTGTCTCTTACACTCTGCTACTATCTCTTACGCTCTGTTACTGTGTCTTAAACTGTACTACACTGTCATACACTCTGTTACTGTATCTTACACTATGTTACTGTCTCGTACACTCTGTTACTGTCTCTTACACCCTGTTACACTCTCTTACACTCTGTTACTGTCTCTTACATTCTCTTACACTCTGTTACTGTCTCCTATACTCTGTTACTGTCTCCTATACTCTGTTACACTCTCTTACACTCTGCTTCTGTCTCATATACTCTGTTACTGTCTCTTACACTCTGTTACTGTCTCTTACACTCTCTTACACTCTCCTACACTCTGCTACTGTCTCTTACACCCTCTTACACTCTGTTACTGTCTCTTACACCCTGTTACACTCTCTTACACTCTGTTACTGTCTCTTACATTCTCTTACACTCTGTTACTGTCTCCTATACTCTGTTACTGTCTCCTATACTCTGTTACACTCTCTTACACTCTACTACACTCTACTACTGTCTCTTTCACTCTGCTACTGTCTCTTACACTCTGTTACTGTCTCTTACACTCTGCTACTGTATCTTACACTCTGCTATTGTCTCTTACTCTCTGCTACTGTCTATAGCACTCTCTTACACTCTGTTACTGTCTATTACACTCTGCTACTGTCTCTTACACTCTCTTACACTCTCTTACACTCTGCTACACTCTATTACACTCTGCTATTGTCTCTTACACTCTGCTACTGTCTATAACACTCTCTTACACTCTGTTGCTGTCTATTACACTCTGCTACTGTCTCTTAAACTCTCTTACACTGTGTTACACTCTGCTACAGTCTATTACACTCTGCTACTGTCTCTTACACTCTGCTATTGTCTCTTACACTCTGCTACTGTCTATAACACTATCTTACACTCTGTTACTGTCTCTTACACTCTTCTACTGTATCTTACACTCTGCTATTGTCTCTTACACTCTGCTACTGTCTTTAACACTCTCTTACACTCTGCTACTGTCTCTTACACTCTCTTACACTCTGCTACACTCTATTACACTCTGCTATTGTCTCTTACACTCTGTAACTGTCTATAACACTCTCTTACACTCTGTTACTGTCTATTACACTCTGCTACTGTCTCTTACACTCTCTTACACTCTGTTACACTCTGCTACACTCTGCTACAGTCTATTACACTCTGCTACTGTCTCTTACACTCTGCTATTGTCTCTTACACTCTGCTACTGTCTATAACACTCTCTTACACTCTGTTACTGTCTATTACACTCTGTTACTGTCTCTTACACTCTGTTACTGTCTCTTACACTCTCCTACACTCTGTTACTGTCTCTTACACTCTCTTACACTCTGTTACACTCTCTTACATGCTGTTACACTCTCTTACACGCTGTTACTGTCTCTTACACTCTCTTACACTCTGCTACTCTCTCTTACACTCTGCTACTGTCTCTTACACTCTGCTACTGTCTCTTACACTCTGTTACTGTCTCTTACACTCTGTTACTGTCTCTTACACTCTGTTACTGTCTCTTACACTCTGCTACTGTATCTTACACTCTGCTATTGTCTCTTACACTCTGCTACTGTCTATAACACTCTCTTAAACTCTGTTACTGTCTTTTACACTCTACTACACTCTCGTACACTCTGTTACTGTCTCTTACACTCTGTTACACTCTCTTACACTCTGTTACTGTCTCTTACACTCTCTTACACTCTGCTGCTGTCTCTTACACTCTGTTACTGTCTCTTACACTCTACTACACTCTCGTACACTCTGTTACTGTCTCTTACACTCTGTTACTGTGTCTTACACTCTGTTACTGTCTCGTACACTCTGTTACTGTCTCTTACACTCTGCTACTGTATCTTACACTCTGCTACTGTCTATAACACTCTCTTACACTCTGTTACTATCTATTACACTCTGCTACTGTCTCTTACACTCTCTTACACTATGTTACACTCTCTTACACTCTGCTGCTGTCTCTTACACTCTGCTACTGTCTCTTACACTCTCTTACACTATGTTACACTCTCTTACACTCTGCTGCTGTCTCTTACACTCTGCTGCTGTCTCTTACACTCTGTTACTGTCTCGTACACTCTGTTACTGTCTCTTACACTCTGTTACTGTCTCTTACACTCTGTTACACTCTCTTACACTCTGCTACTGTCTCTTACACTCTGTTACTGTCTCTTACACTCTGCTACTGTATCTTACACTCTGCTATTGTCTCTTACACTCTGCTACTGTCTATAACACTCTCTTACACTCTGTTACTGTCTATTACACTCTGCTACTGTCTCTTACACTCTCTTACACTATGTTACACTCTCTTACACTCTGCTGCTGTCTCTTACACTCTGTTACTGTCTCTTACACTCTGTTACTGTCTCTTACACTCTGTTACTGTCTCTTACACTCTCCTACACTCTGTTACTGTCTCTTACACTCTCTTACACTCTGTTACACTCTCTTACACGCTGTTACACTCTCCTACACTCTGTTACTGTCTATTACACTCTGCTACTGTCTCTTTCACTCTCTTACACTATGTTACACTCTCTTACACGCTGTTACACTCTCCTACACTCTGTTACTGTCTCTTACACTCTGTTACTGTCTCTTACACTCTGTTACCGTCTCCTATACTCTGTTACTGTCTCCTATGCTCTGTCACACTCTCTTACACTCCGCTACTGTCTCATATACTCTTTTACTGTCTCTTACACAGGTTTACGATGTCTACGCGAAGAGATCCCCAAAGACGTTCACAGTATACTGAGATCATTCAGGACTATGTGATCCTAGAGGACGGTATATGCCATGTGACACTCTGGTACACTCTACTACACTCTACTACTGCCTCTTTCACTCTGCTACTGTCTCTTACACTCTGTTACTGTCTCTTACACTTTGCTACTGTATCTTACACTCTGCTATTGTCTCTTACACTCTGCTACTGTCTATAACACTCTCTTACACTCTGTTACTGTCTATTACACTCTGCTACTGTCTCTTTCACTCTCTTACACTATGTTACACTCTCTTACACTCTGCTGCTGTCTCTTACACTCTGTTACTGTCTCTTACACTCTGTTACTGTCTCTTACACTCTACTACACTCTGTTACTGTCTCTTACACTCTCTTACACTCTGTTACACTCTCTTACATGCTGTTACACTCTCTTACACTCTGTTACTGTCTCTTACACTCTCTTACACTCTGCTACTGTCTCTTACACTCTGCTACTCTCTCTTCCACTCTGCTACTCTCTCTTCCACTCTGCTTCTGTCTCTTACACTCTGCTACTGTCTCTTACGCTCTGTTACTGTCTCTTACACTCTGTTACACTCTCTTACACTCTGCTGCTGTCTCTTCCACTCTGTTACTGTCTCTTACACTCTTACTGTCTCTTACACTCTCTTACACTCTCCTACACTCTGCTACTGTCTCTTACACCCTCTTACACTCTTTTACTGTCTCTTACACTCTGTTACTGTCTCTTACACTCTCCTACACTATGTTACTGTCTCTTACACTCTCTTACACTCTGTTACACACTCTTACACTCTGTAACTGTCTCTTACACTCTCTTACACTCTGCTACTGTCTATAACACTCTCTTACACTCTGTTACTGTCTATTACACTCTGCTACTGTCTCTTACACTCTCTTACACTATGTTACACTCTGCTACAGTCTATTACACTCTGCTACTGTCTCTTACACTCTGCTATTGTCTCTTACACTCTGATACTGTCTATAACACTCTCTTACACTCTGTTACTGTCTATTACACTCTGCTACTGTCTCTTACACTCTCTTACACTCTGCTGCTGTCAATTACACTCTGCTACTGTCTCTTACACTCTGCTATTGTCTATAACACTCTGCTACTGTCTATAACACTCTCTTACACTCTGTTACTGTCTATTACACTCCGCTACTGTCTCTTACACTCTCTTACACTCTGTTACACTCTGTTACACTCTGTTACAGTCTATTACACTCTGCTACTGTCTCTTACACTCTGCTATTGTCTCTTGCACTCTGCTACTGTCTATAACAATCTCTTACACTCTGTTACTGTCTATTACACTCTGCTATTGTCTCTTACACTCTCTTACACTCTGTTACACTCTGCTACAGTCTATTACACTCTGCTACTGTCTCTTACACTCTGCTACTGTCTCTAACACTCTATTACACTCTGTTACTGTCTATTACACTCTGCTACTGTCTCTTACACTCTCTTACACTATGTTACACTCTCTAACACTCTGCTGCTGTCTCTTACACTCTGTTACTGTCTCTTACACTCCGTTACTGTCTCTTACACTCTCCTACACTCTGTTACTGTCTCTTACACTCTGTTACACTCTCTTACTGTCTCTTACACTCTGTTACACTCTCTTACACGCTGTTACACTCTCTTACACTCTGTTACTGTCTCTTACACTCTTACACTCTGCTACTGTCTCTTACACTCTGCTACTGTTTCTTACACTCTGCTACTCTCTCTTTCACTTTGCTTCTGTCTCTTACACACTGCTACTGTCTCTTACGCTCTGTTACTGTCTCTTACACTCTACTACACTCTCGTATACTCTGTTACTGTCTCTTACACTCTGTTACTGTCTCGTACACTCTGTTACTGTCTCGTACATGCTGTTACTGTCTCTTACACTCTGTTACACTCTGCTACAGTCTATTACACTCTGCTACTGTCTCTTACACTCTGCTACTGTCTCTTACACTCTATTACACTCTGTTACTGTCTATTACACTCTGCTACTATCTCTTTCACTCTCTTACACTATGTTACACACTCTTACACTCTGCTGCTGTCTCTTACACTCTGTTACTGTCTCTTACACTCTGTTACTGTCTCTTACACTCTCTTACACTCTGTTACACTCTCTTACACGCTGTTACACTCTCTTACACTCTGTTACTGTCTATTACACTCTCTTACACTCTGCTACTGTCTCTTACTCTCTGCTACTGTCTCTTACACTCTGCTACTCTCTCTTTCACTCTGCTTCTGTCTCTTACACTCTGCTACTGTCTCTTACGCTCTGTTACACTCTCTTACACTCTGCTGCTGTCTCTTACACTCTGTTACTGTCTCTTACACTCTGTTACTGTCTCTTACACTCTCTTACACTCTCCTACACTCTGCTACTGTCTCTTACACCTCTTACACTCTGTTACTGTCTCTTACACTCTGTTACTGTCTCTTAAACTCTGCTACTGTCTATAACACTCTCTTACACTCTGTTAATGTCTATTACACTCTGCTACTGTCTCTTACACTCTCTTACACTGTTACACTCTGCTACAGTCTATTACACTCTGCTACTGTCTCTTACACTCTGCTATTGTCTCTTACACTCTGCTACTGTCTATAACACTCTCTTACACTCTGTTACTGTCTATTACACTCTGCTACTGTCTCTTACACTCTCTTACACTCTGCTGCTGTCTATTACACTCTGCTACTGTCTCTTACACTCTGCTATTGTCTCTTACACTCTGCTACTGTCTATAACACTCTCTTACACTCTGTTACTGTCTATTACACTCTGCTACAGTCTCTTACACTCTCTTACACTATGTTACACTCTGCTCCAGTCTATTACACTCTGCTATTGTCTCTTACACTCTGCTACTGTCTATAACACTCTCTTACACTCTGTTACTGTCTATTACACTCTGCGACTGTCTCTTCAACTCTCTTACACTCTTCTGCTGTCTCTTACACTCTGTTACTGTCTCTTACACTATGTTACACTCTCTTACACTCTGTAACTGTCTCTTACACTCTCTTACACTCTGTTACTGTCTCCTATACTCTGTTACTGTCTCCTATACTCTGTTACACTCTCTTACACTCTGCTGCTGTCTCTTACACTCTGTTACTGTCTCTTACACTCTCTTACACTCTCTTACACTCTCCTACACTCTGATACTGTCTCTTACACCCTCTTACACTCTGTTACTGTCTCTTACACTATGTTACTGTCTCTTAAACTCTGCTACTGTCTATAACACTCTCTTACACTCTGTTACTGTCTATTACACTCTGCTACTGTCTCTTACACTCTCTTACACTATGTTACACTCTGCTACAGTCTATTACACTCTGCTACTGTCTCTTACACTCTGCTATTGTCCCTTACACTCTGCTACTGTCTATAACACTCTCTTACACTCTCCTACACTCTGCTACTGTCTCTTACACCCTCTTACACTCTGTTACTGTCTCTTACACTCTCTTACACTCTGTTACACTCTCTTACACGCTGTTACACTCTCTTACACGCTGTTACACCCTCTTACACACTGTTACTGTCTCTTACACTCTCTTACACTCTGCTACTGTCTCTTACACTCTGTTACTGTTTCTTACACTCTGCTACTGTCTCTAACACTCTGCTACTGTCTCTTTCACTCTGTTACTGTCTCTTACACTCTGTTACTGTCTCTTACACTCTGCTACTGTATCTTACACTCTGCTATTGTCTCTTACACTCTGCTACTGTCTATAACACTCTCTTAAACTCTGTTACTGTCTTTTACACTCTACTACACTCTCGTACACTCTGTTACTGTCTCTTACACTCTGTTACACTCTCTTACACTCTGTTACTGTCTCTTACACTCTCTTACACTCTGCTGCTGTCTCTTACACTCTGTTACTGTCTCTTACACTCTACTACACTCTCGTACACTCTGTTACTGTCTCTTACACTCTGTTACTGTGTCTTACACTCTGTTACTGTCTCGTACACTCTGTTACTGTCTCTTACACTCTGCTACTGTATCTTACACTCTGCTACTGTCTATAACACTCTCTTACACTCTGTTACTATCTATTACACTCTGCTACTGTCTCTTACACTCTCTTACACTATGTTACACTCTCTTACACTCTGCTGCTGTCTCTTACACTCTGCTACTGTCTCTTACACTCTCTTACACTATGTTACACTCTCTTACACTCTGCTGCTGTCTCTTACACTCTGCTGCTGTCTCTTACACTCTGTTACTGTCTCGTACACTCTGTTACTGTCTCTTACACTCTGTTACTGTCTCTTACACTCTCCTACACTCTGTTACTGTCTCTTACACTCTCTTACACTCTGTTACACTCTCTTACATGCTGTTACACTCTCTTACACGCTGTTACTGTCTCTTACACTCTCTTACACTCTGCTACTCTCTCTTACACTCTGCTACTGTCTCTTACACTCTGCTACTGTCTCTTACACTCTGTTACTGTCTCTTACACTCTGTTACTGTCTCTTACACTCTGTTACTGTCTCTTACACTCTGCTACTGTATCTTACACTCTGCTATTGTCTCTTACACTCTGCTACTGTCTATAACACTCTCTTAAACTCTGTTACTGTCTTTTACACTCTACTACACTCTCGTACACTCTGTTACTGTCTCTTACACTCTGTTACACTCTCTTACACTCTGTTACTGTCTCTTACACTCTCTTACACTCTGCTGCTGTCTCTTACACTCTGTTACTGTCTCTTACACTCTACTACACTCTCGTACACTCTGTTACTGTCTCTTACACTCTGTTACTGTGTCTTACACTCTGTTACTGTCTCGTACACTCTGTTACTGTCTCTTACACTCTGCTACTGTATCTTACACTCTGCTACTGTATCTTACACTCTGCTACTGTCTATAACACTCTCTTACACTCTGTTACTATCTATTACACTCTGCTACTGTCTCTTACACTCTCTTACACTATGTTACACTCTCTTACACTCTGCTGCTGTCTCTTACACTCTGCTACTGTCTCTTACACTCTCTTACACTATGTTACACTCTCTTACACTCTGCTGCTGTCTCTTACACTCTGCTGCTGTCTCTTACACTCTGTTACTGTCTCGTACACTCTGTTACTGTCTCTTACACTCTGTTACTGTCTCTTAAACTCTGTTACACTCTCTTACACTCTGCTACTGTCTCTTACACTCTGCTACTGTCTCTTACACTCTGTTACACTCTCTAACACTCTGTAACTGTCTCTTACACTCTGTTACTGTCTCCTATACTCTGTTACTGTCTCCTATACTCTGTTACACTCTCTTACACTCTGCTACTGTCTCATATAATCTGTTACTGTCTCTTACTCTCTGCTACTGTCTCTTACACAGGTTTACGATTTCTACGCGAAGAGATCCCCAAAGACGTTCACAGTATACTGAGATCATTAGGGACTATGTGGTCCTAGAGGACGGTATATGCCATGTGACACTCTCTTACACTCCACTACACTCTACTACTGTCTCTTTCACTCTACTACTGTCTCTTACACTCTGTTACTGTCTCTTACACTCTGCTACTGTATCTTACACTCTGCTATTGTCTCTTACACTCTGCTACTGTCTATAATACTCTCTTACACTCTGTTACTGTCTATTACACTCTGTTACTGTCTCTTACACTCTCTTACACTCTGTTACACTCTCTTACACTCTCTTACACTCTGTTACACTCTCTTACACGCTGTTACACTCTCTTACACTCTGTTAATGTGTCTTACACTCTCTTACACTCTGCTACTCTCTCTTTCACTCTGCTTCTGTCTCTTACACACTGCTACTGTCTCTTACGCTCTGTTACTGTCTCTTACACTCTACTACACTCTCGTACACTCTGTTACTGTCTCTTACACTCTGTTACTGTCTCGTACACTCTGTTACTGTCTCTTACACTCTGTTACACTCTCTTACACTCTGTTACTGTCTCTTACACTCTCTTACACTCTGCTACTGTCTCTTACACCCTCTTACACTCTGTTACTGTCGCTTACACTCTGTTACTGTCTCTTAAACTCTGCTACTGTCTATAACTCTCTTACACTCTGTTACTGTCTATTACACTCTGCTACTGTCTCTTACACTCTCTTACACTCTGCTGCTGTCTCTTACACTCTGTTACTGTCTCTAACACTCTCCTACACTATGTTACACTCTCTTACACTCTGCTGCTGTCTCTTACACTCTGTTACTGTCTCTTACACTCTGTTACTGTCTCTTACACTCTCCTACACTCTGTTACTGTCTCTTACACTCTCTTACACTCTGCTACTGTCTCTTACACTCTGCTACTGTCTCTTACACTCTGCTACTCTCTCTTTCACTCTGCTTCTGTCTCTTACACTCTGCAACTGTCTCTTACGCTCTGTTACTGTCTCTTACACTCTACTACACTCTTGTACACTATGTTACTGTCTCTTACACTCTGTTACTGTCTCGTACACTCTGTTACTGTCTCTTACACTCTGTTACACTCTCTTACACTCTGTTACTGTCTCTTACACTCTCTTACACTCTGCTGCTGTCTCTTACACTATGTTACTGTCTCTTACACTCTCTTACACTCTCTTACACTCTCCTACACTCTGCTACTGTCTCTTACACCCTCTTACACTCTCTTACTGTCTCTTACACTCTCTTACTGTCTATTACACTCTGCTACTGTCTCTTACACTCTCTTACACTATGTTACACTCTGCTACAGTCTATTACACTCTGCTACTGTCTCTTACACTCTGCTATTGTCCCTTACACTCTGCTACTGTCTATAACACTCTCTTACACTCTCTTACACTCTCCTACACTCTGCTACTGTCTCTTACACCCTCTTACACTCTGTTACTGTCTCTTACACTCTCTTACACTCTGTTACACTCTCTTACACGCTGTTACACTCTCGTACACGCTGTTACACCCTCTTACACACTGTTACTGTCTCTTACACTCTCTTACACTCTGCTACTGTCTCTTACACTCTGTTACTGTTTCTTACACTCTGCTACTGTCTCTAACACTCTGCTACTGTCTCTTTCACTCTGTTACTGTCTCTTACACTCTGTTACTGTCTCTTACACTCTGCTACTGTATCTTACACTCTGCTATTGTCTCTTACACTCTGCTACTGTCTATAACACTCTCTTAAACTCTGTTACTGTCTTTTACACTCTACTACACTCTCGTACACTCTGTTACTGTCTCTTACACTCTGTTACACTCTCTTACACTCTGTTACTGTCTCTTACACTCTCTTACACTCTGCTGCTGTCTCTTACACTCTGTTACTGTCTCTTACACTCTACTACACTCTCGTACACTCTGTTACTGTCTCTTACACTCTGTTACTGTGTCTTACACTCTGTTACTGTCTCGTACACTCTGTTACTGTCTCTTACACTCTGCTACTGTATCTTACACTCTGCTACTGTCTATAACACTCTCTTACACTCTGTTACTATCTATTACACTCTGCTACTGTCTCTTACACTCTCTTACACTATGTTACACTCTCTTACACTCTGCTGCTGTCTCTTACACTCTGCTACTGTCTCTTACACTCTCTTACACTATGTTACACTCTCTTACACTCTGCTGCTGTCTCTTACACTCTGCTGCTGTCTCTTACACTCTGTTACTGTCTCGTACACTCTGTTACACTCTCTTACACTCTGCTACTGTCTCTTACACTCTGTTACTGTCTCTTACACTCTACTACACTCTCGTACACTCTGTTACTGTCTCTTACACTCTGTTACTGTCTCGTACACTCTGTTACTGTCTCTTACAGTCTGTTACACTCTCTTACACTCTGTTACTGTCTCTTACACTCTCTTACACTCTGCTGCTGTCTCTTACACTCTGTTACTGTCTCTTACACTCTGTTACTGTCTCTTACACTCCTATCTCTTACACTCTACTACACTCTACTACTGTCTCTTTCACTCTGCTACTGTCTCTTTCACCATGTTACTGTCTCTTTCACTCTGTTACTGTCTCTTACACTCTGCTATTGTCTCTTACACTCTGCTACTGTCTATAACACTCTCTTACACTATGTTACACTCTGCTATTGTCTCTTACACTCTGCTACTGTCTATAACACTCTCTTACACTCTGTTACTGTCTATAACACTCTCTTACACTCTGTTTCTGTCTCTTACACTCTGCTACTGTCTCTTACACTCTCCTACTGTCTCGTTTACTCTGCTACTGTCTCTTACACTCTGCTACTATCTCTTACGCTCTGTTACTGTCTCTTACACTCTACTACACTCTCATACACTCTGTTACTGTATCTTACACTCTGTTACTGTCTCTTACACTCTGTTACTGTCTCCTATATTCTGTTACTGTCTCCTATACTCTGTTACACTCTCTTACACTCTGCTGCTGTCTCATATACTCTGTTACTGTCTCTTACATTCTCTTACACTCTATTACACTCTCCTACACTCTCTTACACTCTCCTACACTCTGCTACTGTCTCTTACACCCTCTTACACTCTGTTACTGTCTCTTACACTCTACTACACTCTCGTACACTCTGTTACTGTCTCTTACACTCTGTTACTGTCTAATACACTCTGTTACTGTCTCTTACACTCTGTTACTGTCTCTTACACTCTCTTACACTCTGTTACTGTCTCTTTCACTCTCCTACACTCTGCTGCTGTCTCTTACACTCTGTTACTGTCTCTTACACTCTGTTACTGTCTCTTACACTCTCCTACACTCTGTTATTGTCTCTTACACTCTCTTACACTCTGTTACACTCTCTTACACTCTGTTACTGTTTCTTACACTCTCTTACACTCTGCTACTGTCTCTTACACTCTGCTACTGTCTCTTACACTCTGCTACTCTCTCTTTCACTTTGCTTCTGTCTCTTACACACTGCTACTGTCTCTTACACTCTTTTACTGTCTCTTACACTCTACTACACTCTCGTATACTCTGTTACTGTCTCTTACACTCTGTTACTGTCTCTTACACTCTGTTACTGTCACGTACACTCTGTTACTGTCTCTTACACTCTGTTACACTCTCTTACACTCTGTTACTGTCTCTTACACTCTCTTACACTCTGCTGCTGTCTCTTACACTCTGTTACTGTCTCTTACACTCTGTTACTGTCTATTACACTCTCTTACACTCTCTTACACTCTCTTACACTCTCTTACACTCTCTTACACTCTCCTACACTCTTCTACTGTCTCTTACACCCCCTTACACTTTGTTACTGTCTCTTACACTCCCTTACACTCTGTTACACTCTCTTACATGCTGTTACACTCTCTTACACGCTGTTACACCCTCTTACACACTGTTACTGTCACTTACACTCTCTTACACTCTGCTACTATCTCTTACACTCTGTTACTGTCTCTTACACTCTGCTACTGTCTCTTACACTCTGCTACTGTCTCTTTCACTCTGCTACTGTCTCTTACACTCTGCTACTATCTCTTACGCTCTGTTACTGTCTCTTACACTCTACTACACTCTCATACACTCTGTTACTGTATCTTACACTCTGTTACTGTCTCGTACACTCTGTTACTGTCTCGTACACTCTGTTACTGTCTCTTACACTCTGTTACTGTCTCCTATACTCTGTTACTGTCTCCTATACTCTGTTACACTCTCTTACACTCTGCTGCTGTCTCATATACTCTGTTACTGTCTCTTACACTCTGTTACTGTCTCTTACACTCTCTTACACTCTCTTACACTCTCCTACACTCTGCTACTGTCTCTTACACCCTCTTACACTCTGTTACTGTCTCTTACACTCTGTTACACTCTCTTACACTCTGTTACTGTCTCTTACATTCTCTTACACTCTGTTACTGTCTCCTATACTCTGTTACTGTCTCCTATACTCTGTTACACTCTCTTACACTCTGCTACTTTCTCACATACTCTGTTACCGTCTCTTACTCTCTGCTACTGTCTCTTACACAGGTTTACGATGTCTAAGCGAAGAGATCCCCAAAGACGTTCACAGTATACTGAGATCATTCAGGACTATGTGATCCTTGAGGACGGTATATGCCATGTGACACTCTCTTACACTCTACTACACTCTACTACTGTCTCTTTCACTCTGCTACTGTCTCTTACACTCTGTTACTGTCTCTTACACTCTGTTACTGTCTCTTACACTCTGTTACACTCTCTTACACTCTGCTACTGTCTCATATACTCTGTTACTGTCTCTTACACAGGTTTACGATGTCTACGCAAAGAGATCCCCAAAGACGTTCACAGTATACTTAGATAATTCGGGACTATGTGATCCTAGATGACGGTATATGCCATGTGACACTCTCTTACACTCTACTACACTCTACTACTGTCTCTTACACTCTGCTACTGTCTCTTACACTCTGCTACTCTCTCTTTCACTCTGCTTCTGTCTCTTACACTCTGCTACTGTCTCTTACACTCTGTTACTGTCTCTTATACTCTACTACACTCTCGTACACTCTGTTACTGTCTCTTACACTCTGTTACTGTCTCGTACACTCTGTTACTGTCTGTTACACTCTGTTACACTCTCTTACACTCTGCTACTGTCTCTTACACTCTCTTACACTATGTTACACTCTGCTACAGTCTATTACACTATGTTACTGTCTATTACACTATGCTACTGTCTCTTACACTCTCTTACACCCTGCTGCTGTCTCTTACACTCTGTTACTGTCTCTTACACTCGGTTACACTCTCTTACCCTCTGTAACTGTCTCTTACACTCTGTTACTGTCTCCTATTGTAACGCTTCACCATGCGCTGGCTGGACTTGTTTATACTTTGCCTTATTTATTTCATGTTTCAAGCCAGTAGTGGCCGCCCTTGCCATTCAGAACCTCTCAGACTAATTATCAGGTCCAGCTGCAGTTGATCTCATGGGCCTTGACATTAACGTTTGAGGACTACCTGTTTGGTTCCTGCCTTGTTCCAGTACCTGCCTTGTTCCAGTACCTGCCTTGTTCCAGAACCTGCCTTGTTCCAGAACCTGCCTTGTTCCAGAACCTGCCTTGTTCCAGAACCTATCTTGTTCCAGAACCTGCCTTGTTCCAGAAACCTGCCTTGTTCCAGAAACCTGCCGTGTTCCTGAGTTGCGGCCAGCGCCCCACTAAGTGGACTCCAAAGCTGAGTGCCCTGCAAGTGGGCAACCTGCCGTGTGCCCTGCAAGTGGGCAACCTGCCATGTTCCTGAGTTGCGGCCTGCGCCCCACTAAGTGGACTCCCAAGTAGAGTACCCTGCAAGTGGGCAACCTGCCGTGTGCCCTGCAAGTGGGCAACCTGCCGTGTTCCTGAGTTGCGGCCAGCGCCCCACTAGTGGACTCCCAAGAGGAGTGCCCTGCATCGCGACTCCCAGGATGACTGCCCACTAGCGGACTACCCTGGTTGAGTGCCCTGCAAGTGGGCAACCTGCCGTGTGCCCTGCAAGTGGGCAACCTGCCGTGTGCCCTGGAAGAGGGCTTCTACCCGTGCCGTGTGCCCTGGAAGAGGGCTTCTAGTCGTGCCGTGTGCCCTGCAATTGGGCTTCCTGCCGTGTGCCCTGCAATTGGGCTTCCTGCCGTGTGCCCTGCAATTGGGCTTCCTGCCGTGTGCCCCGCAATTGGGCTTCCTGCCATGTGCCCCGCAATTGGGCTTCCAGCGGTGTGCCCCGCAAGTGGGCTTCCAGCCGTGTGCCCCGCAAGTGGGCTTCCAGCCGTGTGCCCCGCAAGTGGGCTTCCTGCCGTGTGCCCCGCAAGTGGGCTTCCTGTCGAGTGAATTTCTCTGTAAATATTGTTGTACCACCATATACAATACAACTCTTGATCCTGATCTTCTGTCTGTGGTTTATTTCCGACGCCTGTCTGTACCGACCCCAAGCCATCATGCATCGTGGGGTACAGACAGAGCCCCTCGTATCCCCTGCACCTGGGCTCCTTATCAACCTGTGTCCTCAGTTCGTGACACCTATACTCTGTTACTGTCTCCTATACTCTGTTACACTCTCTTACACTCTGCTACTGTCTCATATACTCTGTTACTGTCTCATGTACTCTGTTACTGTCTCTTACTCTCTGCTACTGTCTCTTACACAGGTTTACAATGTCTACGCGAAGAGATCCCCAAAGACGTTCACAGTATACTGAGATCATTCGGGACTATGTGATCCTAGAGGACGGTATATGCCATGTGACGCTCTCTTACACTCTACTACACTCTACTACTGTCTCTTTCACTCTGCTACTGTCTCTTACACTCTGTTACTGTCTCTTACACTCTGCTACTGTATCTTACACTCTGCTACTGTCTCTTTCACTCTGCTACTGTCTCTTACACTGTCTTACACTATGTTACACTCTCTTACACTCTGCTGCTGTCTCATATACTCTGTTACTGTCTCTTACACAGGTTTACGATGTCTACGCGAAGAGATACCCAAAGACGTTCACAGTATACTGAGATCATTCGGGACCATGTGGTCCTAGAGGACGGTGTATGCCATGTGACACTCTCTTACACTCTACTACACTCTACTAATGTCTCTTTCACTCTGCTACTGTCTCTTACACTCTGTTACTGTCTCTTACACTCTGTTACTGTATCTTACACTCTGTTACAGTCTCTTACACTCTTCTACTGTATCTTACACTCTGCTATTGTCTCTTACACTCTGCAACTGTCTATAACACTCTCTTACACTCTGTTACTGTCTATTACACTCTGCTACTGTCTCTTACACTCTCTTACACTCTGCTACACTCTATTACACTCTGCTACACTCTATTACACTCTGCTACACTCTATTACACTCTGCTACTGTCTATAACACTCTCTTACACTCTGTTACTGTCTATTACACTCTGCTACTGTCTCTTACACTCTCTTACACTCTGTTACACTCTGCTACAGTCTATTACACTCTGCTACTGTCTCTTACACTCTGCTATTGTTTCTTACACTCTGCTACTGTCTATAACACTCTCTTACACTCTGTTACTTTCTCTTACACTCTGTTACTGTCTCTTACACTCTTCTACTGTATCTTACACTCTGCTATTGTCTCTTACACTCTGCTACTGTCTTTAACACTCTCTTACACTCTGTTACTGTCTATTACACTCTGCTACTGTCTCTTACACTCTCTTACACTCTGCTACACTCGATTACACTCTGCTATTGTCTCTTACACTCTGCTACTGTCTAACACTCTCTTACACTCTGTTACTGTCTATTACACTCTGCTACTGTCTCTTACACTCTGTTACACTCTGCTACAGTCTATTACACTCTGCTACTGTCTCTTACACTCTGCTATTGTCTCTTACACTCTGCTACTGTCTATAACACTCTCTTACACTCTGTTACTGTCTATTACACTCTGCTACTGTCTCTTACACTCTCTTACACTCTGCTGCTGTCTATTACACTCTGCTACTGTCTCTTACACTCTGCTATTGTCTCTTACACTCTGCTACTGTCTATAACACTCTCTTACACTCTGTTACTGTCTATTACACTCTGCTACAGTCTCTTACACTCTCTTACACTATGTTACACTCTGCTCCAGTCTATTACACTCTGCTATTGTCTCTTACACTCTGCTACTGTCTATAACACTCTCTTACACTCTGTTACTGTCTATTACACTCTGCGACTGTCTCTTCAACTCTCTTACACTCTTCTGCTGTCTCTTACACTCTGTTACTGTCTCTTACACTATGTTACACTCTCTTACACTCTGTAACTGTCTCTTACACTCTCTTACACTCTGTTACTGTCTCCTATACTCTGTTACACTTTCTTACACTCCACTACTGTCTCATATACTCTTTTACTGTCTCTTACACAGGTTTACGAGGTCTACGCGAAGAGATCCCCAAAGACATTCACAGTATACTGAGATCATTCAGGACTATGTGATCCTAGAGGACGGTATATGCCATGTGACACTCTCTTACACTCTACTACACTCTACTACTGTCTCTTTCACTCTGCTACTGTCTCTTACACTCTGTTACTGTCTTTTACACTCTGTTACTGTCTCTTACACTCTGCTACTGTATCTTACACTCTGCTATTGTCTCTTACACTCTGCTACTGTCTATAACACTCTCTTACACTCTGTTACTGTCTATTACACTCTGCTACTGTCTCTTACACTCTCTTACACTATGTTACACTCTCTTACACTCTGCTGCTGACTCTTACACTCTGTTACTGTCTCTGACACCCTCCTACACTCTGTTACTGTCTATTACACTCTGCTACTGTCTCTTTCACTCTCTTACACTATGTTACACTCTCTTACACTCTGCTGCTGTCTCTTACACTCTGTTACTGTCTCTTACACTCTGTTACTGTCTCTTACACTCTGTTACTGTCTCTTACACTCTGTTACTGTCTCTTACACTCTCCTACACTCTGTTACTGTCTCTTACACTCTCTTACACTCTGTTACACTCTCTTACACGCTGTTACACTCTCCTACACTCTGTTACTGTCTATTACACTCTGCTACTGTCTCTTTCACTCTCTTACACTATGTTACACTCTCTTACACTCTGCTGCTGTCTCTTACACTCTGTTACTGTCTCTTACACTCTGTTACTGTCTCTTACACTCTCTTACACTCTGTTACCGTCTCCTATACTCTGTTACTGTCTCCTATGCTCTGTCACACTCTCTTACACTCCGCTACTGTCTCATATACTCTTTTACTGTCTCTTACACAGGTTTACGATGTCTACGCGAAGAGATCCCCAAAGACGTTCACAGTATACTGAGATCATTCAGGACTATGTGATCCCTGTCTCTTACACTCTCCTACACTCTGTTACTGTCTCTTACACTCTCTTACACTCTGTTACACTCTCTTACACGCTGTTACACTCTCCTACACTCTGTTACTGTCTATTACACTCTGCTACTGTCTCTTTCACTCTCTTACACTATGTTACACTCTCTTACACTCTGCTGCTGTCTCTTACACTCTGTTACTGTCTCTTACACTCTGTTACTGTCTCTTACACTCTACTACACTCTGTTACTGTCTCTTACACTCTCTTACACTCTGTTACACTCTCTTACATGCTGTTACACTCTCTTACACTCTGTTACTGTCTCTTACACTCTCTTACACTCTGCTACTGTCTCTTACACTCTGCTACTGTCTCTTTCACTCTGCTACTGTCTCTTATATTCTGTTACTGTCTCTTACACTCTGTTACTGTCTCTTACACTCTCTTATACTCTCTTACACTCTCCTACACTCTGCTACTGTCGCTTACACTCTCTTACGCTCTGTTACACTCTCTTACACGCTGTTACACTCTCTTACACGCTGTTACACCCTCTTACACACTGTTACTGTCTCTTACACTCTCTTACACTCTGTTACTGTCTCTTTCACTCGGCTACTGTCTCTTACACTCTGCTACTATCTCTTACGATCTGTTACTGTCTCTTACACTCTACTACACTGTCATACACTCTGTTACTGTATCTTACACTCTGTTACTGTCTCGTACACTCTGTTACTGTCTCGTACACTCTGTTACTGTCTCTTACACTCTCTTACACTCTCCTACACTCTGCTACTGTCTCTTACACCTTCTTACACTCTGTTGCTGTCTCTTACACTCTGTTACACTCTCTTACACTCTGTTACTGTCTCTTACATTCTCTTACACTCTGTTACTGTCTCCTATACTCTGTTACTGTCTCCTATACTCTGTTACACTCTCTTACACTCTGCTACTGTCTCATATACTCTGTTACTGTCTCTTACACAGGTTTACGATGTCTACGCGAAGAGATCCCCAAAGACGTTCACAGTATACTGAGATCATTCTGGACTATGTGATCCTACAGGACGGTATGCCATGTGACACTCTCTTACACTCTACTACTGTTTCTTTCACTCTGCTACTGTCTCTTTCACTCTGTTACTGTCTCTTACACTCTGTTACTGTCTCTTAAACTCTGCTACTGTCTATAACACTCTCTTACACTCTGTTACTGTATATTACACTCTGCTACTGTCTCTTACACTCTCTTACACTATGTTACACTCTGCTACAGTCTATTACACTCTGCTACTGTCTCTTACACTCTGCTATTGTCCCTTACACTCTGCTACTGTCTATAACACTCTCTTACACTCTCTTACACTCTCCTACACTCTGCTACTGTCTCTTACACCCTCTTACACTCTGTTACTGTCTCTTACACTCTCTTACACTCTGTTACACTCTCTTACACGCTGTTACACTCTCTTACACGCTGTTACACCCTCTTACACACTGTTACTGTCTCTTACACTCTCTTACACTCTGCTACTGTCTCTTACACTCTGTTACTGTTTCTTACACTCTGCTACTGTCTCTAACACTCTGCTACTGTCTCTTTCACTCTGTTACTGTCTCTTACACTCTGTTACTGTCTCTTACACTCTGCTACTGTATCTTACACTCTGCTATTGTCTCTTACACTCTGCTACTGTCTATAACACTCTCTTAAACTCTGTTACTGTCTTTTACACTCTACTACACTCTCGTACACTCTGTTACTGTCTCTTACACTCTGTTACACTCTCTTACACTCTGTTACTGTCTCTTACACTCTCTTACACTCTGCTGCTGTCTCTTACACTCTGTTACTGTCTCTTACACTCTACTACACTCTCGTACACTCTGTTACTGTCTCTTACACTCTGTTACTGTGTCTTACACTCTGTTACTGTCTCGTACACTCTGTTACTGTCTCTTACACTCTGCAACTGTATCTTACACTCTGCTACTGTCTATAACACTCTCTTACACTCTGTTACTATCTATTACACTCTGCTACTGTCTCTTACACTCTCTTACACTATGTTACACTCTCTTACACTCTGCTGCTGTCTCTTACACTCTGCTACTGTCTCTTACACTCTCTTACACTATGTTACACTCTCTTACACTCTGCTGCTGTCTCTTACACTCTGCTGCTGTCTCTTACACTCTGTTACTGTCTCGTACACTCTGTTACACTCTCTTACACTCTGCTACTGTCTCTTACACTCTGTTACTGTCTCTTACACTCTACTACACTCTCGTACACTCTGTTACTGTCTCTTACACTCTGTTACTGTCTCGTACACTCTGTTACTGTCTCTTACAGTCTGTTACACTCTCTTACACTCTGTTACTGTCTCTTACACTCTCTTACACTCTGCTGCTGTCTCTTACACTCTGTTACTGTCTCTTACACTCTGTTACTGTCTCTTACACTCCTATCTCTTACACTCTACTACACTCTACTACTGTCTCTTTCACTCTGCTACTGTCTCTTTCACCATGTTACTGTCTCTTTCACTCTGTTACTGTCTCTTACACTCTGCTATTGTCTCTTACACTCTGCTACTGTCTATAACACTCTCTTACACTATGTTACACTCTGCTATTGTCTCTTACACTCTGCTACTGTCTATAACACTCTCTTACACTCTGTTACTGTCTATAACACTCTCTTACACTCTGTTTCTGTCTCTTACACTCTGCTACTGTCTCTTACACTCTCCTACTGTCTCGTTTACTCTGCTACTGTCTCTTACACTCTGCTACTATCTCTTACGCTCTGTTACTGTCTCTTACACTCTACTACACTCTCATACACTCTGTTACTGTATCTTACACTCTGTTACTGTCTCTTACACTCTGTTACTGTCTCCTATATTCTGTTACTGTCTCCTATACTCTGTTACACTCTCTTACACTCTGCTGCTGTCTCATATACTCTGTTACTGTCTCTTACATTCTCTTACACTCTATTACACTCTCCTACACTCTCTTACACTCTCCTACACTCTGCTACTGTCTCTTACACCCTCTTACACTCTGTTACTGTCTCTTACACTCTACTACACTCTCGTACACTCTGTTACTGTCTCTTACACTCTGTTACTGTCTAATACACTCTGTTACTGTCTCTTACACTCTGTTACTGTCTCTTACACTCTCTTACACTCTGTTACTGTCTCTTTCACTCTCCTACACTCTGCTGCTGTCTCTTACACTCTGTTACTGTCTCTTACACTCTGTTACTGTCTCTTACACTCTCCTACACTCTGTTATTGTCTCTTACACTCTCTTACACTCTGTTACACTCTCTTACACTCTGTTACTGTTTCTTACACTCTCTTACACTCTGCTACTGTCTCTTACACTCTGCTACTGTCTCTTACACTCTGCTACTCTCTCTTTCACTTTGCTTCTGTCTCTTACACACTGCTACTGTCTCTTACACTCTGTTACTGTCTCTTACACTCTACTACACTCTCGTATACTCTGTTACTGTCTCTTACACTCTGTTACTGTCTCTTACACTCTGTTACTGTCACGTACACTCTGTTACTGTCTCTTACACTCTGTTACACTCTCTTACACTCTGTTACTGTCTCTTACACTCTCTTACACTCTGCTGCTGTCTCTTACACTCTGTTACTGTCTCTTACACTCTGTTACTGTCTATTACACTCTCTTACACTCTCTTACACTCTCTTACACTCTCTTACACTCTCCTACACTCTTCTACTGTCTCTTACACCCCCTTACACTTTGTTACTGTCTCTTACACTCCCTTACACTCTGTTACACTCTCTTACATGCTGTTACACTCTCTTACACGCTGTTACACCCTCTTACACACTGTTACTGTCACTTACACTCTCTTACACTCTGCTACTATCTCTTACACTCTGTTACTGTCTCTTACACTCTGCTACTGTCTCTTACACTCTGCTACTGTCTCTTTCACTCTGCTACTGTCTCTTACACTCTGCTACTATCTCTTACGCTCTGTTACTGTCTCTTACACTCTACTACACTCTCATACACTCTGTTACTGTATCTTACACTCTGTTACTGTCTCGTACACTCTGTTACTGTCTCGTACACTCTGTTACTGTCTCTTACACTCTGTTACTGTCTCCTATACTCTGTTACTGTCTCCTATACTCTGTTACACTCTCTTACACTCTGCTGCTGTCTCATATACTCTGTTACTGTCTCTTACACTCTGTTACTGTCTCTTACACTCTCTTACACTCTCTTACACTCTCCTACACTCTGCTACTGTCTCTTACACCCTCTTACACTCTGTTACTGTCTCTTACACTCTGTTACACTCTCTTACACTCTGTTACTGTCTCTTACATTCTCTTACACTCTGTTACTGTCTCCTATACTCTGTTACTGTCTCCTATACTCTGTTACACTCTCTTACACTCTGCTACTTTCTCACATACTCTGTTACCGTCTCTTACTCTCTGCTACTGTCTCTTACACAGGTTTACGATGTCTAAGCGAAGAGATCCCCAAAGACGTTCACAGTATACTGAGATCATTCAGGACTATGTGATCCTTGAGGACGGTATATGCCATGTGACACTCTCTTACACTCTACTACACTCTACTACTGTCTCTTTCACTCTGCTACTGTCTCTTACACTCTGTTACTGTCTCTTACACTCTGTTACTGTCTCTTACACTCTGTTACACTCTCTTACACTCTGCTACTGTCTCATATACTCTGTTACTGTCTCTTACACAGGTTTACGATGTCTACGCAAAGAGATCCCCAAAGACGTTCACAGTATACTTAGATAATTCGGGACTATGTGATCCTAGATGACGGTATATGCCATGTGACACTCTCTTACACTCTACTACACTCTACTACTGTCTCTTACACTCTGCTACTGTCTCTTACACTCTGCTACTCTCTCTTTCACTCTGCTTCTGTCTCTTACACTCTGCTACTGTCTCTTACACTCTGTTACTGTCTCTTATACTCTACTACACTCTCGTACACTCTGTTACTGTCTCTTACACTCTGTTACTGTCTCGTACACTCTGTTACTGTCTGTTACACTCTGTTACACTCTCTTACACTCTGCTACTGTCTCTTACACTCTCTTACACTATGTTACACTCTGCTACAGTCTATTACACTATGTTACTGTCTATTACACTATGCTACTGTCTCTTACACTCTCTTACACCCTGCTGCTGTCTCTTACACTCTGTTACTGTCTCTTACACTCGGTTACACTCTCTTACCCTCTGTAACTGTCTCTTACACTCTGTTACTGTCTCCTATTGTAACGCTTCACCATGCGCTGGCTGGACTTGTTTATACTTTGCCTTATTTATTTCATGTTTCAAGCCAGTAGTGGCCGCCCTTGCCATTCAGAACCTCTCAGACTAATTATCAGGTCCAGCTGCAGTTGATCTCATGGGCCTTGACATTAACGTTTGAGGACTACCTGTTTGGTTCCTGCCTTGTTCCAGTACCTGCCTTGTTCCAGTACCTGCCTTGTTCCAGAACCTGCCTTGTTCCAGAACCTGCCTTGTTCCAGAACCTGCCTTGTTCCAGAACCTGCCTTGTTCCAGAACCTATCTTGTTCCAGAACCTGCCTTGTTCCAGAAACCTGCCTTGTTCCAGAAACCTGCCGTGTTCCTGAGTTGCGGCCAGCGCCCCACTAAGTGGACTCCAAAGCTGAGTGCCCTGCAAGTGGGCAACCTGCCGTGTGCCCTGCAAGTGGGCAACCTGCCATGTTCCTGAGTTGCGGCCTGCGCCCCACTAAGTGGACTCCCAAGTAGAGTACCCTGCAAGTGGGCAACCTGCCGTGTGCCCTGCAAGTGGGCAACCTGCCGTGTTCCTGAGTTGCGGCCAGCGCCCCACTAGTGGACTCCCAAGAGGAGTGCCCTGCATCGCGACTCCCAGGATGACTGCCCACTAGCGGACTACCCTGGTTGAGTGCCCTGCAAGTGGGCAACCTGCCGTGTGCCCTGCAAGTGGGCAACCTGCCGTGTGCCCTGGAAGAGGGCTTCTACCCGTGCCGTGTGCCCTGGAAGAGGGCTTCTAGTCGTGCCGTGTGCCCTGCAATTGGGCTTCCTGCCGTGTGCCCTGCAATTGGGCTTCCTGCCGTGTGCCCTGCAATTGGGCTTCCTGCCGTGTGCCCCGCAATTGGGCTTCCTGCCATGTGCCCCGCAATTGGGCTTCCAGCGGTGTGCCCCGCAAGTGGGCTTCCAGCCGTGTGCCCCGCAAGTGGGCTTCCAGCCGTGTGCCCCGCAAGTGGGCTTCCTGCCGTGTGCCCCGCAAGTGGGCTTCCTGTCGAGTGAATTTCTCTGTAAATATTGTTGTACCACCATATACAATACAACTCTTGATCCTGATCTTCTGTCTGTGGTTTATTTCCGACGCCTGTCTGTACCGACCCCAAGCCATCATGCATCGTGGGGTACAGACAGAGCCCCTCGTATCCCCTGCACCTGGGCTCCTTATCAACCTGTGTCCTCAGTTCGTGACACCTATACTCTGTTACTGTCTCCTATACTCTGTTACACTCTCTTACACTCTGCTACTGTCTCATATACTCTGTTACTGTCTCATGTACTCTGTTACTGTCTCTTACTCTCTGCTACTGTCTCTTACACAGGTTTACAATGTCTACGCGAAGAGATCCCCAAAGACGTTCACAGTATACTGAGATCATTCGGGACTATGTGATCCTAGAGGACGGTATATGCCATGTGACGCTCTCTTACACTCTACTACACTCTACTACTGTCTCTTTCACTCTGCTACTGTCTCTTACACTCTGTTACTGTCTCTTACACTCTGCTACTGTATCTTACACTCTGCTACTGTCTCTTTCACTCTGCTACTGTCTCTTACACTGTCTTACACTATGTTACACTCTCTTACACTCTGCTGCTGTCTCATATACTCTGTTACTGTCTCTTACACAGGTTTACGATGTCTACGCGAAGAGATACCCAAAGACGTTCACAGTATACTGAGATCATTCGGGACCATGTGGTCCTAGAGGACGGTGTATGCCATGTGACACTCTCTTACACTCTACTACACTCTACTAATGTCTCTTTCACTCTGCTACTGTCTCTTACACTCTGTTACTGTCTCTTACACTCTGTTACTGTCTCTTACACTCTGTTACAGTCTCTTACACTCTTCTACTGTATCTTACACTCTGCTATTGTCTCTTACACTCTGCAACTGTCTATAACACTCTCTTACACTCTGTTACTGTCTATTACACTCTGCTACTGTCTCTTACACTCTCTTACACTCTGCTACACTCTATTACACTCTGCTACACTCTATTACACTCTGCTACACTCTATTACACTCTGCTACTGTCTATAACACTCTCTTACACTCTGTTACTGTCTATTACACTCTGCTACTGTCTCTTACACTCTCTTACACTCTGTTACACTCTGCTACAGTCTATTACACTCTGCTACTGTCTCTTACACTCTGCTATTGTTTCTTACACTCTGCTACTGTCTATAACACTCTCTTACACTCTGTTACTTTCTCTTACACTCTGTTACTGTCTCTTACACTCTTCTACTGTATCTTACACTCTGCTATTGTCTCTTACACTCTGCTACTGTCTTTAACACTCTCTTACACTCTGTTACTGTCTATTACACTCTGCTACTGTCTCTTACACTCTCTTACACTCTGCTACACTCGATTACACTCTGCTATTGTCTCTTACACTCTGCTACTGTCTAACACTCTCTTACACTCTGTTACTGTCTATTACACTCTGCTACTGTCTCTTACACTCTGTTACACTCTGCTACAGTCTATTACACTCTGCTACTGTCTCTTACACTCTGCTATTGTCTCTTACACTCTGCTACTGTCTATAACACTCTCTTACACTCTGTTACTGTCTATTACACTCTGCTACTGTCTCTTACACTCTCTTACACTCTGCTGCTGTCTATTACACTCTGCTACTGTCTCTTACACTCTGCTATTGTCTCTTACACTCTGCTACTGTCTATAACACTCTCTTACACTCTGTTACTGTCTATTACACTCTGCTACAGTCTCTTACACTCTCTTACACTATGTTACACTCTGCTCCAGTCTATTACACTCTGCTATTGTCTCTTACACTCTGCTACTGTCTATAACACTCTCTTACACTCTGTTACTGTCTATTACACTCTGCGACTGTCTCTTCAACTCTCTTACACTCTTCTGCTGTCTCTTACACTCTGTTACTGTCTCTTACACTATGTTACACTCTCTTACACTCTGTAACTGTCTCTTACACTCTCTTACACTCTGTTACTGTCTCCTATACTCTGTTACACTTTCTTACACTCCACTACTGTCTCATATACTCTTTTACTGTCTCTTACACAGGTTTACGAGGTCTACGCGAAGAGATCCCCAAAGACATTCACAGTATACTGAGATCATTCAGGACTATGTGATCCTAGAGGACGGTATATGCCATGTGACACTCTCTTACACTCTACTACACTCTACTACTGTCTCTTTCACTCTGCTACTGTCTCTTACACTCTGTTACTGTCTTTTACACTCTGTTACTGTCTCTTACACTCTGCTACTGTATCTTACACTCTGCTATTGTCTCTTACACTCTGCTACTGTCTATAACACTCTCTTACACTCTGTTACTGTCTATTACACTCTGCTACTGTCTCTTACACTCTCTTACACTATGTTACACTCTCTTACACTCTGCTGCTGACTCTTACACTCTGTTACTGTCTCTGACACCCTCCTACACTCTGTTACTGTCTATTACACTCTGCTACTGTCTCTTTCACTCTCTTACACTATGTTACACTCTCTTACACTCTGCTGCTGTCTCTTACACTCTGTTACTGTCTCTTACACTCTGTTACTGTCTCTTACACTCTGTTACTGTCTCTTACACTCTCCTACACTCTGTTACTGTCTCTTACACTCTCTTACACTCTGTTACACTCTCTTACACGCTGTTACACTCTCCTACACTCTGTTACTGTCTATTACACTCTGCTACTGTCTCTTTCACTCTCTTACACTATGTTACACTCTCTTACACTCTGCTGCTGTCTCTTACACTCTGTTACTGTCTCTTACACTCTGTTACTGTCTCTTACACTCTCTTACACTCTGTTACCGTCTCCTATACTCTGTTACTGTCTCCTATGCTCTGTCACACTCTCTTACACTCCGCTACTGTCTCATATACTCTTTTACTGTCTCTTACACAGGTTTACGATGTCTACGCGAAGAGATCCCCAAAGACGTTCACAGTATACTGAGATCATTCAGGACTATGTGATCCCTGTCTCTTACACTCTCCTACACTCTGTTACTGTCTCTTACACTCTCTTACACTCTGTTACACTCTCTTACACGCTGTTACACTCTCCTACACTCTGTTACTGTCTATTACACTCTGCTACTGTCTCTTTCACTCTCTTACACTATGTTACACTCTCTTACACTCTGCTGCTGTCTCTTACACTCTGTTACTGTCTCTTACACTCTGTTACTGTCTCTTACACTCTACTACACTCTGTTACTGTCTCTTACACTCTGTTACACTCTCTTACATGCTGTTACACTCTCTTACACTCTGTTACTGTCTCTTACACTCTCTTACACTCTGCTACTGTCTCTTACACTCTGCTACTGTCTCTTTCACTCTGCTACTGTCTCTTGTATTCTGTTACTGTCTCTTACACTCTGTTACTGTCTCTTACACTCTCTTATACTCTCTTACACTCTCCTACACTCTGCTACTGTCGCTTACACTCTCTTACGCTCTGTTACACTCTCTTACACGCTGTTACACTCTCTTACACGCTGTTACACCCTCTTACACACTGTTACTGTCTCTTACACTCTCTTACACTCTGTTACTGTCTCTTTCACTCGGCTACTGTCTCTTACACTCTGCTACTATCTCTTACGATCTGTTACTGTCTCTTACACTCTACTACACTGTCATACACTCTGTTACTGTATCTTACACTCTGTTACTGTCTCGTACACTCTGTTACTGTCTCGTACACTCTGTTACTGTCTCTTACACTCTCTTACACTCTCCTACACTCTGCTACTGTCTCTTACACCTTCTTACACTCTGTTGCTGTCTCTTACACTCTGTTACACTCTCTTACACTGTGTTACTGTCTCTTACATTCTCTTACACTCTGTTACTGTCTCCTATACTCTGTTACTGTCTCCTATACTCTGTTACACTCTCTTACACTCTGCTACTGTCTCATATACTCTGTTACTGTCTCTTACACAGGTTTACGATGTCTACGCGAAGAGATCCCCAAAGACGTTCACAGTATACTGAGATCATTCTGGACTATGTGATCCTAGAGGACGGTATGCCATGTGACACTCTCTTACACTCTACTACTGTTTCTTTCACTCTGCTACTGTCTCTTTCACTCTGTTACTGTCTCTTACACTCTGTTACTGTCTCTTAAACTCTGCTACTGTCTATAACACTCTCTTACACTCTGTTACTGTATATTACACTCTGCTACTGTCTCTTACACTCTCTTACACTATGTTACACTCTGCTACAGTCTATTACACTCTGCTTCTTTCTCTTACACTCTGCTATTGTCTCTTACACTCTGCTACTGTCTATAACACTCTCTTACACTCTGTTACTGTATATTACACTCTGCTACTGTCTCTTACACTCTCTTACACTCTGCTGCTGTCTATTACACTCTGCTACTGTCTCTTACACTCTGCTATTGTCTATAACACTCTGCTACTGTCTATAACACTCTCTTACACTCTGTTACTGTCTATTACACTCTGCTACTGTCTCTTACACTCTCTTACACTCTGCTGCTGTCTCTTACACTCTGTTACTGTCTCTTACACTCTGTTACACTCTCTTACACTCTCTTACACTCTGTAACTGTCTCTTACACTCTGTTACTGTTTCCTATACTCTGTTACACTTTCTTACACTCCACTACTGTCTCATATACTCTTTTACTGTCTCTTACACAGGTTTACGAGGTCTACGCGAAGAGATCCCCAAAGACGTTCACAGTATACTGAGATCATTCAGGACTATGTGATCCTAGAGGACGGTATATGCCATGTGACACTCTCTTACACTCTACTACACTCTACTACTGTCTCTTTCACTCTGCTACTGTCTCTTACACTCTGTTACTGTCTTTTACACTTTGTTACTGTCTCTTACACTCTGCTACTGTATCTTACACTCTGCTATTGTCTCTTACACTCTGCTACTGTCTATAACACTCTCTTACACTCTGTTACTGTATATTACACTCTGCTACTGTCTCTTACACTCTCTTACACTCTGCTGCTGTCTATTACACTCTGCTACTGTCTCTTACACTCTGCTATTGTCTATAACACTCTGCTACTGTCTATAACACTCTCTTACACTCTGTTACTGTCTATTACACTCTGCTACTATCTCTTACACTCTCTTACACTCTGCTGCTGTCTCTTACACTCTGTTACTGTCTCTTACACTCTGTTACACTCTCTTACACTCTCTTACACTCTGTAACTGTCTCTTACACTCTCTTACACTCTGTTACTGTCTCCTATACTCTGTTACACTTTCTTACACTCCACTACTGTCTCATATACTCTTTTACTGTCTCTTACACAGGTTTACGAGGTCTACGCGAAGAGATCCCCAAAGACGTTCACAGTATACTGAGATCATTCAGGACTATGTGATCCTAGAGGACGGTATATGCCATGTGACACTCTCTTACACTCTACTACTGTCTCTTTCACTCTGCTACTGTCTCTTACACTCTGTTACTGTCTTTTACACTCTGTTACTGTCTCTTACACTCTGCTACTGTATCTGACACTCTGCTATTGTCTCTTACACTCTGCTACTGTCTATAACACTCTCTTACACTCTGTTACTGTCTATTACACTCTGCTACTGTCTCTTACACTCTCTTACACTATGTTACACTCTGCTACAGTCTATTACACTCTGCTACTGTCTCTTACACTCTGCTATTGTCTCTTACACTCTGATACTGTCTATAACACTCTCTTACACTCTGTTACTGTCTATTACACTCTGCTACTGTCTCTTACACTCTGCTGCTGTCTATTACACTCTGCTACAGTCTCTTACACTCTGCTATTGTCTATAACACTCTGCTACTGTCTATTACACTCTCTTACACTCTGTTACTGTCTATTACACTCCGCTACTGTCTCTTACACTCTCTTACACTCTGTTACACTCTGTTACAGTCTATTACACTCTGCTACTGTCTCTTACACTCTGCTATTGTCTCTTGCACTCTGTTACTGTCTATAACACTCTCTTACACTCTGTTACTGTCTATTACACTCTGCTATTGTCTCTTACACTCTCTTACACTCTGTTACACTCTGCTACAGTCTATTACACTCTGCTACTGTCTCTTACACTCTGCTACTGTCTCTTACACTCTATTACACTCTGTTACTGTCTATTACACTCTGCTACTGTCTCTTACACTCTCTTACACTATGTTACACTCTCTAACACTCTGCTGCTGTCTCTTACACTCTGTTACTGTCTCTTACACTCTCCTACACTCTGTTACTGTCTCTTACACTCTGTTACACTCTCTTACTGTCTCTTACACTCTGTTACACTCTCTTACACGCTGTTACACTCTCTTACACTCTGTTACTGTCTCTTACACTCTTACACTCTGCTACTGTCTCTTACACTCTGCTACTCTCTCTTTCACTTTGCTTCTGTCTCTTACACACTGCTACTGTCTCTTACGCTCTGTTACTGTCTCTTACACTCTACTACACTCTCGTATACTCTGTTACTGTCTCTTACACTCTGGTACTGTCTCGTACACTCTGTTACTGTCTCGTACACTCTGTTACTGTCTCTTACACTCTGTTACTGTCTCTTACACTCTGTCACTGTCTCTTACACTCTCTTACACTCTCTTACACTCTCCTACACTCTGCTACTGTCTCTTACACCCTCTTACACTCTGTTACTGTCTCTTACACTCTGTTACTGTCTCTTAAACTCTGCTACTGTCTATAACACTCTCTTACACTCTGTTACTGTCTATTACATTCTGCTACTGTCTCCTACACTCTCTTACACTATGTTACACTCTGCTACAGTCTATTACACTCTGCTACTGTCTCTTACACTCTGCTATTGTCTCTTACACTCTGCTACTGTCTATAACACTCTCTTACACTCTGTTACTGTCTATTACACTCTGCTACTGTCTCTTACACTCTGCTGCTGTCTATTACACTCTGCTGCTGTCTATTACACTCTGCTACTGTCTCTTACACTCTGCTATTGTCTATAACACTCTGCTACTGTCTATAACACTCTCTTACACTCTGTTACTGTCTATTACACTCTGCTACTGTCTCTCACACTCTCTTACACTCTGCTGCTGTCTCTTACACTCTGTTACTGTCTCTTACACTCTGTTACTGTCTCTTACACTCTACTACACTCTGTTACTGTCTCTTACACTCTCTTACACTCTGTTACACTCTCTTACATGCTGTTACACTCTCTTACACTCTGTTACTGTCTCTTACACTCTCTTACACTCTCTTACTGTCTCTTACACTCTGCTACTGTCTCTTACACTCTGCTACTCTCTCTTTCACTCTGCTTCTGTCTCTTACACTCTGCTACTGTCTCTTACGCTCTGTTACTGTCTCTTACACTCTGTTACACTCTTTTACACTCTGCTGCTGTCTCTTACACTCAGTTACTGTCTCTTACACTCTTACTGTCTCTTACACTCTCTTACACTCTCCTACACTCTGCTACTGTCTCTTACCACTCTGTTACTGTCTCTTACACTCTGTTACTGTCTCTTACACTCTCCTACACTATGTTACTGTCTCTTACACTCTCTTACACTCTGTTACACTCTCTTACACTCTGTAACTGTCTCTTACACTCTCTTACACTCTGCTACTGTCTATAACACTCTCTTACACTATGTTACTGTCTATTACACTCTGCTACTGTCTCTTACACTCTCTTACACTATGTTACACTCTGCTACAGTCTATTACACTCTGCTACTGTCTCTTACACTCTGCTATTGTCTCTTACACTCTGATACTGTCTATAACACTCTCTTACACTCTGTTACTGTCTATTACACTCTGCTACTGTCTCTTACACTCTCTTACACTCTGCTGCTGTCAATTACACTCTGCTACTGTCTCTTACACTCTGCTATTGTCTATAACACTCTGCTACTGTCTCTTACACTCTGCTATTGTCTCTTACACTCTGATACTGTCTATAACACTCTCTTACACTCTGTTACTGTCTATTACACTCCGCTACTGTCTCTTACACTCTCTTACACTCTGTTACACTCTGTTACAGTCTATTACACTCTGCTACTGTCTCTTACACTCTGCTATTGTCTCTTGCACTCTGCTACTGTCTATAACACTCTCTTACACTCTGTTACTGTCTATTACACTCTGCTATTGTCTCTTACACTCTCTTACACTCTGTTACACTCTGCTACAGTCTCTTACACTCTGCTACTGTCTCTTACACTCTATTACACTCTGTTACTGTCTATTACACTCTGCTACTGTCTCTTACACTCTCTTACACTATGTTACACTCTCTAACACTCTGCTGCTGTCTCTTACACTCTGTTACTGTCTCTTACACTCCGTTACTGTCTCTTACACTCTCCTACACTCTGTTACTGTCTCTTACACTCTGTTACACTCTCTTACTGTCTCTTACACTCTGTTACACTCTCTTACACGCTGTTACACTCTCTTACACTCTGTTACGGTCTCTTACACTCTTACACTCTGCTACTGTCTCTTACACTCTGCTACTGTGTCTTACACTCTGCTACTCTCTCTTTCACTTTGCTTCTGTCTCTTACACACTGCTACTGTCTCTTACGCTCTGTTACTGTCTCTTACACTCTACTACACTCTCGTATACTCTGTTACTGTCTCTTACACTCTGTTACTGTCTCGTACACTCTGTTACTGTCTCGTACACTCTGTTACTGTCTCTTACACTCTGTTACACTCTCTTACACTCTGTTACTGTCTCTTACACTCTTACACTCTGCTGCTGTCTCTTACACTCTGTTACTGTCTCTTACACTCTGTTACTGTCTATTACACTCTGCTACTGTCTCTTACACTCTGCTATTGTCTCTTGCACTCTGCTACTGTCTATAACACTCTCTTACACTCTGTTACTGTCTATTACACTCTGCTATTGTCTCTTACACTCTCTTACACTCTGTTACACTCTGCTACAGTCTATTACACTCTGCTACTGTCTCTTACACTCTGCTATTGTCTCTTACACTCTGCTACTGTCTCTTACACTCTATTACACTCTGTTACTGTCTATTACACTCTGCTACTATCTCTTTCACTCTCTTACACTATGTTACACACTCTTACACTCTGCTGCTGTCTCTTACACTCTGTTACTGTCTCTTACACTCTGTAACTGTCTCTTACACTCTCTTACACTCTGCTACTGTCTATAACACTCTCTTACACTATGTTACTGTCTATTACACTCTGCTACTGTCTCTTACACTCTCTTACACTATGTTACACTCTGCTACAGTCTATTACACTCTGCTACTGTCTCTTACACTCTGCTATTGTCTCTTACACTCTGATACTGTCTATAACACTCTCTTACACTCTGTTACTGTCTATTACACTCTGCTACTGTCTCTTACACTCTCTTACACTCTGCTGCTGTCAATTACACTCTGCTACTGTCTCTTACACTCTGCTATTGTCTATAACACTCTGCTACTGTCTCTTACACTCTGCTATTGTCTCTTACACTCTGATACTGTATATAACACTCTCTTACACTCTGTTACTGTCTATTACACTCCGCTACTGTCTCTTACACTCTCTTACACTCTGTTACACTCTGTTACAGTCTATTACACTCTGCTACTGTCTCTTACACTCTGCTATTGTCTCTTGCACTCTGCTACTGTCTATAACACTCTCTTACACTCTGTTACTGTCTATTACACTCTGCTATTGTCTCTTACACTCTCTTACACTCTGTTACACTCTGCTACAGTCTCTTACACTCTGCTACTGTCTCTTACACTCTATTACACTCTGTTACTGTCTATTACACTCTGCTACTGTCTCTTACACTCTCTTACACTATGTTACACTCTCTAACACTCTGCTGCTGTCTCTTACACTCTGTTACTGTCTCTTACACTCCGTTACTGTCTCTTACACTCTCCTACACTCTGTTACTGTCTCTTACACTCTGTTACACTCTCTTACTGTCTCTTACACTCTGTTACACTCTCTTACACGCTGTTACACTCTCTTACACTCTGTTACGGTCTCTTACACTCTTACACTCTGCTACTGTCTCTTACACTCTGCTACTGTGTCTTACACTCTGCTACTCTCTCTTTCACTTTGCTTCTGTCTCTTACACACTGCTACTGTCTCTTACGCTCTGTTACTGTCTCTTACACTCTACTACACTCTCGTATACTCTGTTACTGTCTCTTACACTCTGTTACTGTCTCGTACACTCTGTTACTGTCTCGTACACTCTGTTACTGTCTCTTACACTCTGTTACACTCTCTTACACTCTGTTACTGTCTCTTACACTCTTACACTCTGCTGCTGTCTCTTACACTCTGTTACTGTCTCTTACACTCTGTTACTGTCTATTACACTCTGCTACTGTCTCTTACACTCTGCTATTGTCTCTTGCACTCTGCTACTGTCTATAACACTCTCTTACACTCTGTTACTGTCTATTACACTCTGCTATTGTCTCTTACACTCTCTTACACTCTGTTACACTCTGCTACAGTCTATTACACTCTGCTACTGTCTCTTACACTCTGCTATTGTCTCTTACACTCTGCTACTGTCTCTTACACTCTATTACACTCTGTTACTGTCTATTACACTCTGCTACTATCTCTTTCACTCTCTTACACTATGTTACACACTCTTACACTCTGCTGCTGTCTCTTACACTCTGTTACTGTCTCTTACACTCTGTTACTGTCTCTTACACTCTCTTACACTCTGTTACACTCTCTTACATGCTGTTACACTCTCTTACACTCTGTTACTGTCTCTTACACTCTCTTACACTCTGCTACTGTCTCTTACTCTCTGCTACTGTCTCTTACACTCTGCTACTCTCTCTTTCACTCTGCTTCTGTCTCTTACACTCTGCTACTGTCTCTTACGCTCTGTTACTGTCTCTTACACTCTGTTACACTCTCTTACACTCTGCTGCTGTCTCTTACACTCTGTTACTGTCTCTTACACTCTGTTACTGTCTCTTACACTCTCTTACACTCTCCTACACTCTGCTACTGTCTCTTACACCCTCTTACACTCTGTTACTGTCTCTTACACTCTGTTACTGTCTCTTAAACTCTGCTACTGTCTATAACACTCTCTTACACTCTGTTAATGTCTATTACACTCTGCTACTGTCTCTTACACTCTCTTACACTGTTACACTCTGCTACAGTCTATTACACTCTGCTACTGTCTCTTACACTCTGCTATTGTCTCTTACACTCTGCTACTGTCTATAACACTCTCTTACACTCTGTTACTGTCTATTACACTCTGCTACTGTCTCTTACACTCTCTTACACTCTGCTGCTGTCTATTACACTCTGCTACTGTCTCTTACACTCTGCTATTGTCTCTTACACTCTGCTACTGTCTATAACACTCTCTTACACTCTGTTACTGTCTATTACACTCTGCTACAGTCTCTTACACTCTCTTACACTATGTTACACTCTGCTCCAGTCTATTACACTCTGCTATTGTCTCTTACACTCTGCTACTGTCTATAACACTCTCTTACACTCTGTTACTGTCTATTACACTCTGCGACTGTCTCTTCAACTCTCTTACACTCTTCTGCTGTCTCTTACACTCTGTTACTGTCTCTTACACTATGTTACACTCTCTTACACTCTGTAACTGTCTCTTACACTCTCTTACACTCTGTTACTGTCTCCTATACTCTGTTACTGTCTCCTATACTCTGTTACACTCTCTTACACTCTGCTGCTGTCTCTTACACTCTGTTACTGTCTCTTACACTCTGTTACTGTCTCTTACACTCTCTTACACTCTCTTACACTCTCCTACACTCTGCTACTGTCTCTTACACCCTCTTACACTCTGTTACTGTCTCTTAAACTCTGCTACTGTCTATAACACTCTCTTACACTCTGTTACTGTCTATTACACTCTGCTACTGTCTCTTACACTATGTTACACTCTGCTACAGTCTATTACACTCTGCTACTGTCTCTTACACTCTGCTATTGTCTCTTACACTCTGCTACTGTCTATAACACTCTCTTACACTCTGTTACTGTCTATTACACTCTGCTACTGTCTCTTACACTCTCTTACACTCTGCTGCTGTCTATTACACTCTGCTACTGTCTCTTACACTCTGCTATTGTCTATAACACTCTGCTACTGTCTATAACACTCTCTTACACTCTGTTACTGTCTATTACACTCTGCTACTGTCTCTTACACTCTCTTACACCCTGCTGCTGTCTCTTACACTCTGTTACTGTCTCCTACACTCTGTTACACTCTCTTACACTCTCTTACACTCTGTAACTGTCTCTTACACTCTCTTACACTCTGTTACTGTCTCCTATACTCTGTTACACTTTCTTACACTCCACTACTGTCTCATATACTCTTTTACTGTCTCTTACACAGGTTTACGAGGTCTACGCGAAGAGATCCCCAAAGACGTTCACAGTATACTGAGATCATTCAGGACTATGTGATCCTAGAGGACGGTATATGCCATGTGACACTCTCTTACACTCTACTACACTCTACTACTGTCTCTTTCACTCTGCTACTGTCTCTTACACTCTGTTACTGTCTTTTACACTCTGTTACTGTCTCTTACACTCTGCTACTGTATCTTACACTCTGCTATTGTCTCTTACACTCTGCTACTGTCTATAACACTCTCTTACACTCTGTTACTGTCTATTACACTCTGCTACTGTCTCTTACACTCTCTTACATTATGTTACACTCTCTTACACTCTGCTGCTGACTCTTACACTCTGTTACTGTCTCTGACACTCTCCTACACTCTGTTACTGTCTATTACACTCTGCTACTGTCTCTTTCACTCTCTTACACTATGTTACACTCTCTTACACTCTGCTGCTGTCTCTTACACTCTGTTACTGTCTCTTACACTCTGTTACTGTCTCTTACACTCTCCTACACTCTGTTACTGTCTCTTACACTCTCTTACACTCTGTTACACTGTCTTACACGCTGTTACACTCTCCTACACTCTGTTACTGTCTATTACACTCTGCTACTGTCTCTTTCACTCTCTTACACTATGTTACACTCTCTTACACTCTGCTGCTGTCTCTTACACTCTGTTACTGTCTCTTACACTCTGTTACTGTCTCTTACACTCTCTTACACTCTGTTACCGTCTCCTATACTCTGTTACTGTCTCCTATGCTCTGTCACACTCTCTTACACTCCGCTACTGTCTCATATACTCTTTTACTGTCTCTTACACATGTTTACGATGTCTACGCGAAGAGATCCCCAAAGACGTTCACAGTATACTGAGATCATTCAGGACTATGTGATCCTAGAGGACGGTATATGCCATGTGACACTCTGGTACACTCTACTACACTCTACTACTGCCTCTTTCACTCTGCTACTGTCTCTTACACTCTGTTACTGTCTCTTACACTTTGCTACTGTATCTTACACTCTGCTATTGTCTCTTACACTCTGCTACTGTCTATAACACTCTCTTACACTCTGTTACTGTCTATTACACTCTGCTACTGTCTCTTTCACTCTCTTACACTCTGTTACACTCTCTTACACTCTGCTGATGTCTCTTACACTCTGTTACTGTCTCTTACACTCTGTTACTGTCTCTTACACTCTACTACACTCTGTTACTGTCTCTTACACTCTCTTACACTCTGTTACACTCTCTTACATGCTGTTACACTCTCTTACACTCTGTTACTGTCTCTTACACTCTCTTACACTCTGCTACTGTCTCTTACACTCTGCTACTGTCTCTTACACTCTGCTACTCTCTCTTTCACTCTGCTTCTGTCTCTTACACTCTGCTACTGTCTCTTACGCTCTGTTACTGTCTCTTACACTCTGTTACACTCTCTTACACTCTGCTGCTGTCTCTTACACTATGTTACTGTCTCTTACACTCCGTTACTGTCTCTTACACTCTCCTACACTCTGTTACTGTCTCTTACACTCTGTTACACTCTCTTACTGTCTCTTACACTCTGTTACACTCTCTTACACGCTGTTACACTCTCTTACACTCTGTTACTGTCTCTTACACTCTGCTACTGTCTCTTACACTCTGCTACTGTCTCTTATACTCTGCTACTCTCTCTTTCACTTTGCTTCTGTCTCTTACACACTGCTACTGTCTCTTACGCTCTGTTACTGTCTCTTACACTCTACTACACTCTCGTATACTCTGTTACTGTCTCTTACACTCTGTTACTGTCTCGTACACTCTGTTACTGTCTCGTACACTCTGTTACTGTCTCTTACACTCTGTTACACTCTCTTACACTCTGTT
Source organism: Spea hammondii (assembly GCA_029215755.1). Classification (NCBI taxonomy): domain Eukaryota; kingdom Metazoa; phylum Chordata; class Amphibia; order Anura; family Pelobatidae; genus Spea; species Spea hammondii. The sequence continues at coordinate 31,524,403 of JARDYJ010000012.1, read as the reverse complement.
ACTGTCTCTTACACTCTTACACTCTGCTGCTGTCTCTTACACTCTGTTACTGTCTATTACACTCTGCTACTGTCTCTTACACTCTGCTATTGTCTCTTGCACTCTGCTACTGTCTATAACACTCTCTTACACTCTGTTACTGTCTATTACACTCTGCTATTGTCTCTTACACTCTCTTACACTCTGTTACACTCTGCTACAGTCTATTACACTCTGCTACTGTCTCTTACACTCTGCTATTGTCTCTTACACTCTGCTACTGCCTCTTACACTCTATTACACTCTGTTACTGTCTATTACACTCTGCTACTATCTCTTTCACTCTCTTACACTATGTTACACACTCTTACACTCTGCTGCTGTCTCTTACACTCTGTTACTGTCTCTTACACTCTGTTACTGTCTCTTACACTCTCTTACACTCTGTTACACTCTCTTACATGCTGTTACACTCTCTTACACTCTGTTACTGTCTATTACACTCTCTTACACTCTGCTACTGTCTCTTACTCTCTGCTACTGTCTCTTACACTCTGCTACTCTCTCTTTCACTCTGCTTCTGTCTCTTACACTCTGCTACTGTCTCTTACGCTCTGTTACTGTCTCTTACACTCTGTTACACTCTCTTACACTCTGCTGCTGTCTCTTACACTCTGTTACTGTCTCTTACACTCTGTTACTGTCTCTTACACTCTCTTACACTCTCCTACACTCTGCTACTGTCTCTTACACCCTCTTACACTCTGTTACTGTCTCTTACACTCTGTTACTGTCTCTTAAACTCTGCTACTGTCTATAACACTCTCTTACACTCTGTTAATGTCTATTACACTCTGGTACTGTCTCTTACACTCTCTTACACTGTTACACTCTGCTACAGTCTATTACACTCTGCTACTGTCTCTTACACTCTGCTATTGTCTCTTACACTCTGCTACTGTCTATAACACTCTCTTACACTCTGTTACTGTCTATTACACTCTGCTACTGTCTCTTATACTCTCTTACACTCTGCTGCTGTCTATTACACTCTGCTACTGTCTCTTGCACTCTGCTATTGTCTCTTACACTCTGCTACTGTCTATAACACTCTCTTACACTCTGTTACTGTCTATTACACTCTGCTACAGTCTCTTACACTCTCTTACACTATGTTACACTCTGCTCCAGTCTATTACACTCTGCTATTGTCTCTTACACTCTGCTACTATCTATAACACTCTCTTACACTCTGTTACTGTCTATTACACTCTGCGACTGTCTCTTCAACTCTCTTACACTCTTCTGCTGTCTCTTACACTCTGTTACTGTCTCTTACACTATGTTACACTCTCTTACACTCTGCAACTGTCTCTTACACTCTCTTACACTCTGTTACTGTCTCCTATACTCTGTTACTGTCTCCTATACTCTGTTACACTCTCTTACACTCTGCTGCTGTCTCTTACACTCTGTTACTGTCTCTTACACTCTGTTACTGTCTCTTACACTCTCTTACACTCTCTTACACTCTCCTACACTCTGCTACTGTCTCTTACACCCTCTTACACTCTGTTACTGTCTCTTACACTCTGTTACTGTCTCTTAAACTCTGCTACTGTCTATAACACTCTCTTACACTCTGTTACTGTCTATTACACTCTGCTACTGTCTCTTACACTCTCTTACACTATGTTACACTCTGCTACAGTCTATTACACTCTGCTACTGTCTCTTACACTCTGCTATTGTCTCTTACACTCTGCTACTGTCTATAACACTCTCTTACACTCTGTTACTGTCTATTACACTCTGCTACTGTCTCTTACACTCTCTTACACTCTGCTGCTGTCTATTACACTCTGCTACTGTCTCTTACACTCTGCTATTGTCTATAACACTCTGCTACTGTCTATAACACTCTCTTACACTCTGTTACTGTCTATTACACTCTGCTACTGTCTCTTACACTCTCTTACACTCTGCTGCTTTCTCTTACACTCTGTTACTGTCTCTTACACTCTGTTACACTCTGTTACACTCTCTTACACTCTGTAACTGTCTCTTACACTCTCTTACACTCTGTTACTGTCTCCTATACTCTGTTACACTTTCTTACACTCCACTACTGTCTCATATACTCTTTTACTGTCTCTTACACAGGTTTACGAGGTCTACGCGAAGAGATCCCCAAAGACGTTCACAGTATACTGAGATCATTCAGGACTATGTGATCCTAGAGGACGGTATATGCCATGTGACACTCTCTTACACTCTACTACACTCTACTACTGTCTCTTTCACTCTGCTACTGTCTCTTACACTCTGTTACTGTCTTTTACACTCTGTTACTGTCTCTTACACTCTGCTACTGTATCTTACACTCTGCTATTGTCTCTTACACTCTGCTACTGTCTATAACACTCTCTTACACTCTGTTACTGTCTATTACACTCTGCTACTGTCTCTTACACTCTCTTACACTATGTTACACTCTCTTACACTCTGCTGCTGACTCTTACACTCTGTTACTGTCTCTGACACTCTCCTACACTCTGTTACTGTCTATTACACTCTGCTACTGTCTCTTTCACTCTCTTACACTATGTTACACTCTCTTACACTCTGCTGCTGTCTCTTACACTCTGTTACTGTCTCTTACACTCTGTTACTGTCTCTTACACTCTCCTACACTCTGTTACTGTCTCTTACACTCTCTTACACTCTGTTACACTGTCTTACACGCTGTTACACTCTCCTACACTCTGTTACTGTCTATTACACTCTGCTACTGTCTCTTTCACTCTCTTACACTATGTTACACTCTCTTACACTCTGCTGCTGTCTCTTACACTCTGTTACTGTCTCTTACACTCTGTTACTGTCTCTTACACTCTCTTACACTCTGTTACCGTCTCCTATACTCTGTTACTGTCTCCTATGCTCTGTCACACTCTCTTACACTCCGCTACTGTCTCATATACTCTTTTACTGTCTCTTACACAGGTTTACGATGTCTACGCGAAGAGATCCCCAAAGACGTTCACAGTATACTGAGATCATTCAGGACTATGTGATCCTAGAGGACGGTATATGCCATGTGACACTCTGGTACACTCTACTACACTCTACTACTGCCTCTTTCACTCTGCTACTGTCTCTTACACTCTGTTACTGTCTCTTACACTTTGCTACTGTATCTTACACTCTGCTATTGTCTCTTACACTCTGCTACTGTCTATAACACTCTCTTACACTCTGTTACTGTCTATTACACTCTGCTACTGTCTCTTTCACTCTCTTACACTCTGTTACACTCTCTTACACTCTGCTGCTGTCTCTTACACTCTGTTACTGTCTCTTACACTCTGTTACTGTCTCTTACACTCTACTACACTCTGTTACTGTCTCTTACACTCTCTTACACTCTGTTACACTCTCTTACATGCTGTTACACTCTCTTACACTCTGTTACTGTCTCTTACACTCTCTTACACTCTGCTACTGTCTCTTACACTCTGCTACTGTCTCTTACACTCTGCTACTCTCTCTTTCACTCTGCTTCTGTCTCTTACACTCTGCTACTGTCTCTTACGCTCTGTTACTGTCTCTTACACTCTGTTACACTCTCTTACACTCTGCTGCTGTCTCTTACACTATGTTACTGTCTCTTACACTCCGTTACTGTCTCTTACACTCTCCTACACTCTGTTACTGTCTCTTACACTCTGTTACACTCTCTTACTGTCTCTTACACTCTGTTACACTCTCTTACACGCTGTTACACTCTCTTACACTCTGTTACTGTCTCTTACACTCTGCTACTGTCTCTTACACTCTGCTACTGTCTCTTATACTCTGCTACTCTCTCTTTCACTTTGCTTCTGTCTCTTACACACTGCTACTGTCTCTTACGCTCTGTTACTGTCTCTTACACTCTACTACACTCTCGTATACTCTGTTACTGTCTCTTACACTCTGTTACTGTCTCGTACACTCTGTTACTGTCTCGTACACTCTGTTACTGTCTCTTACACTCTGTTACACTCTCTTACACTCTGTTACTGTCTCTTACACTCTTACACTCTGCTGCTGTCTCTTACACTCTGTTTCTGTCTATTACACTCTGCTACTGTCTCTTACACTCTGCTATTGTCTCTTGCACTCTGCTACTGTCTATAACACTCTCTTACACTCTGTTACTGTCTATTACACTCTGCTATTGTCTCTTACACTCTCTTACACTCTGTTACACTCTGCTACAGTCTATTACACTCTGCTACTGTCTCTTACACTCTGCTATTGTCTCTTACACTCTGCTACTGTCTCTTACACTCTATTACACTCTGTTACTGTCTATTACACTCTGCTACTATCTCTTTCACTCTCTTACACTATGTTACACACTCTTACACTCTGCTGCTGTCTCTTACACTCTGTTACTGTCTCTTACACTCTGTTACTGTCTCTTACACTCTCTTACACTCTGTTACACTCTCTTACATGCTGTTACACTCTCTTACACTCTGTTACTGTCTATTACACTCTCTTACACTCTGCTACTGTCTCTTACTCTCTGCTACTGTCTCTTACACTCTGCTACTCTCTCTTTCACTCTGCTTCTGTCTCTTACACTCTGCTACTGTCTCTTACGCTCTGTTACTGTCTCTTACACTCTGTTACACTCTCTTACACTCTGCTGCTGTCTCTTACACTCTGTTACTGTCTCTTACACTCTGTTACTGTCTCTTACACTCTCTTACACTCTCCTACACTCTGCTACTGTCTCTTACACCCTCTTACACTCTGTTACTGTCTCTTACACTCTGTTACTGTCTCTTAAACTCTGCTACTGTCTATAACACTCTCTTACACTCTGTTAATGTCTATTACACTCTGGTACTGTCTCTTACACTCTCTTACACTGTTACACTCTGCTACAGTCTATTACACTCTGCTACTGTCTCTTACACTCTGCTATTGTCTCTTACACTCTGCTACTGTCTATAACACTCTCTTACACTCTGTTACTGTCTATTACACTCTGCTACTGTCTCTTATACTCTCTTACACTCTGCTGCTGTCTATTACACTCTGCTACTGTCTCTTGCACTCTGCTATTGTCTCTTACACTCTGCTACTGTCTATAACACTCTCTTACACTCTGTTACTGTCTATTACACTCTGCTACAGTCTCTTACACTCTCTTACACTATGTTACACTCTGCTCCAGTCTATTACACTCTGCTATTGTCTCTTACACTCTGCTACTATCTATAACACTCTCTTACACTCTGTTACTGTCTATTACACTCTGCGACTGTCTCTTCAACTCTCTTACACTCTTCTGCTGTCTCTTACACTCTGTTACTGTCTCTTACACTATGTTACACTCTCTTACACTCTGCAACTGTCTCTTACACTCTCTTACACTCTGTTACTGTCTCCTATACTCTGTTACTGTCTCCTATACTCTGTTACACTCTCTTACACTCTGCTGCTGTCTCTTACACTCTGTTACTGTCTCTTACACTCTGTTACTGTCTCTTACACTCTCTTACACTCTCTTACACTCTCCTACACTCTGCTACTGTCTCTTACACCCTCTTACACTCTGTTACTGTCTCTTACACTCTGTTACTGTCTCTTAAACTCTGCTACTGTCTATAACACTCTCTTACACTCTGTTACTGTCTATTACACTCTGCTACTGTCTCTTACACTCTCTTACACTATGTTACACTCTGCTACAGTCTATTACACTCTGCTACTGTCTCTTACACTCTGCTATTGTCTCTTACACTCTGCTACTGTCTATAACACTCTCTTACACTCTGTTACTGTCTATTACACTCTGCTACTGTCTCTTACACTCTCTTACACTCTGCTGCTGTCTATTACACTCTGCTACTGTCTCTTACACTCTGCTATTGTCTATAACACTCTGCTACTGTCTATAACACTCTCTTACACTCTGTTACTGTCTATTACACTCTGCTACTGTCTCTTACACTCTCTTACACTCTGCTGCTTTCTCTTACACTCTGTTACTGTCTCTTACACTCTGTTACACTCTGTTACACTCTCTTACACTCTGTAACTGTCTCTTACACTCTCTTACACTCTGTTACTGTCTCCTATACTCTGTTACACTTTCTTACACTCCACTACTGTCTCATATACTCTTTTACTGTCTCTTACACAGGTTTACGAGGTCTACGCGAAGAGATCCCCAAAGACGTTCACAGTATACTGAGATCATTCAGGACTATGTGATCCTAGAGGACGGTATATGCCATGTGACACTCTCTTACACTCTACTACACTCTACTACTGTCTCTTTCACTCTGCTACTGTCTCTTACACTCTGTTACTGTCTTTTACACTCTGTTACTGTCTCTTACACTCTGCTACTGTATCTTACACTCTGCTATTGTCTCTTACACTCTGCTACTGTCTATAACACTCTCTTACACTCTGTTACTGTCTATTACACTCTGCTACTGTCTCTTACACTCTCTTACACTATGTTACACTCTCTTACACTCTGCTGCTGACTCTTACACTCTGTTACTGTCTCTGACACTCTCCTACACTCTGTTACTGTCTATTACACTCTGCTACTGTCTCTTACACTCTCTTACACTATGTTACACTCTCTTACACTCTGCTGCTGTCTCTTACACTCTGTTACTGTCTCTTACACTCTGTTACTGTCTCTTACACTCTCCTACACTCTGTTACTGTCTCTTACACTCTCTTACACTCTGTTACACTGTCTTACACGCTGTTACACTCTCCTACACTCTGTTACTGTCTATTACACTCTGCTACTGTCTCTTTCACTCTCTTACACTATGTTACACTCTCTTACACTCTGCTGCTGTCTCTTACACTCTGTTACTGTCTCTTACACTCTGTTACTGTCTCTTACACTCTCTTACACTCTGTTACCGTCTCCTATACTCTGTTACTGTCTCCTATGCTCTGTCACACTCTCTTACACTCCGCTACTGTCTCATATACTCTTTTACTGTCTCTTACACAGGTTTACGATGTCTACGCGAAGAGATCCCCAAAGACGTTCACAGTATACTGAGATCATTCAGGACTATGTGATCCTAGAGGACGGTATATGCCATGTGACACTCTGGTACACTCTACTACACTCTACTACTGCCTCTTTCACTCTGCTACTGTCTCTTACACTCTGTTACTGTCTCTTACACTTTGCTACTGTATCTTACACTCTGCTATTGTCTCTTACACTCTGCTACTGTCTATAACACTCTCTTACACTCTGTTACTGTCTATTACACTCTGCTACTGTCTCTTTCACTCTCTTACACTCTGTTACACTCTCTTACACTCTGCTGCTGTCTCTTACACTCTGTTACTGTCTCTTACACTCTGTTACTGTCTCTTACACTCTACTACACTCTGTTACTGTCTCTTACACTCTCTTACACTCTGTTACACTCTCTTACATGCTGTTACACTCTCTTACACTCTGTTACTGTCTCTTACACTCTCTTACACTCTGCTACTGTCTCTTACACTCTGCTACTGTCTCTTACACTCTGCTACTCTCTCTTTCACTCTGCTTCTGTCTCTTACACTCTGCTACTGTCTCTTACGCTCTGTTACTGTCTCTTACACTCTGTTACACTCTCTTACACTCTGCTGCTGTCTCTTACACTATGTTACTGTCTCTTACACTCCGTTACTGTCTCTTACACTCTCCTACACTCTGTTACTGTCTCTTACACTCTGTTACACTCTCTTACTGTCTCTTACACTCTGTTACACTCTCTTACACGCTGTTACACTCTCTTACACTCTGTTACTGTCTCTTACACTCTGCTACTGTCTCTTACACTCTGCTACTGTCTCTTATACTCTGCTACTCTCTCTTTCACTTTGCTTCTGTCTCTTACACACTGCTACTGTCTCTTACGCTCTGTTACTGTCTCTTACACTCTACTACACTCTCGTATACTCTGTTACTGTCTCTTACACTCTGTTACTGTCTCGTACACTCTGTTACTGTCTCGTACACTCTGTTACTGTCTCTTACACTCTGTTACACTCTCTTACACTCTGTTACTGTCTCTTACACTCTTACACTCTGCTGCTGTCTCTTACACTCTGTTACTGTCTATTACACTCTGCTACTGTCTCTTACACTCTGCTATTGTCTCTTGCACTCTGCTACTGTCTATAACACTCTCTTACACTCTGTTACTGTCTATTACACTCTGCTATTGTCTCTTACACTCTCTTACACTCTGTTACACTCTGCTACAGTCTATTACACTCTGCTACTGTCTCTTACACTCTGCTATTGTCTCTTACACTCTGCTACTGTCTCTTACACTCTATTACACTCTGTTACTGTCTATTACACTCTGCTACTATCTCTTTCACTCTCTTACACTATGTTACACACTCTTACACTCTGCTGCTGTCTCTTACACTCTGTTACTGTCTCTTACACTCTGTTACTGTCTCTTACACTCTCTTACACTCTGTTACACTCTCTTACATGCTGTTACACTCTCTTACACTCTGTTACTGTCTATTACACTCTCTTACACTCTGCTACTGTCTCTTACTCTCTGCTACTGTCTCTTACACTCTGCTACTCTCTCTTTCACTCTGCTTCTGTCTCTTACACTCTGCTACTGTCTCTTACGCTCTGTTACTGTCTCTTACACTCTGTTACACTCTCTTACACTCTGCTGCTGTCTCTTACACTCTGTTACTGTCTCTTACACTCTGTTACTGTCTCTTACACTCTCTTACACTCTCCTACACTCTGCTACTGTCTCTTACACCCTCTTACACTCTGTTACTGTCTCTTACACTCTGTTACTGTCTCTTAAACTCTGCTACTGTCTATAACACTCTCTTACACTCTGTTAATGTCTATTACACTCTGGTACTGTCTCTTACACTCTCTTACACTGTTACACTCTGCTACAGTCTATTACACTCTGCTACTGTCTCTTACACTCTGCTATTGTCTCTTACACTCTGCTACTGTCTATAACACTCTCTTACACTCTGTTACTGTCTATTACACTCTGCTACTGTCTCTTATACTCTCTTACACTCTGCTGCTGTCTATTACACTCTGCTACTGTCTCTTGCACTCTGCTATTGTCTCTTACACTCTGCTACTGTCTATAACACTCTCTTACACTCTGTTACTGTCTATTACACTCTGCTACAGTCTCTTACACTCTCTTACACTATGTTACACTCTGCTCCAGTCTATTACACTCTGCTATTGTCTCTTACACTCTGCTACTGTCTATAACACTCTCTTACACTCTGTTACTGTCTATTACACTCTGCGACTGTCTCTTCAACTCTCTTACACTCTTCTGCTGTCTCTTACACTCTGTTACTGTCTCTTACACTATGTTACACTCTCTTACACTCTGCAACTGTCTCTTACACTCTCTTACACTCTGTTACTGTCTCCTATACTCTGTTACTGTCTCCTATACTCTGTTACACTCTCTTACACTCTGCTGCTGTCTCTTACACTCTGTTACTGTCTCTTACACTCTGTTACTGTCTCTTACACTCTCTTACACTCTCTTACACTCTCCTACACTCTGCTACTGTCTCTTACACCCTCTTACACTCTGTTACTGTCTCTTAAACTCTGCTACTGTCTATAACACTCTCTTACACTCTGTTACTGTCTATTACACTCTGCTACTGTCTCTTACACTCTCTTACACTATGTTACACTCTGCTACAGTCTATTACACTCTGCTACTGTCTCTTACACTCTGCTATTGTCTCTTACACTCTGCTACTGTCTATAACACTCTCTTACACTCTGTTACTGTCTATTACACTCTGCTACTGTCTCTTACACTCTCTTACACTCTGCTGCTGTCTATTACACTCTGCTACTGTCTCTTACACTCTGTTATTGTCTATAACACTATGCTACTGTCTATAACACTCTCTTACACTCTGTTACTGTCTATTACACTCTGCTACTGTCTCTTACACTCTCTTACACTCTGCTGCTGTCTCTTACACTCTGTTACTGTCTCTTGCACTCTGTTACACTCTCTTACACTCTCTTACACTCTGTAACTGTCTCTTACACTCTCTTACACTCTGTTACTGTCTCCTATACTCTGTTACACTTTCTTACACTCCACTACTGTCTCATATACTCTTTTACTGTCTCTTACACAGGTTTACGAGGTCTACGCGAAGAGATCCCCAAAGACGTTCACAGTATACTGAGATCATTCAGGACTATGTGATCCTAGAGGACGGTATATGCCATGTGACACTCTCTTACACTCTACTACACTCTACTACTGTCTCTTTCACTCTGCTACTGTCTCTTACACTCTGTTACTGTCTTTTACACTCTGTTACTGTCTCTTACACTCTGCTACTGTATCTTACACTCTGCTATTGTCTCTTACACTCTGCTACTGTCTATAACACTCTCTTACACTCTGTTACTGTCTATTACACTCTGCTACTGTCTCTTACACTCTCTTACACTATGTTACACTCTCTTACACTCTGCTGCTGACTCTTACACTCTGTTACTGTCTCTGACACTCTCCTACACTCTGTTACTGTCTATTACACTCTGCTACTGTCTCTTTCACTCTCTTACACTATGTTACACTCTCTTACACTCTGCTGCTGTCTCTTACACTCTGTTACTGTCTCTTACACTCTGTTACTGTCTCTTACACTCTCCTACACTCTGTTACTGTCTCTTACACTCTCTTACACTCTGTTACACTCTCTTACACGCTGTTACACTCTCCTACACTCTGTTACTGTCTATTACACTCTGCTACTGTCTCTTTCACTCTCTTACACTATGTTACACTCTCTTACACTCTGCTGCTGTCTCTTACACTCTGTTACTGTCTCTTACACTCTGTTACTGTCTCTTACACTCTCTTACACTCTGTTACCGTCTCCTATACTCTGTTACTGTCTCCTATGCTCTGTCACACTCTCTTACACTCCGCTACTGTCTCATATACTCTTTTACTGTCTCTTACACAGGTTTACGATGTCTACGCGAAGAGATCCCCAAAGACGTTCACAGTATACTGAGATCATTCAGGACTATGTGATCCTAGAGGACGGTATATGCCATGTGACACTCTGGTACACTCTACTACACTCTACTACTGCCTCTTTCACTCTGCTACTGTCTCTTACACTCTGTTACTGTCTCTTACACTTTGCTACTGTATCTTACACTCTGCTATTGTCTCTTACACTCTGCTACTGTCTATAACACTCTCTTACACTCTGTTACTGTCTATTACACTCTGCTACTGTCTCTTTCACTCTCTTACACTATGTTACACTCTCTTACACTCTGCTGCTGTCTCTTACACTCTGTTACTGTCTCTTACACTCTGTTACTGTCTCTTACACTCTACTACACTCTGTTACTGTCTCTTACACTCTCTTACACTCTGTTACACTCTCTTACATGCTGTTACACTCTCTTACACTCTGTTACTGTCTCTTACACTCTCTTACACTCTGCTACTGTCTCTTACACTCTGCTACTGTCTCTTACACTCTGCTACTCTCTATTTCACTCTGCTTCTGTCTCTTACACTCTGCTACTGTCTCCTATACTCTGTTACTGTCTCCTATACTCTGTTACACTCTCTTACACTCTGCTGCTGTCTCTTACACTCTGTTACTGTCTCTTACACTCTGTTACTGTCTCTTACACTCTCTTACACTCTCTTACACTCTCCTACACTCTGCTACTGTCTCTTACACCCTCTTACACTCTGTTACTGTCTCTTAAACTCTGCTACTGTCTATAACACTCTCTTACACTCTGTTACTGTCTATTACACTCTGCTACTGTCTCTTACACTCTCTTACACTATGTTACACTCTGCTACAGTCTATTACACTCTGCTACTGTCTCTTACACTCTGCTATTGTCTCTTACACTCTGCTACTGTCTATAACACTCTCTTACACTCTGTTACTGTCTATTACACTCTGCTACTGTCTCTTACACTCTCTTACACTCTGCTGCTGTCTACTACACTCTGCTACTGTCTCTTACACTCTGCTATTGTCTATAACACTATGCTACTGTCTATAACACTCTCTTACACTCTGTTACTGTCTATTACACTCTGCTACTGTCTCTTACACTCTCTTACACTCTGCTGCTGTCTGTTACACTCTGTTACTGTCTCTTGCACTCTGTTACACTCTCTTACACTCTCTTACACTCTGTAACTGTCTCTTACACTCTCTTACACTCTGTTACTGTCTCCTATACTCTGTTACACTTTCTTACACTCCACTACTGTCTCATATACTCTTTTACTGTCTCTTACACAGGTTTACGAGGTCTACGCGAAGAGATCCCCAAAGACGTTCACAGTATACTGAGATCATTCAGGACTATGTGATCCTAGAGGACGGTATATGCCATGTGACACTCTCTTACACTCTACTACACTCTACTACTGTCTCTTTCACTCTGCTACTGTCTCTTACACTCTGTTACTGTCTTTTACACTCTGTTACTGTCTCTTACACTCTGCTACTGTATCTTACACTCTGCTATTGTCTCTTACACTCTGCTACTGTCTATAACACTCTCTTACACTCTGTTACTGTCTATTATACTCTGCTACTGTCTCTTACACTCTCTTACACTATGTTACACTCTCTTACACTCTGCTGCTGACTCTTACACTCTGTTACTGTCTCTGACACTCTCCTACACTCTGTTACTGTCTATTACACTCTGCTACTGTCTCTTTCACTCTCTTACACTATGTTACACTCTCTTACACTCTGCTGCTGTCTCTTACACTCTGTTACTGTCTCTTACACTCTGTTACTGTCTCTTACACTCTGTTACTGTCTCTTACACTCTCCTACACTCTGTTACTGTCTCTTACACTCTCTTACACTCTGTTACACTCTCTTACACGCTGTTACACTCTCCTACACTCTGTTACTGTCTATTACACTCTGCTACTGTCTCTTTCACTCTCTTACACTATGTTACACTCTCTTACACTCTGCTGCTGTCTCTTACACTCTGTTACTGTCTCTTACACTCTCTTACTGTCTCTTACACTCTCTTACACTCTGTTACCATCTCCTATACTCTGTTACTGTCTCCTATGCTCTGTCACACTCTCTTACACTCCGCTACTGTCTCATATACTCTTTTACTGTCTCTTACACAGGTTTACGATGTCTACGCGAAGAGATCCCCAAAGACGTTCACAGTATACTGAGATCATTCAGGACTATGTGATCCTAGAGGACGGTATATGCCATGTGACACTCTGGTACACTCTACTACACTCTACTACTGCCTCTTTCACTCTGCTACTGTCTCTTACACTCTGTTACTGTCTCTTACACTTTGCTACTGTATCTTACACTCTGCTATTGTCTCTTACACTCTGCTACTGTCTATAACACTCTCTTACACTCTGTTACTGTCTATTACACTCTGCTACTGTCTCTTTCACTCTCTTACACTATGTTACACTCTCTTACACTCTGCTGCTGTCTCTTACACTCTGTTACTGTCTCTTACACTCTGTTACTGTCTCTTACACTCTACTACACTCTGTTACTGTCTCTTACACTCTCTTACACTCTGTTACACTCTCTTACATGCTGTTACACTCTCTTACACTCTGTTACTGTCTCTTACACTCTCTTACACTCTGCTACTGTCTCTTACACTCTGCTACTGTCTCTTACACTCTGCTACTCTCTCTTTCACTCTGCTTCTGTCTCTTACACTCTGCTACTGTCTCTTACGCTCTGTTACTGTCTCTTACACTCTGTTACACTCTCTTACACTCTGCTGCTGTCTCTTACACTCTGTTACTGTCTCTTACACTCTTACTGTCTCTTACACTCTCTTACACTCTCCTACACTCTGCTACTGTCTCTTACACCCTCTTACACTCTGTTACTGTCTCTTACACTCTGTTACTGTCTCTTACACTCTCCTACACTATGTTACTGTCTCTTACACTCTCTTACACTCTGTTACACTCTCTTACACTCTGTAACTGTCTCTTACACTCTCTTACACTCTGCTACTGTCTATAACACTCTCTTACACTCTGTTACTGTCTATTACACTCTGCTACTGTCTCTTACACTCTCTTACACTCTGCTGCTGTCTATTACACTCTGCTACTGTCTCTTACACTCTGCTATTGTCTATAACACTCTGCTACTGTCTATAACGCTCTCTTACACTCTGTTACTGTCTATTACACTCCGCTACTGTCTCTTACACTCTCTTACACTCTGTTACACTCTGTTACAGTCTATTACACTCTGCTACTGTCTCTTACACTCTGCTATTGTCTCTTGCACTCTGCTACTGTCTATAACACTCTCTTACACTCTGTTACTGTCTATTACACTCTGCTATTGTCTGTTACACTCTGCTACAGTCTATTACACTCTGCTACTGTCTCTTACACTCTGCTACTGTCTCTTACACTCTATTACACTCTGTTACTGTCTATTACACTCTGCTACTGTCTCTTACACTCTCTTACACTATGTTACACTCTCTAACACTCTGCTGCTGTCTCTTACACTCTGTTACTGTATCTTACACTCCGTTACTGTCTCTTACACTCTCCTACACTCTGTTACTGTCTCTTACACTCTGTTACACTCTCTTACTGTCTCTTACACTCTGTTACACTCTCTTACACGCTGTTACACTCTCTTACACTCTGTTACTGTCTCTTACACTCTTACACTCTGCTACTGTCTCTTACACTCTGCTACTGTCTCTTACACTCTGCTACTCTCTCTTTCACTTTGCTTCTGTCTCTTACACACTGCTACTGTCTCTTACGCTCTGTTACTGTCTCTTACACTCTACTACACTCTCGTATACTCTGTTACTGTCTCTTACACTCTGTTACTGTCTCGTACACTCTGTTACTGTCTCGTACACTCTGTTACTGTCTCTTACACTCTGTTACACTCTCTTACACTCTGTTACTGTCTCTTACACTCTTACACTCTGCTGCTGTCTCTTACACTCTGTTACTGTCTCTTACACTCTGTTACTGTCTATTACACTCTGCTACTGTCTCTTACACTCTGCTATTGTCTCTTGCACTCTGCTACTGTCTATAACACTCTCTTACACTCTGTTACTGTCTATTACACTCTGCTATTGTCTCTTACACTCTCTTACACTCTGTTACACTCTGCTACAGTCTATTACACTCTGCTACTGTCTCTTACACTCTGCTATTGTCTCTTACACTCTGCTACTGTCTCTTACACTCTATTACACTCTGTTACTGTCTATTACACTCTGCTACTATCTCTTTCACTCTCTTACACTGTTACACACTCTTACACTCTGCTGCTGTCTCTTACACTCTGTTACTGTCTCTTACACTCTGTTACTGTCTCTTACACTCTCTTACACTCTGTTACACTCTCTTACATGCTGTTACACTCTCTTACACTCTGTTACTGTCTATTACACTCTCTTACTCTCTGCTACTGTCTCTTACACTCTGCTACTCTCTCTTTCACTCTGCTTCTGTCTCTTACACTCTGCTACTGCCTCTTACGCTCTGTTACTGTCTCTTACACTCTGTTACACTCTCTTACACTCTGCTGCTGTCTCTTACACTCTGTTACTGTCTCTTACACTCTGTTACTGTCTCTTACACTCTCTTACACTCTCCTACACTCTGCTACTGTCTCTTACACCCTCTTACACTCTGTTACTGTCTCTTACACTCTGTTACTGTCTCTTACACTCTGTTACTGTCTCTTAAACTCTGCTACTGTCTATAACACTCTCTTACACTCTGTTAATGTCTATTACACTCTGCTACTGTCTCTTACACTCTCTTACACTGTTACACTCTGCTACAGTCTATTACACTCTGCTACTGTCTCTTACACTCTGCTATTGTCTCTAGCACTCTGCTACTGTCTATAACACTCTCTTACACTCTGTTACTGTCTATTACACTCTGCTACTGTCTCTTACACTCTCTTACACTCTGCTGCTGTCTATTACACTCTGCTACTGTCTCTTACACTCTGCTATTGTCTCTTACACTCTGCTACTGTCTATAACACTCTCTTACACTCTGTTACTGTCTATTACACTCTGCTACAGTCTCTTACACTCTCTTACACTATGTTACACTCTGCTCCAGTCTATTACACTCTGCTATTGTCTCTTACACTCTGCTACTGTCTATAACACTCTCTTACACTCTGTTACTGTCTATTACACTCTGTGACTGTCTCTTCAACTCTCTTACACTCTTCTGCTGTCTCTTACACTCTGTTACTGTCTCTTACACTATGTTACACTCTCTTACACTCTGTAACTGTCTCTTACACTCTCTTACACTCTGTTACTGTCTCCTATACTCTGTTACTGTCTCCTATACTCTGTTACACTCTCTTACACTCTGCTGCTGTCTCTTACACTCTGTTACTGTCTCTTACACTCTGTTACTGTCTCTTACACTCTCTTACACTCTCTTACACTCTCCTACACTCTGCTACTGTCTCTTACACCCTCTTACACTCTGTTACTGTCTCTTACACTCTGTTACTGTCTCTTACACTCTGTTACTGTCTCTTAAACTCTGCTACTGTCTATAACACTCTCTTACACTCTGTTACTGTCTATTACACTCTGCTACTGTCTCTTATACTCTCTTACACTATGTTACACTCTGCTACAGTCTATTACACTCTGCTACTGTCTCTTACACTCTGCTATTGTCTCTTACACTCTGCTACTGTCTATAACACTCTCTTACACTCTGTTACTGTCTATTACACTCTGCTACTGTCTCTTACACTCTCTTACACTCTGCTGCTGTCTATTACACTCTGCTACTGTCTCTTACACTCTGCTATTGTCTATAACACTCTGCTACTGTCTATAACACTCTCTTACACTATGTTACTGTCTATTACACTCTGCTACTGTCTCTTACACTCTCTTACACCCTGCTGCTGTCTCTTACACTCTGTTACTGTCTCTTACACTCTGTTACACTCTCTTACACTCTCTTACACTCTGTAACTGTCTCTTACACTCTCTTACACTCTGTTACTGTCTCCTATACTCTGTTACACTTTCTTACACTCCACTACTGTCTCATATACTCTTTTACTGTCTCTTACACAGGTTTACGAGGTCTACGCGAAGAGATCCCCAAAGACGTTCACAGTATACTGAGATCATTCAGGACTATGTGATCCTAGAGGACGGTATATGCCATGTGACACTCTCTTACACTCTACTACACTCTACTACTGTCTCTTTCACTCTGCTACTGTCTCTTACACTCTGTTACTGTCTTTTACACTCTGTTACTGTCTCTTACACTCTGCTACTGTATCTTACACTCTGCTATTGTCTCTTACACTCTGCTACTGTCTATAACACTCTTACACTCTGTTACTGTCTATTACACTCTGCTACTGTCTCTTACACTCTCTTACACTATGTTACACTCTCTTACACTCTGCTGCTGACTCTTACACTCTGTTACTGTCTCTGACACTCTCCTACACTCTGTTACTGTCTATTACACTCTGCTACTGTCTCTTTCACTCTCTTATACTATGTTACACTCTCTTACACTCTGCTGCTGTCTCTTACACTCTGTTACTGTCTCTTACACTCTGTTACTGTCTCTTACACTCTGTTACTGTCTCTTACACTCTCCTACACTCTGTTACTGTCTCTTACACTCTCTTACACTCTGTTACACTGTCTTACACGCTGTTACACTCTCCTACACTCTGTTACTGTCTATTACACTCTGCTACTGTCTCTTTCACTCTCTTACACTATGTTACACTCTCTTACACTCTGCTGCTGTCTCTTACACTCTGTTACTGTCTCTTACACTCTGTTACTGTCTCTTACACTCTCTTACACTCTGTTACCGTCTCCTATACTCTGTTACTGTCTCCTATGCTCTGTCACACTCTCTTACACTCCGCTACTGTCTCATATACGCTTTTACTGTCTCTTACACAGGTTTACGATGTCTACGCGAAGAGATCCCCAAAGACGTTCACAGTATACTGAGATCATTCAGGACTATGTGATCCTAGAGGACGGTATATGCCATGTGACACTCTGGTACACTCTACTACACTCTACTACTGCCTCTTTCACTCTGCTACTGTCTCTTACACTCTGTTACTGTCTCTTACACTTTGCTACTGTATCTTACACTCTGCTATTGTCTCTTACACTCTGCTACTGTCTATAACACTCTCTTACACTCTGTTACTGTCTATTACACTCTGCTACTGTCTCTTTCACTCTCTTACACTATGTTACACTCTCTTACACTCTGCTGCTGTCTCTTACACTCTGTTACTGTCTCTTACACTCTGTTACTGTCTCTTACACTCTACTACACTCTGTTACTGTCTCTTACACTCTCTTACACTCTGTTATACTCTCTTACATGCTGTTACACTCTCTTACACTCTGTTACTGTCTCTTACACTCTCTTACACTCTGCTACTGTCTCTTACACTCTGCTACTGTCTCTTACACTCTGCTACTCTCTCTTTCACTCTGCTTCTGTCTCTTACACTCTGCTACTGTCTCTTACGCTCTGTTACTGTCTCTTACACTCTGTTACACTCTCTTACACTCTGCTGCTGTCTCTTACACTCTGTTACTGTCTCTTACACTCTTACTGTCTCTTACACTCTTACTGTCTCTTACACTCTCTTACACTCTCCTACACTCTGCTACTGTCTCTTACACCCTCTTACACTCTGTTACTGTCTCTTACACTCTGTTACTGTCTCTTACACTCTCCTACACTATGTTACTGTCTCTTACACTCTCTTACACTCTGTTACACTCTCTTACACTCTGTAACTGTCTCTTACACTCTCTTACACTCTGCTACTGTCTATAACACTCTCTTACACTATGTTACTGTCTATTACACTCTGCTACTGTCTCTTACACTCTCTTACACTATGTTACACTCTGCTACAGTCTATTACACTCTGCTACTGTCTCTTACACTCTGCTATTGTCTCTTACACTCTGATACTGTCTATAACACTCTCTTACACTCTGTTACTGTCTATTACACTCTGCTACTGTCTCTTACACTCTCTTACACTCTGCTGCTGTCAATTACACTCTGCTACTGTCTCTTACACTCTGCTATTGTCTATAACACTCTGCTACTTTCTATAACACTCTCTTACACTCTGTTACTGTCTATTACACTCCGCTACTGTCTCTTACACTCTCTTACACTCTGTTACACTCTGTTACAGTCTATTACACTCTGCTACTGTCTCTTACACTCTGCTATTGTCTCTTGCACTCTGCTACTGTCTATAACACTCTCTTACACTCTGTTACTGTCTATTACACTCTGCTATTGTCTGTTACACTCTGCTACAGTCTATTACACTCTGCTACTGTCTCTTACACTCTGCTACTGTCTCTTACACTCTATTACACTCTGTTACTGTCTATTACACTCTGCTACTGTCTCTTACACTCTCTTACACTATGTTACACTCTCTAACACTCTGCTGCTGTCTCTTACACTCTGTTACTGTATCTTACACTCCGTTACTGTCTCTTACACTCTCCTACACTCTGTTACTGTCTCTTACACTCTGTTACACTCTCTTACTGTCTCTTACACTCTGTTATACTCTCTTACACGCTGTTACACTCTCTTACACTCTGTTACTGTCTCTTACACTCTTACACTCTGCTACTGTCTCTTACACTCTGCTACTGTCTCTTACACTCTGCTACTCTCTCTTTCACTTTGCTTCTGTCTCTTACACACTGCTACTGTCTCTTACGCTCTGTTACTGTCTCTTACACTCTACTACACTCTCGTATACTCTGTTACTGTCTCTTACACTCTGTTACTGTCTCGTACACTGTGTTACTGTCTCGTACACTCTGTTACTGTCTCTTACACTCTGTTACACTCTCTTACACTCTGTTACTGTCTCTTACACTCTTACACTCTGCTGCTGTCTCTTACACTCTGTTACTGTCTCTTACACTCTGTTACTGTCTATTACACTCTGCTACTGTCTCTTACACTCTGCTATTGTCTCTTGCACTCTGCTACTGTCTATAACACTCTCTTACACTCTGTTACTGTCTATTACACTCTGCTATTGTCTCTTACACTCTCTTACACTCTCTTACACTCTGTTACACTCTGCTACAGTCTATTACACTCTGCTACTGTCTCTTACACTCTGCTATTGTCTCTTACACTCTGCTACTGTCTCTTACACTCTATTACACTCTGTTACTGTCTATTACACTCTGCTACTATCTCTTTCACTCTCTTACACTGTTACACACTCTTACACTCTGCTGCTGTCTCTTACACTCTGTTACTGTCTCTTACACTCTGTTACTGTCTCTTACACTCTCTTACACTCTGTTACACTCTCTTACATGCTGTTACACTCTCTTACACTCTGTTACTGTCTATTACACTCTCTTACTCTCTGCTACTGTCTCTTACACTCTGCTACTCTCTCTTTCACTCTGCTTCTGTCTCTTACACTCTGCTACTGCCTCTTACGCTCTGTTACTGTCTCTTACACTCTGTTACACTCTCTTACACTCTGCTGCTGTCTCTTACACTCTGTTACTGTCTCTTACACTCTGTTACTGTCTCTTACACTCTCTTACACTCTCCTACACTCTGCTACTGTCTCTTACACCCTCTTACACTCTGTTACTGTCTCTTACACTCTGTTACTGTCTCTTACACTCTGTTACTGTCTCTTAAACTCTGCTACTGTCTATAACACTCTCTTACACTCTGTTAATGTCTATTACACTCTGCTACTGTCTCTTACACTCTCTTACACTGTTACACTCTGCTACAGTCTATTACACTCTGCTACTGTCTCTTACACTCTGCTATTGTCTCTAGCACTCTGCTACTGTCTATAACACTCTCTTACACTCTGTTACTGTCTATTACACTCTGCTACTGTCTCTTACACTCTCTTACACTCTGCTGCTGTCTATTACACTCTGCTACTGTCTCTTACACTCTGCTATTGTCTCTTACACTCTGCTACTGTCTATAACACTCTCTTACACTCTGTTACTGTCTATTACACTCTGCTACAGTCTCTTACACTCTCTTACACTATGTTACACTCTGCTCCAGTCTATTACACTCTGCTATTGTCTCTTACACTCTGCTACTGTCTATAACACTCTCTTACACTCTGTTACTGTCTATTACACTCTGTGACTGTCTCTTCAACTCTCTTACACTCTTCTGCTGTCTCTTACACTCTGTTACTGTCTCTTACACTATGTTACACTCTCTTACACTCTGTAACTGTCTCTTACACTCTCTTACACTCTGTTACTGTCTCCTATACTCTGTTACTGTCTCCTATACTCTGTTACACTCTCTTACACTCTGCTGCTGTCTCTTACACTCTGTTACTGTCTCTTACACTCTGTTACTGTCTCTTACACTCTCTTACACTCTCTTACACTCTCCTACACTCTGCTACTGTCTCTTACACCCTCTTACACTCTGTTACTGTCTCTTAAACTCTGCTACTGTCTATAACACTCTCTTACACTCTGTTACTGTCTATTACACTCTGCTACTGTCTCTTACACTCTCTTACACTATGTTACACTCTGCTACAGTCTATTACACTCTGCTACTGTCTCTTACACTCTGCTATTGTCTCTTACACTCTGCTACTGTCTATAACACTCTCTTACACTCTGTTACTGTCTATTACACTCTGCTACTGTCTCTTACACTCTCTTACACTCTGCTGCTGTCTACTACACTCTGCTACTGTCTCTTACACTCTGCTATTGTCTATAACACTATGCTACTGTCTATAACACTCTCTTACACTCTGTTACTGTCTATTACACTCTGCTACTGTCTCTTACACTCTCTTACACTCTGCTGCTGTCTGTTACACTCTGTTACTGTCTCTTGCACTCTGTTACACTCTCTTACACTCTCTTACACTCTGTAACTGTCTCTTACACTCTCTTACACTCTGTTACTGTCTCCTATACTCTGTTACACTTTCTTACACTCCACTACTGTCTCATATACTCTTTTACTGTCTCTTACACAGGTTTACGAGGTCTACGCGAAGAGATCCCCAAAGACGTTCACAGTATACTGAGATCATTCAGGACTATGTGATCCTAGAGGACGGTATATGCCATGTGACACTCTCTTACACTCTACTACACTCTACTACTGTCTCTTTCACTCTGCTACTGTCTCTTACACTCTGTTACTGTCTTTTACACTCTGTTACTGTCTCTTACACTCTGCTACTGTATCTTACACTCTGCTATTGTCTCTTACACTCTGCTACTGTCTATAACACTCTCTTACACTCTGTTACTGTCTATTATACTCTGCTACTGTCTCTTACACTCTCTTACACTATGTTACACTCTCTTACACTCTGCTGCTGACTCTTACACTCTGTTACTGTCTCTGACACTCTCCTACACTCTGTTACTGTCTATTACACTCTGCTACTGTCTCTTTCACTCTCTTACACTATGTTACACTCTCTTACACTCTGCTGCTGTCTCTTACACTCTGTTACTGTCTCTTACACTCTGTTACTGTCTCTTACACTCTGTTACTGTCTCTTACACTCTCCTACACTCTGTTACTGTCTCTTACACTCTCTTACACTCTGTTACACTCTCTTACACGCTGTTACACTCTCCTACACTCTGTTACTGTCTATTACACTCTGCTACTGTCTCTTTCACTCTCTTACACTATGTTACACTCTCTTACACTCTGCTGCTGTCTCTTACACTCTGTTACTGTCTCTTACACTCTCTTACTGTCTCTTACACTCTCTTACACTCTGTTACCATCTCCTATACTCTGTTACTGTCTCCTATGCTCTGTCACACTCTCTTACACTCCGCTACTGTCTCATATACTCTTTTACTGTCTCTTACACAGGTTTACGATGTCTACGCGAAGAGATCCCCAAAGACGTTCACAGTATACTGAGATCATTCAGGACTATGTGATCCTAGAGGACGGTATATGCCATGTGACACTCTGGTATACTCTACTACACTCTACTACTGCCTCTTTCACTCTGCTACTGTCTCTTACACTCTGTTACTGTCTCTTACACTTTGCTACTGTATCTTACACTCTGCTATTGTCTCTTACACTCTGCTACTGTCTATAACACTCTCTTACACTCTGTTACTGTCTATTACACTCTGCTACTGTCTCTTTCACTCTCTTACACTATGTTACACTCTCTTACACTCTGCTGCTGTCTCTTACACTCTGTTACTGTCTCTTACACTCTGTTACTGTCTCTTACACTCTACTACACTCTGTTACTGTCTCTTACACTCTCTTACACTCTGTTACACTCTCTTACATGCTGTTACACTCTCTTACACTCTGTTACTGTCTCTTACACTCTCTTACACTCTGCTACTGTCTCTTACACTCTGCTACTGTCTCTTACACTCTGCTACTCTCTCTTTCACTCTGCTTCTGTCTCTTACACTCTGCTACTGTCTCTTACGCTCTGTTACTGTCTCTTACACTCTGTTACACTCTCTTACACTCTGCTGCTGTCTCTTACACTCTGTTACTGTCTCTTACACTCTTACTGTCTCTTACACTCTCTTACACTCTCCTACACTCTGCTACTGTCTCTTACACCCTCTTACACTCTGTTACTGTCTCTTACACTCTGTTACTGTCTCTTACACTCTCCTACACTATGTTACTGTCTCTTACACTCTCTTACACTCTGTTACACTCTCTTACACTCTGTAACTGTCTCTTACACTCTCTTACACTCTGCTACTGTCTATAACACTCTCTTACACTCTGTTACTGTCTATTACACTCTGCTACTGTCTCTTACACTCTCTTACACTCTGCTGCTGTCTATTACACTCTGCTACTGTCTCTTACACTCTGCTATTGTCTATAACACTCTGCTACTGTCTATAACGCTCTCTTACACTCTGTTACTGTCTATTACACTCCGCTACTGTCTCTTACACTCTCTTACACTCTGTTACACTCTGTTACAGTCTATTACACTCTGCTACTGTCTCTTACACTCTGCTATTGTCTCTTGCACTCTGCTACTGTCTATAACACTCTCTTACACTCTGTTACTGTCTATTACACTCTGCTATTGTCTGTTACACTCTGCTACAGTCTATTACACTCTGCTACTGTCTCTTACACTCTGCTACTGTCTCTTACACTCTATTACACTCTGTTACTGTCTATTACACTCTGCTACTGTCTCTTACACTCTCTTACACTATGTTACACTCTCTAACACTCTGCTGCTGTCTCTTACACTCTGTTACTGTATCTTACACTCCGTTACTGTCTCTTACACTCTCCTACACTCTGTTACTGTCTCTTACACTCTGTTACACTCTCTTACTGTCTCTTACACTCTGTTACACTCTCTTACACGCTGTTACACTCTCTTACACTCTGTTACTGTCTCTTACACTCTTACACTCTGCTACTGTCTCTTACACTCTGCTACTGTCTCTTACACTCTGCTACTCTCTCTTTCACTTTGCTTCTGTCTCTTACACACTGCTACTGTCTCTTACGCTCTGTTACTGTCTCTTACACTCTACTACACTCTCGTATACTCTGTTACTGTCTCTTACACTCTGTTACTGTCTCGTACACTCTGTTACTGTCTCGTACACTCTGTTACTGTCTCTTACACTCTGTTACACTCTCTTACACTCTGTTACTGTCTCTTACACTCTTACACTCTGCTGCTGTCTCTTACACTCTGTTACTGTCTCTTACACTCTGTTACTGTCTATTACACTCTGCTACTGTCTCTTACACTCTGCTATTGTCTCTTGCACTCTGCTACTGTCTATAACACTCTCTTACACTCTGTTACTGTCTATTACACTCTGCTATTGTCTCTTACACTCTCTTACACTCTGTTACACTCTGCTACAGTCTATTACACTCTGCTACTGTCTCTTACACTCTGCTATTGTCTCTTACACTCTGCTACTGTCTCTTACACTCTATTACACTCTGTTACTGTCTATTACACTCTGCTACTATCTCTTTCACTCTCTTACACTGTTACACACTCTTACACTCTGCTGCTGTCTCTTACACTCTGTTACTGTCTCTTACACTCTGTTACTGTCTCTTACACTCTCTTACACTCTGTTACACTCTCTTACATGCTGTTACACTCTCTTACACTCTGTTACTGTCTATTACACTCTCTTACTCTCTGCTACTGTCTCTTACACTCTGCTACTCTCTCTTTCACTCTGCTTCTGTCTCTTACACTCTGCTACTGCCTCTTACGCTCTGTTACTGTCTCTTACACTCTGTTACACTCTCTTACACTCTGCTGCTGTCTCTTACACTCTGTTACTGTCTCTTACACTCTGTTACTGTCTCTTACACTCTCTTACACTCTCCTACACTCTGCTACTGTCTCTTACACCCTCTTACACTCTGTTACTGTCTCTTACACTCTGTTACTGTCTCTTACACTCTGTTACTGTCTCTTAAACTCTGCTACTGTCTATAACACTCTCTTACACTCTGTTAATGTCTATTACACTCTGCTACTGTCTCTTACACTCTCTTACACTGTTACACTCTGCTACAGTCTATTACACTCTGCTACTGTCTCTTACACTCTGCTATTGTCTCTAGCACTCTGCTACTGTCTATAACACTCTCTTACACTCTGTTACTGTCTATTACACTCTGCTACTGTCTCTTACACTCTCTTACACTCTGCTGCTGTCTATTACACTCTGCTACTGTCTCTTACACTCTGCTATTGTCTCTTACACTCTGCTACTGTCTATAACACTCTCTTACACTCTGTTACTGTCTATTACACTCTGCTACAGTCTCTTACACTCTCTTACACTATGTTACACTCTGCTCCAGTCTATTACACTCTGCTATTGTCTCTTACACTCTGCTACTGTCTATAACACTCTCTTACACTCTGTTACTGTCTATTACACTCTGTGACTGTCTCTTCAACTCTCTTACACTCTTCTGCTGTCTCTTACACTCTGTTACTGTCTCTTACACTATGTTACACTCTCTTACACTCTGTAACTGTCTCTTACACTCTCTTACACTCTGTTACTGTCTCCTATACTCTGTTACTGTCTCCTATACTCTGTTACACTCTCTTACACTCTGCTGCTGTCTCTTACACTCTGTTACTGTCTCTTACACTCTGTTACTGTCTCTTACACTCTCTTACACTCTCTTACACTCTCCTACACTCTGCTACTGTCTCTTACACCCTCTTACACTCTGTTACTGTCTCTTACACTCTGTTACTGTCTCTTAAACTCTGCTACTGTCTATAACACTCTCTTACACTCTGTTACTGTCTATTACACTCTGCTACTGTCTCTTATACTCTCTTACACTATGTTACACTCTGCTACAGTCTATTACACTCTGCTACTGTCTCTTACACTCTGCTATTGTCTCTTACACTCTGCTACTGTCTATAACACTCTCTTACACTCTGTTACTGTCTATTACACTCTGCTACTGTCTCTTACACTCTCTTACACTCTGCTGCTGTCTATTACACTCTGCTACTGTCTCTTACACTCTGCTATTGTCTATAACACTCTGCTACTGTCTATAACACTCTCTTACACTATGTTACTGTCTATTACACTCTGCTACTGTCTCTTACACTCTCTTACACCCTGCTGCTGTCTCTTACACTCTGTTACTGTCTCTTACACTCTGTTACACTCTCTTACACTCTCTTACACTCTGTAACTGTCTCTTACACTCTCTTACACTCTGTTACTGTCTCCTATACTCTGTTACACTTTCTTACACTCCACTACTGTCTCATATACTCTTTTACTGTCTCTTACACAGGTTTACGAGGTCTACGCGAAGAGATCCCCAAAGACGTTCACAGTATACTGAGATCATTCAGGACTATGTGATCCTAGAGGACGGTATATGCCATGTGACACTCTCTTACACTCTACTACACTCTACTACTGTCTCTTTCACTCTGCTACTGTCTCTTACACTCTGTTACTGTCTTTTACACTCTGTTACTGTCTCTTACACTCTGCTACTGTATCTTACACTCTGCTATTGTCTCTTACACTCTGCTACTGTCTATAACACTCTTACACTCTGTTACTGTCTATTACACTCTGCTACTGTCTCTTACACTCTCTTACACTATGTTACACTCTCTTACACTCTGCTGCTGACTCTTACACTCTGTTACTGTCTCTGACACTCTCCTACACTCTGTTACTGTCTATTACACTCTGCTACTGTCTCTTTCACTCTCTTATACTATGTTACACTCTCTTACACTCTGCTGCTGTCTCTTACACTCTGTTACTGTCTCTTACACTCTGTTACTGTCTCTTACACTCTGTTACTGTCTCTTACACTCTCCTACACTCTGTTACTGTCTCTTACACTCTCTTACACTCTGTTACACTGTCTTACACGCTGTTACACTCTCCTACACTCTGTTACTGTCTATTACACTCTGCTACTGTCTCTTTCACTCTCTTACACTATGTTACACTCTCTTACACTCTGCTGCTGTCTCTTACACTCTGTTACTGTCTCTTACACTCTGTTACTGTCTCTTACACTCTCTTACACTCTGTTACCGTCTCCTATACTCTGTTACTGTCTCCTATGCTCTGTCACACTCTCTTACACTCCGCTACTGTCTCATATACGCTTTTACTGTCTCTTACACAGGTTTACGATGTCTACGCGAAGAGATCCCCAAAGACGTTCACAGTATACTGAGATCATTCAGGACTATGTGATCCTAGAGGACGGTATATGCCATGTGACACTCTGGTACACTCTACTACACTCTACTACTGCCTCTTTCACTCTGCTACTGTCTCTTACACTCTGTTACTGTCTCTTACACTTTGCTACTGTATCTTACACTCTGCTATTGTCTCTTACACTCTGCTACTGTCTATAACACTCTCTTACACTCTGTTACTGTCTATTACACTCTGCTACTGTCTCTTTCACTCTCTTACACTATGTTACACTCTCTTACACTCTGCTGCTGTCTCTTACACTCTGTTACTGTCTCTTACACTCTGTTACTGTCTCTTACACTCTACTACACTCTGTTACTGTCTCTTACACTCTCTTACACTCTGTTATACTCTCTTACATGCTGTTACACTCTCTTACACTCTGTTACTGTCTCTTACACTCTCTTACACTCTGCTACTGTCTCTTACACTCTGCTACTGTCTCTTACACTCTGCTACTCTCTCTTTCACTCTGCTTCTGTCTCTTACACTCTGCTACTGTCTCTTACGCTCTGTTACTGTCTCTTACACTCTGTTACACTCTCTTACACTCTGCTGCTGTCTCTTACACTCTGTTACTGTCTCTTACACTCTTACTGTCTCTTACACTCTTACTGTCTCTTACACTCTCTTACACTCTCCTACACTCTGCTACTGTCTCTTACACCCTCTTACACTCTGTTACTGTCTCTTACACTCTGTTACTGTCTCTTACACTCTCCTACACTATGTTACTATCTCTTACACTCTCTTACACTCTGTTACACTCTCTTACACTCTGTAACTGTCTCTTACACTCTCTTACACTCTGCTACTGTCTATAACACTCTCTTACACTATGTTACTGTCTATTACACTCTGCTACTGTCTCTTACACTCTCTTACACTATGTTACACTCTGCTACAGTCTATTACACTCTGCTACTGTCTCTTACACTCTGCTATTGTCTCTTACACTCTGATACTGTCTATAACACTCTCTTACACTCTGTTACTGTCTATTACACTCTGCTACTGTCTCTTACACTCTCTTACACTCTGCTGCTGTCAATTACACTCTGCTACTGTCTCTTACACTCTGCTATTGTCTATAACACTCTGCTACTTTCTATAACACTCTCTTACACTCTGTTACTGTCTATTACACTCCGCTACTGTCTCTTACACTCTCTTACACTCTGTTACACTCTGTTACAGTCTATTACACTCTGCTACTGTCTCTTACACTCTGCTATTGTCTCTTGCACTCTGCTACTGTCTATAACACTCTCTTACACTCTGTTACTGTCTATTACACTCTGCTATTGTCTGTTACACTCTGCTACAGTCTATTACACTCTGCTACTGTCTCTTACACTCTGCTACTGTCTCTTACACTCTATTACACTCTGTTACTGTCTATTACACTCTGCTACTGTCTCTTACACTCTCTTACACTATGTTACACTCTCTAACACTCTGCTGCTGTCTCTTACACTCTGTTACTGTATCTTACACTCCGTTACTGTCTCTTACACTCTCCTACACTCTGTTACTGTCTCTTACACTCTGTTACACTCTCTTACTGTCTCTTACACTCTGTTACACTCTCTTACACGCTGTTACACTCTCTTACACTCTGTTACTGTCTCTTACACTCTTACACTCTGCTACTGTCTCTTACACTCTGCTACTGTCTCTTACACTCTGCTACTCTCTCTTTCACTTTGCTTCTGTCTCTTACACACTGCTACTGTCTCTTACGCTCTGTTACTGTCTCTTACACTCTACTACACTCTCGTATACTCTGTTACTGTCTCTTACACTCTGTTACTGTCTCGTACACTCTGTTACTGTCTCGTACACTCTGTTACTGTCTCTTACACTCTGTTACACTCTCTTACACTCTGTTACTGTCTCTTACACTCTTACACTCTGCTGCTGTCTCTTACACTCTGTTACTGTCTCTTACGCTCTGTTACTGTCTATTACACTCTGCTACTGTCTCTTACACTCTGCTATTGTCTCTTGCACTCTGCTACTGTCTATAACACTCTCTTACACTCTGTTACTGTCTATTACACTCTGCTATTGTCTCTTACACTCTCTTACACTCTGTTACACTCTGCTACAGTCTATTACACTCTGCTACTGTCTCTTACACTCTGCTATTGTCTCTTACACTCTGCTACTGTCTCTTACACTCTATTACACTCTGTTACTGTCTATTACACTCTGCTACTATCTCTTTCACTCTCTTACACTATGTTACACACTCTTACACTCTGCTGCTGTCTCTTACACTCTGTTACTGTCTCTTACACTCTGTTACTGTCTCTTACACTCTCTTACACTCTGTTACACTCTCTTACATGCTGTTACACTCTCTTACACTCTGTTACTGTCTCTTACACTCTCTTACACTCTGCTACTGTCTCTTACTCTCTGCTACTGTCTCTTACACTCTGCTACTCTCTCTTTCACTCTGCTTCTGTCTCTTACACTCTGTTACTGTCTCTTACACTCTGTTACACTCTCTTACACTCTGCTGCTGTCTCTTACACTCTGTTACTGTCTCTTACACTCTGTTACTGTCTCTTACACTCTCTTACACTCTCCTACACTCTGCTACTGTCTCTTACACCCTCTTACACTCTGTTACTGTCTCTTACACTCTGTTACTGTCTCTTAAACTCTGCTACTGTCTATAACACTCTCTTACACTCTGTTAATGTCTATTACACTCTGCTACTGTCTCTTACACTCTCTTACACTGTTACACTCTGCTACAGTCTATTACACTCTGCTACTGTCTCTTACACTCTGCTATTGTCTCTTACACTCTGCTACTGTCTATAACACTCTCTTACACTCTGTTACTGTCTATTACACTCTGCTACTGTCTCTTACACTCTCTTACACTCTGCTGCTGTCTATTACACTCTGCTACTGTCTCTTACACTCTGCTATTGTCTCTTACACTCTGCTACTGTCTATAACACTCTCTTACACTCTGTTACTGTCTATTACACTCTGCTACAGTCTCTTACACTCTCTTACACTATGTTACACTCTGCTCCAGTCTATTACACTCTGCTATTGTCTCTTACACTCTGTTACTGTCTATTACACTCTGCGACTGTCTCTTCAACTCTCTTACACTCTTCTGCTGTCTCTTACACTCTGTTACTGTCTCTTACACTATGTTACACTCTCTTACACTCTGTAACTGTCTCTTACACTCTCTTACACTCTGTTACTGTCTCCTATACTCTGTTACTGTCTCCTATACTCTGTTACACTCTCTTACACTCTGCTGCTGTCTCTTACACTCTGTTACTGTCTCTTACACTCTCTTACTGTCTCTTACACTCTCTTACACTCTCTTACACTCTCCTACACTCTGCTACTGTCTCTTACACCCTCTTACACTCTGTTACTGTCTCTTAAACTCTGCTACTGTCTATAACACTCTCTTACACTCTGTTACTGTCTATTACACTCTGCTACTGTCTCTTACACTCTCTTACACTATGTTACACTCTGCTACAGTCTATTACACTCTGCTACTGTCTCTTACACTCTGCTATTGTCTCTTACACTCTGCTACTGTCTATAACACTCTCTTACACTCTGTTACTGTCTATTACACTCTGCTACTGTCTCTTACACTCTCTTACACTCTGCTGCTGTCTCTTACACTCTGCTATTGTCTATAACACTCTGCTACTGTCTATAACACTCTCTTACACTCTGTTACTGTCTATTACACTCTGCTACTGTCTCTTACACTCTCTTACACTCTGCTGCTGTCTCTTACACTCTGTTACACTCTCTTAAACTCTCTTACACTCTGTAACTGTCTCTTACACTCTCTTACACTCTGTTACTGTCTCCTATACTCTGTTACACTTTCTTACACTCCACTACTGTCTCATATACTCTTTTACTGTCTCTTACACAGGTTTACGAGGTCTACGCGAAGAGATCCCCAAAGACGTTCACAGTATACTGAGATCATTCAGGACTATGTGATCCTAGAGGACGGTATATGCCATGTGACACTCTCTTACACTCTACTACACTCTACTACTGTCTCTTTCACTCTGCTACTGTCTCTTACACTCTGTTACTGTCTTTTACACTCTGTTACTGTCTCTTACACTCTGCTACTGTATCTTACACTCTGCTATTGTCTCTTACACTCTGCTACTGTCTATAACACTCTCTTACACTCTGTTACTGTCTATTACACTCTGCTACTGTCTCTTACACTCTCTTACATTATGTTACACTCTCTTACACTCTGCTGCTGACTCTTACACTCTGTTACTGTCTCTGACACTCTCCTACACTCTGTTACTGTCTATTACACTCTGCTACTGTCTCTTTCACTCTCTTACACTATGTTACACTCTCTTACACTCTGCTGCTGTCTCTTACACTCTGTTACTGTCTCTTACACTCTGTTACTGTCTCTTACACTCTCCTACACTCTGTTACTGTCTCTTACACTCTCTTACACTCTGTTACACTCTCTTACACGCTGTTACACTCTCCTACACTCTGTTACTGTCTATTACACTCTGCTACTGTCTCTTTCACTCTCTTACACTATGTTACACTCTCTTACACTCTGCTGCTGTCTCTTACACTCTGTTACTGTCTCTTACACTCTCTTACACTCTGTTACCGTCTCCTATACTCTGTTACTGTCTCCTATGCTCTGTCACACTCTCTTACACTCCGCTACTGTCTCATATACTCTTTTACTGTCTCTTACACAGGTTTACGATGTCTACGCGAAGTGATCCCCAAAGACGTTCACAGTATACTGAGATCATTCAGGACTATGTGATCCTAGAGGACGGTATATGCCATGTGACACTCTGGTACACTCTACTACACTCTACTACTGCCTCTTTCACTCTGCTACTGTCTCTTACACTCTGTTACTGTCTCTTACACTTTGCTACTGTATCTTACACTCTGCTATTGTCTCTTACACTCTGCTACTGTCTATAACACTCTCTTACACTCTGTTACTGTCTATTACACTCTGCTACTGTCTCTTTCACTCTCTTACACTATGTTACACTCTCTTACACTCTGCTGCTGTCTCTTACACTCTGTTACTGTCTCTTACACTCTGTTACTGTCTCTTACACTCTACTACACTCTGTTACTGTCTCTTACACTCTCTTACACTCTGTTACACTCTCTTACATGCTGTTACACTCTCTTACACTCTGTTACTGTCTCTTACATTCTCTTACACTCTGCTACTGTCTCTTACACTCTGCTACTGTCTCTTACACTCTGCTACTCTCTCTTTCACTCTGCTTCTGTCTCTTACACTCTGCTACTGTCTCTTACGCTCTGTTACTGTCTCTTACACTCTGTTATACTCTCTTACACTCTGCTGCTGTCTCTTACACTCTGTTACTGTCTCTTACACTCTTACTGTCTCTTACACTCTCTTACACTCTCCTACACTCTGCTACTGTCTCTTACACCCTCTTACACGCTGTTACTGTCTCTTACACTCTGTTACTGTCTCTTACACTCTGTTACTGTCTCTTACACTCTCCTACACTATGTTACTGTCTCTTACACTCTCTTACACTCTGTTACACTCTCTTACACTCTGTAACTGTCTCTTACACTCTCTTACACTCTGCTACTGGCTATAACACTCTCTTACACTCTGTTACTGTCTATTACACTCTGCTACTGTCTCTTACACTCTCTTACACTATGTTACACTCTGCTACAGTCTATTACACTCTGCTACTGTCTCTTACACTCTGCTATTGTCTCTTACACTCTGATACTGTCTATAACACTCTCTTACACTCTGTTACTGTCTATTACACTCTGCTACTGTCTCTTACACTCTCTTACACTCTGCTGCTGTCAATTACACTCTGCTACTGTCTCTTACACTCTGCTATTGTCTATAACACTCTGCTACTGTCTATAACACTCTCTTACACTCTGTTACTGTCTATTACACTCCGCTACTGTCTCTTACACTCTCTTACAGTCTATTACACTCTGCTACTGTCTCTTACACTCTGCTATTGTCTCTTGCACTCTGCTACTGTCTATAACACTCTCTTACACTCTGTTACTGTCTATTACACTCTGCTATTGTCTCTTACACTCTCTTACACTCTGTTACACTCTGCTACAGTCTATTACACTCTGCTACTGTCTCTTACACTCTGCTACTGTCTCTTACACTCTATTACACTCTGTTACTGTCTATTACACTCTGCTACTGTCTCTTACACTCTCTTACACTATGTTACACTCTCTAACACTCTGCTGCTGTCTCTTACACTCTTTTACTGTCTCTTACACTCCGTTACTGTCTCTTACACTCTCCTACACTCTGTTACTGTCTCTTACACTGTGTTACACTCTCTTACTGTCTCTTACACTCTGTTACACTCTCTTACACGCTGTTACACTCTCTTACACTCTGTTACTGTCTCTTACACTCTCTTACACTCTGCTACTGTCTCTTACACTCTGCTACTGTCTCTTACACTCTGCTACTCTCTCTTTCACTTTGCTTCTGTCTCTTACACACTGCTACTGTCTCTTACGCTCTGTTACTGTCTCTTACACTCTACTACACTCTCGTATACTCTGTTACTGTCTCTTACACTCTGTTACTGTCTCTTACACTCTGTTACTGTCTCGTACACTCTGTTACTGTCTCTTACACTCTGTTACACTCTCTTACACTCTGTTACTGTCTCTTACACTCTCTTACACTCTGCTGCTGTCTCTTACACTCTGTTACTGTCTCTTACACTCTGTTACTGTCTATTACACTCTCTTACACTCTCCTACACTCTCCTACACTCTTCTACTGTCTCTTACACCCCCTTACACTCTGTTACTGTCTCTTACACTCCCTTACACTCTGTTACACTCTCTTACACGCTGTTACACTCTATTACACTCTGTTAATTTCTCTTACACTCTCTTACACTCTGCTACTGTCTCTTACACTCTGCTACTCTCTCTTTCACTCTGTTTCTGTCTCTTACACTCTGCTTCTGTCTCTTATGCTCTGTTACTGTCTCTTATGCTCTGTTACTGTCTCTTACACTCTACTACACTCTCGTACACTCTGTTACTGTCTCTTACACTCTGTTACACTCTCTTACACTCTGTTACTGTCTCTTACACTCTGCTGCTGTCTCTTACACTCTGTCACTGTCTCTTACACTCTCTTACACTCTCCTACACTCTGCTACTGTCTCTTACACCCTCTTACACTCTTACTGTCTCTTACACTCTGTTACTGTCTCTTAAACTCTGCTACTGTCTATAACACTCTCTTACACTCTATTACTGTCTATTACACTCTGCTACTGTCTCTTACACTCTCTTACACTATTTTACACTCTGCTACAGTCTATTACACTCTGCTACTGTCTCTTACACTCTGCTATTGTCCCTTACACTCTGCTACTGTCTATAACACTCTCTTACACTCTCTTACACTCTGCTACTGTCTCTTACACTCTGTTACTGTCTCTTACACTCTCCTACACTATGTTACTGTCTCTTACACTCTCTTACACTCTGTTACACTCTATTACACTCTGTAACTGTCTCTTACACTCTCTTACACTCTGCTACTGTCTATAACACTCTCTTACACTCTGTTACTGTCTATTACACTCTGCTACTGTCTCTTACACTCTCTTACACTATGTTACACTCTGCTACAGTCTATTACACTCTGCTACTGTCTCTTACACTCTGCTATTGTCTCTTACACTCTGCTACTGTCTATAACACTCTCTTACACTCTGTTACTGTCTATTACACTCTGCTACTGTCTCTTACACTCTCTTACACTCTGCTGCTGTCTATTACACTCTGCTACTGTCTCTTACACTCTGCTATTGTCTCTTACACTCTGCTACTGTCTATAACACTCTCTTACACTCTGTTACTGTCTATTACACTCTGCTACAGTCTCTTACACTGTCTTACACTATGTTACACTCTGCTCCAGTCTATTACACTCTGCTATTGTCTCTTACACTCTGCTACTGTCTATAACACTCTCTTACACTCTGTTACTGTCTATTACACTCTGCGACTGTCTCTTCAACTCTCTTACACTCTTCTGCTGTCTCTTACACTCTGTTACTGTCTCTTACACTATGTTACACTCTCTTACACTCTGTAACTGTCTCTTACACTCTCTTACACTATGTTACTGTCTCCTATACTCTGTTACTGTCTCCTATACTCTGTTATACTCTCTTACACTCTGCTGCTGTCTCTTACACTCTGTTACTGTCTCTTACACTCTGTTACTGTCTCTTACACTCTCTTACACTCTCTTACACTCTCTTACACTCTCCTACTGTCTCTTACACCCTCTTACACTCTGTTACTGTCTCTTACACTCTGTTACTGTCTCTTAAACTCTGCTACTGTCTATAACACTCTCGTACACTCTGTTACTGTCTATTACACTCTGCTACTGTCTCTTACACTCTCTTACACTATGTTACACTCTGCTACAGTCTATTACACTCTGCTACTGTCTCTTACACTCTGCTATTGTCTCTTACACTCTGCTACTGTCTATAACACTCTCTTACACTCTGTTACTGTCTATTACACTCTGCTACTGTCTCTTACACTCTCTTACACTCTGCTGCTGTCAATTACACTCTGCTACTGTCTCTTACACTCTGCTACTGTCTATAACACTCTCTTACACTCTGTTACTGTCTATTACACTCTGCTACTGTCTCTAACACTCTCTTACACTCTGCTGCTGTCTCTTACACTCTGTTACTGTCTCTTACACTCTGTTACACTCTCTTACACTCTCTTACACTCTGTAACTGTCTCTTACACTCTCTTACACTCTGTTACTGTCTCTTACACTCCGTTACTGTCTCTTACACTCTCCTACACTCTGTTACTGTCTCTTACACTCTGTTACACTCTCTTACTGTCTCTTACACTCTGTTACACTCTCTTACACGCTGTTACACTCTCTTACACTCTGTTACTGTCTCTTACACTCTTACACTCTGCTACTGTCTCTTACACTCTGCTACTGTCTCTTACACTCTGCTACTCTCTCTTTCACTTTGCTTCTGTCTCTTACACACTGCTACTGTCTCTTACGCTCTGTTACTGTCTCTTACACTCTACTACACTCTCGTATACTCTGTTACTGTCTCTTACACTCTGTTACTGTCTTGTACACTCTGTTACTGTCTCGTACACTCTGTTACTGTCTCTTACACTCTGTTACACTCTCTTACACTCTGTTACTGTCTCTTACACTCTTACACTC
Source organism: Spea hammondii (assembly GCA_029215755.1). NCBI lineage: Eukaryota > Metazoa > Chordata > Amphibia > Anura > Pelobatidae > Spea > Spea hammondii. Next base: position 31,487,105 of record JARDYJ010000012.1, on the reverse strand, counting down.
TGCTGCTGTCTCTTACACTCTGTTACTGTCTCTTACACTCTGTTACTGTCTATTACACTCTGCTACTGTCTCTTACACTCTGCTATTGTCTCTTGCACTCTGCTACTGTCTATAACACTCTCTTACACTCTGTTACTGTCTATTACACTCTGCTATTGTCTCTTACACTCTCTTACACTATGTTACACTCTGCTACAGTCTATTACACTCTGCTACTGTCTCTTACACTCTGCTATTGTCTCTTACACTCTGCTACTGTCTCTTACACTCTATTACACTCTGTTACTGTCTATTACACTCTGCTACTATCTCTTTCACTCTCTTACACTATGTTACACACTCTTACACTCTGCTGCTGTCTCTTACACTCTGTTACTGTCTCTTACACTCTCTTACACTCTGTTACACTCTCTTACATGCTGTTACACTCTCTTACACTCTGTTACTGTCTATTACACTCTCTTACACTCTGCTACTGTCTCTTACTCTCTGCTACTGTCTCTTACACTCTGCTACTCTCTCTTTCACTCTGCTTCTGTCTCTTACACTCTGCTACTGTCTCTTACGCTCTGTTACTGTCTCTTACACTCTGTTACACTCTCTTACACTCTGCTGCTGTCTCTTACACTCTGTTACTGTCTCTTACACTCTGTTACTGTCTCTTACACTCTCTTACACTCTCCTACACTCTGCTACTGTCTCTTACACCCTCTTACACTCTGTTACTGTCTCTTAAACTCTGCTACTGTCTATAACACTCTCTTACACTCTGTTAATGTCTATTACACTCTGCTACTGTCTCTTACACTCTCTTACACTGTTACACTCTGCTACAGTCTATTACACTCTGCTACTGTCTCTTACACTCTGCTATTGTCTCTTACACTCTGCTACTATCTATAACACTCTCTTACACTCTGTTACTGTCTATTACACTCTGCTACTGTTTCTTACACTCTCTTACACTCTGCTGCTGTCTATTACACTCTGCTACTGTCTCTTACACTCTGCTATTGTCTCTTACACTCTGCTACTGTCTATAACACTCTCTTACACTCTGTTACTGTCTATTACACTCTGCTACAGTCTCTTACACTCTCTTACACTATGTTACACTCTGCTCCAGTCTATTACACTCTGCTATTGTCTCTTACACTCTGCTACTGTCTATAACACTCTCTTAAACTCTGTTACTGTCTATTACACTCTGCGACTGTCTCTTCAACTCTCTTACACTCTTCTGCTGTCTCTTACACTCTGTTACTGTCTCTTACACTATGTTACACTCTCTTACACTCTGTAACTGTCTCTTACACTCTCTTACACTATGTTACTGTCTCCTATACTCTGTTATACTCTCTTACACTCTGCTGCTGTCTCTTACACTCTGTTACTGTCTCTTACACTCTGTTACTGTCTCTTACACTCTCTTACACTCTCTTACACTCTCTTACACTCTCCTACTGTCTCTTACACCCTCTTACACTCTGTTACTGTCTCTTACACTCTGTTACTGTCTCTTAAACTCTGCTACTGTCTATAACACTCTCGTACACTCTGTTACTGTCTATTACACTCTGCTACTGTCTCTTACACTCTCTTACACTATGTTACACTCTGCTACAGTCTATTACACTCTGCTACTGTCTCTTACACTCTGCTATTGTCTCTTACACTCTGCTACTGTCTATAACACTCTCTTACACTCTGTTACTGTCTATTACACTCTGCTACTGTCTCTTACACTCTCTTACACTCTGCTGCTGTCAATTACACTCTGCTACTGTCTCTTACACTCTGCTACTGTCTATAACACTCTCTTACACTCTGTTACTGTCTATTACACTCTGCTACTGTCTCTAACACTCTCTTACACTCTGCTGCTGTCTCTTACACTCTGTTACTGTCTCTTACACTCTGTTACACTCTCTTACACTCTCTTACACTCTGTAACTGTCTCTTACACTCTCTTACACTCTGTTACTGTCTCTTACACTCCGTTACTGTCTCTTACACTCTCCTACACTCTGTTACTGTCTCTTACACTCTGTTACACTCTCTTACTGTCTCTTACACTCTGTTACACTCTCTTACACGCTGTTACACTCTCTTACACTCTGTTACTGTCTCTTACACTCTTACACTCTGCTACTGTCTCTTACACTCTGCTACTGTCTCTTACACTCTGCTACTCTCTCTTTCACTTTGCTTCTGTCTCTTACACACTGCTACTGTCTCTTACGCTCTGTTACTGTCTCTTACACTCTACTACACTCTCGTATACTCTGTTACTGTCTCTTACACTCTGTTACTGTCTTGTACACTCTGTTACTGTCTCGTACACTCTGTTACTGTCTCTTACACTCTGTTACACTCTCTTACACTCTGTTACTGTCTCTTACACTCTTACACTCTGCTGCTGTCTCTTACACTCTGTTACTGTCTCTTACACTCTGTTACTGTCTATTACACTCTGCTACTGTCTCTTACACTCTGCTATTGTCTCTTGCACTCTGCTACTGTCTATAACACTCTCTTACACTCTGTTACTGTCTATTACACTCTGCTATTGTCTCTTACACTCTCTTACACTATGTTACACTCTGCTACAGTCTATTACACTCTGCTACTGTCTCTTACACTCTGCTATTGTCTCTTACACTCTGCTACTGTCTCTTACACTCTATTACACTCTGTTACTGTCTATTACACTCTGCTACTATCTCTTTCACTCTCTTACACTATGTTACACACTCTTACACTCTGCTGCTGTCTCTTACACTCTGTTACTGTCTCTTACACTCTCTTACACTCTGTTACACTCTCTTACACGCTGTTACACTCTCTTACACTCTGTTACTGTCTATTACACTCTCTTACACTCTGCTACTGTCTCTTACTCTCTGCTACTGTCTCTTACACTCTGATACTCTCTCTTTCACTCTGCTTCTGTCTCTTACACTCTGCTACTGTCTCTTACGCTCTGTTACTGTCTCTTACACTCTGTTACACTCTCTTACACTCTGCTGCTGTCTCTTACACTCTGTTACTGTCTCTTACACTCTGTTACTGTCTCTTACATTCTCTTACACTCTCCTACACTCTGCTACTGTCTCTTACACCCTCTTACACTCTGTTACTGTCTCTTAAACTCTGCTACTGTCTATAACACTCTCTTACACTCTGTTAATGTCTATTACACTCTGCTACTGTCTCTTACACTCTCTTACACTGTTACACTCTGCTACAGTCTATTACACTCTGCTACTGTCTCTTACACTCTGCTATTGTCTCTTACACTCTGCTACTATCTATAACACTCTCTTACACTCTGTTACTGTCTATTACACTCTGCTACTGTTTCTTACACTCTCTTACACTCTGCTGCTGTCTATTACACTCTGCTACTGTCTCTTACACTCTGCTATTGTCTCTTACACTCTGCTACTGTCTATAACACTCTCTTACACTCTGTTACTGTCTATTACACTCTGCTACAGTCTCTTACACTCTCTTACACTATGTTACACTCTGCTCCAGTCTATTACACTCTGCTATTGTCTCTTACACTCTGCTACTGTCTATAACACTCTCTTAAACTCTGTTACTGTCTATTACACTCTGCGACTGTCTCTTCAACTCTCTTACACTCTTCTGCTGTCTCTTACACTCTGTTACTGTCTCTTACACTATGTTACACTCTCTTACACTCTGTAACTGTCTCTTACACTCTCTTACACTCTGTTACTGTCTCCTATACTCTGTTACTGTCTCCTATACTCTGTTACACTCTCTTACACTCTGCTGCTGTCTCTTACACTCTGTTACTGTCTCTTACACTCTGTTACTGTCTCTTACACTCTCTTACACTCTCTTACACTCTCCTACACTCTGCTACTGTCTCTTACACCCTCTTACACTCTGTTACTGTCTCTTAAACTCTGCTACTGTCTATAACACTCTCTTACACTCTGTTACTGTCTATTACACTCTGCTACTGTCTCTTACACTCTCTTACACTATGTTACACTCTGCTACAGTCTATTACACTCTGCTACTGTCTCTTACACTCTGCTATTGTCTCTTACACTCTGCTACTGTCTATAACACTCTCTTACACTCTGTTACTGTCTATTACACTCTGCTACTGTCTCTTACACTCTCTTACACTCTGCTGCTGTCTATTACACTCTGATACTGTCTCTTACACTCTGCTATTGTCTATAACACTATGCTACTGTCTATAACACTCTCTTACACTCTGTTACTGTCTATTACACTCTGCTACTGTATCTTACACTCTCTTACACTCTGCTGCTGTCTCTTACACTCTGCTGCTGTCTCTTTCACTCTGTTACACTCTCTTACACTCTCTTACACTCTGTAACTGTCTCTTACACTCTCTTACACTCTGTTACTGTCTCCTATACTCTGTTACACTTTCTTACACTCCACTACTGTCTCATATACTCTTTTACTGTCTCTTACACAGGTTTACGAGGTCTACGCGAAGAGATCCCCAAAGACGTTCACAGTATACTGAGATCATTCAGGACTATGTGATCCTAGAGGACGGTATATGCCATGTGACACTCTCTTACACTCTACTACACTCTACTACTGTCTCTTTCACTCTGCTACTGTCTCTTACACTCTGTTACTGTCTTTTACACTCTGTTACTGTCTATTACACTCTGCTACTGTCTCTTACACTCTGCTATTGTCTCTTGCACTCTGCTACTGTCTATACCACTCTCTTGCACTCTGTTACTGTCTATTACACTCTGCTACTGTCTCTTACACTCTCTTACACTATGTTACACTCTCTTACACTCTGCTGCTGACTCTTACACTCTGTTACTGTCTCTGACACTCTCCTACACTCTGTTACTGTCTATTACACTCTGCTACTGTCTCTTTCACTCTCTTACACTATGTTACACTCTCTTACACTCTGCTGCTGTCTCTTACACTCTGTTACTGTCTCTTACACTCTGTTACTGTCTCTTACACTCTGTTACTGTCTCTTACACTCTCCTACACTCTGTTACTGTCTCTTACACTCTCTTACACTCTGTTACACTCTCTTACACGCTGTTACACTCTCCTACACTCTGTTACTGTCTATTACACTCTGCTACTGTCTCTTTCACTCTCTTACACTATGTTACACTCTCTTACACTCTGCTGCTGTCTCTTACACTCTGTTACTGTCTCTTACACTCTGTTACTGTCTCTTACACTCTCTTACACTCTGTTACCGTCTCCTATACTCTGTTACTGTCTCCTATGCTCTGTCACACTCTCTTACACTCCGCTACTGTCTCATATACGCTTTTACTGTCTCTTACACAGGTTTACGATGTCTACGCGAAGAGATCCCCAAAGACGTTCACAGTATACTGAGATCATTCAGGACTATGTGATCCTAGAGGACGGTATATGCCATGTGACACTCTGGTACACTCTACTACACTCTACTACTGCCTCTTTCACTCTGCTACTGTCTCTTACACTCTGTTACTGTCTCTTACACTTTGCTACTGTATCTTACACTCTGCTATTGTCTCTTACACTCTGCTACTGTCTATAACACTCTCTTACACTCTGTTACTGTCTATTACACTCTGCTACTGTCTCTTTCACTCTCTTACACTATGTTACACTCTCTTACACTCTGCTGCTGTCTCTTACACTCTGTTACTGTCTCTTACACTCTGTTACTGTCTCTTACACTCTACTACACTCTGTTACTGTCTCTTACACTCTCTTACACTCTGTTATACTCTCTTACATGCTGTTACACTCTCTTACACTCTGTTACTGTCTCTTACACTCTCTTACACTCTGCTACTGTCTCTTACACTCTGCTACTGTCTCTTACACTCTGCTACTCTCTCTTTCACTCTGCTTCTGTCTCTTACACTCTGCTACTGTCTCTTACGCTCTGTTACTGTCTCTTACACTCTGTTACACACTCTTACACTCTGCTGCTGTCTCTTACACTCTGTTACTGTCTCTTACACTCTTACTGTCTCTTACACTCTTACTGTCTCTTACACTCTCTTACACTCTCCTACACTCTGCTACTGTCTCTTACACCCTCTTACACTCTGTTACTGTCTCTTACACTCTGTTACTGTCTCTTACACTCTCCTACACTATGTTACTGTCTCTTACACTCTCTTACACTCTGTAACTGTCTCTTACACTCTCTTACACTCTGCTACTGTCTATAACACTCTCTTACACTATGTTACTGTCTATTACACTCTGCTACTGTCTCTTACACTCTCTTACACTATGTTACACTCTGCTACAGTCTATTACACTCTGCTACTGTCTCTTACACTCTGCTATTGTCTCTTACACTCTGATACTGTCTATAACACTCTCTTACACTCTGTTACTGTCTATTACACTCTGCTACTGTCTCTTACACTCTCTTACACTCTGCTGCTGTCAATTACACTCTGCTACTGTCTCTTACACTCTGCTATTGTCTATAACACTCTGCTACTTTCTATAACACTCTCTTACACTCTGTTACTGTCTATTACACTCCGCTACTGTCTCTTACACTCTCTTACACTCTGTTACACTCTGTTACAGTCTATTACACTCTGCTACTGTCTCTTACACTCTGCTATTGTCTCTTGCACTCTGCTACTGTCTATAACACTCTCTTACACTCTGTTACTGTCTATTACACTCTGCTATTGTCTCTTACACTCTCTTACACTCTGTTACACTCTGCTACAGTCTCTTACACTCTGCTACTGTCTCTTACACTCTATTACACTCTGTTACTGTCTATTACACTCTGCTACTGTCTCTTACACTCTCTTACACTATGTTACACTCTCTAACACTCTGCTGCTGTCTCTTACACTCTGTTACTGTCTCTTACACTCCGTTACTGTCTCTTACACTCTCCTACACTCTGTTACTGTCTCTTACACACTGTTACACTCTCTTACTGTCTCTTACACTCTGTTACACTCTCTTACACGCTGTTACACTCTCTTACACTCTGTTACTGTCTCTTACACTCTTACACTCTGCTACTGTCTCTTACACTCTGCTACTGTGTCTTACACTCTGCTACTCTCTCTTTCACTTTGCTTCTGTCTCTTACACACTGCTACTGTCTCTTACGCTCTGTTACTGTCTCTTACACTCTACTACACTCTCGTATACTCTGTTACTGTCTCTTACACTCTGTTACTGTCTCGTACACTCTGTTACTGTCTCGTACACTCTGTTACTGTCTCTTACACTCTGTTACACTCTCTTACACTCTGTTACTGTCTCTTACACTCTTACACTCTGCTGCTGTCTCTTACACTCTGTTACTGTCTCTTACACTCTGTTACTGTCTATTACACTCTGCTACTGTCTCTTACACTCTGCTACTGTCTCTTGCACTCTGCTACTGTCTATAACACTCTCTTACACTCTGTTACTGTCTATTACACTCTGCTATTGTCTCTTACACTCTCTTACACTCTGTTACACTCTGCTACAGTCTATTACACTCTGCTACTGTCTCTTACACTCTGCTATTGTCTCTTACACTCTGCTACTGTCTCTTACACTCTATTACACTCTGTTACTGTCTATTACACTCTGCTACTATCTCTTTCACTCTCTTACACTATGTTACACACTCTTACACTCTGCTGCTGTCTCTTACACTCTGTTACTGTCTCTTACACTCTGTTACTGTCTCTTACACTCTCTTACACTCTGTTACACTCTCTTACATGCTGTTACACTCTCTTACACTCTGTTACTGTCTCTTACACTCTCTTACACTCTGCTACTGTCTCTTACTCTCTGCTACTGTCTCTTACACTCTGCTACTCTCTCTTTCACTCTGCTTCTGTCTCTTACACTCTGTTACTGTCTCTTACACTCTGTTACACTCTCTTACACTCTGCTGCTGTCTCTTACACTCTGTTACTGTCTCTTACACTCTGTTACTGTCTCTTACACTCTCTTACACTCTCCTACACTCTGCTACTGTCTCTTACACCCTCTTACACTCTGTTACTGTCTCTTACACTCTGTTACTGTCTCTTAAACTCTGCTACTGTCTATAACACTCTCTTACACTCTGTTAATGTCTATTACACTCTGCTACTGTCTCTTATACTCTCTTACACTGTTACACTCTGCTACAGTCTATTACACTCTGCTACTGTCTCTTACACTCTGCTATTGTCTCTTACACTCTGCTACTGTCTATAACACTCTCTTACACTCTGTTACTGTCTATTACACTCTGCTACTGTCTCTTACACTCTCTTACACTCTGCTGCTGTCTATTACACTCTGCTACTGTCTCTTACACTCTGCTATTGTCTCTTACACTCTGCTACTGTCTATAACACTCTCTTACACTCTGTTACTGTCTATTACACTCTGCTACAGTCTCTTACACTCTCTTACACTATGTTACACTCTGCTCCAGTCTATTACACTCTGCTATTGTCTCTTACACTCTGCTACTGTCTATAACACTCTCTTACACTCTGTTACTGTCTATTACACTCTGCGACTGTCTCTTCAACTCTCTTACACTCTTCTGCTGTCTCTTACACTCTGTTACTGTCTCTTACACTATGTTACACTCTCTTACACTCTGTAACTGTCTCTTACACTCTCTTACACTCTGTTACTGTCTCCTATACTCTGTTACTGTCTCCTATACTCTGTTACACTCTCTTACACTCTGCTGCTGTCTCTTACACTCTGTTACTGTCTCTTGCACTCTCTTACTGTCTCTTACACTCTCTTACACTCTCTTACACTCTCCTACACTCTGCTACTGTCTCTTACACCCTCTTACACTCTGTTACTGTCTCTTAAACTCTGCTACTGTCTATAACACTCTCTTACACTCTGTTACTGTCTATTACACTCTGCTACTGTCTCTTACACTCTCTTACACTATGTTACACTCTGCTACAGTCTATTACACTCTGCTACTGTCTCTTACACTCTGCTATTGTCTCTTACACTCTGCTACTGTCTATAACACTCTCTTACACTCTGTTACTGTCTATTACACTCTGCTACTGTCTCTTACACTCTCTTACACTCTGCTGCTGTCTCTTACACTCTGATACTGTCTCTTACACTCTGCTATTGTCTATAACACTATGCTACTGTCTATAACACTCTCTTACACTCTGTTACTGTCTATTACACTCTGCTACTGTATCTTACACTCTCTTACACTCTGCTGCTGTCTCTTACACTCTGCTGCTGTCTCTTGCACTCTGTTACACTCTCTTACACTCTCTTACACTCTGTAACTGTCTCTTACACTCTCTTACACTCTGTTACTGTCTCCTATACTCTGTTACACTTTCTTACACTCCACTACTGTCTCATATACTCTTTTACTGTCTCTTACACAGGTTTACGAGGTCTACGCGAAGAGATCCCCAAAGACGTTCACAGTATACTGAGATCATTCAGGACTATGTGATCCTAGAGGACGGTATATGCCATGTGACACTCTCTTACACTCTACTACACTCTACTACTGTCTCTTTCACTCTGCTACTGTCTCTTACACTCTGTTACTGTCTTTTACACTCTGTTACTGTCTATTACACTCTGCTACTGTCTCTTACACTCTGCTATTGTCTCTTGCACTCTGCTACTGTCTATACCACTCTCTTACACTCTGTTACTGTCTATTACACTCTGCTACTGTCTCTTACACTCTCTTACACTATGTTACACTCTCTTACACTCTGCTGCTGACTCTTACACTCTGTTACTGTCTCTGACACTCTCCTACACTCTGTTACTGTCTATTACACTCTGCTACTGTCTCTTTCACTCTCTTACACTATGTTACACTCTCTTACACTCTGCTGCTGTCTCTTACACTCTGTTACTGTCTCTTACACTCTGTTACTGTCTCTTACACTCTGTTACTGTCTCTTACACTCTCCTACACTCTGTTACTGTCTCTTACACTCTCTTACACTCTGTTACACTCTGTTACACTCTCTTACACGCTGTTACACTCTCCTACACTCTGTTACTGTCTATTACACTCTGCTACTGTCTCTTTCACTCTCTTACACTATGTTACACTCTCTTACACTCTGCTGCTGTCTCTTACACTCTGTTACTGTCTCTTACACTCTGTTACTGTCTCTTACACTCTCTTACACTCTGTTACCGTCTCCTATACTCTGTTACTGTCTCCTATGCTCTGTCACATTCTCTTACACTCCGCTACTGTCTCATATACTCTTTTACTGTCTCTTACACAGGTTTACGATGTCTACGCGAAGAGATCCCCAAAGACGTTCACAGTATACTGAGATCATTCAGGACTATGTGATCCAAGAGGACGGTATGTGCCATGTGACACTCTGGTACACTCTACTACACTCTACTACTGCCTCTTTCACTCTGCTACTGTCTCTTACACTCTGTTACTGTCTTTTACACTCTGTTACTGTCTCTTACACTCTGCTACTGTATCTTACACTCTGCTATTGTCTCTTACACTCTGCTACTGTCTATAACACTCTCTTACACTCTGTTACTGTCTATTACACTCTGCTACTGTCTCTTACACTCTCTTACATTATGTTACACTCTCTTACACTCTGCTGCTGACTCTTACACTCTGTTACTGTCTCTGACACTCTCCTACACTCTGTTACTGTCTATTACACTCTGCTACTGTCTCTTTCACTCTCTTACACTATGTTACACTCTCTTACACTCTGCTGCTGTCTCTTACACTCTGTTACTGTCTCTTACACTCTGTTACTGTCTCTTACACTCTCCTACACTCTGTTACTGTCTCTTACACTCTCTTACACTCTGTTACACTCTCTTACACGCTGTTACACTCTCCTACACTCTGTTACTGTCTATTACACTCTGCTACTGTCTCTTTCACTCTCTTACACTATGTTACACTCTCTTACACTCTGCTGCTGTCTCTTACACTCTGTTACTGTCTCTTACACTCTCTTACACTCTGTTACCGTCTCCTATACTCTGTTACTGTCTCCTATGCTCTGTCACACTCTCTTACACTCCGCTACTGTCTCATATACTCTTTTACTGTCTCTTACACAGGTTTACGATGTCTACGCGAAGTGATCCCCAAAGACGTTCACAGTATACTGAGATCATTCAGGACTATGTGATCCTAGAGGACGGTATATGCCATGTGACACTCTGGTACACTCTACTACACTCTACTACTGCCTCTTTCACTCTGCTACTGTCTCTTACACTCTGTTACTGTCTCTTACACTTTGCTACTGTATCTTACACTCTGCTATTGTCTCTTACACTCTGCTACTGTCTATAACACTCTCTTACACTCTGTTACTGTCTATTACACTCTGCTACTGTCTCTTTCACTCTCTTACACTATGTTACACTCTCTTACACTCTGCTGCTGTCTCTTACACTCTGTTACTGTCTCTTACACTCTGTTACTGTCTCTTACACTCTACTACACTCTGTTACTGTCTCTTACACTCTCTTACACTCTGTTACACTCTCTTACATGCTGTTACACTCTCTTACACTCTGTTACTGTCTCTTACATTCTCTTACACTCTGCTACTGTCTCTTACACTCTGCTACTGTCTCTTACACTCTGCTACTCTCTCTTTCACTCTGCTTCTGTCTCTTACACTCTGCTACTGTCTCTTACGCTCTGTTACTGTCTCTTACACTCTGTTATACTCTCTTACACTCTGCTGCTGTCTCTTACACTCTGTTACTGTCTCTTACACTCTTACTGTCTCTTACACTCTCTTACACTCTCCTACACTCTGCTACTGTCTCTTACACCCTCTTACACGCTGTTACTGTCTCTTACACTCTGTTACTGTCTCTTACACTCTGTTACTGTCTCTTACACTCTCCTACACTATGTTACTGTCTCTTACACTCTCTTACACTCTGTTACACTCTCTTACACTCTGTAACTGTCTCTTACACTCTCTTACACTCTGCTACTGGCTATAACACTCTCTTACACTCTGTTACTGTCTATTACACTCTGCTACTGTCTCTTACACTCTCTTACACTATGTTACAATCTGCTACAGTCTATTACACTCTGCTACTGTCTCTTACACTCTGCTATTGTCTCTTACACTCTGATACTGTCTATAACACTCTCTTACACTCTGTTACTGTCTATTACACTCTGCTACTGTCTCTTACACTCTCTTACACTCTGCTGCTGTCAATTACACTCTGCTACTGTCTCTTACACTCTGCTATTGTCTATAACACTCTGCTACTGTCTATAACACTCTCTTACACTCTGTTACTGTCTATTACACTCCGCTACTGTCTCTTACACTCTCTTACAGTCTATTACACTCTGCTACTGTCTCTTACACTCTGCTATTGTCTCTTGCACTCTGCTACTGTCTATAACACTCTCTTACACTCTGTTACTGTCTATTACACTCTGCTATTGTCTCTTACACTCTCTTACACTCTGTTACACTCTGCTACAGTCTATTACACTCTGCTACTGTCTCTTACACTCTGCTACTGTCTCTTACACTCTATTACACTCTGTTACTGTCTATTACACTCTGCTACTGTCTCTTACACTCTCTTACACTATGTTACACTCTCTAACACTCTGCTGCTGTCTCTTACACTCTTTTACTGTCTCTTACACTCCGTTACTGTCTCTTACACTCTCCTACACTCTGTTACTGTCTCTTACACTCTGTTACACTCTCTTACTGTCTCTTACACTCTGTTACACTCTCTTACACGCTGTTACACTCTCTTACACTCTGTTACTGTCTCTTACACTCTCTTACACTCTGCTACTGTCTCTTACACTCTGCTACTGTCTCTTACACTCTGCTACTCTCTCTTTCACTTTGCTTCTGTCTCTTACACACTGCTACTGTCTCTTACGCTCTGTTACTGTCTCTTACACTCTAGTACACTCTCGTATACTCTGTTACTGTCTCTTACACTCTGTTACTGTCTCTTACACTCTGTTACTGTCTCGTACACTCTGTTACTGTCTCTTACACTCTGTTACACTCTCTTACACTCTGTTACTGTCTCTTACACTCTCTTACACTCTGCTGCTGTCTCTTACACTCTGTTACTGTCTCTTACACTCTGTTACTGTCTATTACACTCTCTTACACTCTCCTACACTCTCCTACACTCTTCTACTGTCTCTTACACCCCCTTACACTCTGTTACTGTCTCTTACACTCCCTTACACTCTGTTACACTCTCTTACACGCTGTTACACTCTATTACACTCTGTTAATTTCTCTTACACTCTCTTACACTCTGCTACTGTCTCTTACACTCTGCTACTCTCTCTTTCACTCTGTTTCTGTCTCTTACACTCTGCTTCTGTCTCTTATGCTCTGTTACTGTCTCTTATGCTCTGTTACTGTCTCTTACACTCTACTACACTCTCGTACACTCTGTTACTGTCTCTTACACTCTGTTACACTCTCCTACACTCTGCTACTGTCTCTTACACCCTCTTACACTCTTACTGTCTCTTACACTCTGTTACTGTCTCTTAAACTCTGCTACTGTCTATAACACTCTCTTACACTCTATTACTGTCTATTACACTCTGCTACTGTCTCTTACACTCTCTTACACTATTTTACACTCTGCTACAGTCTATTACACTCTGCTACTGTCTCTTACACTCTGCTATTGTCCCTTACACTCTGCTACTGTCTATAACACTCTCTTACACTCTCTTACACTCTGCTACTGTCTCTTACACTCTGTTACTGTCTCTTACACTCTCCTACACTATGTTACTGTCTCTTACACTCTCTTACACTCTGTTACACTCTATTACACTCTGTAACTGTCTCTTACACTCTCTTACACTCTGCTACTGTCTATAACACTCTCTTACACTCTGTTACTGTCTATTACACTCTGCTACTGTCTCTTACACTCTCTTACACTATGTTACACTCTGCTACAGTCTATTACACTCTGCTACTGTCTCTTACACTCTGCTATTGTCTCTTACACTCTGCTACTGTCTATAACACTCTCTTACACTCTGTTACTGTCTATTACACTCTGCTACTGTCTCTTACACTCTCTTACACTCTGCTGCTGTCTATTACACTCTGCTACTGTCTCTTACACTCTGCTATTGTCTCTTACACTCTGCTACTGTCTATAACACTCTCTTACACTCTGTTACTGTCTATTACACTCTGCTACAGTCTCTTACACTGTCTTACACTATGTTACACTCTGCTCCAGTCTATTACACTCTGCTATTGTCTCTTACACTCTGCTACTGTCTATAACACTCTCTTACACTCTGTTACTGTCTATTACACTCTGCGACTGTCTCTTCAACTCTCTTACACTCTTCTGCTGTCTCTTACACTCTGTTACTGTCTCTTACACTATGTTACACTCTCTTACACTCTGTAACTGTCTCTTACACTCTCTTACACTATGTTACTGTCTCCTATACTCTGTTACTGTCTCCTATACTCTGTTATACTCTCTTACACTCTGCTGCTGTCTCTTACACTCTGTTACTGTCTCTTACACTCTGTTACTGTCTCTTACACTCTCTTACACTCTCTTACACTCTCTTACACTCTCCTACTGTCTCTTACACCCTCTTACACTCTGTTACTGTCTCTTACACTCTGTTACTGTCTCTTAAACTCTGCTACTGTCTATAACACTCTCGTACACTCTGTTACTGTCTATTACACTCTGCTACTGTCTCTTACACTCTCTTACACTATGTTACACTCTGCTACAGTCTATTACACTCTGCTACTGTCTCTTACACTCTGCTATTGTCTCTTACACTCTGCTACTGTCTATAACACTCTCTTACACTCTGTTACTGTCTATTACACTCTGCTACTGTCTCTTACACTCTCTTACACTCTGCTGCTGTCAATTACACTCTGCTACTGTCTCTTACACTCTGCTACTGTCTATAACACTCTCTTACACTCTGTTACTGTCTATTACACTCTGCTACTGTCTCTAACACTCTCTTACACTCTGCTGCTGTCTCTTACACTCTGTTACTGTCTCTTACACTCTGTTACACTCTCTTACACTCTCTTACACTCTGTAACTGTCTCTTACACTCTCTTACACTCTGTTACTGTCTCTTACACTCCGTTACTGTCTCTTACACTCTCCTACACTCTGTTACTGTCTCTTACACTCTGTTACACTCTCTTACTGTCTCTTACACTCTGTTACACTCTCTTACACGCTGTTACACTCTCTTACACTCTGTTACTGTCTCTTACACTCTTACACTCTGCTACTGTCTCTTACACTCTGCTACTGTCTCTTACACTCTGCTACTCTCTCTTTCACTTTGCTTCTGTCTCTTACACACTGCTACTGTCTCTTACGCTCTGTTACTGTCTCTTACACTCTACTACACTCTCGTATACTCTGTTACTGTCTCTTACACTCTGTTACTGTCTTGTACACTCTGTTACTGTCTCGTACACTCTGTTACTGTCTCTTACACTCTGTTACACTCTCTTACACTCTGTTACTGTCTCTTACACTCTTACACTCTGCTGCTGTCTCTTACACTCTGTTACTGTCTCTTACACTCTGTTACTGTCTATTACACTCTGCTACTGTCTCTTACACTCTGCTATTGTCTCTTGCACTCTGCTACTGTCTATAACACTCTCTTACACTCTGTTACTGTCTATTACACTCTGCTATTGTCTCTTACACTCTCTTACACTATGTTACACTCTGCTACAGTCTATTACACTCTGCTACTGTCTCTTACACTCTGCTATTGTCTCTTACACTCTGCTACTGTCTCTTACACTCTATTACACTCTGTTACTGTCTATTACACTCTGCTACTATCTCTTTCACTCTCTTACACTATGTTACACACTCTTACACTCTGCTGCTGTCTCTTACACTCTGTTACTGTCTCTTACACTCTCTTACACTCTGTTACACTCTCTTACACGCTGTTACACTCTCTTACACTCTGTTACTGTCTATTACACTCTCTTACACTCTGCTACTGTCTCTTACTCTCTGCTACTGTCTCTTACACTCTGCTACTCTCTCTTTCACTCTGCTTCTGTCTCTTACACTCTGCTACTGTCTCTTACGCTCTGTTACTGTCTCTTACACTCTGTTACACTCTCTTACACTCTGCTGCTGTCTCTTACACTCTGTTACTGTCTCTTACACTCTGTTACTGTCTCTTACACTCTCTTACACTCTCCTACACTCTGCTACTGTCTCTTACACCCTCTTACACTCTGTTACTGTCTCTTAAACTCTGCTACTGTCTATAACACTCTCTTACACTCTGTTAATGTCTATTACACTCTGCTACTGTCTCTTACACTCTCTTACACTGTTACACTCTGCTACAGTCTATTACACTCTGCTACTGTCTCTTACACTCTGCTATTGTCTCTTACACTCTGCTACTATCTATAACACTCTCTTACACTCTGTTACTGTCTATTACACTCTGCTACTGTTTCTTACACTCTCTTACACTCTGCTGCTGTCTATTACACTCTGCTACTGTCTCTTACACTCTGCTATTGTCTCTTACACTCTGCTACTGTCTATAACACTCTCTTACACTCTGTTACTGTCTATTACACTCTGCTACAGTCTCTTACACTCTCTTACACTATGTTACACTCTGCTCCAGTCTATTACACTCTGCTATTGTCTCTTACACTCTGCTACTGTCTATAACACTCTCTTAAACTCTGTTACTGTCTATTACACTCTGCGACTGTCTCTTCAACTCTCTTACACTCTTCTGCTGTCTCTTACACTCTGTTACTGTCTCTTACACTATGTTACACTCTCTTACACTCTGTAACTGTCTCTTACACTCTCTTACACTCTGTTACTGTCTCCTATACTCTGTTACTGTCTCCTATACTCTGTTACACTCTCTTACACTCTGCTGCTGTCTCTTACACTCTGTTACTGTCTCTTACACTCTGTTACTGTCTCTTACACTCTCTTACACTCTCTTACACTCTCCTACACTCTGCTACTGTCTCTTACACCCTCTTACACTCTGTTACTGTCTCTTAAACTCTGCTACTGTCTATAACACTCTCTTACACTCTGTTACTGTCTATTACACTCTGCTACTGTCTCTTACACTCTCTTACACTATGTTACACTCTGCTACAGTCTATTACACTCTGCTACTGTCTCTTACACTCTGCTATTGTCTCTTACACTCTGCTACTGTCTATAACACTCTCTTACACTCTGTTACTGTCTATTACACTCTGCTACTGTCTCTTACACTCTCTTACACTCTGCTGCTGTCTATTACACTCTGATACTGTCTCTTACACTCTGCTATTGTCTATAACACTATGCTACTGTCTATAACACTCTCTTACACTCTGTTACTGTCTATTACACTCTGCTACTGTATCTTACACTCTCTTACACTCTGCTGCTGTCTCTTACACTCTGCTGCTGTCTCTTGCACTCTCTTACACTCTGTAACTGTCTCTTACACTCTCTTACACTCTGTTACTGTCTCCTATACTCTGTTACACTTTCTTACACTCCACTACTGTCTCATATACTCTTTTACTGTCTCTTACACAGGTTTACGAGGTCTACGCGAAGAGATCCCCAAAGACGTTCACAGTATACTGAGATCATTCAGGACTATGTGATCCTAGAGGACGGTATATGCCATGTGACACTCTCTTACACTCTACTACACTCTACTACTGTCTCTTTCACTCTGCTACTGTCTCTTACACTCTGTTACTGTCTTTTACACTCTGTTACTGTCTATTACACTCTGCTACTGTCTCTTACACTCTGCTATTGTCTCTTGCACTCTGCTACTGTCTATACCACTCTCTTACACTCTGTTACTGTCTATTACACTCTGCTACTGTCTCTTACACTCTCTTACACTATGTTACACTCTCTTACACTCTGCTGCTGACTCTTACACTCTGTTACTGTCTCTGACACTCTCCTACACTCTGTTACTGTCTATTACACTCTGCTACTGTCTCTTTCACTCTCTTACACTATGTTACACTCTCTTACACTCTGCTGCTGTCTCTTACACTCTGTTACTGTCTCTTACACTCTGTTACTGTCTCTTACACTCTGTTACTGTCTCTTACACTCTCCTACACTCTGTTACTGTCTCTTACACTCTCTTACACTCTGTTACACTCTCTTACACGCTGTTACACTCTCCTACACTCTGTTACTGTCTATTACACTCTGCTACTGTCTCTTTCACTCTCTTACACTATGTTACACTCTCTTACACTCTGCTGCTGTCTCTTACACTCTGTTACTGTCTCTTACACTCTGTTACTGTCTCTTACACTCTCTTACACTCTGTTACCGTCTCCTATACTCTGTTACTGTCTCCTATGCTCTGTCACATTCTCTTACACTCCGCTACTGTCTCATATACTCTTTTACTGTCTCTTACACAGGTTTACGATGTCTACGCGAAGAGATCCCCAAAGACGTTCACAGTATACTGAGATCATTCAGGACTATGTGATCCAAGAGGACGGTATGTGCCATGTGACACTCTGGTACACTCTACTACACTCTACTACTGCCTCTTTCACTCTGCTACTGTCTCTTACACTCTGTTACTGTCTCTTACACTTTGCTACTGTATCTTACACTCTGCTATTGTCTCTTACACTCTGCTACTGTCTATAACACTCTCTTACACTCTGTTACCGTCTATTACACTCTGCTACTGTCTCTTTCACTCTCTTACACTATGTTACACTCTCTTACACTCTGCTGCTGTCTCTTACACTCTGTTACTGTCTCTTACACTCTGTTACTGTCTCTTACACTCTACTACACTCTGTTACTGTCTCTTACACTCTCTTACACTCTGTTACACTCTCTTACATGCTGTTACACTCTCTTACACTCTGTTACTGTCTCTTACACTCTCTTACACTCTGCTACTGTCTCTTACACTCTGCTACTGTCTCTTACACTCTGCTACTCTCTCTTTCACTCTGCTTCTGTCTCTTACACTCTGCTACTGTCTCTTACGCTCTGTTACTGTCTCTTACACTCTGTTACACTCTCTTACACTCTGCTGCTGTCTCTTACACTCTGTTACTGTCTCTTACACTCTTACTGTCTCTTACACTCTCTTACACTCTCCTACACTCTGCTACTGTCTCTTACACCCTCTTACACTCTGTTACTGTCTCTTACACTCTGTTACTGTCTCTTACACTCTCCTACACTATGTTACTGTCTCTTACACTCTCTTACACTCTGTTACACTCTCTTACACTCTGTAACTGTCTCTTACACTCTCTTACACTCTGCTACTGTCTATAACACTCTCTTACACTCTGTTACTGTCTATTACACTCTGCTACTGTCTCTTACACTCTCTTACACTCTGCTGCTGTCTATTACACTCTGCTACTGTCTCTTACACTCTGCTATTGTCTATAACACTCTGCTACTGTCTATAACGCTCTCTTACACTCTGTTACTGTCTATTACACTCCGCTACTGTCTCTTACACTCTCTTACACTCTGTTACACTCTGTTACAGTCTATTACACTCTGCTACTGTCTCTTACACTCTGCTATTGTCTCTTGCACTCTGCTACTGTCTATAACACTCTCTTACACTCTGTTACACTCTGTTACAGTCTATTACACTCTGCTACTGTCTATTACACTCTGCTATTGTCTCTTACACTCTCTTACACTCTGTTACACTCTGCTACAGTCTATTACACTCTGCTACTGTCTCTTACACTCTGCTACTGTCTCTTACACTCTATTACACTCTGTTACTGTCTATTACACTCTGCTACTGTCTCTTACACTCTCTTACACTATGTTACACTCTCTAACACTCTGCTGCTGTCTCTTACACTCTGTTACTGTATCTTACACTCCGTTACTGTCTCTTACACTCTCCTACACTCTGTTACTGTCTCTTACACTCTGTTACACTCTCTTACTGTCTCTTACACTCTGTTACACTCTCTTACACGCTGTTACACTCTCTTACACTCTGTTACTGTCTCTTACACTCTTACACTCTGCTACTGTCTCTTACACTCTGCTACTGTCTCTTACACTCTGCTACTCTCTCTTTCACTTTGCTTCTGTCTCTTACACACTGCTACTGTCTCTTACGCTCTGTTACTGTCTCTTACACTCTACTACACTCTCGTATACTCTGTTACTGTCTCTTACACTCTGTTACTGTCTCGTACACTCTGTTACTGTCTCGTACACTCTGTTACTGTCTCTTACACTCTGTTACACTCTCTTACACTCTGTTACTGTCTCTTACACTCTTACACTCTGCTGCTGTCTCTTACACTCTGTTACTGTCTCTTACACTCTGTTACTGTCTATTACACTCTGCTACTGTCTCTTACACTCTGCTATTGTCTCTTGCACTCTGCTACTGTCTATAACACTCTCTTACACTCTGTTACTGTCTATTACACTCTGCTATTGTCTCTTACACTCTCTTACACTCTGTTACACTCTGCTACAGTCTATTACACTCTGCTACTGTCTCTTACACTCTGCTATTGTCTCTTACACTCTGCTACTGTCTCTTACACTCTATTACACTCTGTTACTGTCTATTACACTCTGCTACTATCTCTTTCACTCTCTTACACTGTTACACACTCTTACACTCTGCTGCTGTCTCTTACACTCTGTTACTGTCTCTTACACTCTGTTACTGTCTCTTACACTCTGTTACTGTCTCTTACACTCTCTTACACTCTGTTACACTCTCTTACATGCTGTTACACTCTCTTACACTCTGTTACTGTCTATTACACTCTCTTACACTCTGCTACTGTCTCTTACTCTCTGCTACTGTCTCTTACACTCTGCTACTCTCTCTTTCACTCTGCTTCTGTCTCTTACACTCTGCTACTGTCTCTTACGCTCTGTTACTGTCTCTTACACTCTGTTACACTCTCTTACACTCTGCTGCTGTCTCTTACACTCTGTTACTGTCTCTTACACTCTGTTACTGTCTCTTACACTCTCTTACACTCTCCTACACTCTGCTACTGTCTCTTACACCCTCTTACACTCTGTTACTGTCTCTTACACTCTGTTACTGTCTCTTACACTCTGTTACTGTCTCTTAAACTCTGCTACTGTCTATAACACTCTCTTACACTCTGTTAATGTCTATTACACTCTGCTACTGTCTCTTACACTCTCTTACACTGTTACACTCTGCTACAGTCTATTACACTCTGCTACTGTCTCTTACACTCTGCTATTGTCTCTAACACTCTGCTACTGTCTATAACACTCTCTTACACTCTGTTACTGTCTATTACACTCTGCTACTGTCTCTTACACTCTCTTACACTCTGCTGCTGTCTATTACACTCTGCTACTGTCTCTTACACTCTGCTATTGTCTCTTACACTCTGCTACTGTCTATAACACTCTCTTACACTCTGTTACTGTCTATTACACTCTGCTACAGTCTCTTACACTCTCTTACACTATGTTACACTCTGCTCCAGTCTATTACACTCTGCTATTGTCTCTTACACTCTGCTACTGTCTATAACACTCTCTTACACTCTGTTACTGTCTATTACACTCTGCGACTGTCTCTTCAACTCTCTTACACTCTTCTGCTGTCTCTTACACTCTGTTACTGTCTCTTACACTATGTTACACTCTCTTACACTCTGTAACTGTCTCTTACACTCTCTTACACTCTGTTACTGTCTCCTATACTCTGTTACTGTATCCTATACTCTGTTACACTCTCTTACACTCTGCTGCTGTCTCTTACACTCTGTTACTGTCTCTTACACTCTCTTACACTCTCCTACACTCTGCTACTGTCTCTTACACCCTCTTACACTCTGTTACTGTCTCTTAAACTCTGCTACTGTCTATAACACTCTCTTACACTCTGTTACTGTCTATTACACTCTGCTACTGTCTCTTACACTCTCTTACACTATGTTACACTCTGCTACAGTCTATTACACTCTGCTACTGTCTCTTACACTCTGCTATTGTCTCTTACACTCTGCTACTGTCTATAACACTCTCTTACACTATGTTACTGTCTATTACACTCTGCTACTGTCTCTTACACTCTCTTACACTCTGCTGCTGTCTATTACACTCTGCTACTGTCTCTTACACTCTGCTATTGTCTATAACACTCTGCTACTGTCTATAACACTCTCTTACACTCTGTTACTGTCTATTACACTCTGCTACTGTCTCTTACACTCTCTTACACTCTGCTGCTGTCTCTTACACTCTGTTACTGTCTCTTGCACTCTGTTACACTCTCTTACACTCTCTTACACTCTGTAACTGTCTCTTACACTCTCTTACACTCTGTTACTGTCTCCTATACTCTGTTACACTTTCTTACACTCCACTACTGTCTCATATACTCTTTTACTGTCTCTTACACAGGTTTACGAGGTCTACGCGAAGAGATCCCCAAAGACGTTCACAGTATACTGAGATCATTCAGGACTATGTGATCCTAGAGGACGGTATATGCCATGTGACACTCTCTTACACTCTACTACACTCTACTACTGTCTCTTTCACTCTGCTACTGTCTCTTACACTCTGTTACTGTCTTTTACACTCTGTTACTGTCTCTTACACTCTGCTACTGTATCTTACACTCTGCTATTGTCTCTTACACTCTGCTACTGTCTATAACACTCTCTTACACTCTGTTACTGTCTATTACACTCTGCTACTGTCTCTTACACTCTCTTACATTATGTTACACTCTCTTACACTCTGCTGCTGACTCTTACACTCTGTTACTGTCTCTGACACTCTCCTACACTCTGTTACTGTCTATTACACTCTGCTACTGTCTCTTTCACTCTCTTACACTATGTTACACTCTCTTACACTCTGCTGCTGTCTCTTACACTCTGTTACTGTCTCTTACACTCTGTTACTGTCTCTTACACTCTGTTACTGTCTCTTACACTCTCCTACACTCTGTTACTGTCTCTTACACTCTCTTACACTCTGTTACACTGTCTTACACGCTGTTACACTCTCCTACACTCTGTTACTGTCTATTACACTCTGCTACTGTCTCTTTCACTCTCTTACACTATGTTACACTCTCTTACACTCTGCTGCTGTCTCTTACACTCTGTTACTGTCTCTTGCACTCTGTTACACTCTCTTACACTCTCTTACACTCTGTAACTGTCTCTTACACTCTCTTACACTCTGTTACTGTCTCCTATACTCTGTTACACTTTCTTACACTCCACTACTGTCTCATATACTCTTTTACTGTCTCTTACACAGGTTTACGATGTCTACGCGAAGAGATCCCCAAAGACGTTCACAGTATACTGAGATCATTCAGGACTATGTGATCCTAGAGGACGGTATATGCCATGTGACACTCTGGTACACTCTACTACACTCTACTACTGCCTCTTTCACTCTGCTACTGTCTCTTACACTCTGTTACTGTCTCTTACACTTTGCTACTGTATCTTACACTCTGCTATTGTCTCTTACACTCTGCTACTGTCTATAACACTCTCTTACACTCTGTTACTGTCTATTACACTCTGCTACTGTCTCTTTCACTCTCTTACACTATGTTACACTCTCTTACACTCTGCTGCTGTCTCTTACACTCTGTTACTGTCTCTTACACTCTGTTACTGTCTCTTACACTCTACTACACTCTGTTACTGTCTCTTACACTCTCTTACACTCTGTTACACTCTCTTACATGCTGTTACACTCTCTTACACTCTGTTACTGTCTCTTACACTCTCTTACACTCTGCTACTGTCTCTTACACTCTGCTACTGTCTCTTACACTCTGCTACTCTCTCTTTCACTCTGCTTCTGTCTCTTACACTCTGCTACTGTCTCTTACGCTCTGTTACTGTCTCTTACACTCTGTTACACTCTCTTACACTCTGCTGCTGTCTCTTACACTCTGTTACTGTCTCTTACACTCCGTTACTGTCTCTTACACTCTCCTACACTCTGTTACTGTCTCTTACACTCTGTTACACTCTCTTACTGTCTCTTACACTCTGTTACACTCTCTTACACGCTGTTACACTCTCTTACACTCTGTTACTGTCTCTTACACTCTTACACTCTGCTACTGTCTCTTACACTCTGCTACTGTCTCTTACACTCTGCTACTCTCTCTTTCACTTTGCTTCTGTCTCTTACACACTGCTACTGTCTCTTACGCTCTGTTACTGTCTCTTACACTCTACTACACTCTCGTATACTCTGTTACTGTCTCTTACACTCTGTTACTGTCTCGTACACTCTGTTACTGTCTCTTACACTCTGTTACACTCTCTTACACTCTGTTACTGTCTCTTACACTCTTACACTCTGCTGCTGTCTCTTACACTCTGTTACTGTCTCTTACACTCTGTTACTGTCTATTACACTCTGCTACTGTCTCTTACACTCTGCTATTGTCTCTTGCACTCTGCTACTGTCTATAACACTCTCTTACACTCTGTTACTGTCTATTACACTCTGCTATTGTCTCTTACACTCTCTTACACTCTGTTACACTCTGCTACAGTCTATTACACTCTGCTACTGTCTCTTACACTCTGCTATTGTCTCTTACACTCTGCTACTGTCTCTTACACTCTATTACACTCTGTTACTGTCTATTACACTCTGCTACTATCTCTTTCACTCTCTTACACTATGTTACACACTCTTACACTCTGCTGCTGTCTCTTACACTCTGTTACTGTCTCTTACACTCTTACTGTCTCTTACACTCTCTTACACTCTCCTACACTCTGCTACTGTCTCTTACACCCTCTTACACGCTGTTACTGTCTCTTACACTCTGTTACTGTCTCTTACACTCTCCTACACTATGTTACTGTCTCTTACACTCTCTTACACTCTGTTACACTCTCTTACACTCTGTAACTGTCTCTTACACTCTCTTACACTCTGCTACTGGCTATAACACTCTCTTACACTCTGTTACTGTCTATTACACTCTGCTACTGTCTCTTACACTCTCTTACACTATGTTACACTCTGCTACAGTCTATTACACTCTGCTACTGTCTCTTACACTCTGCTATTGTCTCTTACACTCTGATACTGTCTATAACACTCTCTTACACTCTGTTACTGTCTATTACACTCTGCTACTGTCTCTTTCACTCTCTTACACTATGTTACACTCTCTTACACTCTGCTGCTGTCACTTACACTCTGTTACTGTCTCTTACACTCTGTTACTGTCTCTTACACTCTCTTACACTCTCCTACACTCTGCTACTGTCTCTTACACCCTCTTACACTCTGTTACTGTCTCTTACACTCTGTTACTGTCTTTTAAACTCTGCTACTGTCTATAACACTCTCTTACACTCTGTTACTGTCTATTACACTCTGCTACTGTCTCTTACACTCTGTTACTGTCTCTTACACTCTGTTACTGTCTCTTACACTCTGTTACTGTCTCTTAAACTCTGCTACTGTCTATAACACTCTCTTACACTCTGTTACTGTCTCTTACACTCTGTTACTGTCTATTACACTCTCTTACACTCTGTTACTGTGTATTACACTCTGCTACTGTCTCTTACACTCTCTTACACTCTGCTGCTGTCTCTTACACTCTGTTACTGTCTCTTACACTCTGTTACACTCTCTTACACTCTGTAACTGTCTCCTATACTCTGTTACTGTCTCCTATACTCTGTTACTGTCTCCTATACTCTGTTACACTCTCTTACACTCTGCTACTGTCTCTTACACTCTGTTACTGTCTCTTACACTCTGCTACTGTATCTTACAGTCTGCTATTGTCTCTTACACTCTGCTACTGTCTATAACACTCTCTTACACTCTGTTACTGTCTATTACACTCTGCTACTGTCTCTTACACTCTCTTACACTATGTTACACTCTCTTACACTCTGCTGCTGTCTCATATACTCTGTTACTGTCTCTTACACAGGTTTACGATGTCTACGCGAAAAGATCCCCAAAGACGTTCACAGTATACTGAGATCATTCGGGACTATGTGGTCCTAGAGGACGGTATATGCCATGTGACACTCTCTTACACTCTTACACTCTACTACTGTCTCTTTCACTCTGCTACTGTATCTTACACTCTGCTATTGTCTCTTACACTCTGTTACTGTCTATTACACTCTGCTACTGTCTCTTACACTCTCTTACAGTATGTTACACTATCTTACACTCTGCTGCTGTCTCTTACACTCTGTTACTGTCTCTTACACACTGTTACTGTCTCTTACACTCTCCTACACTCTGTTACTGTCTTACACTCTCTTACACTCTGTTACACTCTCTTACACGCTGTTACACTCTCTTACAGTCTGTTTCTGTCTCTTACACTCTCTTACACTCTGCTACTGTCTCTTACACTCTGCTACTGTCTCTTACACTCTGCTACTGTCTCTTACACTCTGCTACTCTGTCTCTTACACTCTGCTTCTGTCTTACACTCTGCTACTGTCTCTTACGCTCTGTTACTGTCTCTTACACTCTACTATACTCTCGTACATTCTGTTACTGTCTGTTACACTCTCTTACACGCTGTTACACTCTCTTACACGCTGTTACACTCTGTTACTGTCTCTTACACTCTCTTACACTCTCTTACACTCTGCTACTGTCTCTTACACTCTGCTACTGTCTTTTACACTCTGCTACTCTCTCTTACACTCTGCTACTCTCTCTTTCACTCTGCTTCTGTCTCTTACACTCTGCTTCTGTCTCTTACACTCTGCTACTGTCGCTTACGCTCTACTACACTCTTGTACACTCTGTTACTGTCTCGTACACTCTTTTACTGTCTCTTACACTCTTACGCTCTACTACACTCTGTTACTGTCTCTTACACTCTCTTACACTCTGCTGCTGTCTCTTACACTCTGTTACTGTCTCTTACACTCTGTTACTGTCTCTTACACTCTGTTACTGTCTCTTACACTCTGCTGCTGTCTCTTACACTCTGTTACTGTCTCTTACACTCTGCTACTGTCTATAACACTCTCTTACACTCTGTTACTGTCTATTACACTATGCTACTGTCTCTTACACTCTCTTACACTATGTTACAGTCTGCTACAGTCTATTACACTCTGCTACTGTCTCTTTTAAGTGTTCAAGCTACCTGTGCCATCCCCCTCAGTCCTTTTGTCCCCTCCATCACAGTGACCCAAATCTCTTTTCCTCTACCATGTAGTTGCAGGTATAACGTAAATAAATAACCCAAGGAAACACAGCATTGGAGGTACAGATTAAGCACTGCAGGCTGTATGTGGGATATGCTGTCACCCTGTGGACAAAAAGCAGAACAGACTGAGCGCGATATAAATTAGTAAATATAAAATTATGGAGGAAATTCTCATTGCTACACAAGGGCTTTAATGTTAATCCACCGGGGCCTATGTGTTTTATTTAATTTTATAAACACGTTAGATGTGCGAGCAACAGGATGTTACAGGATGACCGACAGAAACTGGGTGTTCCAAGATGGCCGACGGCATCCGGGTGTTCCAAGATGTCGTATTGCAACTCATTAAATATCACAAAAGCCATCTATCGAGACACAAGCTACGGGGTGCAATCACAATATGTCCACACGAGGGCGCTATATTATAAGAAATGACAATGCCATAGCAACTTTACTAATAAAAGGAATGCCAAATATTATTACAAGCTATGCCCACACGAGGGTGCTATCGGATAAGAAATGACAACGCCATAGCAGCTTTACTAATAGAATGAATGCCAAATATTATTACGAGCTATGGCCGCTGGGAGGCTGTTCCATTTATCTACCACTCAGGGAGTGAGGTAAAACTTTCTTAAATTGCATTTAAACCTCTAACCTAACTATAAATTTATAGTTCAATTAAGGAGCCTGCCCTGTATGTTGTATACTTTAATAGGAGTCAGCCCTGTAAGATATATATATAAGTAATCAGAAGCCTGCAGAGTTTTTTTTCCTTCTTCCTTTGGAATTAATTTAATATGCATTCTCGTACCCAAAGTAGTTTGCCAGAGAGGGAAGTGTTAATGTGTGTAACCATTGCATTGCGTATTATTTCTGTGTTTTCAGCCTTTGTCATTGTGGGGACTCCCTGATCCAGACACCGTCCTAGACCATTGGAGACAGAACTGTTATCGCTTTTGATCGCGTGCGTTGCTGCGTAACTAGAAAATTCCTGGTTAAACTGAGCAGGTGAGCTCTTTATTGAGCAGACATGGCATGTTTGCTTTCCCGGGGTCTTGTAAACTAAGAGCTATTTCTCTACTCTCATGCTCTGCTGTCTCTGCTGCCATCTCTCAGTCTCTGCTGCCATCTCACAGTCTCCCCCTAGTCTCTGCTGCCATCTCTGTGTCCCCCTAGTCTCTGCTGCCATCTCCTAGTCTCCCCCCAGTCTCTGCTGCCATCTCCCAGTCTCTGCTACCATCTCCCAGTCTCTGCTCCCAGTCTCCTCCTAGTCTCTGCTGCCATCTCCCAGTCCCCCCTAGTCTCTGCTGCCATCTCTCAGTCTCCCCCTAGTCTCTGCTGCCATCTCCCAGTCTCTGCTGCCGTCTCTGTCTCCCCCTTCTCTCTGCTGCCATCTCCCAGTCTCCCCCTAGTCTCTGTTGCCATCTCCCAGTCTCCCCCTAGTCTCTGTTGCCATCTCTCAGTCTCTGCTGCCATCTCACAGTCTCCCCCTAGTCTCTGCTGCCATCTCTGTGTCCCCCTAGTCTCTGCTGCCATCTCCTAGTCTCCCCCCCAGTCTCTGCTGCCATCTCCCAGTCTCCCCCCCAGTCTCTGCTGCCATCTCCCAGTCTCTGCTGCCATCTCCCAGTCCCCCCTAGTCTCTGCTGCCATCTCTCAGTCTCCCCCTAGTCTCTGCTGCCATCTCCCAGTCTCTGCTGCCATCTTCTAGTCTCCCCCCACTCTCTGCTGCCATCTCCCACTCTCTGCTGCCATCTCCCACTTTCCCCCCAGTCTCTGCTGTCGTCTCCCTAGACTTCTCTGCCATTTGCTCGTCTCCGCTGACGCCTGACAGTTTCCCAGGAGTCGCTGCCGTTTGACAGCCCCCTACGCTCTGCTGCCTGCTGCCATCTCTGTGTCCCCCAGTCTCTGCTGCCATCTCCCAGTCTCTGCTGCCATCTCCCAGTCTCCTCCTAGTCTCTGCTGCCATCTCCCAGTCTCCTCCTAGTCTCTGCTGCCATCTCCCAGTCTCCTCCTAGTCTCTGCTGCCATCTCCTAGTGTCCTCCTAGTCTCTGCTGCCATCTCCCAGTCTCCTCCTAGTCTCGTAATCTAAGAGCTATTTCTCTACTCTCATGCTCTGCTGTCTCTGCTGCCGTCTCCCAGTCCCTGCTGCCGTCTCCCAGTCCCTGCTGCCGTCTCCCACTCTCTGCTGCCGTCTCCCCAGACTTCTCTGCCATTTGCTTGTCTCCTCTGACACCTGACAGTTTTCCAGGAGTCTCTGCCGTTTGACAGCCCCCTACACTCTGCTGCCTTTTGCCAGCCTCTTCATACTCCAGTGCCATTGGCCCTTCTCCGCTACCGTCTCAGTCTCCCTACACTCCACTAACTTCTGCCGGTCTCTTCAGAGTCCCCTACGATCTGCCAGTCTCCCCAGACTCAACTACTGTCTTCTGTGACTCCACTACCATTTCCCGGTCTTCTCAGCTGTCAGCCAGGCTCTGCTGCCGTCTCCCAGGCTTTGCTGCCGTCTCCCCAGACTTCTCTGCCATTTGCTCGTCTCCGCTGACGCCTAACAGTTTCCCAGGAGTCGCTGCCGTTTGACAGCACCCTACGCTCCACTAACTTCTGCTGGTCTCTTCAGAGTCCCCTACGATCTGTCAGTCTCCCCAGACTCTGCTGCCTTGTGCCAGTCTCCCCATACTCAACTACTGTCTTCTCTGACTCCGTCTGCCAGTCTCTTCTGCTGTCACGGAAGAAGGCTAAGGCTGCAGCAAACAACCATCTGCTTCCACATACACCTTAACCTAACCCTGACCTTTCTGCCTCATCCTGAATCAATTCCTGCACCGAGTCCTACCAGACCCTTTTCCCGCTACCCTGACACCGCATGGACTGTCATAGATTCCGCAAAATCACATTGTCATACACGCACGCAGTCACACACAGTAAGTCACTGCTGGTCAGGTCACCGGAGAATGGCAGCTTCAGGTGTCACCAGGACTGGCTTTTAAGTGTTCAGGCTACCTGTGCAATCCCCCTGAGTCCTTCTGTCCCCTCCATCACAGTGACGCATCTCTCTTTTCCTCCACAGTGTATTTTCAGGTATAAAGTCTGTAAATATCCCAAGGAAACACAGCATTGGCGTTACAGATCAACTGAAAATCACACGCAGACGCAGTATTCAAGGTAAAGCTCAAAAAAAGTGTGCCTTCTGCTGGCAGAAAGTCGGCACTGCAGGCTGTATGTGTGATATGCTGCCACCCTGTGGACAAAAAGCAGAACCGACTGAGCGCGATATCAATCAGTAAATATAAAATTAGAGGACTTTTTTATTGTTTTTGCACAAATTGTACCCTGTATGATGTATATTTCAATTAGTGAGCCAATCCTGTCTAAAACATAGTTTAACCAGCCCTCTATAGTGTATATTTTAATGAAGGAGCCAGCCCGGTAGGGTGTATAGTTCAATTTGTGAGTCAACCCTGTATGATGTATAGTTTCATCAGTAGGCAAGCACAGCTTTTTTTCTCTTCTCCCTTTGAAAGTGATTTAAAATGTATTCTCTTACCCAAAGTATTTTGATGTGCATTTTTATTGGTGGGGCCCTAAAGTGTTCCTCTAAAGTCAACCCAGAGAGGGAAGTGTTGATGTGTTTAACCATTGCATTGTGTATTATTTCTGTGTTATCAGCCTTTTTCATCACATGGTCTCCGGGATCCAGACACCGTGCTAGACCTTTGAAGACAAAACTGTTATGGCTCCTGATCGCACACAGTCAGTCACTGCTGGTCACGGTCACCGGAGAATGGCAGCTTCAGGTGTCACCAGGACTGGCTTTTAAGTGTTCAGGCTACCTGTGCAATCCCCCTGAGTCCTTCTGTCCCCTCCATCACAGTGACGCATCTCTCTTTTCCTCCACCGTGTATTTGCAGGTATAAAGTAAATAAATATCCCAAGGAAACACAGCATTGGAGGTACAGATCAACTGAAAAATCACACGCAGACGCAGTATTCAAGGTAAAGCTCAAAAAAATGTGTGCCATCTGCTGGCGGAAAGTCTGCACTGCAGGCTGTATGTGTGATATTACACTCTGCTATTGTCTCTTACACTCTGCTACTGTCTATAACACTCTCTTACACTCTGTTACTGTCTATTACACTCTGCTACTGTCTCTTACACTCTCTTACACTATGTTACACTCACTTACACTCTGCTGCTGTCTCTTACACTCTGTTACTGTCTCTTACACTCTCCTACACTCTGTTACTGTCTCTTACACTCTGTTACACTCTCTTACACGCTGTTACACTCTCTTACACTCTGTTACTGTCTCTTACACTCTTTTACACTCTGCTACTGTCTCTTACACTCTGCTACTCTCTCTTTCACTCTGCTACTGTCTCTTACACTCTACTACACTCTCGTACACTCTGTTACTGTCTCTTACACTCTGTTACTGTCTTGTACACTCTGTTACTGTCTCTTACACTCTGTTACACTCTCTTACACTCTGTTACTGTCTCTTACACTCTCTTACACTCTGCTGCTGTCTCTTACACTCTGTTACTGTCTCTTACACTCTCTTATACTCTCTTACACTCTCCTACACTCTGCTACTGTCTCTTACACCCTCTTACACTCTGTTACTGTCTCTTACACTCTGTTACTGTCTCTTAAACTCTGCTACTGTCTATAACACTCTCTTACACTCTGCTACTGTCTCTTACACTCTCTTACACTATGTTACACTCTGCTACAGTCTATTACACTCTGCTACTGTCTCTTACACTCTGCTATTGTCTCTTACACTCTGCTACTGTCTATAACACTCTCTTACACTCTGTTACTGTCTATTACACTCTGCTACTGTCTCTTACACTCTCTTACACTCTGCTGCTGTCTCTTACACTTTGTTACTGTCTCTTACACTCTGTTACACTCTCTTACACTCTGTTACACTCTCTTACACTCTGTTACTGTCTCCTATACTCTGTTACTGTCTCCTATACTCTGTTACACTCTCTTACACTCTGCTACTGTCTCTTACACTCTCTTACACTCTGCTGCTGTCTCTTACACTTTGTTACTGTCTCGTACACTCTGTTACTGTCTCTTACACTCTGTTACACTCTCTTACACTCTGTTACACTCTCTTACACTCTGTTACTGTCTCTTACACTCTGTTACTGTCTCGTACACTCTGTTACTGTCTCTTACACTCTGCTACTGTCTCTTACACCCTCTTACTGTCTCTTACACTCTCTTACACTCTGTTACACTCTCTTACACAGTATATGAGACAGTAGCAGAGTGTCTCTTACACTCTGTTACTGTCTCTTACACTCTGCTACTGTCTCTTACAACCTCTTACA
Source organism: Spea hammondii (assembly GCA_029215755.1). Taxonomy (NCBI): domain Eukaryota; kingdom Metazoa; phylum Chordata; class Amphibia; order Anura; family Pelobatidae; genus Spea; species Spea hammondii. The sequence goes on along the minus strand of JARDYJ010000012.1, from coordinate 31,454,418 downwards.
CTCTGTTACTGTCTCTTACACTCTCTTACACTCTGTTACACTCTCGTACACGCTGTTACACTCTCTTACACGCTGTTACACCCTCTTACACGCTGTTACACCCTCTTACACACTGTTACTGTCTCTTACACTCTCTTACACTCTGCTACTGTCTCTTACACTCTGTTACTGTCTCTTACACTCTGCTACTGTCTCTTACACTCTGCTACTGTCTCTTTCACTTTGCTACTGTCTCTTACACTCTGCTACTATCTCTTACGCTCTGTTACTGTCTCTTACACTCTACTACACTGTCATACACTCTGTTACTGTATCTTACACTCTGTTACTGTATCTTACACTCTGTTACTGTCTCGTACACTCTGTTACTGTCTCTTACACTCTGTTAGTGTCTCCTATACTCTGTTACTGTCTCCTATACTCTGTTACACTCTCGTATACTCTGTTACTGTCTCTTACACTCTGTTACTGTCTCTTACACTCTCTTACACTCTCTTACACTCTCTTACACTCTCTTACACTCTCCTACACTCTGCTACTGTCTCTTACACCCTCTTACACTCTGTTACTGTCTCTTACACTCTGTTACACTCTCTTACACTCTGTTACTGTCTCTTACATTCTCTTACACTATGTTACTGTCTCCTATACTCTGTTACTGTCTCCTGTACTCTGTTACACTCTCTTACACTCTGCTACTGTCTCATATACTCTGTTACCGTCTCTTACACTCTGCTACTGTCTCTTACACAGGTTTACGATGTCTACGCGAAGAGATCCCCAAAGACGTTCACAGTATACTGAGATCATTCGGGACTATGTGATCCTAGAGGACGGTATATGCCATGTGACACTCTCTTACACTCTACTACACTCTACTACACTCTACTACTGTTTCTTTCACTCTGTTACTGTCTCTTAAACTCTGCTACTGTCTATAACACTCTCTTACACTCTGTTACTGTCTATTACACTCTGCTACTGTCTCTTACACTCTCGTACACTATGTTACACTCTGCTACAGTCTATTACACTCTGCTTCTGTCTCTTACACTCTGCTATTGTCTCTTACACTCTGCTTCTGTCTATAACACTCTCTTACACTCTGTTACTGTCTATTACACTCTGCTACTGTCTCTTACACTCTTTTACAATCTGCTGCTGTCTCTTACACTTTGTTACTGTCTCTTACACTCTGTTACACTTTCTTACACTCTGTAACTGTCTCTTACACTCTCTTACACTCTGTTACTGTCTCCTATACTCTGTTACTGTCTCTTACACAGGTTTACGATGTCTACGCGAAGAGATCCCCAAAGACGTTCACAGTATACTGAGATCATTCGGGACTATGTGATCCTAGAGGACGGTATATGCCATGTGACACTCTCTTACACTCTACTACACTCTACTACACTCTACTACTGTCTCTTTCACTCTGCTACTGTCTCTTACACTCTGTTACTGTCTCTTACACTCTGTTACTGTCTCTTACACTCTGCTACTGTCTCTTACACTCTATTCCTGTCTCTTACACTCTGTTACTGTCTATTACACTCTGCTACTGTCTCTTACACTCTGTTACTGTCTCTTACACTCTGTTACTGTCTCTTACACTCTGCTACTGTATCTTACACTCTGCTATTGTCTCTTACACTCTGCTACTGTCTATAACACTCTCTTACACTCTGTTACTGTCTATTACACTCTGCTACTGTCTCTTACACTCTCTTACACTATGTTACACTCTCTTACACTCTGCTGCTGTCTCTTACACTCTGTTACTGTCTATTACACTCTGCTACTGTCTCTTACACTCTCCTACACTCTGTTACTGTCTCTTACACTCTCTTATGCTCTGTTACACTCTCTTACACGCTGTTACACTCTCTTACACTCTGTTACTGTCTCTTACACTCTCTTACACTCTGCTACTGTCTCTTACACTCTGCTACTGTCTCTTACACTCTGTTACTGTCTCTTACACTCTGTTACTGTCTCTTACACTCTGTTACTGTCTCTTACACTCTGCTACTGTATCTTACATTCTGCTATTGTCTCTTACACTCTGCTACTGTCTATAACACTCTCTTACACTCTGTTACTGCCTATTACACTCTGCTACTGTCTCTTACACTCTCTTACACTCTGCTGCTGTCTCTTACACTCTGTTACACTCTCTTACACTCTGTAACTGTCTCTTACACTCTGTTACACTCTCTTACACTCTGTTACTGTCTCCTATACTCTGTTACTGTCTCCTATACTTTGTTACACTCTCTTACACTATGCTTCTGTCTCATATACTCTGTTACTGTCTATTACACTCTCTTACACTCTGTTACTGTCTCCTATACTCTGTTACTGTCTCCTATACTCTGCTACAGTCTATTACACTCTGCTACTGTCTCATATACTCTGTTACCGTCTCTTACTCTCTGCTACTGTCTCTTACACAGGTTTACGATGTCTACGCGAAGAGATCCCCAAAGACGTTCACAGTATACTGAGATCATTCGGGACTATGTGATCCTAGAGGACGGTATATGCCATGTGACACTCTCTTACACTCTACTACTGTCTCTTTCACTCTGCTACTGTCTCTTACACTCTGTTACTGTCTCTTACACTCTGCTACTGTATCTTACACTCTGCTATTGTCTCTTACACTCTGCTACTGTCTCTTACACTCTCTTACACTCTGCTGCTGTCTCTTACACTCTGTTACTGTCTCTTACACTCTCCTACACTCTGTTACTGTCTCTTACACTCTCTTACACTCTCTTACCCGCAGTTACACTCTCTTACACTCTGTTACTGTCTCTTACACTCTCTTACACTCTGCTACTGTCTCTTACACTCTGCTACTGTCTCTTACACTCTGCTACTCTCTCTTTCACTCTGCTACTCTCTCTTTCACTCTGCTACTCTCTCTTTCGCTCTGCTTCTGTCTCTTACTCTCTGCTACTGTCTCTTACGCTCTGTTACTGTCTCTTACACGCTACTACACTCTCGTACACTCTGTTACTGTCTCTTACACTCTGCTACTGTCTCGTACACTCTGTTACTGTCTCGTACACTCTGTTACTGTCTCTTACACTCTGTTACACTCTCTTACACTCTGTTACTGTCTCTTACACTCTCTTACACTCTGCTGCTGTCTCTTACACTCTGTTACTGTCTCTTACACACTCTTACACTCTCTTACACTCTCCTACACTCTGCTACTGTCTCTTACACCCTCTTACACTCTGTTACTGTCTCTTACACTCTGTTACTGTCTCTTAAACTCTGCTACTGTCTATAACACTCTCTTACACTCTGTTACTGTCTATTACACTCTGCTACTGTCTCTTACACTCTCTTACACTATGTTACAGTCTGCTACAGTCTATTACACTCTGCTACTGTCTCTTACACTCTGCTATTGTCTCTTACACTCTGCTACTGTCTATAACACTCTCTTACACTCTGTTACTGTCTATTACACTCTGCTGCTGTCTCTTACACTCTGTTACTGTCTCTTACACTCGGTTACACTCTCTTACACTCTGCAACTGTCTCTTACACTCTCTTACACTCTGTTACTGTCTCCTATACTCTGTTACTGTCTCCTATACTCTGTTACACTCTCTTACACTCTGCTACTGTCTCATATACTCTGTTACTGTCTCTTACTCTCTGCTACTGTCTCTTACACAGGTTTACGATGTCTACGCGAAGAGATCCCCAAAGACGTTCACAGTATACTGAGATCATTCGGGACTATGTGATCCTAGAGGACGGTATATGCCATGTGACACTCTCTTACACTCTACTACACTCTACTACTGTCTCTTTCACTCTGCTACTGTCTCTTACACTCTGCTACTGTATCTTACACTCTGCTATTGTCTCTTACACTCTGCTACTGTCTATAACACTCTCTTACACTCTGTTACTGTCTATTACACTCTGCTACTGTCTCTTACACTCTCTTACACTCTACTACACTCTGCTACACTCTACTACTGTCTCTTTCACTCTGTTACTGTCTCTTACACTCTTACTGTCTCTTACACTCTGCTACTGTATCTTACACTCTGCTATTGTCTCTTACACTCTGCTACTGTCTATAACACTCTCGTACACTCTGTTACTGTCTATTACACTCTGCTACTGTCTCTTACACTCTCTTACACTATGTTACACTCTGCTACAGTCTATTACACTCTGCTACTGTCTCTTACACTCTGCTATTGTCTCTTACACTCTGCTATTGTCTCTTACACTCTGCTACTGTCTATAACACTCTTTTACACTCTGTTACTGTCTATTACACTCTGCTACTGTCTCTTACACTCTCTTACACTCTGCTGCTGTCTCTTACACTCTGTTACTGTCTCTTACACTCTTACACTCTCTTACACTCTGTAACTGTCTCTTACACTCTCTTACACTCTGTTACTGTCTCCTATACTCTGTTACTGTCTCCTATACTCTGTTACACTATCTTACACTCTGCTACTGTCTCATATACTCTGTTACTGTCTCTTACTCTCTGTTACTGTCTCTTACACAGGTTTACGATGTCTACGCGAAGAGATCCCCAAAGACGTTCACAGTATACTGAGATCATTCGGGACTATGTGGTCCTAGAGGACGGTATATGCCATGTGACACTCTCTTACACTCTACTACACTCTACTACACTCTACTGCTGTCTCTTTCACTCTGCTACTGTCTCTTACACCCTGTTACTGTCTCTTACACTCTGTTACTGTCTCTTACACTCTGCTATTGTCTCTTACACTCTGCTACTGTCTATAACACTCTCTTACACTCTGTTACTGTCTATTACATTCTGCTACTGTCTCTTACACTCTCTTACACTCTGTTACAGTCTGCTACAGTCTATTACACTCTGCTACTGTCTCTTACACTCTGCTATTGTCTCTTACACTCTGCTACTGTATATAACACTCTCTTACACTCTGTTACTGTCTATTACACTCTGCTACTGTCTCTTACACTCTCTTACACTCTGCTACAGTCTATTACACTCTGCTACTGTCTCTTACACTCTGCTACTGTCTAACACACTCTTACACTCTGTTACTGTCTATTACACTCTGCTACTTTTTCTTACACTCTCTTACACTGTTACACTCTCTTACACTCTGCTGCTGTCTCTTACACTCTGTTACTGTCTCTTACACTCTGCTACTGTATCTTACACTCTGCTATTGTCTCTTACACTCTTCTACTGTCTATAACACTCTCTTACACTCTGTTACTGTGTATTGCACTCTGCTACTGTCTCTTACACTCTCTTACACTCTACTACACTCTGCTACACTCTACTACTGTCTCTTTCACTCTGCTACTGTCTCTTACACTCTGTTACTGTCTCTTACACTCTGCTACTGTATCTTACACTCTGCTATTGTCTCTTACACTCTTCTACTGTCTATAACACTCTCTTACACTCTGCTACTGTCTCTTACACTCTCTTACACTATGTTACACTCTGCTGCTGTCTCTTACACGCTGTTACTGTCTTACACTCTGTTACTGTCTCTTACACTCTCCTACACTCTGTTACTGTCTCTTACACTCTCTTATGCTCTGTTACACTCTCTTATGCTCTGTTACACTCTCTTGCGCTCTGTTACACTCTCTTACACTCTGTTACACTCTCTTACACTCTGTTACTGTCTCTTACACTCTGCTACTGTCTCTTACACTCTGTTACTGTCTCTTTCACTCTGCTTCTTTCTCTTACACTCTGCTACTGTCTCTTACGCTCTGTTACTGTCTCTTACACTCTACTACACTCTCGTACACTCTGTTACTGTCTCTTACACTCTGTTACACTCTCTTACACTCTGTTACTGTCTCTTACACTCTCTTACACTCTGTTACTGTCTCTTACACTCTGTTACTGTCTCTTACACTCTCTTACACTCTCCTACACTCTGCTACTGTCTCTTACACCCTCTTACACTATGTTACTGTCTCTTACACTCTGTTACGGTCTCTTAAACTCTGCTACTGTCTATAACACTCTCTTACACTCTGTTACTGTCTATTACACTCTGCTACTGTCTCTTACACTCTCTTACACTATGTTACACTCTGCTACTGTCTCTTATACTCTGCTACTGTCTCTTATACTCTGCTATTGTCTCTTACACTCTGCTACTGTCTATAACATTCTCTTACACTCTGTTACTGTCTATTACACTCTGCTACTGTCTCTTACACTCTCTTACACTCTGCTGCTGTCTCTTACACTCTGTTACTGTCTCTTACACTCTGTTACACTCTCTTACACTCTGTAACTGTCTCTTACACTCTCTTACACTCTGTTACTGTCTCCTATACTCTGTTACTGTTTCATATACTCTGTTACACTCTCTTACACTCTGCTACTGTCTCATATACTCTGCTACTGTCTCTTACACCCTCTTACACTCTGTTACCGTCTCTTACACTCTGTTACTGTCTCTTAAACTCTGCTACTGTCTATAACACTCTCTTACACTCTGTTACTGTCTATTACACTCTGCTACTGTCTCTTACACTCTCTTACACTATGTTACACTCTGCTACAGTCTATTGCACTCTGCTACTGTCTCTTACACTCTGCTATTGTCTCTTACACTCTGCTACTGTCTATAACACTCTCTTACACTCTGTTACTGTCTCTTACACTCTGCTACTGTATCTTACACTCTGCTATTGTCTCTTACACACTGCTACTGTCTCTTACACGATCTTACACTCTGCTACTGTCTCTTACACGATCTTACACTCTGCTACTGTCTCTTACACTCTGCTACTGTCTCTTACACTCTGCTACTCTCTCTTTCACTTTGCTTCTGTCTCTTACACTCTGCTAATGTCTCTTACGCTCTGTTACTGTCTCTTACACTCTACTACACTCTCGTACACTCTGTTACTGTCTCTTACACTCTGCTACTGTATCTTACACTCTGCTACTGTCTATAACACTCTCTTACACTCTGTTACTGTCTTTTACACTCTGTTACTGTCTCTTACACTCTCTTACACTCTGCTGCTGTCTCTTACACTCTGTTACTGTCTCTTACACTCTCTTACACTCTCTTACACTCTCCTACACTCTGCTACTGTCTCTTACACCCTCTTACACTCTGTTACTGTCTCTTACACTCTGTTACTGTCTCTTACACTCTGTTACTGTCTCTTACACTCTCTTACACTCTCCTACACTCTGCTACTGTCTCTTACACCCTCTTACACTCTGTTACTGTCTCTTACACTCTGTTACTGTCTATTACACTCTGCTACTTTTTCTTACACTCTCTTACACTGTTACACTCTCTTACACTATGCTGCTGTCTCTTACACTCTGTTACTGTCTCTTATACTCTGTTACTGTCTCTTACACTCTCCTACACTCTGTTACTGTCTCTTACACTCTCTTACACTCTGCTACTGTCTCTTACACTCTGCTACTCTCTCTTACACTCTGCTACTCTCTCTTTCACTCTGCTTCTGTCTCTTACACTCTGCTACTGTCTCTTACGCTCTGTTACTGTCTCTTACACTCTACTACACTCTCGTACACTCTGTTACTGTCTCTTACACTCTGTTACTGTCTCGTACACTCTGTTACTGTCTCTTACACTCTCTTACACTCTGCTGCTGTCTCTTACACTCTGTTACTGTCTCTTACACTCTGTTACTGTCTCTTACACTCTCTTACACTCTCCTACACTCTGCTACTGTCTCTTACACCCTCTTACACTCTGTTACCGTCTCTTACACTCTGTTACTGTCTCTTAAACTCTGCTACTGTCTATAACACTCTCTTACACTCTGTTACTGTCTATTACACTCTGCTACTGTCTCTTACACTCTCTTACACTATGTTACACTCTGCTACAGTCTATTGCACTCTGCTACTGTCTCTTACACTCTGCTATTGTCTCTTACACTCTGTTACTGTCTCTTACAGTCTGCTACTGTATCTTACACTCTGCTATTGTCTCTTACACACTGCTACTGTCTATAACACTCTCTTACACTCTGTTACTGTCTCTTACACGATCTTACACTCTGCTACTGTCTCTTACACTCTGCTACTCTCTCTTTCACTTTGCTTCTGTCTCTTACACTCTGCTAATGTCTCTTACGCTCTGTTACTGTCTCTTACACTCTACTACACTCTCGTACACTCTGTTACTGTCTCTTACACTCTGTTACTGTCTCTTACACTCTGTTACTGTCTCGTACACTCTGTTACTGTCTCTTACACTCTGTTACACTCTGTTACTGTCTCCTATACTCTGTTACTGTTTCATATACTCTGTTACACTCTGCTACTGTCTCATATACTCTGTTACTGTCTCTTACTCTCTGTTACTGTCTCTTACACAGGTTTACGATGTCTACGCGAAGAGATCCCCAAAGATTTTCACAGTATACTGAGATCATTCGGGACTATGTGATCCTAGAGGACGGTATATGCCATGTGACACTCTCTTACACTCTACTACACTCTACTACACTCTACTGCTGTCTCTTTCACTCTGCTACTGTCTCTTACACCCTGTTACTGTCTCTTACACTCTGTTACTGTCTCTTACACTCTGCTATTGTCTCTTACACTCTGCTACTGTCTATAACACTCTCTTACACTATGTTACTGTCTCTTATACTCTGTTACTGTCTCTTACACTCTCCTACACTCTGTTACTGTCTCTTACACTCTCTTACACTCTGCTGCTGTCTCTTACACTCTGCTACTGTCTCTTACACTCTGCTACTCTCTCTTACACTCTGCTACTCTCTCTTTCACTCTGCTTCTGTCTCTTACACTCTGCTACTGTCTCTTACACTCTACTACACTCTCGTACACTCTGTTACTGTCTCTTACACTCTGTTACTGTCTCTTACACTCTGCTACTCTCTCTTACACTCTGCTACTCTCTCTTTCACTCTGCTTCTGTCTCTTACGCTCTGTTACTGTCTCTTACACTCTACTACACTCTCGTACACTCTGTTACTGTCTCTTACACTCTGTTACTGTCTCGTACACTCTGTTACTGTCTCTTACACTCTGTTACTGTCTCTTACACTCTCTTACACTCTGCTGCTGTCTCTTACACTCTGTTACTGTCTCTTACACTCTGTTACTGTCTCTTACACTCTCTTACACTCTCCTACACTCTGCTACTGTCTCTTACACCCTCTTACACTCTGTTACCGTCTCTTACACTCTGTTACTGTCTATTACACTCTGCTACTGTCTCTTACACTCTCTTACACTATGTTACACTCTGCTACAGTCTATTGCACTCTGCTACTGTCTCTTACACTCTGCTACTGTCTCTTACACTCTGCTATTGTCTCTTACACTCTGCTACTGTCTATAACACTCTCTTACACTCTGCTACAGTCTATTACACTCTGCTACTGTCTCTTACACTCTGCTATTGTCTCTTACACACTGCTACTGTCTATAACACTCTCTTACACTCTGTTACTGTCTCTTACACGATCTTACACTCTGCTACTGTCTCTTACACTCTGCTACTCTCTCTTTCACTTTGCTTCTGTCTCTTACACTCTGCTAATGTCTCTTACGCTCTGTTACTGTCTCTTACACTCTACTACACTCTCGTACACTCTGTTACTGTCTCTTACACTCTGTTACTGTCTCTTACACTCTGTTACTGTCTCGTACACTCTGTTACTGTCTCTTACACTCTGCTACTGTATCTTACACTCTGCTACTGTCTATAACACTCTCTTACACTCTGTTACTGTCTTTTACACTCTGTTACTGTCTCTTACACTCTGTTACACTCTCTTACACTCTGTTACTGTCTCTTACACTCTCTTACACTCTGCTGCTGTCTCTTACACTCTGTTACTGTCTCTTACACTCTCTTACACTCTCTTACACTCTCTTACACTCTCCTACACTCTGCTACTGTCTCTTACACCCTCTTACACTCTGTTACTGTCTCTTACACTCTGTTACTGTCTCTTACACTCTCTTACACTCTCCTACACTCTGCTACTGTCTCTTACACCCTCTTACACTCTGTTACTGTCTCTTACACTCTGTTACTGTCTCTTAAACTCTGCTACTGTCTATAACACACTCTTACACTCAGTTACTGTCTATTACACTCTGCTACTTTTTCTTACACTCTCTTACACTGTTACACTCTCTTACACTCTGCTGCTGTCTCTTACACTCTGTTACTGTCTCTTATACTCTGTTACTGTCTCTTACACTCTCCTACACTCTGTTACTGTCTCTTACACTCTCTTACACTCTGCTACTGTCTCTTACACTCTGCTACTCTCTCTTTCACTCTGCTTCTGTCTCTTACACTCTGCTACTGTCTCTTACGCTCTGTTACTGTCTCTTACACTCTACTACACTCTCGTACACTCTGTTACTGTCTCTTACACTCTGTTACTGTCTCTTACACTCTCCTACACTCTCCTACACTCTGCTACTGTCTCTTACACCCTCTTACACTCTGTTACTGTCTCTTACACTCTGTTACTGTCTCTTACACTCTCCTACACTCTTTTACTGTCTCTTACACTCTGTTACAATCTCTTACTGTCTCTTACACTCTGTTACACTCTCTTACACGCTGTTACACTCTCTTACACTCTGTTACTGTCTCTTACACTCTCTTACACTCTGCTACTGTCTCTTACACTCTGCTACTGTCTCTTACACTCTGCTACTCTCTCTTTCACTTTGCTTCTGTCTCTTACACACTGCTACTGTCTCTTACGCTCTGTTACTGTCTCTTACACTCTACTACACTCTCGTATACTCTGTTACTGTCTCTTACACTCTGTTACTGTCTCTTACACTCTGTTACTGTCTCTTACACTCTCTTACACTCTGCTGCTGTCTCTTACACTCTTTTACTGTCTCTTACACTCTGTTACTGTCTATTACACTCTCTTACACTCTCTTACACTCTCCTACACTCTTCTACTGTCTCTTACACCCCCTTACACTCTGTTACTGTCTCTTACACTCCCTTACACTCTGTTACACTCTCTTACATGCTGTTACACTCTCTTACACGCTGTTACACCCTCTTACACACTGTTACTGTCTCTTACACTCTTACACTCTGCTGCTGTCTCTTACACTCTGTTACTGTCTCTTACACTCTGTTACTGTCTCTTACACTCTGTTACTTTCTCTTACACTCTCCTACACTCTGTTACACTCTCTTACATGATGTTACACTCTCTTACACTCTGTTACTGTCTCTTACACTCTCTTACACTCTGCTACTGTCTTTTACACTCTGCTACTGTCTCTTACACTCTGCTACTCTCTCTTTCACTCTGCTTCTGTCTCTGACACTCTGCTACTGTCTCTTACGCTCTGTTACTGTCTCTTACACTCTACTACACTCTCGTACACTCTGTTACTGTCTCTTACACTCTGTTACTGTCTCGTACACTCTGTTACTGTCTCGTACACTCTGTTACTGTCTCTTACACTCTGTTACACTCTCTTACACTCGGTTACTGTGTCTTACACTCTGTTACTGTCTCGTACACTCTGTTACTGTCTCTTACACTCTGTTACTGTCTCTTACACTCTGTTACACTCTCTTACACTCTGCTGCTGTCTCTTAAACTTTGTTACTGTCTCTTACACTCTGTTACTGTCTCTTACACTCTCTTACACTCTCTTACACTCTCCTACACTCTGCTACTGTCTCTTACACCCTCTTACACTCTGGTACTGTCTCTTACACTCTCTTACACTCTGTTACACTCTTGTACACGCTGTTACACTCTCTTTCACTCTGTTACTGTCTCTTACACTCTCTTACACTCTGCTACTGTCTCTTACACTCTGCTACTGTCTCTTACACTCTGCTACTCTCTCTTTCACTCTGCTTCTGTCTCTTACACTCTGCTACTGTCTCTTACGCTCTGTTACTGTCTCTTACACTCTACTACACTCTCGTACACTCTGTTACTGTCTCTTACACTCTGTTACACTCTCTTACACTCTGTTACTGTTTCTTACACTCTGTTACTGTCTCGTACACTCTGTTACTGTCTCTTACACTCTGTTACACTCTCTTACACTCTGCTGATGTCTCTTACACTCTGTTACTGTCTCTTACACTCTGTTACTGTCTCTTACACTCTCCTACACTCTCTTACACTCTCTTACACTCTCTTACACTCTCCTACACTCTGCTACTGTCTCTTACACCCTCTTACACTCTGTTACTGTCTCTTACACTCTGCTACTGTCTCTTACACTCTGCTACTGTCTCTTTCACTCTGCTACTGTCTCTTACACTCTGTTACAATCTCTTACACTCTGCTACTGTCTCATATACTCTGTTACCGTCTCTTACTCTCTGCTACTGTCTCTTACACAGGTTTACGTTGTCTACGCGAAGAGATCCCCAAAGACGTTCACAGTATACTGAGATCATTCGGGACTATGTGATCCTAGAGGACGGTATATGCCATGTGACACTCTCTTACACTCTGTTACTGTCTCTTACACTCTGTTACTGTCTCTTACCCTCTGCTACTGTATCTTACACTCTGCTATTGTCTCTTACACTCTGCTACTGTCTATAACACTCTCTTACACTCTGTTACTGTCTATTACACTCTGCTACTGTCTCTTTCACTCTCTTACACTATGTTACGCTCTCTTACACTCTGCTGCTGTCTCTTACACTCTGTTACTGTCTCTTACACTCTGTTACTGTCTCTTACACTCTCCTACACTCTGTTACTGTCTCTTACACTCTCTTACACTCTGTTACACTCTCTTACACGCTGTTACACTCTCCTACACTCTGTTACTGTCTATTACACTCTGCTACTGTCTCTTTCACTCTCTTACACTATGTTACACTCTCTTACACTCTGCTGCTGTCTCTTACACTCTGTTACTGTCTCTTACACTCTGTTACTGTCTCTTACACTCTCTTACACTCTGTTACCGTCTCCTATACTCTGTTACTGTCTCCTATGCTCTGTCACACTCTCTTAAACTCCGCTACTGTCTCATATACTCTTTTACTGTCTCTTACACAGGCTTACGATGTCTACGCGAAGAGATCCCCAAAGACGTTCACAGTATACTGAGATCATTCAGGACTATGTGATCCTAGAGGACGGTATATGCCATGTGACACTCTGGTACACTCTACTACTGCCTCTTTCACTCTGCTACTGTCTCTTACACTCTGTTACTGTCTCTTACACTTTGCTACTGTATTTTACACTCTGCTATTGTCTCTTACACTCTGCTACTGTCTATAACACTCTCTTACACTCTGTTACTGTCTATTACACTCTGCTACTGTCTCTTTCACTCTCTTACACTATGTTACACTCTCTTACACTCTGCTGCTGTCTCTTACACTCTGTTACTGTCTCTTACACTCTGTTACTGTCTCTTACACTCTCCCACACTCTGTTACTGTCTCTTACACTCTCTTACACTCTGTTACACTCTCTTACACGCTGTTACACTCTCTTACACTCTGTTACTGTCTATTACACTCTCTTACACTCTGCTACTGTCTCTTACTCTCTGCTACTGTCTCTTACACTCTGCTACTCTCTCTTTCACTCTGCTTCTGTCTCTTACACTCTGCTACTGTCTCTTACGCTCTGTTACTGTCTCTTACACTCTGTTACACTCTCTTACACTCTGCTGCTGTCTCTTACACTCTGTTACTGTCTCTTACACTCTGTTACTGTCTCTTACACTCTCTTACACTCTCTTACACTCTCCTACACTCTGCTACTGTCTCTTACACCCTCTTACACTCTGTTACTGTCTCTTACACTCTGTTACTGTCTCTTAAACTCTGCTACTGTCTATAACACTCTCTTACACTCTGTTACTGTCTATTACACTCTGCTACTGTCTCTTACACTCTCTTACACTATGTTACACTCTGCTACAGTCTATTACACTCTGCTACTGTCTCTTACACTCTGCTATTGTCTCTTACACTCTGCTACTGTCTATAACACTCTCTTACACTCTGTTACTGTCTATTACACTCTGCTACTGTCTCTTACACTCTCTTACACTATGTTACACTCTCTTACACTCTGCTGCTGACTCTTACACTCTGTTACTGTCTCTGACACTCTCCTACACTCTGTTACTGTCTATTACACTCTGCTACTGTCTCTTTCACTCTCTTACACTATGTTACACTCTCTTACACTCTGCTGCTGTCTCTTACACTCTGTTACTGTCCCTTACACTCTGTTACTGTCTCTTACACTCTGTTACTGTCTCTTACACTCTCCTACACTCTGTTACTGTCTCTTACACTCTGCTGCTGACTCTTACACTCTGTTACTGTCTCTGACACTCTCCTACACTCTGTTACTGTCTATTACACTCTGCTACTGTCTCTTTCACTCTCTTACACTATGTTACACTCTCTTACACTCTGCTGCTGTCTCTTACACTCTGTTACTGTCTCTTACACTCTGTTACTGTCTCTTACACTCTCTTACACTCTGTTACCGTCTCCTATACTCTGTTACTGTCTCCTATGCTCTGTCACACTCTCTTACACTCCGCTACTGTCTCATATACTCTTTTACTGTCTCTTACACAGGTTTACGATGTCTACGCGAAGAGATCCCCAAAGACGTTCACAGTATACTGAGATCATTCAGGACTATGTGATCGGTCCTATGCCATGTGACACTCTGGTACACTCTACTACACTCTACTACTGCCTCTTTCACTCTGCTACTGTCTCTTACACTCTGTTACTGTCTCTTACACTTTACTACTGTATCTTACACTCTGCTATTGTCTCTTACACTCTGCTACTGTCTATAACACTCTCTTACACTCTGTTACTGTCTATTACACTCTGCTACTGTCTCTTTCACTCTCTTACACTCTGTTACACTCTCTTACACTCTGCTGCTGTCTCTTACACTCTGTTACTGTCTCTTACACTCTGTTACTGTCTCGTACACTCTACTACACTCTGTTACTGTCTCTTACACTCTCTTACACTCTGTTACACTCTCTTACATGCTGTTACACTCTCTTACACTCTGTTACTGTCTCTTACACTCTCTTACACTCTGCTACTGTCTCTTACACTCTGCTACTCTCTCTTTCACTCTGCTTCTGTCTCTTACACTCTGCTACTGTCTCTTATGCTCTGTTACTGTCTCTTACACTCTGTTACACTCTCTTACACTCTGCTGCTGTCTCTTACACTCTGTTACTGTCTCTTACACTCTTACTGTCTCTTACACTCTCTTACACTCTCCTACACTCTGCTACTTTCTCTTACACCCTCTTACACTCTGTTACTGTCTCTTACACTCTGTTACTGTCTCTTACACTCTCCTACACTATGTTACTGTCTCTTACACTCTCTTACACTCTGTTACACTCTCTTACACTCTGTAACTGTCTCTTACACTCTCTTACACTCTGCTACTGTCTATAACACTCTCTTACACTCTGTTACTGTCTATTACACTCTGCTACTGTCTCTTACACTCTCTTACACTATGTTACACTCTGCTACAGTCTATTACACTCTGCTACTGTCTCTTACACTCTGCTATTGTCTCTTACACTCTGCTACTGTCTATAACACTCTCTTACACTCTGTTACTGTCTATTACACTCTGCTACTGTCTCTTACACTCTCTTACACTCTGCTGCTGTCTATTACACTCTGCTACTGTCTCTTACACTCTGCTATTGTCTATAACACTCTGCTACTGTCTATAACACTCTCTTACACTCTGTTACTGTCTATTACACTCTGCTACTGTCTCTTACACTCTCTTACACTCTGCTGCTGTCTCTTACACTCTGTTACTGTCTCTTACACTCTGTTACACTCTCTTACACTCTCTTACACTCTGTAACTGTCTCTTACACTCTCTTACACTCTGTTACTGTCTCCTATACTCTGTTACACTTTCTTACACTCCACTACTGTCTCATATACTCTTTTACTGTCTCTTACACAGGTTTACGAGGTCTACGCGAAGAGATCCCCAAAGACGTTCACAGTATACTGAGATCATTCAGGACTATGTGATCCTAGAGGACGGTATATGCCATGTGACACTCTCTTACACTCTACTACACTCTACTACTGTCTCTTTCACTCTGCTACTGTCTCTTACACTCTGTCACTGTCTTTTACACTCTGTTACTGTCTCTTACACTCTGCTACTGTATCTTACACTCTGCTATTGTCTCTTACACTCTGCTACTGTCTATAACACTCTCTTACACTCTGTTACTGTCTATTACACTCTGCTACTGTCTCTTACACTCTCTTACACTATGTTACACTCTCTAACACTCTGCTGCTGTCTCTTACACTCTGATACTGTCTCTTACACTCCGTTACTGTCTCTTACACTCTCCTACACTCTGTTACTGTCTCTTACACTCTGTTACACTCTCTTACTGTCTCTTACACTCTGTTACACTCTCTTACACGCTGTTACACTCTCTTACACTCTGTTACTGTCTCTTACACTCTTACACTCTGCTACTGTCTCTTACACTCTGCTACTGTCTCTAACACTCTGCTACTCTCTCTTTCACTTTGCTTCTGTCTCTTACACACTGCTACTGTCTCTTACGCTCTGTTACTGTCTCTTACACTCTACTACACTCTCGTATACTCTGTTACTGTCTCTTACACTCTGTTACTGTCTCGTACACTCTGTTACTGTCTCGTACACTCTGTTACTGTCTCTTACACTCTGTTACACTCTCTTACACTCTGTTACTGTCTCTTACACTCTTACACTCTGCTGCTGTCTCTTACACTCTGTTACTGTCTCTTACACTCTGTTACTGTCTATTACACTCTGCTACTGTCTCTTACACTCTGCTATTGTCTCTTGCACTCTGCTACTGTCTATAACACTCTCTTACACTCTGTTACTGTCTATTACACTCTGCTATTGTCTCTTACACTCTCTTACACTCTGTTACACTCTGCTACAGTCTATTACACTCTGCTACTGTCTCTTACACTCTGCTATTGTCTCTTACACTCTGCTACTGTCTCTTACACCCTCTTACACTCTGTTACTGTCTCTTACACTCTGTTACTGTCTCTTAAACTCTGCTACTGTCTATAACACTCTCTTACACTCTGTTAATGTCTATTACACTCTGCTACTGTCTCTTACACTCTCTTACACTGTTACACTCTGCTACAGTCTATTACACTCTGCTACTGTCTCTTACACTCTGCTATTGTCTCTTACACTCTGCTACTGTCTATAACACTCTCTTACACTCTGTTACTGTCTATTACACTCTGCTACTGTCTCTTACACTCTCTTACACTCTGCTGCTGTCTATTACACTCTGCTACTGTCTCTTACACTCTGCTATTGTCTCTTACACTCTGCTACTGTCTATAACACTCTCTTACACTCTGTTACTGTCTATTACACTCTGCTACAGTCTCTTACACTCTCTTACACTATGTTACACTCTGCTCCAGTCTATTACACTCTGCTATTGTCTCTTACACTCTGCTACTGTCTATAACACTCTCTTACACTCTGTTACTGTCTATTACACTCTGCGACTGTCTCTTCAACTCTCTTACACTCTTCTGCTGTCTCTTACACTCTGTTACTGTCTCTTACACTATGTTACACTCTCTTACACTCTGTAACTGTCTCTTACACTCTCTTACACTCTGTTACTGTCTCTTACACTCTGTTACTGTCTCTTACACTCTCTTACACTCTCTTACACTCTCCTACACTCTGCTACTGTCTCTTACACCCTCTTACACTCTGTTACTGTCTCTTACACTCTGTTACTGTCTCTTAAACTCTGCTACTGTCTATAACACTCTCTTACACTCTGTTACTGTCTATTACACTCTGCTACTGTCTCTTACACTCTCTTACACTATGTTACACTCTGCTACAGTCTATTACACTCTGCTACTGTCTCTTACACTCTGCTATTGTCTCTTACACTCTGCTACTGTCTATAACACTCTCTTACACTCTGTTACTGTCTATTACACTCTGCTACTGTCTCTTACACTCTCTTACACTCTGCTGCTGTCTATTACACTCTGCTACTGTCTCTTACACTCTGCTACTGTCTATAACACTCTCTTACACTCTGTTACTGTCTATTACACTCTGCTACTGTCTCTTACACTCTCTTACACTATGTTACACTCTGCTACAGTCTATTACACTCTGCTACTGTCTCTTACACTCTGCTATTGTCTCTTACACTCTGCTACTGTCTATAACACTCTCTTACACTCTGTTACTGTCTATTACACTCTGCTACTGTCTCTTACACTCTCTTACACTCTGCTGCTGTCTATTACACTCTGCTACTGTCTCTTACACTCTGCTATTGTCTATAACACTCTGCTACTGTCTATAACACTCTCTTACACTCTGTTACTGTCTATTACACTCTGCTACTGTCTCTTACACTCTCTTACACTCTGCTGCTGTCTCTTACACTCTGTTACACTCTCTTACACTCTGTAACTGTCTCTTACACTCTCTTACACTCTGTTACTGTCTCCTATACTCTGTTACACTTTCTTACACTCCACTACTGTCTCATATACTCTTTTACTGTCTCTTACACAGGTTTACGAGGTCTACGCGAAGAGATCCCCAAAGACGTTCACAGTATACTGAGATCATTCAGGACTATGTGATCCTAGAGGACGGTATATGCCATGTGACACTCTCTTACACTCTACTACACTCTACTACTGTCTCTTTCACTCTGCTACTGTCTCTTACACTCTGTTACTGTCTTTTACACTCTGTTACTGTCTCTTACACTCTGCTACTGTATCTTACACTCTGCTATTGTCTCTTACACTCTGCTACTGTCTATAACACTCTCTTACACTCTGTTACTGTCTATTACACTCTGCTACTGTCTCTTACACTCTCTTACACTATGTACACTCTCTTACACTCTGCTGCTGACTCTTACACTCTGTTACTGTCTCTGACACTCTCCTACACTCTGTTACTGTCTATTACACTCTGCTACTGTCTCTTTCACTCTCTTACACTATGTTACACTCTCTTACACTCTGCTGCTGTCTCTTACACTCTGTTACTGTCTCTTACACTCTGTTACTGTCTCTTACACTCTCCTACACTCTGTTACTGTCTCTTACACTCTCTTACACTCTGTTACACTCTCTTACACGCTGTTACACTCTCCTACACTCTGTTACTGTCTATTACACTCTGCTACTGTCTCTTTCACTCTCTTACACTATGTTACACTCTCTTACACTCTGTAACTGTCTCTTACACTCTCTTACACTCTGTTACTGTCTCCTATACTCTGTTACTGTCTCCTATACTCTGTTACACTCTCTTACACTCTGCTGCTGTCTCTTACACTCTGTTACTGTCTCTTACACTCTGTTACTGTCTCTTACACTCTCTTACACTCTCCTACACTCTGCTACTGTCTCTTACACCCTCTTACACTCTGTTACTGTCTCTTACACTCTGTTACTGTCTCTTAAACTCTGCTACGGTCTATAACACTCTCTTACACTCTGTTACTGTCTATTACACTCTGCTACTGTCTCTTACACTCTCTTACACTATGTTACACTCTGCTACAGTCTATTACACTCTGCTACTGTCTCTTACACTCTGCTATTGTCTCTTACACTCTGCTACTGTCTATAACACTCTCTTACACTCTGTTACTGTCTATTACACTCTGCTACTGTCTCTTACACTCTCTTACACTATGTTACACTCTGCTACAGTCTATTACACTCTGCTACTGTCTCTTACACTCTGCTATTGTCTCTTACACTCTGCTACTGTCTATAACACTCTCTTACACTCTGTTACTGTCTATTACACTCTGCTACTGTCTCTTACACTCTCTTACACTCTGCTGCTGTCTATTACACTCTGCTACTGTCTCTTACACTCTGCTATTGTCTATAACACTCTGCTACTGTCTATAACACTCTCTTACACTCTGTTACTGTCTATTACACTCTGCTACTGTCTCTTACACTCTCTTACACTCTGCTGCTGTCTCTTACACTCTGTTACTGTCTCTTACACTCTGTTACACTCTCTTACACTCTCTTACACTCTGTAACTGTCTCTTACACTCTCTTACACTCTGTTACTGTCTCCTATACTCTGTTACACTTTCTTACACTCCACTACTGTCTCATATACTCTTTTACTGTCTCTTACAAAGGTTTACGAGGTCTACGCGAAGAGATCCCCAAAGACGTTCACAGTATAATGAGATCATTCAGGACTATGTGATCCTAGAGGACGGTATATGCCATGTGACACTCTCTTACACTCTACTACACTCTACTACTGTCTCTTTCACTCTGCTACTGTCTCTTACAGTCTGTTACTGTCTTTTACACTCTGTTACTGTCTCTTACACTCTGCTACTGTATCTTACACTCTGCTATTGTCTCTTACACTCTGTTACTGTCTATTACACTCTGCTACTGTCTCTTACACTCTCTTACACTATGTTACACTCTCTTACACTCTGCTGCTGACTCTTACACTCTGTTACTGTCTCTGACACTCTCCTACACTCTGTTACTGTCTATTACACTCTGCTACTGTCTCTTTCACTCTCTTACACTATGTTACACTCTCTTACACTCTGCTGCTGTCTCTTACACTCTGTTACTGTCTCTTACACTCTGTTACTGTCTCTTACACTCTGTTACTGTCTCTTACACTCTCCTACACTCTGTTACTGTCTCTTACACTCTGTTACACTCTGTTACACTCTCTTACACACTGTTACACTCTCCTACACTCTGTTACTGTCTATTACACTCTGCTACTGTCTCTTTCACTCTCTTACACTATGTTACACTCTCTTACACTCTGCTGCTGTCTCTTACACTCTGTTACTGTCTCTTACACTCTGTTACTGTCTCTTACACTCTCTTACACTCTGTTACCGTCTCCTATACTCTGTTACTGTCTCCTATGCTCTGTCACACTCTCTTACACTCCGCTACTGTCTCATATACTCTTTTACTGTCTCTTACACAGGTTTACGATGTCTACGCGAAGAGATCCCCAAAGACGTTCACAGTATACTGAGATCATTCAGGACTATGTGATCCTAGAGGACGGTATATGCCATGTGACACTCTGGTACACTCTACTACACTCTACTACTGCCTCTTTCACTCTGCTACTGTCTCTTACACTCTGTTACTGTCTCTTACACTTTGCTACTGTATCTTACACTCTGCTATTGTCTCTTACACTCTGCTACTGTCTATAACACTCTCTTACACTCTGTTACTGTCTATTACACTCTGCTACTGTCTCTTTCACTCTCTTACACTATGTTACACTCTCTTACACTCTGCTGCTGTCTCTTACACTCTGTTACTGTCTCTTACACTCTGTTACTGTCTCTTACACTCTACTACACTCTGTTACTGTCTCTTACACTCTCTTACACTCTGTTACACTCTCTTACATGCTGTTACACTCTCTTACACTCTGTTACTGTCTCTTACACTCTCTTACACTCTGCTACTGTCTCTTACACTCTGTTACTGTCTCTTACACTTTGCTACTGTATCTTACACTCTGCTATTGTCTCTTACACTCTGCTACTGTCTATAACACTCTCTTACACTCTGTTACTGTCTATTACACTCTGCTACTGTCTCTTTCACTCTCTTACACTATGTTACACTCTCTTACACTCTGCTGCTGTCTCTTACACTCTGTTACTGTCTCTTACACTCTGTTACTGTCTCTTACACTCTACTACACTCTGTTACTGTCTCTTACACTCTCTTACACTCTGTTACACTCTCTTACATGCTGTTACACTCTCTTACACTCTCTTACACTCTGTTACTGTCTCTTACACTCTCTTACACTCTGCTACTGTCTCTTACACTCTGCTACTGTCTCTTACACTCTGCTACTCTCTCTTTCACTCTGCTTCTGTCTCTTACACTCTGCTACTGTCTCTTACGCTCTGTTACTGTCTCTTACACTCTGTTACACTCTCTTACACTCTGCTGCTGTCTCTTACACTCTGTTACTGTCTCTTACACTCTTACTGTCTCTTACACTCTCTTACACTCTCCTACACTCTGCTACTGTCTCTTACACCCTCTTACACTCTGTTACTGTCTCTTACACTCTGTTACTGTCTCTTACACTCTCCTACACTATGTTACTGTCTCTTACACTCTCTTACACTCTGTTACACTCTCTTACACTCTGTAACTGTCTCTTACACTCTCTTACACTCTGCTACTGTCTATAACACTCTCTTACACTCTGTTACTGTCTATTACACTCTGCTACTGTCTCTTACACTCTCTTACACTATGTTACACTCTGCTACAGTCTATTACACTCTGCTACAGTCTATTACACTCTGCTACTGTCTCTTACACTCTGCTATTGTCTCTTACACTCTGCTACTCTCTCTTTCACTCTGCTTCTGTCTCTTACACTCTGCTACTGTCTCTTACGCTCTGTTACTGTCTCTTACACTCTGTTACACTCTCTTACACTCTGCTGCTGTCTCTTACACTCTGTTACTGTCTCTTACACTCTTACTGTCTCTTACACTCTCTTACACTCTCCTACACTCTGCTACTGTCTCTTACACCCTCTTACACTCTGTTACTGTCTCTTACACTCTGTTACTGTCTCTTACACTCTCCTACACTATGTTACTGTCTCTTACACTCTCTTACACTCTGTTACACTCTCTTACACTCTGTAACTGTCTCTTACACTCTCTTACACTCTGCTACTGTCTATAACACTCTCTTACACTCTGTTACTGTCTATTACACTCTGCTACTGTCTCTTACACTCTCTTACACTCTGCTGCTGTCTATTACACTCTGCTACTGTCTCTTACACTCTGCTATTGTCTATAACACTCTGTTACTGTCTATTACACTCTGCTACTGTCTCTTACACTCTCTTACACTCTGTTACTGTCTATTACACTCTGCTACTGTCTCTTACACTCTGCTATTGTCTATAACACTCTGCTACTGTCTATAACACTCTCTTACACTCTGTTACTGTCTATTACACTCCGCTACTGTCTCTTACACTCTCTTACACTCTGTTACACTCTGTTACAGTCTATTACACTCTGCTACTGTCTCTTACACTCTGCTACTGTCTCTTGCACTCTGCTACTGTCTATAACACTCTCTTACACTCTGTTACTGTCTATTACACTCTGCTATTGTCTCTTACACTCTCTTACACTCTGTTACACTCTGCTACAGTCTATTACACTCTGCTACTGTCTCTTACACTCTGCTACTGTCTCTTACACTCTATTACACTCTGTTACTGTCTATTACACTCTGCTACTGTCTCTTACACTCTCTTACACTATGTTACACTCTCTAACACTCTGCTGCTGTCTCTTACACTCTGTTACTGTCTCTTACACTCCGTTACTGTCTCTTACACTCTCCTACACTCTGTTACTGTCTCTTACACTCTGTTACACTCTCTTACTGTCTCTTACACTCTGTTACACTCTCTTACACGCTGTTACACTCTCTTACACTCTGTTACTGTCTCTTACACTCTGCTACTGTCTCTTACACTCTGCTACTGTCTCTTACACTCTGCTACTCTCTCTTTCACTTTGCTTCTGTCTCTTACACACTGCTACTGTCTCTTACGCTCTGTTACTGTCTCTTACACTCTACTACACTCTCGTATACTCTGTTACTGTCTCTTACACTCTGTTACTGTCTCGTACACTCTGTTACTGTCTCGTACACTCTGTTACTGTCTCTTACACTCTGTTACACTCTCTTACACTCTGTTACTGTCTCTTACACTCTTACACTCTGCTGCTGTCTCTTACACTCTGTTACTGTCTCTTACACTCTGTTACTGTCTATTACACTCTGCTACTGTCTCTTACACTCTGCTATTGTCTCTTGCACTCTGCTACTGTCTATAACACTCTCTTACACTCTGTTACTGTCTATTACACTCTGCTATTGTCTCTTACACTCTCTTACACTCTGTTACACTCTGCTACAGTCTATTACACTCTGCTACTGTCTCTTACACTCTGCTATTGTCTCTTACACTCTGATACTGTCTCTTACACTCTATTACTGTCTATTACACTCTGCTACTGTCTCTTTCACTCTCTTACACTATGTTACACACTCTTACACTCTGCTGCTGTCTCTTACACTCTGTTACTGTCTCTTACACTCTGTTACTGTCTCTTACACTCTCTTACACTCTGTTACACTCTCTTACACGCTGTTACACTCTCTTACACTCTGTTACTGTCTATTACACTCTCTTACACTCTGCTACTGTCTCTTACTCTCTGCTACTGTCTCTTACACTCTGCTACTCTCTCTTTCACTCTGCTTCTGTCTCTTACACTCTGCTACTGTCTCTTACGCTCTGTTACTGTCTCTTACACTCTGTTACACTCTCTTACACTCTGCTGCTGTCTCTTACACTCTGTTACTGTCTCTTACACTCTGTTACTGTCTCTTACACTCTCTTACACTCTCCTACACTCTGCTACTGTCTCTTACACCCTCTTACACTCTGTTACTGTCTCTTACACTCTGTTACTGTCTCTTAAACTCTGCTACTGTCTATAACACTCTCTTACACTCTGTTAATGTCTATTACACTCTGCTACTGTCTCTTACACTCTCTTACACTGTTACACTCTGCTACAGTCTATTACACTCTGCTACTGTCTCTTACACTCTGCTATTGTCTCTTACACTCTGCTACTGTCTATAACACTCTCTTACACTCTGTTACTGTCTATTACACTCTGCTACTGTCTCTTACACTCTTTTACACTCTGCTGCTGTCTATTACACTCTGCTACTGTCTCTTACACTCTGCTATTGTCTCTTACACTCTGCTACTGTCTATAACACTCTCTTACACTCTGTTACTGTCTATTACACTCTGCTACAGTCTCTTACACTCTCTTACACTATGTTACACTCTGCTCCAGTCTATTACACTCTGCTATTGTCTCTTACACTCTGCTACTGTCTATAACACTCTCTTACACTCTGTTACTGTCTATTACACTCTGCGACTGTCTCTTCAACTCTCTTACACTCTTCTGCTGTCTCTTACACTCTGTTACTGTCTCTTACACTATGTTACACTCTCTTACACTCTGTAACTGTCTCTTACACTCTCTTACACTCTGTTACTGTCTCCTATACTCTGTTACTGTCTCCTATACTCTGTTACACTCTCTTACACTATGCTGCTGTCTCTTACACTCTGTTACTGTCTCTTACACTCTGTTACTGTCTCTTACACTCTCTTACACTCTCCTACACTCTGCTACTGTCTCTTACACCCTCTTACACTCTGCTACTGTCTCTTACACCCTCTTACACTCTGTTACTGTCTCTTACACTCTGTTACTGTCTCTTAAACTCTGCTACGGTCTATAACACTCTCTTACACTCTGTTACTGTCTATTACACTCTGCTACTGTCTCTTACACTCTCTTACACTATGTTACACTCTGCTACTGTCTATTACACTCTGCTACTGTCTCTTACACTCTGCTATTGTCTCTTACACTCTGCTACTGTCTATAACACTCTCTTACACTCTGTTACTGTCTATTACACTCTGCTACTGTCTCTTACACTCTCTTACACTCTGCTGCTGTCTATTACACTCTGCTACTGTCTCTTACACTCTGCTATTGTCTATAACACTCTGCTACTGTCTATAACACTCTCTTACACTCTGTTACTGTCTATTACACTCTGCTACTGTCTCTTACACTCTCTTACACTCTGCTGCTGTCTCTTACACTCTGTTACTGTCTCTTACACTCTGTTACACTCTGTTACACTCTCTTACACTCTGTAACTGTCTCTTACACTCTCTTACACTCTGTTACTGTCTCCTATACTCTGTCACACTCTCTTACACTCCACTACTGTCTCATATACTCTTTTACTGTCTCTTACAAAGGTTTACGAGGTCTACGCGAAGAGATCCCCAAAGACGTTCACAGTATACTGAGATCATTCAGGACTATGTGATCCTAGAGGACGGTATATGCCATGTGACACTCTCTTACACTCTACTACACTCTACTACTGTCTCTTTCACTCTGCTACTGTCTCTTACACTCTGTTACTGTCTTTTACACTCTGTTACTGTCTCTTACACTCTGCTACTGTATCTTACACTCTGCTATTGTCTCTTACACTCTGTTACTGTCTATTACACTCTGCTACTGTCTCTTACACTCTCTTACACTATGTTACACTCTCTTACACTCTGCTGCTGACTTTTACACTCTGTTACTGTCTCTGACACTCTCCTACACTCTGTTACTGTCTATTACACTCTGCTACTGTCTCTTTCACTCTCTTACACTATGTTACACTCTCTTACACTCTGCTGCTGTCTCTTACACTCTGTTACTGTCTCTTACACTCTGTTACTGTCTCTTACACTCTGTTACTGTCTCTTACACTCTCCTACACTCTGTTACTGTCTCTTACACTCTCTTACACTCTGTTACACTCTCTTACACGCTGTTACACTCTCCTACACTCTGTTACTGTCTATTACACTCTGCTACTGTCTATAACACTCTCTTACACTCTGTTACTGTCTATTACACTCTGCTACTGTCTCTTTCACTCTCTTACACTATGTTACACTCTCTTACACTCTGCTGCTGTCTCTTACACTCTGTTACTGTCTCTTACACTCTGTTACTGTCTCTTACACTCTACTACACTCTGTTACTGTCTCTTACACTCTCTTACACTCTGTTACACTCTCTTACATGCTGTTACACTCTCTTACACTCTATTACTGTCTCTTACACTCTCTTACACTCTGCTACTGTCTCTTACACTCTGCTACTGTCTCTTACACTCTGCTACTCTCTCTTTCACTCTGCTTCTGTCTCTTACACTCTGCTACTGTCTCTTACGCTCTGTTACTGTCTCTTACACTCTGTTACACTCTCTTACACTCTGCTGCTGTCTCTTACACTCTGTTACTGTCTCTTACACTCTTACTGTCTCTTACACTCTCTTACACTCTCCTACACTCTGCTACTGTCTCTTACACCCTCTTACACTCTGTTACTGTCTCTTACACTCTGTTACTGTCTCTTACACTCTCCTACACTATGTTACTGTCTCTTACACTCTCTTACACTCTGTTACACTCTCTTACACTCTGTAACTGTCTCTTACACTCTCTTACACTCTGCTACTGTCTATAACACTCTCTTACACTCTGTTACTGTCTATTACACTCTGCTACTGTCTCTTACACTCTCTTACACTATGTTACACTCTGCTACAGTCTATTACACTCTGCTACTGTCTCTTACACTCTGCTATTGTCTCTTACACTCTGATACTGTCTATAACACTCTCTTACACTCTGTTACTGTCTATTACACTCTGCTACTGTCTCTTACACTCTGCTGCTGTCTATTACACTCTGCTACTGTCTCTTACACTCTGCTATTGTCTATAACACTCTGCTACTGTCTATAACACTCTCTTACACTCTGTTACTGTCTATTACACTCCGCTACTGTCTCTTACACTCTCTTACAATCTGTTACACTCTGTTACAGTCTATTACACTCTGCTACTGTCTCTTACACTCTGCTATTGTCTCTTGCACTCTGCTACTGTCTATAACACTCTCTTACACTCTGTTACTGTCTATTACACTCTGCTATTGTCTCTTACACTCTCTTACACTCTGTTACACTCTGCTACAGTCTATTACACTCTGCTACTGTCTCTTACACTCTGCTACTGTCTCTTACACTCTATTACACTCTGTTACTGTCTATTACACTCTGCTACTGTCTCTTACACTCTCTTACACTATGTTACACTCTCTAACACTCTGCTGCTGTCTCTTACACTCTGTTACTGTCTCTTACACTCCGTTACTGTCTCTTACACTCTCCTACACTCTGTTACTGTCTCTTACACTCTGTTACACTCTCTTACTGTCTCTTACACTCTGTTACACTCTCTTACACGCTGTTACACTCTCTTACACTCTGTTACTGTCTCTTACACTCTTACACTCTGCTACTGTCTCTTACACTCTGCTACTGTCTCTTACACTCTGCTACTCTCTCTTTCACTTTGCTTCTGTCTCTTACACACTGCTACTGTCTCTTACGCTCTGTTACTGTCTCTTACACTCTACTACACTCTCGTATACTCTGTTACTGTCTCTTACACTCTGTTACTGTCTCGTACACTCTGTTACTGTCTCGTACACTCTGTTACTGTCTCTTACACTCTGTTACACTCTCTTACACTCTGTTACTGTCTCTTACACTCTTACACTCTGCTGCTGTCTCTTACACTCTGTTACTGTCTCTTACACTCTGTTACTGTCTATTACACTCTGCTACTGTCTCTTACACTCTGCTATTGTCTCTTGCACTCTGCTACTGTCTATAACACTCTCTTACACTCTGTTACTGTCTATTACACTCTGCTATTGTCTCTTACACTCTCTTACACTCTGTTACACTCTGCTACAGTCTATTACACTCTGCTACTGTCTCTTACACTCTGCTATTGTCTCTTACACTCTGCTACTGTCTCTTACACTCTATTACACTCTGTTACTGTCCATTACACTCTGCTACTGTCTCTTTCACTCTCTTACACTATGTTACACACTCTTACACTCTGCTGCTGTCTCTTACACTCTGTTACTGTCTCTTACACTCTGTTACTGTCTCTTACACTCTCTTACACTCTGTTACACTCTCTTACATGCTGTTACACTCTCTTACACTCTGTTACTGTCTATTACACTCTCTTACACTCTGCTACTGTCTCTTACTCTCTGCTACTGTCTCTTACACTCTGCTACTCTCTCTTTCACTCTGCTTCTGTCTCTTACACTCTGCTACTGTCTCTTACGCTCTGTTACTGTCTCTTACACTCTGTTACACTCTCTTACACTCTGCTGCTGTCTCTTACACTCTGTTACTGTCTCTTACACTCTGTTACTGTCTCTTACACTCTCTTACACTCTCCTACACTCTGCTACTGTCTCTTACACCCTCTTACACTCTGTTACTGTCTCTTACACTCTGTTACTGTCTCTTAAACTCTGCTACTGTCTATAACACTCTCTTACACTCTGTTACTGTCTATTACACTCTGCTACTGTCTCTTACACTCTCTTACACTATGTTACACTCTGCTACAGTCTATTACACTCTGCTACTGTCTCTTACACTCTGCTATTGTCTCTTGCACTCTGCTACTGTCTATAACACTCTCTTACACTCTGCTACTGTCTCTTACACTCTGCTATTGTCTCTTACACTCTGCTACTGTCTCTTACACTCTATTACACTCTGTTACTGTCCATTACACTCTGCTACTGTCTCTTACACTCTCTTACACTATTTTACACTCTCTTACACTCTGCTGCTGTCTCTTACACTCTGTTACTGTCTCTTACACTCCGTTACTGTCTCTTACACTCTCCTACACTCTGTTACTGTCTCTTACACTCTGTTACACTCTCTTACACGCTGTTACACTCTCTTACACTCTGTTACTGTCTCTTACACTCTCTTACACTCTGCTACTGTCTCTTACACTCTGCTACTGTCTCTTACACTCTCTTACACTCTGTTACACTCTGCTACAGTCTATTACACTCTGCTACTGTCTCTTACACTCTGCTATTGTCTCTTACACTCTGCTACTGTCTATAACACTCTCTTACACTCTGTTACTGTCTCTTACACTCTGTTACTGTCTCTTACACTCTTCTACTGTATCTTACACTCTGCTATTGTCTCTTACACTCTGCTACTGTCTTTAACACTCTCTTACACTCTGTTACTGTCTATTACACTCTGCTACTGTCTCTTACACTCTCTTACACTCTGCTACACTCGATTACACTCTGCTATTGTCTCTTACACTCTGCTACTGTCTAACACTCTCTTACACTCTGTTACTGTCTATTACACTCTGCTACTGTCTCTTACACTCTCTTACACTCTGTTACACTCTGCTACAGTCTATTACACTCTGCTACTGTCTATAACACTCTCTTACACTCTGTTACTGTCTATTACACTCTGTTACTGTCTATTACACTCTGTTACTGTCTCTTACACTCTGTTACTGTCTCTTACACTCTCCTACACTCTGTTACTGTCTCTTACACTCTCTTACACTCTGTTACACTCTCTTACATGCTGTTACACTCTCTTACATGCTGTTACTGTCTCTTACACTCTCTTACACTCTGCTACTCTCTCTTACACTCTGCTACTATCTCTTACACTCTGCTACTGTCTCTTACACTCTGTTACTGTCTCTTACACTCTGTTACTGTATCTTACACTCTGCTATTGTCTCTTACACTCTGCTACTGTCTATAACACTCTCTTACACTCTGTTACTGTCTATTACACTCTGCTACTGTCTCTTACACTCTCTTACACTATGTTACACTCTCTTACACTCTGCTGCTGTCTCTTACACTCTGTTACTGTCCTTACACTCTGTTACTGTCTCTTACACTCTCTTACACTCTGCTACTGTCTCTTACACTCTGCTACTGTCTCTTACACTCTGCTACTCTCTCTTTCACTCTGCTTCTGTCTCTGACACTCTTCTACTGTCTCTTATGCTCTGTTACTGTCTCTTACACTCTACTACACTCTCGTACACTCTGTTACTGTCTCTTACACTCTGTTACTGTCTCGTACACTCTGTTACTGTCTCTTACACTCTGTTACACTCTCTTACACTCTGTTACTGTCTCTTACACTCTCTTACACTCTGCTGCTGTCTCTTACACTCTGCTGCTGTCTCTTACACTCTGTTACTGTCTCTTACTCTCTTACACTCTCTTACATGCTGTTACACCCTCTTACACACTGTTACTGTCTCTTACACTCTCTTACACTCTGCTACTGTCTCTTACACTCTGCTACTGTCTCTTACACTCTGCTACTGTCTCTTTCACTCTGTTACTGTCTCTTTCACTCTGCTACTGTCTCTTACACTCTGCTACTATCTCTTACGCTCTGTTACTGTCTCTTACACTCTACTACACTCTCATACACTCTGTTACTGTATCTTACACTCTGTTACTGTCTCGTACACTCTGTTACTGTCTCTTACACTCTGTTTCTGTCTCCTATACTCTGTTACTGTCTCCTATACTCTGTTACAATCTCTTACACTCTGCTGCTGTCTCATATACTCTGTTACTGTCTCTTACACTCTGTTACTGTCTCTTACACTCTCTTACACTCTCCTACACTCTCCTACACTCTGCTACTGTCTCTTACACCCTCTTACAATCTGTTACTGTCTCTTACACTCTGTTACACTCTCTTACACTCTCCTACACTCTGTTACTGTCTCTTACATTCTCTTACACTCTGTTACTGTCTCCTATACTCTGTTACTGTCTCCTATACTCTGTTACACTCTCTTACACTCTGCTACTGTCTCATATACTCTGTTACTGTCTCTTACACTCTGATACACTCTCTTACACTCTGTTACTGTCTCTTACATTCTCTTACACTCTGTTACACTCTCTTACACTCTGTTACTGTCTCCTATACTCTGTTACACTCTCTTACACTCTGCTACTGTCTCATATACTCTGTTACCGTCTCTTACTCTCTGCTACTGTCTCTTACACAGGTTTACGATGTCTACGCGAAGAGATCCCCAAAGATGTTCACAGTTTACTGATATCATTCGGGACTATGTGATCCTAGAGGACAGTATATGCTATGTGACACTCTCTTACACTCTACTACACTCTACTACACTCTACTACTGTTTCTTTCACTCTGCTACTGTCTCTGACACTCTGTTACTGTCTCTTACACTCTGCTACTGTCTATAACACTCTCTTACACTCTGTTACTGTCTATTACACTCTGCGACTGTCTCTTACACTCTCCTACACTCTGTTACTGTCTATTACACTCTGCTACTGTCTCTTTCACTCTCTTACACTATGTTACACTCTCTTACACTCTGCTGCTGTCTCTTACACTCTGCTGCTGTCTCGTACACTCTGTTACTGTCTCGTACACTCTGTTACTGTCTCCTATACTCTGTTACTGTCTCCTATACTCTGTTACACTCTCTTACACTCCGCTGCTGTCTCATATACTCTTTTACTGTCTCTTACACAGGTTTACGAGGTCTACGCGAAGAGATCCCCAAAGACGTTCACAGTATACTGAGATCATTCAGGACTATGTGATCCTAGAGGACGGTATATGCCATGTGACACTCTGTTACACTCTACTACACTCTACTACTGTCTCTTACACTCTGTTACCATCTCTTACACTCTGTTACTGTCTCTTACACTCTGCTACTGTATCTTACACTCTGCTATTGTCTCTTACACTCTGCTACTGTCTATAAACTCTCTTACACTCTGTTACTGTCTATTACACTCCGCTACTGTCGCTTACACTCTCTTACACTCTGTTACAGTCTATTACAGTCTATTACACTCTGCTACTGTCTCTTACACTCTGCTATTGTCTCTTGCACTCTGCTACTGTCTATAACACTCTCTTACACTCTGTTACACACTCTTACACTCTGCTGCTGTCTCTTACACTCTGTTACTGTCTCTTACACTCTGTTACTGTCTCTTACACTCTGTTACACTCTCTTACATGCTGTTACACTCTCTTACACTCTGTTACTGTCTATTACACTCTCTTACACTCTCTTACACTCTGCTACTGTCTCTTACTCTCTGCTACTGTCTCTTACACTCTGCTACTCTCTCTTTCACTCTGCTTCTGTCTCTTACACTCTGCTACTGTCTCTTACGCTCTGTTACTGTCTCTTACACTCTGTTACACTCTCTTACACTCTGCTGCTGTCTCTTACACTCTGTTACTGTCTCTTACACTCTGTTACTGTCTCTTACACTCTCTTACACTCTCCTACACTCTGCTACTGTCTCTTACACCCTCTTACACTTTGTTACTGTCTCTTACACTCTGTTACTGTCTCTTAAACTCTGCTACTGTCTATAACACTCTCTTACACTCTGTTAATGTCTATTACACTCTGCTACTGTCTCTTACACTCTCTTACACGGTTACACTCTGCTACAGTCTATTACACTCTGCTACTGTCTCTTACACTCTGCTATTGTCTCTTACACTCTGCTACTGTCTATAACACTCTCTTACACTCTGTTACTGTCTATTACACTCTGCTACTGTCTCTTACACTCTCTTACACTCTGCTGCTGTCTATTACACTCTGCTACTGTCTCTTACACTCTGCTATTGTCTCTTACACTCTGCTACTGTCTATAACACTCTCTTACACTCTGTTACTGTCTATTACACTCTGCGACTATCTCTTCAACTCTCTTACACTCTTCTGCTGTCTCTTACACTCTGTTACTGTCTCTTACACTATGTTACACTCTCTTACACTCTGTAACTGTCTCTTACACTCTGTTACTGTCTCCTATACTCTGTTACTGTCTCCTATACTCTGTTACACTCTCCTACACTCTGCTGCTGTCTCTTACACTCTGTTACTGTCTCTTACACTCTGTTACTGTCTCTTACACTCTCTTACACTCTCTTACACTCTCCTACACTCTGCTACTGTCTCTTACACCCTCTTACACTCTGTTACTGTCTCTTACACTCTGTTACTGTCTCTTAAACTCTGCTACTGTCTATAACACTCTCTTACACTCTGTTACTGTCTATTACACTCTGCTACTGTCTCTTACACTCTCTTACACTATGTTACACTCTGCTACAGTCTATTACACTCTGCTACTGTCTCTTACACTCTGCTATTGTCTCTTACACTCTGCTACTGTCTATAACACTCTCTTACACTCTGTTACTGTATATTACACTCTGCTACTGTCTCTTACACTCTCTTACACTCTGCTGCTGTCTATTACACTCTGCTACTGTCTCTTACACTCTGCTATTGTCTATAACACTCTGCTACTGTCTATAACACTCTCTTACACTCTGTTACTGTCTATTACACTCTGCGACTGTCTCTTACACTCTCCTACACTCTGTTACTGTCTATTACACTCTGCTACTGTCTCTTTCACTCTCTTACACTATGTTACACTCTCTTACACTCTGCTGCTGTCTCTTACACTCTGCTGCTGTCTCGTACACTCTGTTACTGTCTCGTACACTCTGTTACTGTCTCCTATACTCTGTTACTGTCTCCTATACTCTGTTACACTCTCTTACACTCCGCTGCTGTCTCATATACTCTTTTACTGTCTCTTACACAGGTTTACGAGGTCTACGCGAAGAGATCCCCAAAGACGTTCACAGTATACTGAGATCATTCAGGACTATGTGATCCTAGAGGACGGTATATGCCATGTGACACTCTGTTACACTCTACTACACTCTACTACTGTCTCTTACACTCTGTTACCATCTCTTACACTCTGTTACTGTCTCTTACACTCTGCTACTGTATCTTACACTCTGCTATTGTCTCTTACACTCTGCTACTGTCTATAAACTCTCTTACACTCTGTTACTGTCTATTACACTCCGCTACTGTCGCTTACACTCTCTTACACTCTGTTACAGTCTATTACAGTCTATTACACTCTGCTACTGTCTCTTACACTCTGCTATTGTCTCTTGCACTCTGCTACTGTCTATAACACTCTCTTACACTCTGTTACACACTCTTACACTCTGCTGCTGTCTCTTACACTCTGTTACTGTCTCTTACACTCTGTTACTGTCTCTTACACTCTGTTACACTCTCTTACATGCTGTTACACTCTCTTACACTCTGTTACTGTCTATTACACTCTCTTACACTCTCTTACACTCTGCTACTGTCTCTTACTCTCTGCTACTGTCTCTTACACTCTGCTACTCTCTCTTTCACTCTGCTTCTGTCTCTTACACTCTGCTACTGTCTCTTACGCTCTGTTACTGTCTCTTACACTCTGTTACACTCTCTTACACTCTGCTGCTGTCTCTTACACTCTGTTACTGTCTCTTACACTCTGTTACTGTCTCTTACACTCTCTTACACTCTCCTACACTCTGCTACTGTCTCTTACACCCTCTTACACTTTGTTACTGTCTCTTACACTCTGTTACTGTCTCTTAAACTCTGCTACTGTCTATAACACTCTCTTACACTCTGTTAATGTCTATTACACTCTGCTACTGTCTCTTACACTCTCTTACACGGTTACACTCTGCTACAGTCTATTACACTCTGCTACTGTCTCTTACACTCTGCTATTGTCTCTTACACTCTGCTACTGTCTATAACACTCTCTTACACTCTGTTACTGTCTATTACACTCTGCTACTGTCTCTTACACTCTCTTACACTCTGCTGCTGTCTATTACACTCTGCTACTGTCTCTTACACTCTGCTATTGTCTCTTACACTCTGCTACTGTCTATAACACTCTCTTACACTCTGTTACTGTCTATTACACTCTGCGACTATCTCTTCAACTCTCTTACACTCTTCTGCTGTCTCTTACACTCTGTTACTGTCTCTTACACTATGTTACACTCTCTTACACTCTGTAACTGTCTCTTACACTCTGTTACTGTCTCCTATACTCTGTTACTGTCTCCTATACTCTGTTACACTCTCCTACACTCTGCTGCTGTCTCTTACACTCTGTTACTGTCTCTTACACTCTGTTACTGTCTCTTACACTCTCTTACACTCTCCTACACTCTGCTACTGTCTCTTACACCCTCTTACACTCTGTTACTGTCTCTTACACTCTGTTACTGTCTCTTAAACTCTGCTACTGTCTATAACACTCTCTTACACTCTGTTACTGTCTATTACACTCTGCTACTGTCTCTTACACTCTCTTACACTATGTTACACTCTGCTACAGTCTATTACACTCTGCTACTGTCTCTTACACTCTGCTATTGTCTCTTACACTCTGCTACTGTCTATAACACTCTCTTACACTCTGTTACTGTATATTACACTCTGCTACTGTCTCTTACACTCTCTTACACTCTGCTGCTGTCTATTACACTCTGCTACTGTCTCTTACACTCTGCTATTGTCTATAACACTCTGCTACTGTCTATAACACTCTCTTACACTCTGTTACTGTCTATTACACTCTGCTACTGTCTCTCACACTCTCTTACACTCTGCTGCTGTCTCTTACACTCTGTCACTGTCTCTTACACTCTGTTACACTCTCTTACACTCTCTTACACTCTGTAACTGTCTCTTACACTCTCTTACACTCTGTTACTGTCTCCTATACTCTGTTACACTTTCTTACACTCCACTACTGTCTCATATACTCTTTTACTGTCTCTTACACAGGTTTACGAGGTCTACGCGAAGAGATCCCCAAAGACGTTCACAGTATACTGAGATCATTCAGGACTATGTGATCCTAGAGGACGGTATATGCCATGTGACACTCTCTTACACTCTACTACACTCTACTACTGTCTCTTTCACTCTGCTACTGTCTCTTATACTCTGTTACTGTCTTTTACACTCTGTTACTGTCTCTTACACTCTGCTACTGTATCTTACACTCTGCTATTGTCTCTTACACTCTGCTACTGTCTATAACACTCTCTTACACTCTGCTGCTGACTCTTACACTCTGTTACTGTCTCTGACACTCTCCTACACTCTGTTACTGTCTATTACACTCTGCTACTGTCTCTTTCACTCTCTTACACTATGTTACACTCTCTTACACGCTGCTGTCTCTTACACTCTGTTACTGTCTCTTACACTCTGTTACTGTCTCTTACACTCTGTTACTGTCTCTTACACTCTCCTACACTCTGTTACTGTCTCTTACACTCTCTTACACTCTGTTACACTCTCTTACACGCTGTTACACTCTCCTACACTCTGTTACTGTCTATTACACTCTGCTACTGTCTCTTTCACTCTCTTACACTATGTTACACTCTCTTACACTCTGCTGCTGTCTCTTACACTCTGTTACTGTCTCTTACACTCTGTTACTGTCTCTTACACTCTCTTACACTCTGTTACCGTCTCCTATACTCTGTCACTGTCTCCTATGCTCTGTCACACTCTCTTACACTCCGCTACTGTCTCATATACTCTTTTACTGTCTCTTACACAGGTTTACGATGTCTACGCGAAGAGATCCCCAAAAACGTTCACAGTATACTGAGATCATTCAGGACTATGTGATCCTAGAGGATGGTATATGCCATGTGACACTCTGGTACACTCTACTACACTCTACTACTGCCTCTTTCACTCTGCTACTGTCTCTTACACTCTGTTACTGTCTCTTACACTTTGCTACTGTATCTTACACTCTGCTATTGTCTCTTACACTCTGCTACTGTCTATAACACTCTCTTACACTCTGTTACTGTCTATTACACTCTGCTACTGTCTCTTTCACTCTCTTACACTATGTTACACTCTCTTACACTCTGCTGCTGTCTCTTACACTCTGTTACTGTCTCTTACACTCTGTTACTGTCTCTTACACTCTACTACACTCTGTTACTGTCTCTTACACTCTCTTACACTCTGTTACACTCTCTTACATGCTGTTACACTCTCTTACACTCTGTTACTGTCTCTTACACTCTCTTACACTCTGCTACTGTCTCTTACACTCTGCTACTGTCTCTTACACTCTGCTACTCTCTCTTTCACTCTGCTTCTGTCTCTTACACTCTGCTACTGTCTCTTACGCTCTGTTACTGTCTCTTACACTCTGTTACACTCTCTTACACTCTGCTGCTGTCTCTTACACTCTGTTACTGTCTCTTACACTCTTACTGTCTCTTACACTCTCTTACACTCTCCTACACTCTGCTACTGTCTCTTACACCCTCTTACACTCTGTTACTGTCTCTTACACTCTGTTACTGTCTCTTACACTCTCCTACACTATGTTACTGTCTCTTACACTCTCTTACACTCTGTTACACTCTCTTACACTCTGTAACTGTCTCTTACACTCTCTTACACTCTGCTACTGTCTATAACACTCTCTTACACTCTGTTACTGTCTATTACACTCTGCTACTGTCTCTTACACTCTCTTACACTATGTTACACTCTGCTACAGTCTATTACACTCTGCTACTGTCTCTTACACTCTGCTATTGTCTCTTACACTCTGATACTGTCTATAACACTCTCTTACACTCTGTTACTGTCTATTACACTCTGCTACTGTCTCTTACACTCTGCTGCTGTCTATTACACTCTGCTACTGTCTCTTACACTCTGCTACTGTCTCTTACACTCTGCTATTGTCTATAACACTCTGCTACTGTCTATAACACTCTCTTACACTCTGTTACTGTCTATTACACTCCGATACTGTCTCTTACACTCTCTTACACTCTGTTACACTCTGTTACAGTCTATTACACTCTGCTACTGTCTCTTACACTCTGCTATTGTCTCTTGCACTCTGCTACTGTCTATAACACTCTCTTACACTCTGTTACTGTCTATTACACTCTGCTATTGTCTCTTACACTCTCTTACACTCTGTTACACTCTGCTACAGTCTATTACACTCTGCTACTGTCTCTTACACTCTGCTACTGTCTCTTACACTCTATTACACTCTGTTACTGTCTATTACACTCTGCTACTGTCTCTTACACTCTCTTACACTATGTTACACTCTCTAACACTCTGCTGCTGTCTCTTACACTCTGTTACTGTCTCTTACACTCTCCTACACTCTGTTACTGTCTCTTACACTCTGTTACACTCTCTTACTGTCTCTTACACTCTGTTACACTCTCTTACACGCTGTTACACTCTCTTACACTCTGTTACTGTCTCTTACACTCTTACACTCTGCTACTGTCTCTTACACTCTGCTACTGTCTCTTACACTCTGCTACTCTCTCTTTCACTTTGCTTCTGTCTCTTACACACTGCTACTGTCTCTTACGCTCTGTTACTGTCTCTTACACTCTACTACACTCTCGTATACTCTGTTACTGTCTCTTACACTCTGTTACTGTCTCGTACACTCTGTTACTGTCTCTTACACTCTGTTACACTCTCTTACACTCTGTTACTGTCTCTTACACTCTTACACTCTGCTGCTGTCTCTTACACTCTTACACTCTGCTGCTGTCTCTTACACTCTGTTACTGTCTCTTACACTCTGTTACTGTCTATTACACTCTGCTACTGTCTCTTACACTCTGCTATTGTCTCTTGCACTCTGCTACTGTCTAACACTCTCTTACACTCTGTTACTGTCTATTACACTCTGCTATTGTCTCTTACACTCTCTTACACTCTGTTACACTCTGCTACAGTCTATTACACTCTGCTACTGTCTCTTACACTCTGCTATTGTCTCTTACACTCTGCTACTGTCTCTTACACTCTATTACACTCTGTTACTGTCCATTACACTCTGCTACTGTCTCTTTCACTCTCTTACACTATGTTACACACTCTTACACTCTGCTGCTGTCTCTTACACTCTGTTACTGTCTCTTACACTCTGTTACTGTCTCTTACACTCTCTTACACTCTGTTACACTCTCTTACATGCTGTTACACTCTCTTACACTCTGTTACTGTCTATTACACTCTCTTACACTCTGCTACTGTCTCTTACTCTCTGCTACTGTCTCTTACACTCTGCTACTCTCTCTTTCACTCTGCTTCTGTCTCTTACACTCTGCTACTGTCTCTTACGCTCTGTTACTGTCTCTTACACTCTGTTACACTCTCTTACACTCTGCTGCTGTCTCTTACACTCTGTTACTGTCTCTTACACTCTGTTACTGTCTCTTACACTCTCTTACACTCTCCTACACTCTGCTACTGTCTCTTACACCCTCTTACACTCTGTTACTGTCTCTTACACTCTGTTACTGTCTCTTAAACTCTGCTACTGTCTATAACACTCTCTTACACTCTGTTACTGTCTATTACACTCTGCTACTGTCTCTTACACTCTCTTACACT
Organism: Spea hammondii; assembly: GCA_029215755.1. Taxonomy (NCBI): domain Eukaryota; kingdom Metazoa; phylum Chordata; class Amphibia; order Anura; family Pelobatidae; genus Spea; species Spea hammondii. The sequence goes on along the minus strand of JARDYJ010000012.1, from coordinate 31,414,270 downwards.
ATGTTACACTCTGCTACAGTCTATTACACTCTGCTACTGTCTCTTACACTCTGCTATTGTCTCTTGCACTCTGCTACTGTCTATAACACTCTCTTACACTCTGCTACTGTCTCTTACACTCTGCTATTGTCTCTTACACTCTGCTACTGTCTCTTACACTCTATTACACTCTGTTACTGTCCATTACACTCTGCTACTGTCTCTTACACTCTCTTACACTATTTTACACTCTCTTAAACTCTGCTGCTGTCTCTTACACTCTGTTACTGTCTCTTACACTCCGTTACTGTCTCTTACACTCTCCTACACTCTGTTACTGTCTCTTACACTCTGTTACACTCTCTTACACGCTGTTACACTCTCTTACACTCTGTTACACTCTCTTACACTCTGTTACACTCTCTTACACTCTGTTACTGTCTCTTACACTCTCTTACACTCTGCTACTGTCTCTTACACTCTGCTACTGTCTCTTACACTCTCTTACACTCTGTTACACTCTGCTACAGTCTATTACACTCTGCTACTGTCTCTTACACTCTGCTATTGTCTCTTACACTCTGCTACTGTCTATAACACTCTCTTACACTCTGTTACTGTCTCTTACACTCTGTTACTGTCTCTTACACTCTTCTACTGTATCTTACACTCTGCTATTGTCTCTTACACTCTGCTACTGTCTTTAACACTCTCTTACACTCTGTTACTGTCTATTACACTCTGCTACTGTCTCTTATACTCTCTTACACTCTGCTACACTCGATTACACTCTGCTATTGTCTCTTACACTCTGCTACTGTCTAACACTCTCTTACACTCTGTTACTGTCTATTACACTCTGCTACTGTCTCTTACACTCTCTTACACTATGTTACACTCTCTTACACTCTGCTGCTGTCTCTTACACTCTGTTACTGTCTCTTACACTCTGTTACTGTCTCTTACACTCTCTTACACTCTGCTACTGTCTCTTACACTCTGCTACTCTCTCTTTCACTCTGCTTCTGTCTCTGACACTCTTCTACTGTCTCTTATGCTCTGTTACTGTCTCTTACACTCTACTACACTCTCGTACACTCTGTTACTGTCTCTTACACTCTGTTACTGTCTCGTACACTCTGTTACTGTCTCTTACACTCTGTTACACTCTCTTACACTCTGTTACTGTCTCTTACACTCTCTTACACTCTGCTGCTGTCTCTTACACTCTCTTACACTCTGCTGCTGTCTCTTACACTCTGCTGCTGTCTCTTACACTCTGTTACTGTCTCTTACACTCTTTTACTGTCTCTTACACTCTCTTACACTCTCTTACATGCTGTTACACCCTCTTACACACTGTTACTGTCTCTTACACTCTCTTACACTCTGCTACTGTCTCTTACACTCTGCTACTGTCTCTTACACTCTGCTACTGTCTCTTTCACTCTGCTACTGTCTCTTTCACTCTGCTACTGTCTCTTACACTCTGCTACTATCTCTTACACTCTCTTACACTCTGTTACACTCTGCTACAGTCTCTTACACTCTGCTATTGTCTCTTACGCTCTGCTACTGTCTATAACACTCTCTTACACTCTGTTACTGTCTCTTACACTCTGTTACTGTCTCTTACACTCTTCTACTGTATCTTACACTCTGCTACTGTCTCTTACACTCTGCTACTGTCTCTTTCACTCTGCTACTGTCTCTTTCACTCTGTTACTGTCTATTACACTCTGCTACTGTCTCTTACACTCTCTTACACTCTGTTACACTCTGCTACAGTCTCTTACACTCTGCTATTGTCTCTTACACTCTGCTACTGTCTATAACACTCTCTTACACTCTGTTACTGTCTCTTACACTCTGTTACTGTCTCTTACACTCTTCTACTGTATCTTACACTCTGCTATTGTCTCTTACACTCTGCTACTGTCTTTAACACTCTCTTACACTCTGTTACTGTCTATTACACTCTGCTACTGTCTCTTACACTCTCTTACACTCTGCTACACTCGATTACACTCTGCTATTGTCTCTTACACTCTGCTACTGTCTAACACTCTCTTACACTCTGTTACTGTCTATTACACTCTGCTACTGTCTCTTACACTCTCTTACACTCTGTTACACTCTGCTACAGTCTATTACACTCTGCTACTGTCTATAACACTATCTTACACTCTGTTACTGTCTATTACACTCTGTTACTGTCTATTACACTCTGTTACTGTCTCTTACACTCTGTTACTGTCTCTTACACTCTCCTACACTCTGTGACTGTCTCTTACACTCTCTTACACTCTGTTACACTCTCTTACATGCTGTTACACTCTCTTACACGCTGTTACTGTCTCTTACACTCTCTTACACTCTGCTACTCTCTCTTACACTCTGCTACTGTCTCTTACACTCTGCTGCTGTCTCATATACTCTGTTACTGTCTCTTACACTCGGTTACTGTCTCTTACACTCTCTTACACTCTGCTACTGTCTCTTACACCCTCTTACACTCTGTTACTGTCTCTTACACCCTGTTACACTTTCTTACACTCTGTTACTGTCTCTTACATTCTCTTACACTCTGTTACTGTCTCCTATACTCTGTTACTGTCTCCTATACTCTGTTACACTCTCTTACACTCTGCTACTGTCTCAAATACTCTGTTACCATCTCTTACTCTCTGCTACTGTCTCTTACACAGGTTTACGATGTCTACGCGAAGAGATCCCCACAGACGATCACAGTATACTGAGATCATTCGGGACTATGTGATCCTAGAGGACGGTATATGCCATGTGACACTCTCTTACACTCTACTACACTCTACTACTGTTTCTTTCACTCTGCTACTGTCTCTTTCACTCTGTTACTATCTCTTACACTCTGTTACTGTCTCTTACACTCTGTTACTGTCTCTTACACTCTGCTACTGTCTATAACACTCTCTTACACTCTGCTACTGTCTATTACACTCTCTTACACTGTTACACTCTGCTACAGTCTATTACACTCTGCTACTGTCTCTTACACTCTGCTTTTGTCTCTTACACTCTGCTACTGTCTATAACACTCTCTTACACTCTGTTACTGTCTCTTACACTCTGTTACTGTCTCTTACACTCTGCTATTGTCTCTTACACTCTGCTACTGTCTATAACACTCTCTTATACTCTGTTACTGTCTATTACACTCTGCTACTGTCTCTTACACTCTCTTACACTCTGCTGCTGTCTCTTACACTCTGTTACTGTCTCTTACACTCTGTTACACTCTCTTACACTCTGTAACTGTCTCTTACACTCTGTTACTGTCTCCTATACTCTGTTACACAGGTTTACAATGTCTACGCGAAGAGATCCCCAAAGACGTTCACAGTATACTGAGATCATTCAAGACTATGTGATCCTAGGGGACGGTATATGCCATGTGACACTCTCTTACACTCTACTACACTCTACTACTGTCTCTTTCACTCTGCTACTGTCTCTTACACTCTGCTACCGTCTCTTACACTCTGTTACTGTCTCTTACACTCTGCTACTGTCTCTTACACTCTGCTATTGTCTCTTACACTCTGCTACTGTCTATAACACTCTCTTACACTCTGTTACTGTCAATTACACTCTGCTACTGTCTCTTACACTCTGTTACACTATGTTACACTCTCTTACACTCTGCTGCTGTCTCTTACACTCTGTTACTGTCATTGCTGGTCACGGTCACGGGAGAATGGCAGCTTCAGGTGTCACCAGGACTGGCTTTTAAGTGTTCAGGCTACCTGTGCAATCCCCCTGAGTTCTTCTGTCCCCTCCATCACAGTGACGCATCTCTCTTTTCTTCCACCGTGTATTTGCAGGTATAAAGTAAATAAATATCCCAAGGAAACACAGCATTGGAGGTACAGATCAACTAAAAAATCACACGCAGATGCAGTATTCAAGGTAATGCTCAAAAAAATGTCTGCCATCTGCTGGCAGAAAGTCTGCACTGCAGGCTGTATGTGTGATATGCTGCCACCCTGTGGACAAAAAGCAGAACCGACTGAGCGCGACATCAATCAGACATGGCATGTTTGCTTTCCCGAGGTCTCGTAATCTAAGAGCTATTTCTCTACTCTAATGCTCTGCTGTCCCTGCTGCCGTCACCTCCTTGACCCCAAAAACAAGAAACCAGACTTAATAAAAAAAGATTATAGCTTTTCATTTTTCACAAAATATAATACCCACGCCAATCAGATAAAAAGAATATTTAATAAACATTGGCATGTATTAAAAAATGATGAGATTTTGGGGACAGTCTTACCAGATAAGCCACAAATTATCTTTAAGAAAACAGGTTCCCTAAAAACCATGCTTGCACCCAGTGTACTCTCTAAACCAAAGCCAGATACATCTTCATATACGTTTCTAGGGGCCAAACCTAACGGTTTCCATAAATGTGGCCACTGTAAAATGTGTGGCCCACTACCCAGAAAGACCGAACACTTTACCGGACACAAAACAGGTTTAACGTATACCATCAAACACTTTATCAATTGTTCCACCAAAAATGTCATATATTTGCTCCAGTGCGGCTGTGGCTTGCAGTACGTGGGAATGACAACAAGACCACTAAAAGAGAGAATTTTAGAACATCTGGGCAACATCAGAAATAAAAATCTCAAACACAGTGTCCCAAGACACTGTAATGCTTGCCCTCTTTTTTCACAGGACACATTTAAAATCATAGGCATAGACTGGGTGCCCAAGAATTGGAGGGGAGGCAATACAACGGAGAACCTCATTAAAAAAGAGACAGAGTGGATATTTCAATTAAAAACCTTCAAAAATGGGGGATTAAATACGGAGTTAGATATCCTAGCTCACATTTAGACGTTTTTTATTCATTTATTTATTATCATTATTTTTTATTTTTTTTATTTTTTTTTATTTCCCCCCCCCCCATACATCACAACATACAAATAATCACGAACCTCTTCAAAGAGTATTTTATTTATTGGTTTTATTAACGTTCATCAGGGATGTATTCACAGAATATAGATCATACTATAACATAACAATAGAATCAGCTATTCATTTATTTGCATTATTCCATTTTTTACACTCATTGAAAAGATTTTCCCACCAACATGATTTGAATGATTATACAATAAGATATTCATTTCATTCCTATTTAACCTTATTTTACTTGATTTTCTATTTATCTACAAAAAATTTTATGATCCACATGATTCACCTTATCAGCAGCACCTCAAGCTGTTCCATTTTTGCACTGCCGATAGGATTTATATTTGCACATCCAGTACTCTGGCTGTAACCCCTTAAAGAGTTCTTCTGCCCACGTCCCCTGGAAGCCATAAATGGTGTCAGACATTCTTGCAGAGACCCGTGTCCCCCTCCCCTCTCCCCCTCCCCCCGTCTCTGATCTATACACCGGCAAGCAGGCCAGGGAGAATGCACATTCTACACGGTGACGGCTCTTTCCGTTTCACTTCTTGTTCTGATAAATCTGCCCTGACCTTCTAACCTAAAAGAACGAAAAAATCTATTAGTATGATTGAGACAAACATTATTTTCACTTACCTTAATTTTATGGTGAAACGAAACTTCCAACCGGGACATCTGTTATGCTGAAGACAGTGACCTCTACAGGCAGACATCTGTTATGCTGAAGACAGTGACCTCCACAGGCAGACAAATGAATGGAATCCGGAAGCAATTACTGGACTGACGTCAGACGCCACAACAGATGGTTCTGCACATTTAAAAAGACCTCCACATACGAGAAGAAAATACTCCTGATGAAGCCGCACACGGCGAAACGCGTAGAGTGACTTTTTTAAAGACTTTTATGATATATTCTTTATTTGTATCAGTATTTTTATTTGTACCAGTACTTTTTATGTTATTTTAAAAAAACTTTTTAAAGCTGCAGCTGAGATGGATCCAGCTGGCTGCTAATTAAGAATAAATATTTCTCTTTACATACCTTCTATGTGGATAGTGGTGGTTTCTATACACCACACACACATTGGTATCCAACTATTGGACCCCTCAAACCAGAAGAATACACGGATGTGACCAGATCATCGCCAGAAATTACGGGCATCTTGACACTTATTTAAGTGTAAGTATATCTCCACTTGTTGCGTATTTAGCGCTATATACATAATACACTATTGGATTCTTTTCTGGTTTGTTTCCTCGGTATATATCCCTGTATATGGACCTCAAGGCCATCTCTACGACGCACTGAACCCCATCAACACACTGTGAGTGGGAAATCTGCGATACGCAGGGCATTACACACTGTTTTACTCCTACACTATATTTTTTTTTTTTTTTTTTTCTCTGTTTTATTTTTCATTGAATGGAACACACGAGCGCCCCCTAGTGGACTTTTTGCTGTATTACTTCAACACCCGGAGAGTGTTGCTTAAGGGTTGCAGCTGTGGTTCCAGATACACAAGGAAAGTCAATAAGGTTGATTATTCCTACCATTCACTATCCTATTCCCTATACTGGTTTTTCTCACGTTTTCTACACAGAAAGTCTGCACTGCAGGCTGTATGTGTGATATGCTGCCACCCTGTGGACAAAAAGCAGAACCGACTGAGCGCGACATCAATCAGACATGGCATGTTTGCTTTCCCGAGGTCTCGTAATCTAAGAGCTATTTCTCTACTCTAATGCTCTGCTGTCCCTGCTGCCGTCTCCCAGTCCCTGCTGCCGTCTCCCAGTCCCTGCTGCCGTCTCTCAGTCCCTGCTGCCGTCTCCCAGTCCCTGCTGCCGTCTCCCCAGACTTCTTTGCTGCCGTCTCCCCAGACTTCTCTGCCATTTGCTCGTCTCCGCTGACAGTTTTCCAGGAGTCTCTGCCGTTTGACAGCCCCCTACGCTCTGCTGCCTTTTGCCAGCCTCTTCAGACTCCAGTGCCATTGGCCCTTCTCCGCTACCGTCTCAGTCTCCCTACACTCCACTAACTTCTGCCGGTCTCTTCAGAGTCCCCTGCGATCTGCCAGTCTCCACAGTCTCTGCTGCCTTGTGCCAGTCTCCCCAGACTCAACTACTGTCTTCTCTGACTCCACTACCATTTCCCGGTCTTCTCAGCTGTCAGCCAGTCTCCCAGGCCCTGCTGCCGTCTCCCAGGCCCTGCTGCCGTCTCCCCAGACTTCTCTGCCATTTGCTCGTCTCCGCTGACGCCTAACAGTTTCCCAGGAGTCGCTGCCGTTTGACAGCCCCCTACGCTCCACTAACTTCTGCTGGTCTCTTCAGAGTCCCCTACGATCTGCCAGTCTCCCCAGACTCTGCTGCCTTGTGCCAGTCTCCCCAGACTCAACTCCTGTCTTCTCTGACTCCACTACCATTTCCTGTTCTTCTAAGCTGTCAGCCAGTCTCCCAGTCTCTGCTGCCGTCTCCCAGTCTCTGCTGCCGTCTCCCAGTCTCTGCTGCCGTCTTCCAGTCTCTGCTGCCCTCTCCCAGTCCCTGCTGCCGTCTCCCAGTCCCTGCTGCCGTCTCCCAGTCCCTGCTGCCGTCTCCCAGTCCCTGCTGCCGTCTCCCAGTCCCTGCTGCCGTCTCCCAGTCCCTGCTGCCGTCTCCCAGTCTCTGCTGCCGTCTCCCAGTCTCTGCTGCCGTCTCCCAGTCCCTGCTGCCGTCTCCCAGTCCCTGCTGCCGTCTCCCAGTCCCTGCTGCCGTCTCCCAGTCCCTGCTGCCGTCTCTCAGTCTCTGCTGCCGTCTCCTCAGACTCCTCTGCCATTTGCTCGTCTCCGCTGACAGTTTTCCAGGAGTCTCTGCCGTTTGACAGCCCCCTACGCTCTGCTGCCTTTTGCCAGCCTCTTCAGACTCCAGTGCCATTGGCCCTTCTCCGCTACCGTCTCAGTCTCCCTACACTCCACTAACTTCTGCCGGTCTCTTCAGAGTCCCCTGCGATCTGCCAGTCTCCACAGACTCTGCTGCCTTGTGCCAGTCTCCCCAGACTCAACTAGATGTTACAAGATGGCCGACGGGATCTCGGTGTTCCAAGATGGCCGACGGGATCAGGGTGTTCTAAGATGGCGGATCGCAACTGTGACAGGGCCAGGCTAGCTGGCTCATATGTCATATGAAGTTTAGCCGGGTCACAGAGCACTTTTGTGTCCGGTTCTGTATACTGTGACCCGGTAATATATTATATTGTGTTTAGTGTGTAACCGGCCCAGAGACTGATGTGGATTCAGCCCCAGCCTTCAAAGAGATGATCCTATAATCTGGCTGGGGCTCTTAATCAGCCAGCACAGCCCTGACTGCCCAGACGGCACCCGCACTACAGGGGGGATAACACAGGTGGGGGAACCCATTGTATTCTGTAATCCCCTCACCTGATACATCCCTTGTATACTGATGGGATTTGTGATGGGATGTGGCTGATGGGATTGGGGGCTGGGTTTTGTGTTCATTGAATTAAGGATCTATATAAATTTGGTTTGTTGTGCAATAAAGAGTTCTTCTTGGTTTACTACGAATGGTGGTCTGGATGATCCGTGGATAGCTGAGTGCTATCCGTATGAGGGACTGACTGGTGATTCCTCAGCCCTCAAACAGGGGGACCCAGCCTTGGGTACGGTGACCCTGTAACAGCAACTAGGTGTTCCAAGATGGCCGACGGGACCAGGGTGTTCTAAGATGGCGGATCGCAACTAGATGTTCCAAGATGGCCGACGGGATCTCGGTGTTCTAATATGGCGGATCGGAACTAGGTGTTCCAAGATGGCTGACGGGATCTGGTTGTTTTGACGTGGCGGATCGTAGCTGTGTGTTCCAAGATGATATATATGTGGCTTACTCATTTTATTTCGCTTGTCAGGTATGTGAGGTAATAATATTACAGCTAAATAAACATATGCAGGACATTGCTGCTCATTAAATGAAGCCATCCTAGACACAGATTACACTAAATCTACACCCTGTGCAGCAGCGCTTTAAAAATGGGGTGCAATCACAGAGTATGTCCACACGAGGGCGCTATAGGATAACAAATGACAACGCCATAGCAGCTTTACTAATACAATGAACGCCAAATATTATTACAAGCTATAGCCGCATGAAGGGGCTGCAGGATAAATACCGGCGGCACCGGAACCGCTTAAATAATAAAACAGGCTTCAGGAGCGGTATACATACGGTATTTGCATGCATGTGTAAATTAGCCTCTACCACTTCTGCTGGGAGGCTGTACCATTTATCTACCACTCAGGCAGTGAGGTAAAACGTTCTTAAATTGCATTTAAACCTCTGACCTAACTTTAAATTTATAGTTCAATATAGGAGTCAGCTCTGTAAGATATATATAAGTAATGGGAAGCCTGCAGAGTTTTTTCCTTCTTCCTTTAGGTACGAGAATGCATATTAAATGAATTTCAAAGTAGTTTGCCAGAGAGGGAAGTGTTAATGTGTGTAACCGCAAGCAATCAGGAGCGATAACAGTTCTGTCTCCAAAGGTGGTAGAAGCACAGAGTCCGACTCAAGGAGATCACACGACTCCAAATACTGATAACACATAAATAATACACAATGCAATGGTTACACACATTGACACTTCCCTCTCTGGCAAACTCCCTCAGAATGGCGGCCGAGCGCGGGGGAGACTGGCGGCCGAGCGTGGGGGATACTCGGCCGCCGGTCTCGCCCGCGCTCGCCATGAACATGAAATTTTTATTGAGATTTACACGTTGATGGACAAATCACAATGCGAGATGGTAAATGCACTAAGAAAAAAAACAATCGGAGAGTTCACAATAGTTAGGATTTTTTATCCTTTGGCATCATCATGTGGACTGAGCGTGAGTGAAGTACATGTCAGAGATGATATTACACCATATACTGCATGATAACCTATGAATACATTGATATTTATTGGGTTCTGATTTACCCCGTGACGTCATTATTTCCATAATCTGTATGCTGCATGAACACTCACTATTTATTTCATTTACCAGCAGCTTCTCTCGGTGCAATGATCAACCATCCCCACCAGAGGGCAGCAAGGCCCAAATACCGTATATCTTATATAACTGTATGTCATGAAAATGCTGACCCCTGCTGGTCACTTGTGCGCATGACGGTACCATTTACAATATTAAGTTGGAATTTGTTATACTTTGGCGCCGTCCTGTGGACATACTATGTAATTACATGTCAGCTTTAATGGTGTGACTGTGATTTATCATTTGGCGTCTTCGTGTGAAGTGGGAGTGAAGGGCAGTGAGTGGTACCCTTAAGAAGATGCTGAGTGCATGTAACAAAATCAACATGACAACAGGAGGGAGGAGTGTTGTGTGAGTGACATCACAATGTTGCAGGTGCGTGTGTGTAAAATATTCTTCATATTTTACGTTGTTTCCTAGTGGATCACAATGTTTTGGTGAATCTAATTCTTTTCATCCCGTTTTGGGATATATAGCACGATGGCTTATGAGTCGGTAGCTGATAACCTGAAACCACGGCAACGCCGAGCGTGGTATTTAGCGGAGAATTTAGTGTGTGTGAATATTGCCAATATTTCCGTCTAGTAATAATATCGGGATAATCTGGAAATGTCGTGTCTTTATTAATTGCCGTTACTAGTAACATTAGAACGGACTAGTACAGGCCATTTTTGGCTTCATTATTGCTGAGTAAGCGTTTGGTGAGTACACGTGGTGATGCCATTTTGAGGACATGTTTCTGCGCTGTGATGTAATGCTTGGAGCCATAAGCCAGCGAGTTCTAGCTGATACTGTATGAATAATAGCCGGATTATGGGATCTTTTCATGTCGAGAAGGTAAATGCACGTTTTCACAATAAAATCTCTCTCCATTACCTTCCGCCGTGATGTCATTTATCGGCTGGATTTTGGGGTGATTTGAAAGAAAGGAGATGTGGCACGCCAAAACCATTCCATTCCCTCTCACTGTCTTCATCCCTCCCTAACTAGATGCACAAGAGAGCGTTGGAGCGGCCGCAGCGAGGAGGAGCAGGAGAGACGACGCAGAGTGACGGCGACAGAGAGCTGCAGAGCTGCCACAGCCTGGTGAATCCCGCGTGGTCTCTAAAACGTGGCTCGTATCTGAATGGCACTCTCCCCGCTGCTGTGATGGCTCTTCCTAAAACGCTCTTTGGGAACTCTGCTCTCTCCTGGTTCTCCTCCCCTCTCTCTGATCTCCCCTTCAGTCGGGGGCCCCAAGGCTCAGTTCTAGGGCCCCTTCCCCCCTTACATGGCCTCTCTTGGCAAACTCCTCTCATCCTTTGGCTTTCAGTCCCACCTGTAAGCTGATGAGGCTCTCACCCCTCGCTCTGTGCCTGCGGTCGGTGATCTTTACGTCATCGGTATTTACTCATACACTCGTGCACCCTAAATATTTGTACTCTTGTGTAATATCCCCTCACCTCCTTCTAGATTGTCAGCTCTTGTGCACAGGGCCCTCCTCACCGTTTGTTTATGGCTTATGAGCAGTTTACCCCATTGTACCAAATCCGAGGCTGACCTTTTCCGCACTGTATGTCTCTCCTGTGTGGAGTCTCTAGTTGAGTGCGCTCGCCTCAGCACTTGGAGGCACATAACTACCTCTTTGGTGACTTGTAAGCGTTGCTGCTTTTCCATAAAAATAGTTTAGTGTATGTTATCTCGTAAAGACATTAAAGGTACGCACAGCCGCTATAACACTTACTAGAGAGTCACCCAGGATCAAACCAGCAGCGCTTCGCGTGGCAAGTCACGCGACTACCCATTAGGCCAATAGAGAGCTGGTTGCTTTCTCTCCCCATAGATATATAATGCCTGCTGCTGCGTATATGTGAGTCAGGAACAGGCATTAAATAACCATGGTGAAGAACTCCATCTGTCTATCTCGTGGCGTAGAGGTTAGGCGCCTAACCCCGTGTCGGTATGTAGCACTATAGGGGCTGTGCGTGTTTTAGAACTGCAGATTTGAGGATATCTATCACGGACGAGATTGTTCAGGTTGCTGTTCTTGCAGCTCAATGCTAGGCGCTGTGCCTGCCATGTAGGTGGTCCCTGGTTCTAATCTCCATTAGTCCTGGCGAGTGGTTGCTGTGTGAACATGAGTATGAGTATGAACAGTGGTGTGGGTCAGGATGAATGGGACTTAGAACCAGGAGGTAGAGCACCTAGTTTTTTGTCTCCGATGCAAATATAATTAATGTAGAAAATATAACATTACAGTGTTTGTTTCTTAGGTATTGCACCTACACATTACACCACCAAGCAGCTTGACTCGGTTGTTTCCCACGTACATATTGTGCCAGACCCGCTAAAACTTTAACTATACAGACCATCTTCATTTTTTTTTAAAATTCATTTTATTAGTTTTTGCTAGCTTTTCATCCTCCATCTCCATGGTGACCGAGGCTGGTTTCTTCAAACGTTTTTTACTTCACCTTCACCTAGAGGAGGCAGAGAGAGAGAGACACCTAGAGGAGGCAGAGAGAGAGAGAGAGAGAGACACCTAGAGGAGGCAGAGAGAGAGAGAGAGAGAGAGAGACACCTAGAGGAGGCAGAGAGAGAGAGAGAGAGAGAGACACCTAGAGGAGGCAGAGAGAGAGAGACACCTAGAGGAGGTAGAGAGAGAGAGAGACACCTAGAGGAGGCAGAGAGAGAGAGAGAGAGACACCTAGAGGAGGCAGAGAGAGAGAGAGAGAGAGACACCTAGAGGAGGCAGAGAGAGAGAGAGAGAGAGAGAGACTTAGAGGAGGCAGAGAGAGAGAGAGAGAGAGACACCTAGAGGAGGCAGAGAGAGAGAGAGACACCTAGAGGAGGCAGAGAGAGAGAGACACCTAGAGGAGGCAGAGAGAGAGAGAGAGAGAGAGAGACACCTAGAGGAGGCAGAGAGAGAGAGACACCTAGAGGAGGCAGAGAGAGAGAGACACCTAGAGGAGGCAGAGAGAGAGACACCTAGAGGAGAGAGAGAGAGAGAGAGACACCTAGAGGAGGCAGAGAGAGAGAGACACCTAGAGGAGGCAGAGAGAGAGAGACACCTAGAGGAGGCAGAGAGAGAGAGAGAGAGACACCTAGAGGAGGCAGAGAGAGACATCTAGAGGAGGCAGAGAGAGACACCTAGAGGAGGCAGAGAGAGAGAGAGAGACACCTAGAGGAGGCAGAGAGAGAGAGACACCTAGAGGAGGCAGAGAGAGAGAGACACCTACAGGAGGCAGAGAGAGACATCTAGAGAAGGCAGAGAGAGAGACACCTAGAGGAGGCAGAGACAGAGACACCTAGAGGAGGCAGAGACAGAGACACCTAGAGGAGGCAGAGAGAGAGAGAGAGAGAGACAGAGACACCTAGAGGAGGCAGAGAGAGAGAGAGAGAGAGACACCTAGAGGAGGCAGAGAGAGAGAGAGACACCTAGAGGAGGCAGAGAGAGAGAGAGAGAGAGAGACACCTAGAGGAGGCAGAGAGAGAGAGAGACACCTAGAGGAGGCAGAGAGAGAGACACCTAGAGGAGAGAGAGAGACACACCTAGAGGAGGCAGAGAGAGAGAGACACCTAGAGGAGGCAGAGAGAGAGAGAGAGAGAGACACCTAGAGGAGGCAGAGAGAGACATCTAGAGGAGGCAGAGAGAGACACCTAGAGGAGGCAGAGAGAGAGAGAGAGACACCTAGAGGAGGCAGAGAGAGAGAGACACCTACAGGAGGCAGAGAGAGACATCTAGAGAAGGCAGAGAGAGAGACACCTAGAGGAGGCAGAGAGAGAGAGAGAGACACCTAGAGGAGGCAGAGAGAGAGAGAGACACCTAGAGGAGGCAGAGAGAGAGAGAGACACCTAGAGGAGGCAGAGAGAGAGAGAGAGAGAGAGAGAGAGAGACACCTAGAGGAGGCAGAGAGAGAGAGAGAGAGACACCTAGAGGAGGCAGAGAGAGAGAGAGAGAGACACCTAGAGGAGGCAGAGAGAGACACCTAGAGGAGGCAGAGAGAGAGAGACACCTAGAGGAGGCAGAGAGAGAGAGAGAGAGACACCTAGAGGAGGCAGAGAGAGAGAGAGAGAGACACCTGGAGGAGGCTGAGAGAGAGACACCTAGAGGAGGCTGAGAGAGAGAGAGACACCTAGTGGAGGCAGAGAGAGAGAGAGACCTAGAGGAGGCAGAGAGAGAGAGAGAGAGACACCTAGAGGAGGCAGAGAGAGAGAGAGACACCTAGAGGAGGCAGAGAGAGAGAGAGACACCTAGAGGAGGCAGAGAGAGAGAGACACCTAGAGGAGGCAGAGAGAGAGAGAGACACCTAGAGGAGGCAGAGAGAGAGAGAGACACCTAGAGGAGGTAGAGAGAGAGAGAGAGAGACACCTAGAGGAGGCAGAGGCAGAGAGAGAGAGACACCTAGAGGAGGCAGAGGCAGAGAGAGAGACACCCCTAGAGGAGGCAGAGAGAGAGAGAGAGACACCTAAAGGAGGCAGAGGCAGAGAGAGAGACACCCCTAGAGGAGGCAGAGAGAGAGAGAGACCTAGAGGAAGCAGAGAGAGGGAGGCAGAGAGAGACACCTAGAGGAGGCAGAGAGAGAGAGAGAGAGACACCTAGAGGAGGCAGAGAGAGAGAGACACCTAGAGGAGGCAGAGAGAGAGAGAGAGACACCTAGAGGAGGCAGAGAGAGAGAGAGAGAGAGAGAGAGAGAGAGAGAGAGAGAGAGAGACCTAGAGGAGGCAGAGAGAGAGAGAGAGAGAGAGAGAGAGAGAGAGAGAGACCTAGAGGAGGCAGAGAGAGAGAGAGAGACACCTAGAGGAGGCAGAGAGAGAGAGAGACATCTAGAGGAGGCAGAGAGAGACACCTAGAGGAGGCAGAGAGAGAGAGAGAGAGACACCTAGAGGAGGCAGAGAGAGAGAGAGACACCTAGAGGAGGCAGAGAGAGAGAGACACCTAGAGGAGGCAGAGAGAGAGAGAGAGACACCTAGAGGAGGCAGAGAGAGAGAGACACCTAGAGGAGGCAGAGAGAGAGACACCTAGAGGAGGCAGAGAGAGAGACACCTAGAGGAGGCAGAGAGAGAGACACCTAGAGGAGGCAGAGAGAGAGAGAGAGACACCTAGAGGAGGCAGAGAGAGAGAGAGACACCTAGAGGAGGCAGAGAGAGAGAGACACCTAGAGGAGGCAGAGAGAGAGACACCTAGAGGAGGCAGAGAGAGAGAGAGACACCTAGAGGAGGCAGAGAGAGAGAGACACCTAGAGGAGGCAGAGAGAGAGAGAGAGACACCTAGAGGAGGCAGAGAGAGAGAGACACCTAGAGGAGGCAGAGAGAGAGACACCTAGAGGAGGCAGAGAGAGAGACACCTAGAGGAGGCAGAGAGAGAGACACCTAGAGGAGGCAGAGAGAGAGAGAGAGACACCTAGAGGAGGCAGAGAGAGAGAGAGACACCTAGAGGAGGCAGAGAGAGAGAGAGACACCTAGAGGAGGCAGAGAGAGAGAGAGAGAGAGACACCTAGAGGAGGCAGAGAGAGAGAGAGACACCTAGAGGAGGCAGAGGCAGAGAGAGAGAGAGAGACACCTAGAGGAGGCAGAGAGAGAGAGAGAGAGAGACACCTAGAGGAGGCAGAGAGAGAGAGACACCTAGAGGAGGCAGAGAGAGAGAGAGACACCTAGAGGAGGCAGAGAGAGAGAGAGACACCTAGAGGAGGCAGAGAGAGAGAGAGACACCTAGAGGAGGCAGAGAGAGAGACACCTAGAGGAGGCAGAGAGAGAGAGACACCTAGAGGAGGCAGAGAGATAGACACCTAGAGGAGGCAGAGAGAGAGAGACACCTAGAGGAGGCAGAGAGAGAGAGACACCTAGAGGAGGCAGAGAGAGAGAGACACCTAGAGGAGGCAGAGAGAGACACCTAGAGGAGGCAGAGAGAGAGAGAGACACCTAGAGGAGGCAGAGAGAGAGAGAGAGACACCTAGAGGAGGCAGAGAGAGAGAGAGAGACACCTAGAGGAGGCAGAGAGAGAGACACCTAGAGGAGGCAGAGAGAGAGACACCTAGAGGAGGCAGAGAGAGAGAGAGAGACACCTAGAGGAGGCAGAGAGAGAGAGACACCTAGAGGAGGCAGAGAAAGAGACACCTAGAGGAGGCAGATACACAGCCATCCACAGCCAACTATCTGCCCCCAATCCTTCCCCCTCCTCCAGTTGGGAAGCCCTTTGGTCTCACGCCTCGTCCTTTCCCCCCTGAGCTATTTCCCCCTTCAGCTCAGCCTCTCTTAGGTTCCCCCCACATTTGGCCGCTGGCCGGCCGCCACTTTCCGCATTTCGTACATCTTGTCATTCAGAACCCGCATTGTGTTTGAGGGGAGAGGCGACAAGTCCGGCTCGGGGTTCATTCTACCGCTCGAGCCGCCGCTTCTACTCCGGCTACACTGGCCTACACGTAGCAACCACTTCCGGAGACACCCACACGGCTCTGCCAAAGAATCTGATTGACAGCGGAAGGAGCCACACGGCACCGTCCCCTGAGTGTGACGGCCAGGGGGAGGAACTATACCAACATGCTACACTACACCCTGAAGGTTGATTGAACGGGGTGGGGTCAGTCTCAGGGCATTGCTCCCGGAGTTTGAATGGTAGGGGCGGGGACATATTGACACGCTACACCCCTCATTACATAATCCGTTTAGTCTGACTCACAGCAGCAGCTCATACTTACCAGTCCCTCCCTGTAATCACTGTGACAACTGGCCCCGCCCCCTTCCTTCTCCCAGAAGGCCAGAACCACATGGCTGTGACACTCATCTAACTGTAAGTATAAAATTAATATTTGGGCTGCTGAAAGTTAGGGGAGGTGAGGGTTAATTTAGGGGCAGTTATGGTTAATGGGGTGTTAAGGGTTAATTTAGGGCCAGTTATGGTTAATGGGGTGTTTAGGGGCAGCTATGGTTAATGGGGTGTTTAGGGGCAGTTATGGTTAATAGGGTGTTTAGGGTTAATTTAGGGGCAGCTATGGTTAATGGGGTGTTTAGGGTTAATTTAGGAGCAGCTGTGGTTAATGGGGTGTTTGGGGTTAATTTGAGGCAGTTGTGGTTAATGGTGTGTTTAGGGTTAATTTAGGGGCTGTTGTGGTTGACTGGGTCTTTAGGGTTAATTTAGGGGATGCTGTGGTTAATGGTGTGTTTAGGGTTAATTTAGGGGATGCTGTGGTTGACTGGGTCTTTAGGGTTAATTTAGGGGATGCTGTGGTTAATGGGGTGTTTAGGGTTAATTTAGGGTAGTTGTTTTGATGGGGTATTTAGAGTTAATTTAGGGGTAGTTATGGTTAATGGGGTGTTTAGGGTTAATTTAATGATGAGGACTGAGGGTTAATTTAATAAAGTTAACTTAAGGTGCAGTTAGAGATAAAGGGGGGGCAGACTAAAGTGATCTAAATCCTGGGGGTCGTGAAGATTAACCCAGTGCTTATTTATAAAAGTATGGTGTCAGTGTGCTGTGAACGGGTCTGTGACTCTGAGGGGACTATGAGATATCTGGGGGGTGTAAGGCATATCTGGGGAGGACGGAGTGACATATCTGGGGGTATAAGGCATATACATTATATAAGGCATATGTGGGGAGGGCAGTGTGGCATGTCTGGGGAGGACGGAGTGGTGTATCAGGGGGTATAAGGCGTATCAGGCACAGTGGCATATGTGGGGGTGGAGTGGCATATGTGGGAGGCAGCGTGGAGTGGTATATGTGGGAGGCAGCGTGGAATGGTATATGTGGGAGGCAGTGTGGTATATGTGGGAGGCAGTGTGGTATATGTGGGAGGCAGTGTGGTATATGTGGGAGGCAGCGTGGAGTGGCATATGTGGGAGGCAGTGTGGTATATGTGGGAGGCAGTGTGGTATATGTGGGAGGCAGCGTGGAGTGGCATATGTGGGAGGCAGTGTGGTATATGTGGGAGGCAGTGTGGTATATGTGGGAGGCAGCGTGGAGTGGCATATGTGGGAGGCAGCGTGGAGTGGTATATGTGGGAGGCAGCGTGGAGTGGCATATGTGGGGGTACAGTGGAGTGGTATATGTGGGAGGCAGCGTGGCATGTCTGGGAGGCGGCGTGGCATGTCTGGGAGGCGGCGTGGCATGTCTGGGAGGCGGCGTGGCATGTCTGGGAGGCGGCGTGGCATGTCTGGGAGGCAGCATGGCAAGCCTGGGCTCAAATGTGCATAAATTGGGGGGGGGGCTGGTTGGGAAATAAAGACAAGAAATGCATTTTATCAAAGTTTTTTTTTTTTTTATTCTGCTGTTTGTATTTAACATCATTTGTTTATTAAATTATTTTAAATAAATGAAAAATTGACATTCATTTTTTTTATCCGATGAATCGACAAAATAATCGGCCAACTAATCGATTATGAAAATAATCGTTAGTTGCAGCCCTAGTGTGTATATATATATATATATATATATATATATATATATATATAGTTATCGGTGGTTTCCGTAAGCTCGATGTGTTGGGTGTCAGTAGGAGAATGATTTCTGAAGGCAAATTTGTAATTTTACCAAAAACCCCTTTATTTGATGGAGCATTGAGAGCAGCAGAAGGCGTAATTCAGCCCTTTAGGCGATGATAACGGGGCTATTATTACCCTGCATATCACGTATGTATATGTATATACCCCGGAATCTGAATGTGTGTGTCCAAAATATTTAGGAGTCCGGCCCCCGCCCCCCTCCGAATCATGTTTTTATAGATTAGCCCCCTGGCAGTAAGTTAAAGGATGTTTATTTGGGGTCTTATATCCGGCACCCTATGCTTTCCTGTGGGGTTGCGGTTAAGCGAGTGCCGTGAAGCTACCTCGCAGGGTCATAGAACATGCGCTACCTGACCCCGCTGGGTGCTTCGTACCACCACCTGCTTCACCACAAGGAAAACATACGGTGCCGGATTCCCGATGGTTCCCCCTCCGTGGTTTCTGGAGCCCTTCTTTAGGGTTTATTTTGGGCAGGAATAAGTTGGCCGCGCTCAGATTTTCTAGTCGAGCATTTTATCGCAAGGACAGCGTGATTTCTGGGGATTGTGCGGACGTTAGATAACATGTATGTGTTTGGATCTGATGACGTGTATGTGTTTATATTTCATGACGTGTATGTGGTTATGTTAGATGACGTGTATGTGTTTGTATCTGATGACGTGTATGTGTTTGTATCTGATGGCGTGTATGTGTTTGTATCTGATGGCGTGTATGTGTTTGTATCTGATGGCGTGTATGTGTTTTTATCTGATGGCGTGTATGTGTTTATATCTGATGACATGTATGTGTTTGTATCTGATGACATGTATGTGTTTGTATTGGATGACATGTATGTGTTTGCGTTTGTATTTGATGACGTGACCTGTCTATGGCGCTTATTATTTTGGCTCGCGGCTGGCACCAGAGGGCACACAGAGCGGAGGAGACGTTTTAGTTTGGCTGACAGACGGACTTCACATGTTAACACGGCGTATAGGCTTTCAGATTTTCTGGGTTCATGTCAAATGTTTACACTTCTAGGCTTGAGGGTCACTGTGGGTGATTAAGACCAAGTCATTCTATAGTTTCCCACAAACATTCAAATGGCTCATATGCTGCTGCCTTAAAAACTGTGTTCTTCCACCGAGAGAACCATTCCCTATTGTTTTCTCCGTATATTTTGTGACACTAATTAAAGAATTGGACGTTTATTATAATAATTGGATGGTCGTTCCTTTTTGACGTTCTGTGTAGAATTTTTGTATTATCACACTGTATACGTGAAGAAGTAAATCATCTCATTCCGTAATAGTGATTTTTATATTTTGCCCACCGCAGGTAACGGAAATTGTAAGCGGAAGCCGTATCGCAGACTGCAGAAAATTGTAGAAGGGCGGCTTTGGCCAGGTATGGACATTTTATACGCACAGTTATTGTTTGCGCTGTTTGCCGTTACTTAACTGGCCCAATAATTCTACTCCTAAGCTTTTGCTATATGTTGTGTGTTTTGTATTAGTATGACATCATTTAAATGTTTATGCTTTCATGACATTTTTTACAATATTAAAATATTTACATGTTCATTTTATTTGTGTGTTTTGCATTGGGTACTTTTCTATTAGTATGACATCATTCAAATATTTACATGTTCATTTTATTTGTGTGTTTTGCATTGGGTACTTTTCTATTAGTATGACATCATTCACATATTTACATGTTCATTTTGTTTGTGTTTTTTTGTATTGGGTACTTTTCTATTAGTATGACATCATTCACATATTTCATGTTCATTTTATTTGTGTGTTTTGCATTGGGTACTTTTCTATTAGTATGACATAATTCAAATATTTACATGTTCATTTTATTTGTGTTTTTTGTATTGGGTACTTTTCTACTAGTATGACATCGTTCACATATTTCATGTTCATTTTATTTGTGTGTTTTGCATTGGGTATTTTTCTATTAGTATGACATCATTCAAGTATTTACACGTTCATTTTATTTGTGTGTTTTGCATTGGGTATTTTTCTATTAGTATGACATCATTCAAGTATTTACACGTTCATTTTATTTGTGTGTTTTGCATTGGGTATTTTTCTATTAGTATGACATCATTCACATATTTACACGTTCATTTTATTTGTGTGTTTTGCATTGGGTATTTTTCTATTAGTATGACATCATTCAAGTATTTACATGTTCATTTTATTTGTGTGTTTTGCATTGGGTATTTTTCTATTAGTATGACATCATTCACATATTTACACGTTCATTTTAATTGTTTTGTATCGGGTTTGTAATTGAATTAGCTTTCTGTTCTCTGTTTGCTTAAAAAATTCTACTTCAAACTCTTCTTTTTATCCCCAAATAATAGTGATGAATAAATGCATGTTTGGGTCAGCTGTGTTTATAACGCTGTATATTATATATAATATCTTTTTCATAAGCATATTTCTTCCAATCTCAATGTTATAAAACTGCATTTTCAGTGATTATTTTATGCCTGTCTAAAATCTGGACTTGATATTTTTTTTACCGTGTATTAGACAAAATGCTATTTCCTGCTTTAAAATGTTACATTTTCAATGTTTGGTGTGTTTTGATGATTTCTAGCTAGAACTTGTGTTGAAGAACATATAAAAAATGTATTACGTCAGGGCTCGACAAATCCCAGGCGCCAGGTCGCCATGGCGACAGAGAATTTTGTCCTGGCGCCTAGGTTTTGTCAGCCTCTTACATCCAGAAAAAATTGTTGATGTAAGAGGCTGAGTCACCACATGGGGGCGCTGTTGCTGTCTGCCCAGAAGTCTAGGCAGACAGCACAGCCACTCCGAGCCCGCCCCCGAGCCTGAGATCCCTCCCACGGAGTGAGCCTGTAGGCTGAAAACGCGGTTGCTGGAAAAGCAGCACTCGTGTTTTCAGCTGCCACAGGCAGCCTCAGGGAAGGGGTTTGTGTGTTGATTGGGTCCCCACACAAGTCTGGGGACCTCACCCAACACCCCCCAGCTGCCTGATCGCTCCATGAGAGCGACAGGGCAGCGTTAACCCCTTCAATGCCGCAATCGCGGCATTTAGGGGTTAATTCCCGTTTTGGGGGCTTTGCTGCTGGTGGTCTGCCTGGAAGCCCAGGCAGACCAGCAACAGCAAAAACGAGCCCCCACAAGCCCTTTGATGACTCCTGTAAGTATGGAAGCCTACAGCAGTCATCAGAGACTCCCCCTGCAATGGCTGGTCCATAGACCAGCAATTGAGTCCCAGCTGCCAGAGGCAGCTTCAGGGACAGGGGAGAGGGTTCTTCGGTCTCCACATGAGTGTGGAGACCAGCCCCAACACCCCCCCCCCCCTGCTGCCTGATCGCTCCCTGAGAGCGACAGTGCAGTGTTAACCCCTTCAATGCCGCGATCGCTGCGTTTTAGGGGTTAACTCCCGTTTTGTAAGGGGCTCTGCTGCCGGTGGTCTGCCTGGAAGCCCAGGCAGACCAGCAACAGCAAAAAAACGAGCCCCCACAAGCCCTTTGATGATTCCTGTAGGCATGGAAGCCTACAGCAGTCATCAAAGACTCCCCTCCCTGCAATGGCTGGTCTATAGACCAGCAATTGAGTCCCAGCTGCCAGAGGCAGCTTCAGGGACAGGGTGAGAGGGTTCTTTGGTCTCCCCATGAGTGTGGAGAGCAGCCCCAACACCCCCCTGCTGCCTGATCACTCCATGAGAGCGACGGTGCAGCGTTAACCCCTTCAATGCCACAATTGTGTATGACACATTCGTGGCATTGCAGGGGTTAACATTTGTCCCCACAAGCTTGTGGGAACTAAATATCTGTCAATGCTGTGCTCCAATGGAACATCAGCATCGAAAGAGTTAAAAAAATGAAAAAAATGTATTTAAAAAAAAAAACAAACAGCACTGACCTGAAAGTCCAGGGTGCTTCCAGGTCAAACGCTGTGAGTTTAGTAAGTGGGCTGATGATGATCAGATCACTCCTAACCAACTGTTAGTTTAAAAAAAATCCTGGCTCCTAACTTTTTTACCTGGCGCCTAGATTCACAACAAATTTGTCAAGCCCTGTATTACGTGATTACGTATTTCACAACCAAATGTCTAAAAGATTGACATTTCTATAGATTGAAACGATTGTTCACGTCCTAATCTAAACACCATGTGCTGACTTTTATACGTCGTACGTGTGATAGGAAAAATGGTGTCCAAATAGTGTCTAAAACTGCTTTCTAATCCATGGTTTTTGAAGAAATGTGAAATTATTATGTATAATAATCCAAGGGGTTAACTGGTGTCTAAATTTGGTGTTTTTACCAATCCAAGCAAATCCGAATGTTACCTTATTTTGAAAATTGTGATTTCAACAAATCCTTAGTAATCAGCAATGTACATTTTTCAAAGAGCCGCAAAATTGTATTATCTGCAAATTCAGATTAAAGGAAAACCCAATGTCTAAAATGACGTGTCCAAGAGCTGACGACATATTTAAAGAATTTGTGTCCAAGAGTTGCTGAAAAACGTATTCTGTGACTTTCTTTCCAAACCAAATCTCTAAAGGATTGGCGTTTCCACGCGTTCCAGCGATTGTCCGCGTCCTAATCTGAATCCGAGGCGTTGTATACCTCGTACGTGTCATAGGATGAAATGCTGCTCGAGCGTCTGAAAATTGGGTCTAAAACCATGGTTTTAGAATAAATGTGAAATTCTGGTGTTTTAAAAGAGGTTTTAAACATTGTGGTGGGTTTTGGAAACCACGATGTCTACATTTTCTACGATTTGGGTTCATGACGAACGCGTAAAACAATGAAAGGCTTGGTGTTCTTCTTAATCCTCGTCGGTGTATTTTCAGGGCTCTTTAAAATCATCTTCCTGCTCTATAAAAACAAACCGGTTTTATATCGAAACGGCCAATAAAATGCTCACTTTTACCACGTCGCAAAAACAACAAACGCTGCTTCCGATGGTCTTTCCAGAATTCTAACCCCAGCGTCAGACATAATCTATTATTAATCCGGATATCACTCGCGTGACGTAAGTTGGGTTTTCTCTTCCGATAAACGCGTTATAAGGTCTGACTTTTTCATATCATTTGATTTCTGTACATTTTAAAGTGAATTGCTTGTATTTTACAATGCAGGTTACCTCTAGATTGTAAGCTCTTTGAGCAGGGGGTCTGTCTTACAACGCTGCGGAATGTGATGGCGCTATATAAAACCATAATAATGCAGGTTACCTCTAGATTGTAAGCTCTTGGAGCAAGGTCCGTCTTACATCTTGTTTCAAATCAAATGATGTCCTGTTTACCCATTGTACAACGCTACGGGATGTGATGGCGCTATATAAAACAATAATAATGCAGGTTACCTCTAGATTGTAAGCTCTTGGAGCAGGGTCCGTCTTACCTGTTGTATCTCTAAACCTAATGATGTCCTGTTTACCCATTGTACAACGCTACGGGAATGTGATGGGGCTATATAAAACAATAATAATGCAGGTTACCTCTAGATTGTAAGCTCTTGGAGCAGGGTCCGTCTTACCTCTTGTATCTCTAAATCAAATGATGTCCTGTTTACCCATTGTTGGAATTTGTGCTTAAACTGTGTCTAAAATTGTAACATTTAAAGAAATTCCTACTAAATCTGGTCTCTGTTTTAACCAAATGACAGATTATGTTATGTTTTAAAATGTTTGCTCCCCCCCCCCCCCCCCAAATATCTAAAATCTTCCGGAATTGGATTGGGAAATGTATTGTTTGTAAGACAAAAGGGTTTATTTTTTCTTCTTATTGGTGTTCAAAAATCCAACGGCTTAAATGTTTTTTAAACAGCAAATACCCAAATGTGTTACTAAAAAATTTACCGTATTTGCTCGATTATAAGACAAGGTTTTTTTCAGAGCAAATGCTCTGAAAAATACCCCTCGTCTTCTAATCGGGGTCATCTTCTAATCAGACCTCAAATAGAGGTCTGATTATGAGACTAAGATCCAGATCCCCCGCACCGCTGCAGGGGACCTGGATCCTTCCCCGACTGTCAGAGATCAGAGTTCCACCGGTGCGGGGAACTCTGATCTCTGACAGCCGGGGAAGGTATGCGCGACGGACGCAGACAAACCCCCGCTGCCAACTCCACCTCCTTCCGGCTGCAGCGGACGTTGTCTACGCGTATCGCGTGGCATATAGGGGTATAAGGCATTTCTGGAGGCAGAGTGCTCTATACAATGCCTTTTAACTCCCTTAATGCCACTCTGCCTCCTGGAATGCCTTATACCTCCCTATATGCCACTCTGCCCCATAATATGCATTTTAACCCCCTAAATGCCAGAATGGGATATAGGGGTATAAGGCATTTCTGGAGGCAGAGTGGCACATAGGGGGTCAAAAGACATACCATGGGGCACAGTGGCATATAGAGGGTTAAAAGGCATATCATGGGCCACAGTGCCATATTGGTGTGGCAAGCCTGGGGGCAGATGTGCGTAACCGGGGGACAGGTTGGAAAATACAAGGAAATAAAAGCAAAAAAAAATATTTTTCTCAATCATAGCTTTTATTAAAAAAAAGTTTACATGAATTAACATTTACTGGTAAAACTTTTTTCCTTTGGGGTCGTCTTATATTCAGGCTTTTTCTTTTTTTCCTAAGTTAATATTCAGATTTTGGGGGGTCGTCTTATAATCGAGCAAATACGGTAATTTTCAACCCGTTGTCAAATTGTGTTGTGTGTGTGTGAAGTGGTTTTGAATTCCAGATTACAGGGCAGTAAATTAGAGTGTGATTGGTGCAAATAGATCCCACGGCTTCCGCTTGGCGGTGGCGTATTGGGAAGTAAAATGCTTTCTGCTTTCTTTGTCCGCTGTGATGTCATGCGATGTGATGTCATGCGATGTGTTTGAAATAAATGTTAATCCAGCCTGTGAAGGAATCTCTAGTAAGATGGCGTTGATTAATGACTCGTTTGCCACGTTTTTGTCGCGGTGTTGGAGGACGGGTACGCTGTACGCTGGAGATAGTAGTCGTTGGTAAACGTATCGATCGGTGTCTGTTGCGTCTGCGTTAATTGCCGTTATCGCTGAGAGGCAATGAAATGTTCTCTCCCGGGAGCCCCGATACTGTGTACATAATATGTGGCTTTATGTGTGCGATTCCAAAAGCGAGTAAAAGCTTTTATTGCGTTGCTGTTGAAGTGGTATAAGGAAGAGACCGGAGCAGAGGCAGGGGTTCAATTATTATTATTATTTCTTTATTAACCACTTAATAATGTGTCCGTCTCCACTGCATGAATAAAAATGGCTCCAATAACTCTTCTGTCTGAAACATTTCCTTTTTAAATCCTTATTTCAAGGTTTTCTTTCTTTACATTTCTCATTTTGAATTTATTTTAATCTTGCATGTTTTGTTTTTTTTAAAGAAATATATATATATTATTTGTTTTTGGTAATGTCTCCACGTGACAAAAAGCAATTTGTTGCCAATTTTGAGATTTGTTGAAGTGGTTTTGTGATCTCCGCTGTTAGCCGGGAGAATTGAAGTGAAATGATGGTGGATTTCTTCTGAATGTTTTATTTTGGTGAAATATTTCTTGGTTGTTTCTCGGGTTTATTTAACAGTTTGAAATGTTTGTCTACAATAAAGTGAGTTTAAAAATATTCTTGGGGAGAAAAATCCTTCTGACATCATTTTAATGAAGTGAACATGGTTTTTATTTTCAGTCGCGCGGTAAATTGATGAGCCGGTTAAACGTTTTCCTTCCCTTATTTAAATTTGGCTCTTAATATACGTTTGTTTGAAAACTGTGTTTTTTAAAGTATTTCTAAAACCGTTGCGAAAAATTCAAACTTTCCGAATTAGGCTGTTACTAACCCAAAAGTCCAAACCGGGACGCTCGAGAGTTATTCAAGGATTCCAGCTTTACGTTTTATGCGGTTGTCAGTAGTTACGCGCGTAAAATCACACGGTTCTTAATAATTTAATACGTTTAAAATAAAAACATTAGATTATTTTATTTCTTTCAAATTTCAAAATGTATTTTTTAGGATTGATTTTTGGTATTTCATGAGTTAGAGGGAGTGTCTAAAAAAGTTGATTTTGAAAGATTTATACTTATCTTTGCTTTTATCAACTGAATAATATATATATATATTTTAATTATAAATAAAATAAAAAAAATAGCAAAAAGCTGTTTCCACTTTCCTGGTTTCTAATCTTTCTAGCGCTGAATTGTGAAATCGTTTTGAAGTTCTTTATGTGGCTAAAATGAAACGTATTTTTTTTGTTGGCGCCTGTGTACAAAGAGTAGTTGATTTTTAGCCTCAATATGCCAAGGCGGTGTACTCGGCGCTGTGCCGGCTGCCGATGGAGAGAATACTGCGAATGGTAAGCGCTCAAATAATGAATTATCTGCTCTTCTGTCTTTTCAATTTTGTATAATTAAGTCAACATAAAAATGTTTTTTTGTGCAAAACAGGGTTTTTGTAGCTTTTTGCTGGTATGTTTATAATTTAGATTTCTCACTTTTTTACATTTTACTTAAAATTGTTATTTCATGCTAAATCTTTTTAAACTTCTTATCAAATGATCGTCTTTAAAGGCTGTGTTTGTGGTTTTTGAAGGCTGGTTTTCTTCTAATATATACATGTGTTTTAGCGAATGTATTCTGAAATAGCCTTTTTCATCTTAATTTTGTGATGGCGAGTTCACAAAGAAATATTTGGCGTCTGTGAACAGGGCTAGTGTGCCTGAAAGATGGGCCGCAGTGAATGCAGCTTCCCTGCTTTAAACCTCTCGTATATAACACACACACACGCACACATACATACTTATACTTGCTTTTTCTTGTTTCTCTTTAGGATTTCATGAATTCCGTAATCGGAGTGCTGTATATGATATCGATCTCTACCGCGGCCGTCTACCACGTTGGCACAGTGAAGAGGTATATCACAGGGGTACGTATTTAAGGCTTCTGACGCAGGTGTACCCCCGCCAGTGGCTCGTCGGCATGCCATCGCGCAGAGCGTTTATGATGAGATATATAATTGTTTTATATTATATATAAAATACTAATATAGATGTGTGTGTGTATATATAATATTATAATATATCATATATATATATATATATATATATATATATATATATATATATATATATACACCGTATTTGCTCGATTATAAGACGACCCCCCAAATCTGAATATTAATTTAGGAAAAAAAGAAAAAGCCTTAATATAAGACGACCCTATAGGAAAAAAGTTTTACCATTAAATGTTAATTCATATAAACTATTTTTTCCTTGCCATTCCAGGTGGCACAGGAGAAGAAGGCTCCGCCTACCAGGTAGGGCAGGAAATACTATAAAAAAAAAAAAAAAAAGGACCTCCCCCTTCCTCCCCAGTGTTGTTTCCTGCCCTACTCAGGTAGCGGTTAGGCTGAAGCTTACCTCTACTTCCTTTTTTTATTTTCTCGGAGCCCCGGGGGGGCGTCCTTTGTTGATACCCGGCAGAGGTCCTGTGTGGATCCAGGGTTTGTGCGGCAGCCTCGGAGGCTGCAACTCCGCGTTCATCGCGGCAACGCACACGAGGCTCAGCCCTCGTTCGGCTCTGCCTACAGCCCAGGGGGCTCACTGGGATATGTATCCTCTGGCTCCGGTTCACTCCGCCACGGGGAATCCTCAGAGTGCGGTACGGCAGGAGGAGATCTCTAACCGGCTGTGCCGGTTTCTCGGCACGCGTTCATATCTCCAATCGGCTTCACTTCCGGTGCAGCGACCCGGGGTCAGGAGAGGTCAATTGGCTGGGAATTTCCAGATGTGAGGTTTCCGGTCCTGGGCACCTAAATGCCTCTGAATAAAACGCCAGAATGGGTAAGATCTTTCCTTGCTCTTCGTTTCTGTGCTGTAGTATTGTATCTACTTCTCTGCCATTGTGCCTGCCTGTGCCTGAAGATTGTTTTACTGCCATTTCAATCATGTCAGATAAAAATCAGGATATCCCTCCTGAAGCCTCCCCACATAGGAAATCTGTGAGAAAGACGAAACACAAAGCCTGCTCATCCTGCAAAAAGACCCTGCATGACCCTTCGGCCAAAACGTGCAACAACTGCTCTCGGCCTAAAGAAGTTTCCACGACGGAATATACCTCCTGGTTGAAGAGGGAACTTCAGTCTACCTTTGACTGTTTTCGAGCCATGGCAAGCTCCTCTCAGGCATCTGTACCCCAGCAACAACCTTACCAGCAGGGTCCAGCAAATTATCTCCCAGATAACCCGAAAGATTATTCGGCTCCTTTTTTTGAATATGACTACCAGTCGAATAACCCACAGTCTTCGGAGGAGGACGGGGAGATTAAAGAAGAAACCTTTTTCTTTCCAGTCGAAGAAACAGGGAAACTCATCTCTGCAGTCAGATCTACTTTGAATCTACAGAATGACATACCAGTTGCAAAACCAGATCCTTTTCAGGGTCACTCTAGGAAACCGTAGACCTTTCCAGTCCACGATTCACTTTCTGCCATTGTCACGGAGCAGTGGAAATATCCTGACAGGAGATTCTTCACATCCTCCAGAACCAAGAAGCTTTTTCCTTTCGATAATAAGAATTCTGAGGCCTGGGAAGTCCCGAAAGTCGACACCGCAGTAGCAAAGGCCACGTAAAAAACAGCCATTCCGTTGGAGGACGCGTCCCATTTCAAAGACCCCATGGACTGGAGGGCTGAGAATGCCGCCAAAAGGTCTTTTGAAGCAGCAGCGGCGAATTTTCGCCCAGCTATTGATATGGCGTCAGCTTCTAGAGCCATTAAAATCTGGCGGTGGAAGACCTTGCAGCTATTCCAGGGACTGAGCAGGTCGCAAGGAACCTGTCCGACACCTGCTTAGCAGTTGATTTCATCTCCGATGTCTCCATTGAATCAGTCCGTAGGTCTGCTAAAGCCACTGCGCTTTCAGCGGTTTCTAGGCGAGCTCTCTAGCTTAAGTCGTGGTCTGCAGATAATGCCTCTAAACACAAGCTGTGCAGCATTCCGTTCCAGGGGAGCCACCTCTTCGGCAGCGATCTCGACACGATCCTAGAATCCACCACGGGGGACAAGCACTGGTTACCTCAGAGGAAAGGACCACCTCGTTTCAGGTCAAATTATTACAGAGCTCCAAGAGACAGAGAGTCCTACAGGCCCTCAACCTCCAATCAAGACTACCAGTCCTTTCGGGGTAAACCCTACACAAGACGAAGATTCCAAAGAGGAAGAGGCAGGGACGGTAAAGCAGGAAAGTTCTGACGCCAGCAGGCTTCAGGTAGGGGGCAGGTTGACCAGTTTCATTCATGCCTGGGAAGAGATCACTTCAGACCCCTGGGTCCTTCGCATCATCGAACAAGGCTATGCTCTGGAGCTTACTCGCCTACCTGCCTGGAAATTCCTGCTGTTCATGCCCCCTGCAGATCATTGGAAAAGATCGGATTTCTTCTCCACACTCAACAACTTAATTCACGAAAGGGCTCTGGTCCCGGTTCCTCATCAGGAGATAGGAGAGGGAACCTACTCCCACGTCTTTGTCATACCAAAGCCATCCGGGAAATTCAGGCTAATAATCAACCTACAGGTGGTGAACACCTGTATAAGATACAACAGGTTCCGGATGGAATCCCTGAAGTCCACCACAGAGATAATTTCTTCGGGGGACTTCATGGTCACCATAGACCTGCGGGATGCCTCTTTACATGTTCCCATCAGAAGAGACCACCAAAGATTCCTCCGTCTGGCCGTTCCATTACCTCGAGGTATTCGACATTTTCAGTTTCGGGCTCTTCCTTTTGGAATTGCTTCAGCACCTCGGATGTTCATGAAGCTCATGTTGGTGGTCGTGGCCTTTCTGAGGCAAAAAGGCATAAAGGTGGTCCCATATCTGGACGATTGGCTCCTCGTAGCGGCCTCAGCAACTCTGCTCCAGTCCCATCTGGAGTTTTCTCTCAGGACCCTCCACAACCTAGGGTGGCTAGTAAACAGACTCAGGGTGCTGTTATGGGAAGCAATATTACCCAGGGAACTTGGTCTCCTCAGGAATCAGACCTGCACATCAATTTTCTAGAACTGTTAGCGGTCTGGAGGGCTCTAAGGTTCTGGTCTACAATCCTGCGACACAAGTCAATCAGGATCCTTTCAGGCAACGTCACCGTTGTGGCCTATCTTTCCAAACAAGGTGGCACCAGAAGCAGGCGCCCGCAGACCCTGACCGCTCAGATCTGCCGATGGTCGGAGTTCAGTCACTGCACTCTCTCCGCGGTTCATCTCAAGGGTTCACTGAATCAGGAGGCGGATTACCTCAGCAGGAACTCAGTACTTCCGGGAGAATGGTCCTTAAACAAAAGGGTCTTCGCCTTCATCACAAAGAAATGGGGTACTCCTTAGATAGACTTGATGGCCACGCACCTAAACAAAACAGGTAAAGGAGTTTTTTTCTCTCTCTCCAGTCGGCCGTCCCCGAGCCCTGGAAGCACTCTCGCAGACCTGGGACTTCGATCTCGCGTATGTTTTTCCTCCGCTTCCCCTTATCTCCAGAGTGCTCTGGAAGATTCGGGAAAACCCCCAAAGTGTCATCCTGGTTGTTCCTTTCTGGCCTCGAAGAATCTGGTTTTTGGACCTTACCAACCTGGCCGTAGACGAGCCCATGCTTCTTCCTCAGGTGAAGGATATTCTTGTTCAAGGCCCTGTTCTCCACCCAGATCCCTCCCGGCTCAACCTCTCAGCATGGCTTCTGAAAGGGAGATCCTGACCTCAAGGGGATTAACTTCATCAGTAGAGGAAACGATTCTCTCCAGCCGCAAGAAAACTACGGCTGCTAAATACCAGAAGGTTTGGGAAACGTTCATCATCTGGTGCAATGGGCACGAAGTATCCTCTCCATCCATCCGTGAGGTGCTGCGCTTTTTACAAGACGGCTTTGATAAGGGGTTACAACCTGCTACTATCAAGGTCCAGATCTCAGCTCTCAGCAACTTCTTGGACTCCCAGGTAAGAATTCTCACTTTTTAATAAAAGCTATGATTGAGAAAAATATTTTGGTTTTATTTCCTTCTATTTTCCAACCTGCCCCCCCAGTTATGCACATCTGCCCCAGAAATGCCTTATACCCCCTATATGCCACTGTGCCACATGATATGCCTTTTAACCCTCTAAATGCCACTGTGCCCCATGATATGCCTTTTGACCCCCTATGTGCCACTTTGCCTCCAGAAATGCCTTATACCCATATATGCCGCTCTGGCATTAAGGGGGTTAAAAGGCATATTATGGGACAGAGTGGCATATAGGGAGGTTTAAGGCATTTCAGGAGGCAGAGTGGCTTATAGAGACTTAAAAAGGCATTTCTGGAGGCAGAGTGGCATTAAGCGGGTTAAAAGGCATTTCATAGAACACTCTGCCTCTAGAAATGCCTTATGCCCCCCATTTAACACTCCCTCCCCCTCCCTCCTCCAAACTTACCGGTGCTTCTGACTCCCCTGTCATGTAGCCGGGGCAGCATGTAGAGCTCTACGCGTTTCGCGTAGACAACTTACGCTGCAGCCGGAAGGAGGTGTGGCTGGCAGCGGGGGTTGTCTGCGCGACATCTACACACTGCCCCGGCTACACACCGGGGACTCAGAAGCACCGGTAAGTGGGGTGGGGGGGGGGGGAGACAGGAGGATCCAGGTCCCCTGCAGTCAGACCTATTTGAGGTCTGATTATAAGACGACCCTGATTATAAGATGAGGGGTATTTTTCAGAGCATTTGCTCTGAAAAAACCTCGTCTTATAATCGAGCAAATACGGTATATATCTCACTATAATATGTAATATAATGTATTATAAAAATATGTATAATATACTAATATATATAATATAGTGATACGATATATTGTAATTTATATACTAATATAATATGTAATATAATGTATAATTGAGAACAAAGAAGCATTCATGTATAAAGATGCTTCAACATATATGATCTAATTAGCATTATCTTCCATGAGAAAGTTAAGGAGTAGACACTGCATATCCTTAGGAATGTAAATGGTATGGGGGATACATCATAAGACCACCAAAATTACTACCTAGGAGGTAACTTCTGGAGATATGGGTGACTACCAAAACCTGATTTACTACCTAGAAGGTAATGTCTAGTGATTAGGGTGAAAAAGGATAAATTCCAAACGTACATGTAATGTCTTAACTCAGGGCTTGACAAATCCCAGACGCCAGGTCGCCATGGCGACTCAGAATTTTTTTCTAGGTGTTTGTCCGCCTGTGATCGCGAGGGCGCTGCTGTCTGCCCAGGAGTCTGGGCAGACAGCACAGCCACTCAGAGCCCTCCCCCGAGCCTGAGATCACTCCCACGGAGTGATTCTGTAGGCTGAAACCGCGATTGCAGGAAAACCTTCAATCGTGTTTTCAGCTACCACAGGCAGCTTCAGGAAAGGGGGTTGAGTGTTGATTGGGTCCCCACACAAGGGAATGCCTGATCGCTCAATCGGGCAGTTTGAAATTTAACAGCTTTATTTCTTTCCTGGGAGCTGTTACAGCAGATCGGACAGCAGAAAGCGGGCGATGCCGGCTTCTGCTGTCAGTGGGGAGTCCAGGCTGTCCAACGAAGGGCTGGATGTACCGGTATGTCCATAGGGGTTTTTTACTAGGCGTTTTTTGGATGTCCCGGTATGTCCATAGGGGATTGAAGGGGTTAAGAGCTTATGTTTTTAATAAATTGGGGACTGACCCTGAAAAACTAACTCACCTATACAAATTGGACACCCTGACGGACTCACCAAATTTACCCCAGAGAATTTGAATTTTGGAACATCCTGGCACCATATTTTACTCTTAGAGTTACTTTGAGTTCTAACATATATAACTTTTAGAAAGTTCTATTTCTTCCCACTTAATTTCTTGCCACTGAACCTGGATTAATTTCTACAAGGACCATTCGGACCACAGCAACAAGTGGTGGTAAATATAATGGTTTTATTATTCTGAATAGAGTTGAATTTTGTCTTCTTCGTATAGAATTCCCTGTTTCTGGGAAATGGTATATGACGTTATTGTATATGACGGCTTGTGAGACTGTATAACCCATGATAATGACAATAATGAAAAGGTATTTTTACCTGTAGAGGAAGTTTGACATTATTTGCATCTATTAGAAACTTCACTAATACTCTTAGACATAATTAAATTACTTTTAATGTGTGTGTTAGACTCATTAAGTAATAATTCATATTGATAATATACTGTATTTTAAAATTAATTCAATGTGACTCATATAGATATTTTATAAATTGGTTTATACAATAAATAATATTTTTTGATTGACTATCGTGATGATAAATATATAATTTGAATTATAATTTTCGGCAATCTGAAAGGATTTAGGATCGGAGATAAAATATAGGGTATCTCTTTATATTAATATTGTGGATGTGGTCCTACAATAATTGATAGCATCGTTATTTTGCGTATGTGATAAAATATTGGTTTTACCTATTTTGTCTCATTAAAATCCCTAACATACATATATCTAATATAGAATATATATATGATTATATATGATATGATATATAATATAGATGATATTTAATAAAAATGTTTGTACTTTAATATGAAGTCCTGCAAGTGCTCGTATTTTCTCCAGCCCACCCCCACCCTCAGTTCTGTGCTCCCTTTAGTTTCTACATTTTCTGCCTCCTCCACCACAAGCCAATCAGCCCAGGGCATATGCCCAGGACTGCCACTTATTGCCAAGGCTGCGTCCCTCCCTCACCCACCGTTATATATGTTCTCCGCCACCTGGGTCTCTCCCTCACCCACCGTTATATATGTTCGCCGGCCGGGTCCCTCCCTCACCCACCGTTATATATGTTCTCCGCCGGCCGGGTCTCTCCCTCACCCACCGTTATATATGTTCTCCGCCGGCCGGGTCTCTCCCTCACCCACCGTTATATATGTTCTCCGCCGGCCGGGTCTCTCCCTCACCCACCGTTATATATGTTCTCGGCTGGCCGGGTCCCTCCCTCACCCACCGCTATATATGTTCTCGGCCGGCCGGATCCCTCCCTCACCCACCGTTATATATGTTCGCCGGCCGGTCCGAGGAGATCCCTCTGCTCGTCAGAAATACTGTATACGTTTTTGTAATATATATAAATATTTAGACAGGAAGGCATTATGTTAACATAAGGAAATTAACTCAGGCATTTCATTAATACAATACAATAGTTCACACCACAACAAAGGATCAATGCCATCACCTCAAGATGATGATGGCAGTGCAGACAGGAAGCAACACCAATAAACATAACGGGATTATACAATGAAGGAACATCAGTTTGAAAATACAAAATACACATTAACCCTTGTATGCCCACAAGTCTTAGACAGCTACCATCACACTGGGGATGGTGGGAGTTGTAATCGAACAAACATCTGTAATATTGTTTTCTTTATTAACCCTTAATCTGAGTTATTTAATCACCCCCAAGAGAGTATTGACCCCTTGATGGCACGCAGTTGGTGACAGTTGTACTTTGTTCACGTCAAGCCATTCGACAACACACAAAAAAAAAGTGTAGGGGCCCCGTTCGATGGGTCTTAGAAGAGTTTAAAAACGCCAATGTGGAAGAGGGGTGCTGCCACACACAAGATGGCGGCATCCATTCCAAATAAGAGTGTCTAGAGTGTCTGTCTGAAGAAAGCTCCTTTTCCTGAAGGGAAAAAAAATCCCCGGCAATATATGATTTGCGTGGCTACACTAAATGAGAAGAAACACAGCAAAAATGCTAAAACAGCCATTGTCAGGAAGGATCCAAAAATTTAAAAAAGAACTCTGTTCTTAAGGGGTTAATGTAGTAAACAATGCTGTGCGTGGAAAGCGCATAATTCTAAAAGTACGTGGCCTTAAAGGAGTAGTCGCATAAAACAGCGGAGCATACAGCGTTTATTTAATAAAGGTGAAAGTCATGAAATGCGGCAGAGGCGACGGTCGTGTCTCAGCCGTTAACTCTTTCAGTTCTTCGCTGTGACGTAAAGCACTCGATGCAGCCTTAGAGCCGCTTGGCATCGAGGGTTCAACACGGTCCTTCTTCTCTGTTATCCAGGTCCTCGGCTTCGTCGCCACAATAGTTTTCGCCTTTGATTTCTACCTGATCTTTAACGACTTGACCAAGTTCCTTGAGAATGGAGAGCCCACGGGAGACACGGAGGTGCAGAAATCGGACGGTACGTTGGAGTGCGATGCTCAGGGAGCTGGGACACTGCTTATAATGTAACAAGAATAAAAAATGAATTACCGTATTTCCCCAAGTATATGACACTCCTTAAAGTTTTTGTACTGGCTGCCTGGGCATGGTATGAGTGTAACTGATGTTAGCTGCTAGCAGTCGCACTCCTATCATGCTCAGGCAGCCAGTACATGCACATCACTTTCAGCCTCCCTGTGCCCCTACACACAGATCCATGCTAACACGCACACTCACTTACTCCCCCACCTTACCTGAACTGCAGATCTTCTGGTGCGGCTCGCAGACTTCCGCTGGGGCCGCTGTTTCCCTCTGCGTTGCTTGAACAGGAACAGAGCAGAGTCATGTGCGTCGCCGCGACGGATCAAGAGACGCTGCTGAGCTACACAGAGGTCTTATACATGGGGAAATACGGTAAATAGGACCCCCTCCCCCCGCTTTGGTCTCAGACTGAAGTCCCAGTAATTCTTGCAGTTGGTGCTGGAATTATTAAAGGGACTAATGCATTGTCTAGTACTTTGTAATGTGCATCCGCTGCAGTGCAATGATCCTACCTTCATCTGGGCTGTTTGCGCATGGTGGGGGGATGTCAGGGAAGGCAGTTCGGGAACTGATGAGCTTTAATTATCCCGCAGACTTCCCCCCCCCCCCCCCCAATGCAATGGGAACAGAGTGTAGTACCGGGTATATTACGGGAGGGATGCACTGAACAGTCAAGCAGACAAACTGTTAAAGGGGGCACCGCAATGTGACACGTCCTATACTTCCTGCCAGTGAGCTGCAGCTTCTCCCTAAGGCAAATAGAATAAGGCTCAGATTTAAAGAATGTATAGGAAAGTACAGACATGTCTCACGATTCGCTTTCTTTTCCCCTCGTAGATGAAGAATTGGATTGAGACTCGGATTGAACGTGAACTTTACGTGAACGTGAACATCTGGGGGGGGGAGCTTTGGGTCGTTCCAAGCGCTTGAACGCCATCTCAGGCTGAAGAAACCGGATGGCTGCTGCAGTAGTCGGATGTGGAACGTACGTCAAGCGGGGGTCCCGTGAGAATTTCAGTGACTGCTACGTCCTACACACTGTAGCAGTAACCTGGGGATGGGAGCAAATATTTCACCGTCACTGTATTCTGGAGTGTTAGCGCCTTAATAGTATTTCTGGCTCGGTGACCTGCTAGACGGGTCATTTGCACTTATTATCTACAGCAGGTTCCTAAAACCTCGAGCTCCCCCAATTCTGGCTGAGGATTCTGGGAGTTTTAGATAAAGGCTGTCTGTACGCAGTATTGCGGCTCTACACAAGGAAGTGAGCAGGCGCGGTATCTGAGTCTGCACTCCCGGCGTATAACTCAGCTGGCTTTGTATTGTCATATAATGTCACTTAACCCCTTCCAGTAAGCAACTGGGAGAATGAGGTACAAACGCAACAAACCGGCAGCAGATCGGAGCATAAGGCAGTCGTCACGTTCCAGGCGACAGCCCTGCTGTATGTAGGATGTATAACTGACTACATGCATCACTCATACTATAATCCACGCCTTTTGTCCTTAAAAACACAGAGGCCCAGGATAATTAAATCCGCAATGTCTGCTGGCCGTACGGGGTTTATTCCCTATGCAGAACCTATTAGGGGATCTGGCTAGAGAAACCCTGCAGCGGGTATTATGTAAAGTTGGCGACATGTTTTAAGTGGCCAGCGTAAGTCGCCGAGTTTACACTAAACAAGTAAAGCAAGCATGAGTGTTCTGTTTAAAAGATGATGCATGTTAAACATACACATGGCAGGAGTAGCACTTTATGGGGTTGAGGGTCTTCTTTACACCCATTTCTGCATATTGATTTATTATGCAGGATCCGCTCGGTACGGTTGGCCCTGCACCATGGTTGGCAAGGCAGCATTCAGGAAAGCCATGTTAAATATGCATGATGCAGGGGAAGCTTGCCAGGGTTGGCCTTGGATCATGCATATTAAACGTGGCTTTCCTGAATGCCATCTTGTCAATTTTACTAATCATGGTGCAGGGCCAGCCCTACTGAGATGCTCCTGCATGAATCATAACCAGGAAAACGGCATTAAATATGCCTAATGCAGGGCTGGTTCAGCCGTTCTTGTCGAGGCTAGCCTTGCATTCCGCTTATATAATGTTTTCATAAAATCCATGATGAGAGCTGTGGTTTCAGTATGAAGGTCTGGCCCTGTGTAATGTATAACAGGGCTTGACAAATTTGTTGTGAATCTCGGCGCCAGGTAAAAAAGTTAGGAGCCAGGATTTTTTTAAACTAACAGATGGTCAGGAGTGATCCGATCATCATCAGCCCACTTACTAAACTCACAGAATTTGACTTGGAAGCACCCTGGACTTTCAGGTCAGTGCTGTTTTTATTATTATTATTTTTTTAACCCTTTCAATGCTGATGTTCCATTGGAGCACAGCATTGACTGATATTTAATCCCCACAAGCTTGTGGGGACAAGTGTTAACCCCTGCAATGCCACGAATGTGTCATACACAATTGTGGCATTGAAGGGGTTAACGCTGCACTGTCGCTCTCAGGGAGCGATCAGGCAGCAGGGGGGTGTTGGGGCTGCTCTCCACACTCATGGGGAGACCAAAGAACCCTCTCCCCTGTCCCTGAAGCTGCCTCTGGCAGCTGGGACTCAATTGCTGGTCTATAGACCAGCCATTGCAGGGAGGGGAGTCTTTGATGACTGCTGTAGGCTTCCATGCCTACAGGAATCATCAAAGGGCTTGTGGGGGCTCGTTTTTGCTGTTGCTGGTCTGCCTGGAAGCAGCAGACCACCAGCAGCAGAGCCCCTTACAAAAACGGGAATTAACCCCTAAATGCCGCGATCGCGGCATTAAAGGGGTTAACGCTGCACTGTCGCTCTCATGGAGCGATCAGGCAGCAGGGGGGTGTTGTGTCAGGTCCCCACACTTGTGTGGGGACCCAATCAATACTCAACCCCCTTCCCTGAAGCTCCCTGTGGCAGCTGAAAACACGATTGCTGGTTTTGCAGCAACCACGTTTTCAGCCTACAGGATCACTCCGTGGGAGGGATCTCAGGCTCGGGGGCGGGCTCGGAGTGGCTGTGCTGTCTGCCCAGACTCCTGGGCAGACAGCAGCAGCGCCCCCGTGTGGTGACTCAGCCTCTTACATCCACATTTTTTTCTGGATGTAAGAGGCTGACACAACCTAGGCGCCAGGACAAAATTATCTGTCGCCATGGCGACCTGGCGCCTGGGATTTGTCGAGCCCTGATGTATAATAAAGTCAGTGGGACTCCTTCAGTCTGCCTGCACATTGACTTATTTATTATACAGGGCTAGTGACTTAAGTTAAAAAGCACAGGTACAGACATTACATAGGCATGATACAGGGCCAGCCCTGGCAGGCTTCCCCTGTATCATGTCTATTTCAATTGGGGGGCGCGAGACATTTTAAGCAACTGACCTTAAATAAAATATGCAGGGCTTTCTTTATCCCATCAGGCTGATCGGGGCTCCCACAGCGCTCAGCGGAACGTAAACTCCCAACGATGCGTCAGGTGCTATAATAAAAAGCGCTGTGTGTACCTGCGGCGGGTGACGCCGCGTCTTTAACTCTCCCTGCTCGCGGTTTGTGTTTCAGGGTTTTTCTGTATTGTCCCGTGTTGAAAAATTTCACCCGTTCTACCGTTTTTGTCCCTTGTTATATTGTATTACTTTTTAAATAATTATCGTTGTATTTGGAAAATTTTTCATTAAAAACGACAAAAAACTATAATGTTTCCGTTTATTAAACACGATGCGGAGATTATCGGTGGGTTACAAACATACAGATTTCCACTGAGAAAAGTGACATGATATATATCGCTAGTAGATTTAAAGTTTTAAAGGCTGTTTAGCTCCAAGTTCCTCTCGTGCCACGGAGAAGAATGTATAAGTAATAAGACCGTCATAGAACACAAGAGACACTTACTCTCCAAACATTCTTCTCCAGCCCAGACTGCGAGAAAGTGTGTTTAATGACATAGGAAGGGCTTCAGGGCGTGAAGAAGAGCGATAAGGGGATCAGGGGGCCGCTAGACAATCTGATACTCTTGGGAACCGGCCCCTTGGGTGGTGGGGAGGGAATCCCCCTATAAAGGAGATTTTCACATCTTGGGTTTATTTGCCACAGAGAATTATTCACTGAAAGGAGAGTTATGGTTCCAAAACTGTTGGGTTCCTCCATGAAGAAGTGAAAGCATTGAAGTCACAGCCCCCCCATTAGTGAATAGACCCCAATGGCTACTTTATGCATTTCAAACCCAGTATGTTTTTCCTGTGGAAAGGACCAAACTGGATCTACATTGTTCTTGGAGTAAAAACTCTCAAAATACTCAAGACAGATGAAGGCACGGCTTTCGAAGATGGCCGCCTCGTCTGATTTCATGGTGCCAGAGAATAGGAATGTCGTAGAACTAACCGAGGTCAGAGAACCAGAGATCAGGAATAACGAAGAAACAGGCCGGGTTAGCAACAGGAAATCGAACAGACGCGCGTACTGAGGAATTGGCACAACCATCAGTCCAACGCTTTCTGAGGATTTTAAAGAATATAATATATTCACCAATATATTAACCAATATAATGTAATATTCCAAATATAATATATTCCGAATATATTTACCAATATATTAAATAATCGTTACCTGCAAGTGTAGAAGGTAGAGACCCCCCACTTCTTACTCACAGACTCAGCCGCTGTGAAGAAGGGGTGCACCTCCCTCCACCACTGCAGACAAGAGGCAGATCGGGGTCCATCGTTAATGCGTCGTCCTCTGCTTCCTCTTCACACCCTCTAGTGGCACCAGCGGAAATTACCTTGCCTTATAAAGGGTATTTATGCACATGCCGCATTCAAGATGGCGAGACGGATGTAACGAAACGGATCATTTACCAATATATTAAATAATATATTCACTAATATATTAAATAAGATTATGTAATAATTCAAATATAATATGTTCCAAATATATTTATAAATATTTTAACTAATTAAATATACATTTACCAATATATTAACAAATATATTATATTCCTGATATATTTACTAATATAATAAATATAATTTAATATATTAACCAATATAACGTAATAGTTTTCATATGTAATATTTTACCAATATAATGTAATATATTCCCAATTTAATAAAAATATTCCAAATATATTAACCAATATAATGTAATAGATTTCATATATAATATATTCCTAATATATTGACCAATATAATGTATTCCATATAACGTAATATATTAACCAATATAATGTAATATATTCCTAATTTAATATAAAATATTGAATATATATATATTCACCAATATATTATCCAATATAATGTTTCCAATGTAATATTTACAAATATATTAAGCAAAATAATGTAATATTCCCAATTTAATAAAAATATTCCAAAAAAATTAACCAATATAATGTAATAGATTTCCAATATTATATAATCCATATGTTTACTAATAATTTCACTAATAAAACATATTTACCAATATAATACAATATATTCAGAATATAAGAAAAAATATTCCTAATATATTTACCAATATATTCAAAAATAAAATTTAATATTTACCAATATAATATATTACTAATATATTAACTAATATTTTAACCAATATGTTTTATATTCCAAATTTAATATATTATATTAATATTTTACCAATATATTCATAATTTAATATAAAATATAGCTAATATATTTACTAATATTTTAACTAATATAATGTAATATTTACAAATATATTACGCAAAATAATATAATATATTCCCAATTTAATATAATATATTACTAATATTTTAACTAATATAATATTTTAACAATATATTAACCAATATATTGTAATAGATTTCGATTATATCATATATCCCTAATATATTAACTAATATTTTAACCAATATAATGTTTTATATTCCCAGTTTAATAGAATATATTTTTTGCTTGGAAATGTAGCTGCTGTGGCCTCTTCCCAAGTGGACTCCTCATAAGTGGACAGCTAAGACATAGGACATACCGAGTACCATTGCAGAAAGCAGCTTGAACACATCATTGGAACTCGTCCACATCCAAGCTGTCCTCTCCTATTGTCTCACCCACCGACTAGATTGTAAGCTCACAAGAGCAGGGCCCTCTTCTCCTTTGCACCAGTTCGTTATTCTATGTGTTATTGTATGTGTTTCTATATTGTTATACTGACTGTAACAGCGCTGCGGAATCTGCCTTATAAATAAATGTAATATAATATTCCTAATATTTTACCAATATATTAACCAATATAATTAGGGCTGCAACAACTAATTGATAAAATCGATAATTAAAATCGTCGTCAAATATTTTCATTATCGATTAGTCGAATGGATTATAAAAAAAGTTTTTTTTCAGAGCAAATGCTCTCAAAAACTCCTCTCCTTCTATAATGCGACCTCAAACAGAGATCGGATTATAACACTAGAATCCAGATCCCCTCTCTGTCAGCCAGTGGGTGTCCGTGCGATGCGCACAGACAACCTCCGCCCCTCCACTTCCACTGGGGCTTCTACGATCCAGCGCCAGCATCACATGACCTTCATCGTAGAAGCCCCAGCGGAAGTGAAAAGGGAGTAACGGAGGTTGTCTGTGCACATCGTGCAGACCCCCACGTCTGACAGAGAGGAGAATCCAGGTCTCCTGCAGCGCTGCAGAGGATCATCCTCTCTGTCAGCTGGTGGGTGCCTGTGAGATGTGCACAGACAACCTCTGCTACTCCCCTTCACTTCCGCTGGGGCTTCTATGAAGCTCCAGTGAAAGTGCCAGCCAGCAACGGAGGTTCACCCCCCACAAGGCACCAGTGAGTCGGAAGGGAGAGAGGCAAAGTGGTGTATGGGAGGGGGGGGGGAGGATAATGAATTTCAGAGAGGCATATCTGGGGAGGCAGAGTGGTGAATCAGGGAGTATAACGAATGTCAGGGTGGCAGGGGGTGTAGGGCATTTATGGGGGGCGGAGTAGCATATCTGGGGGTATAAGGTATATTAGGGGGCTCAGTTGCATATCACTGGCATATAAGGGGTATAAGGCATAACGGTGGGGGGGGCAGGTTGGCAAATAAAAAAAAATATAAACAAGAGGCTTTTTTCTCATAGTTTTTTTTTAAATATGAAAAAATAGTTTACATATGAATTAATATTTACTAATAACTTTTTAAAGTATTAAAACCTAGTTTGAGAAACACTGTGTTTGGGTTCTTGTAGCTTTTATTATTATGTCAGTAAAATAAGAAGGTAAATAGAGAAATGCCATTGTGATAAAGCGATGAAAGTGTTAATGACACGTTAATGTAAATTTTAGTTTTTTTTCTTAATTAGTTTAAATAAAAGAAAAATTAGCATTTTTTTATCCGATTAATCGAAAAAATATCGGCCAAATAATCGATTATGAAAATAATCTTTAGTTGCGGCCCTAAATATAATGTAATATATTCCTAATTTAATATAAAATATTGCTAATATATTCACCAATATATTATACAATATAATCCTAATATATTTACTAATATTTTAACTAATTGATTATATTAACCAAAATAATGTAATAGATTTCATATATAATGTATTCCTAATAGATTTCCAATATTATATAATATTATCTTAATATATTTACTAATATTTTCACTAATAAAATATATTTACTAATATATTGGTGACTATATTTTCTTATATTTGGAATATATTGAATAATAAAATCTAATATATTTACCAATATAATATAATATATTCACAAATATTTTAACCAATATAATATGTATTATATTCCCAGTTTAATAAGTTTCTTGATATAGTAAATTATATTTTCATTCTAATAAAATATAACATTAACCGATATAAAGTAATATATTCCCAATTTAATATAATACATTCTTAATATATTTACTAATGTCTCTCTTGCTCTCTTACACACAGATTCCCCTAACCGGACCGAATCACCCTCTGCAGTTACAGACGCGGAAGACTTAGCCCTTCAGCCGGATAGCGGTAGACCTAGTAGGACCCCGACCGGTCTTCGCCAGGGTAGGTTTTCCCCGGGAGATGATTTCTGACCAGGGGACCCAATTTACTGCTGAGATTACCCAGCAGCTGTGGAGTTTGTGCGGGATTAAGCCCGTGTACAAGCGCCCCTTAACACCCCCAGACGAACGGGTTATGTGAGAGGGACGTTCGCTCCCGCTCACCGGGACCGGGAGAAGTACTCGCCGCACCTCCTGTTCGCGTACCGGGAAGTACCCCAGGAATCCACCGGGTAGTCTCTATTCCAAGGCCGTAGCGGTCTCTTACACTCTGTTACTCTCTTACACGCTCTTACTGTCTCTTACACTCTGTTCAGTATTATATACATTTCATGTATGTGCCAAAGTTACCCCAATTCTAGAAATGAATGTACGTCTGTATTGCCAAATGGCAATGTGTTCGGATACGCCTTTAAAGAAGTCACTCGGGTTTAATAAATGGATAAATATGGTTTTATTGATAGATAATGATATTCCTGCATAAACGCAATCTTACCAATTATTCACAGATCTGATCAGAACAATCGATTATGTCCTCACATCACCGAGAGGCTAGCACGTCATCTGTCTGGAGTCATCAGCTGGGGAAGCACCGGCGACCGGTCAGAGAACCTCCTCGGGAAAGTACCAACACCGTACAGGCGCGCACTCCTATACAGGTAATCGAGGCTTCTGACCAATCGGGATCCTCTGCTGCTTTTATACATAAATTTACGTGTATTGGCCTCGTGGTGTTTACTGCAGGAGCCACAACCCTGGGAGTGGCCAACTCCCAAGAATACGAGCTATATACTTCATACACTACGCTTCAGACAATACGGGCAGTATACCTGGCACTCGCTACTCTTTGTTCTGATTATATTTTCGGATATCTTGTCCTTGCTAACACAAATAATTCTATGATTTGCACATTAGGTTACAAAGAATCATTTGTCTATCCATACATAACCTACATAAATAACCCA
Source organism: Spea hammondii (assembly GCA_029215755.1). Lineage (NCBI taxonomy): Eukaryota > Metazoa > Chordata > Amphibia > Anura > Pelobatidae > Spea > Spea hammondii. Next base: position 31,369,583 of record JARDYJ010000012.1, on the reverse strand, counting down.
AACATCTCTCCCCTTCTCTATCCATACATAACCTACATAAATAACCCAAACATCTCTCCCCTTCTCTATCCATACATAACCTACATAACCCAAACATCTCTCCCCTTCTCTATCCATACATAACCTACATAACCCAAACATCTCTCCCCTTCTCTATCCATACATAACCGACATAACCCAAACATCTCTCCCCTTCTCTATCCATACATAACCTACATAACCCAAATATCTCTCCCCTTCTCTATCCATACATAACCTACATAAATAACCCAAACATCTCTCTCCTTCTCTATCCATACATAACCTACATAAATAACCCAAACATCTCTCCCCTTCTCTATCCATACATAACCTACATAACCCAAACATCTCTCCCCTTCTCTATCCATACATAACCTGCATAACCCAAACATCTCTCCCCTTCTCTATCCATACATAACCCAAACATCTCTCCCCTTCTCTATCCATACATAACCTACATAACCCAAACATCTCTCCCCTTCTCTATCCATACATAACCTACATAACCCAAACATCTCTCCCCTTCTCTATCCATACATAACCTACATAACCCAAACATCTCTCCCCTTCTCTATCCATACATAACCTACATAACCCAAACATCTCTCCCCTTCTCTATCCATACATAACCTACATAAATAACCCAAACATCACTCCCCTTCTCTATCCATACATAACCTACATAACCCAAACATCTCTCCCCTTCTCTATCCATACATAACCTACATAACCCAAACATCTCTCCCCTTCTCTATCCATACATAACCTACATAACCCAAACATCTCTCCCCTTCTCTATCCATACATAACCTACATAACCCAAACATCTCTCCCCTTCTCTATCCATACATAACCTACATAAATAACCCAAACATCACTCCCCTTCTCTATCCATACATAACCTACATAACCCAAACATCTCTCCCCTTCTCTATCCATACATAACCTACATAACCCAAACATCTCTCCCCTTCTCTATCCATACATAAACTACATAAATAACCCAAACATCTCTCCCCTTCTCTATCCATACATAACCTGCACAACCCAAACATCTCTCCCCTTCTCTATCCATACATAACCCAAACATCACTCCCCTTCTCTATCCATACATAACCTACATAACCCAAACATCTCTCCCCTTCTCTATCCATACATAACCTGCATAAACCAAACATCTCTCCCCTTCTCTATCCATACATAACCCAAACATCACTCCCCTTCTCTATCCATACATAACCTACATAACCCAAACATCTCTCCCCTTCTCTATCCATACATAACCTATATAACCCAAACATCTCTCCCCTTCTCTATCCATACATAACCTGCGTAACCCAAACATCTCTCCCCTTCTCTATCCATTCATAACCTACATAACCCAAACATCTCTCCCCTTCTCTATCCATACATAACCTACATAACCCAAACATCTCTCCCCTTCTCTATCCATACATAACCTACATAAATAACCCAAACATCTCTCCCCTTCTCTATCCATACATAACCCAAACATCTCTCCCCTTCTCTATCCGTACATAACCTACATAACCCAAACATCTCTCCCCTTCTCTATCCATACATAACCTACATAACCCAAATATCTCTCCCCTTCTCTATCCATACATAACCTATATAACCCAAACATCTCTCCCCTTCTCTATCCATACATAACCTACATAACCCAAACATCTCTCCCCTTCTCTATCCATACATAACCCAAACATCACTCCCCTTCTCTATCCATACATAACCTACATAACCCAAACATCTCTCCCCTTCTCTATCCATACATAACCTACATAACCCAAACATCTCTCCCCTTCTCTATCCATACATAACCTACATAACCCAAACATCTCTCCCCTTCTCTATCCATACATAACCTACATAACCCAAACATCTCTCCCCTTCTCTATCCATACATAACCTACATAAATAACCCAAACATCTCTCCCCTTCTCTATCCATACATAACCTACATAAATACCCCAAACATCTCTCCCCTTCTCTATCCATACATAACCTACATAACCCAAACATCTCTCCCCTTCTCTATCCATACATAACCTACATAACCCAAACATCTCTCCCCTTCTCTATCCATACATAACCTGCACAACCCAAACATCTCTCCCCTTCTCTATCCATACATAACCCAAACATCACTCCCCTTCTCTATCCATACATAACCTACATAACCCAAACATCTCTCCCCTTCTCTATCCATACATAACCTACATAACCCAAATATCTCTCCCCTTCTCTATCCATACATAACCCAAACATCTCTCCCCTTCTCTATCCATACATAACCTACATAACCCAAACATCTCTCCCCTTCTCTATCCATACATAACCTACATAACCCAAACATCTCTCCCCTTCTCTATCCATACATAACCTACATAAATAACCCAAACATCACTCCCCTTCTCTATCCATACATAACCTACATAACCCAAACATCTCTCCCCTTCTCTATCCATACATAACCTACATAACCCAAACATCTCTCCCCTTCTCTATCCATACATAAACTACATAAATAACCCAAACATCTCTCCCCTTCTCTATCCATACATAACCTACATAAATACCCCAAACATCTCTCCCCTTCTCTATCCATACATAACCTACATAACCCAAACATCTCTCCCCTTCTCTATCCATACATAACCTGCATAAACCAAACATCTCTCCCCTTCTCTATCCATACATAACCCAAACATCACTCCCCTTCTCTATCCATACATAACCTACATAACCCAAACATCTCTCCCCTTCTCTATCCATACATAACCCAAACATCACTCCCCTTCTCTATCCCTACATAACCCAAACATCTCTCCCCTTCTCTATCCATACATAACCTACATAACCCAAACATCTCTCCCCTTCTCTATCCATACATAACCTACATAACCCAAACATCTCTCCCCTTCTCTATCCATACATAACCTGCACAACCCAAACATCTCTCCCCTTCTCTATCCATACATAACCCAAACATCACTCCCCTTCTCTATCCATACATAACCTACATAACCCAAACATCTCTCCCCTTCTCTATCCATACATAACCTACATAACCCAAATATCTCTCCCCTTCTCTATCCATACATAACCCAAACATCTCTCCCCTTCTCTATCCATACATAACCTACATAACCCAAACATCTCTCCCCTTCTCTATCCATACATAACCTACATAACCCAAACATCTCTCCCCTTCTCTATCCATACATAACCTACATAAATAACCCAAACATCACTCCCCTTCTCTATCCATACATAACCTACATAACCCAAACATCTCTCCCCTTCTCTATCCATACATAACCTACATAACCCAAACATCTCTCCCCTTCTCTATCCATACATAAACTACATAAATAACCCAAACATCTCTCCCCTTCTCTATCCATACATAACCTACATAAATACCCCAAACATCTCTCCCCTTCTCTATCCATACATAACCTACATAACCCAAACATCTCTCCCCTTCTCTATCCATACATAACCTGCATAAACCAAACATCTCTCCCCTTCTCTATCCATACATAACCCAAACATCACTCCCCTTCTCTATCCATACATAACCTACATAAGCCAAACATCTCTCCCCTTCTCTATCCATACATAACCCAAACATCACTCCCCTTCTCTATCCCTACATAACCCAAACATCTCTCCCCTTCTCTATCTATACATAACCTACATAACCCAAACATCTCTCCCCTTCTCTATCCATACATAACCTACATAACCCAAACATCTCTCCCCTTCTCTATCCATACATAACCTACATAACCCAAACATCTCTCCCCTTCTCTATCCATACATAACCTACATAACCCAAATATCTCTCCCCTTCTCTATCCATACATAATCTACATAAATACCCCAAACATCTCTCCCCTTCTCTATCCATACATAACTTATTTTTATATACAGTATACCCCATTCTATACATCACACTCCGCCTCATCACCGCTCCCGTAAGGTACTTTTATATACATCACACCCCATTCTATACATTACACTCCGCCCCATCACCGCTCCCGTAACCTACTTTTATATACATTATACCCCATTCTATACATTACACTCCTCCCCATCACCGCTCCCGTAACGTACTTTTATATACATTATACCCCATTCTATACATTACACTCCGACCCATCACCGCTCCCGTAACCTAGTTTTATATACATCACACCCCATTCTATACATTACACTCCGTCCCATCACCGCTCCGGTAACGTACTTTTATATACATTATACCCCATTCTATACATTATACTCCGCCCAATGACCGCTCCCATAACGTACTTTTATATACATCACACCCCATTCTATACATTAAACTCCGCCCCATCACCACTCCTGTAACGTACTTTTATATACATTATACCCCATTTTATACACTCCGTCCCATCACCGCTCCCGTAACGTACTTTTAGATACATCACACCCCATTCTATACATTACACTCCTCCCCATCACCGCTCTGGTAACGTACTTTTATATACATTATACCCCATTCTATACATCACACTCCGCCCCATCACCGCTCCCGTAACTTACTTTTATATACATTATACCCCATTCTATACATTACACTCCGTCCCATCACCGCTCCCGAAACCTACTTTTATATATATCACACCCCATTCTATACATTACACTCCGTCCCATCACCGCTCCGGTAACGTACTTTTATATACATCACACCCCATTCTATACATTACACTCCGTCCCATCACCGCTCCGGTAACGTACTTTTATATACATCACATCCCATTCTATACATTGTGTAATCAGAACTGCCGAGGGCCGTGCTGTGCGTAGAAGCACAAGAGCTGACAGTCTGCCGGAGATGCCCCCCAGCTGACCTCCATCGGTATTGGAATGAATTTTGTTGCTGCGCATGAAACCCGATTCACAGCGTGACCCAAAGGCCGGCGCGATAATCTGCAGCCAGAGACGCTGAAAAAGCTCCTTCCAGGTCTCTGGTTTTCTGCCGTTTATGCGGTAACCGCAGGAATAATCTGCAGCGCTGCACGCGGAGCCGCCTCGTCATAACGGCTTTACAGAGAAACTGCATCTCTGCTGCTGCAGCAATATTTATATTCCTGTAGTCACAGATGCAGGGCACAGCTTCCTACCCCACCAGGGGGCATTTCTATAAATGGGGGTATTGGAGGGGAAACCGCTGGACCCTAAACTCGGCCCTCACTGCTAGAAAAACCCCAAAACAAGGAAATTAGATGCAGAAATATTATAATGAAGGAAGGGAAGAAGCTCTCGGTAGGAAACGACCTGCAGCCCCCGGTGACCCGATAAATATCCAAATGATTAACGGGTGGGGAATGGGGCAGATTTCTAAACGGTGCGATCAGAAACACGGACACAACGCCGAGTAATAGAATGCGACTACCCCGGGTGGCAGATTTACTGCTCTGTTCTGGAGAAATGAGGCATCTGCAGGAGCCGATACCTGAAATACTTAACCCTTTACAGCCGAAAAAGCCGGAGAGACAGCGGCAAAGACTTCCTGAAGGACCGGGCTCGCTCTACTTAATGAAGACACCACATCAAATCCAGGGGATGCAGCGCAATCCCTTCCCACGAGGAGATGGAAAGAATGAAGGCCATCCGAGGTCCTGATTCTTGCGGAAAGCCGAACTTTGGGTGAAAATTCAGGAATTGGCGAAAGGAACGCAAAAAGGGCTCCCGACGGACGGGGTCTGCGGCTCACCAACGACTTCCAAAAACGCTGACTTCAGGGACAGACGATGGAGACACGGATTGAAGACGCTCAGACGCTGTGAACATGAGACTGTAAAGCACCGGATTACGGTCCCAAGCAACCATTTTGGAAACAGAACGAGATCTAATCCAGACTAGAGCCTCAGGACAGAGACTGCGGAGAGGGAGAGCAGTTCGTATCCCGAGAAGCTGCTGACGGCTGAAGTCTTTATATCAGAAAGACATGAAGTAGCGGACAAACCTTTGAAGCGGCAAAAAGAACAGAAACTTTTCCAGATTATACCCCAGAAAGCCGACACGTTTGGGGCAAAACAAACCGTCTCGGGAACTGAAAACCCTGCAGTCCAAAAAACTTTCCGCTCAACCTTCAAGCCGTCAGATGGAAGATTTCTGGCTCTGGGTGTAAAGCTGAAGAAGACGCAGAGGAGATCTGGGGGGAGACCAAGTCCGCATAAAGATCCTGTTTGGCCAGTCGGGATCTACGAGGATAACTGAAGCTGATCTCACTTGATATTTTTCAGAACCCTGGGGATGAACGAAAGGGCGACAACTTAAGAGCCGGAAATTCCAGGTGTGAGAAAAGGCATCCACCGCCCGAGGCAGACGTCCCAGGTGGAGGGAGAATAACGTTCTGAATGGAGCATTGGGTCAGGAGGCCATGAAGTCTATCTCTGGAAGCCCCAATTCTGTACTATGGATCTGAAAATCTCCGGATTCGGAGCTCATGCAAAGACTGGCATCCGGCTCATAAAATCCGCTTGAATGTTGGAGGCTCCTTTGACACGGACTGAGGTAAACGCGATGGAACAAGCTTCTGGACAAAGGAACAGCTTGCAAGAAATCTTCTGGTGGAAGCGGACTTCTGGTGTTATTTGCTTGTTGGTGTCGCTACTACAGACCTATTGCCTGAGCGAACCAAGACTCTCTTGCCTGTTAACTTATTGTCCCCCCGATGACGACGGGCGCTCTCCACAGCCAAAAGTTCTAGACAGTTTGAGGGAAGGGGTTGGAGACTCATCTTGGAAGACGGCTCCTCGTACTTTCAGACTTGCGTTGGTAGTCAGAGTCTTTGTCTGGAACGGACCACCTTCTTCCTACCGATGAAGTGTCTGTCTGTGTCCACCAGGTTAGAGGCAATGAGATATTTGAGCGAAAAAAGGCTTCTGACCCAACGATTCAGAACATAATTCTAGAGTGTTCTTAAGTGGGGCAGAGCCCAGGGAACTGCGCACTTTCCAGAAGACATACAAGTCCTTATGGAGGTCTTTCTAAGAAAAGCACTTGAATCACCAGCAACTGAATGCTGAATGGGCCAGGATGAGCCGATCCTCTAGGTAAGGAACGGCAAATTCCCTAATGCGCCAATACCACAGCCAAAAGCTTTGGGAAAACCTTGGGGGCCACACGGAGGAGCCTGAAACTGGAAATAAGCTGCCCCCGGACAGGAGCATGCAGGAGCATGCAGATAAGAAGCTTTTAGGTCTGTGGAGACCATAAAGTCGTTGGTGCATAAAGCGTCCGGACTTTATAATCCCTGTCCTGAATCTGAAATAACGGAGGTCTAATATAAGTCGGAAACCACTGTTGGCTTTTGGGACCAAGAAAACCCAAGAGCAGAATCCAAGCTTCTTTTCTGGCTCAGGAACGGGTATAATGGCCTGAAAGTCTTGGATTGGATTGATAGGGGACAGAAGAAAGGTGCGCCTTGTCTGATCTCGGGGATGGAGACACCAGAAACCGGTCTGGTCTGAAACAGGTGGTCTTCTGATGCTTCCCACCTGTTAGGGATATTAATGAGACAAAATAGGTAAAACCAATATTTTATCACACACGCAAAATAACGACGCTACCAAATATTGTAGGACCACATCCACAATATTAATTTAAGGAGATACCCTATATTTTATCTCCGATCCTAAATTCTTTCAGATCGCTGAAAATTATAATTCAAATTAGATATATATCACAACGATAGTCAATCAAAAATATTATTTATTGTAAACACAATTTATAAAATATCTATATGAGTCACACAGTGCATGATATAAAACACAAAATTCTTAAAACATGTCAAATTGAATCAGTTCCAAATATAGTATATTATCGAAATATGAATTACTACTTTATGAGTCTAACACACAATTAATTTCCATCCCACTCAGCAACCAAAATAATAATCAGGGCAGTAATAAAAAGATCACTAACTCTGTATATATTAGTTCAACTAATATGACAAAATAAGAGTATTAGTGAAGTTCCTAATAGATGCAAATGATGTCAAACTTCATCTACAGGTAAAAATACCTTTTACATTATTGTCATCATCATGGGTTATAAGCTGCAGTCTCACAAGCCGTCATATACAATAATGCCAAATACTTGCTATTTCCCAGAAAAAGGGAATTCTATATGAAGAAGAGAAAATTCACTTCTATTCAGAATAATAAAAATTATAATTACCACCACTTGTTGCTGTGGTCCAACTGGTTCTTGTAGAAGTTAATCCAGGTTCAGCGGCAAGAATTTAAGTGGAAAGAAATATAACTTTCTAAAAGTTATATAGGTTAGGACTCAAAGTAACTCTAAGAGTAAAATTATGGTGTCAGGATCTTAAGATTCCAATTCTCTGGGGTACATTTGGTGAATGAGTCTGTCAGGGTCCAATTTGTTTCAGGGTGCCTTTGTTTCAGGGTGAGTCCAGGTGGGTTTTTAGGGTGCGTTCTAGGGTGAGTCCTAGGGTGAGTCCCCTCAATTATTCAAGACATAAGCTTTTAAAGACAGGGCTTATTATCATAGCCTCCACCTCTTGATTGGAATTCTCCAATCATAACGGTGGGTTTTACCCATTATAATTAGGACTTCTACTCATATTTACATCGTTGTAATTTCTTAATTTACCTGCGAGAGACGCTCTGGTCTAAGAAATAACTTAAGACCATTACATATGCGTTTGGAATTTATCCTTGGTCACCCTTATCTTTAGATGTTACCTCCTAGGTAGTAAATCAGGTCTTTGTAGTCACCCATATCTCCAGACGTTACCTCCTAGGTAGTAAATTAGGTTTTGGTGGTCTTACGCAGGGCCGGCCCGACAATGGAGCCAAGTGGGGCAACCGCTCCAGGCGGCACTTTTGAACGGGCGGCACTTCGCCGCCCCAAACCCTTTTTTTTTTTTTTTAAAGCGAAAGAGAGGGGCACCGAGTGGTTTTCGCTTACCAAGCTGTCAGTACCCGCTTGGCGCCCCTCTCTCTCTCCTCTGCGCAGGGCCGGACCGGCCCACCGGGATACCGGGAAATTTCCCGGTGGGCCGGAAGGTCCGTGGGCTGGGCGGCCGGCAGACTAACCATGAAGACAGCCGCTGAGCGGCTGCAAATGGCATTGAACGCCTCCCTCGGTGCCAGGGGCGGGCTGGGCAGGGGGGCAATTGCCCCCCAGGCTGCCCGAAATCTAATCAAAGCGGCCGCTGGGTGCTGATGCGGCTGCCGGCATCAGCACCCAGCAGCCGTGTGCGATGGCCGTCTAGTGATGGGAGCAGCGTGAGGGGTGAAAGCTCCGCCCCCTCGCACTGACCTTTCCCCCCTCACGCTGCTCCAATCACTATGCGGCCATCAGATTGCTGGGAATGTAATCTAAACGGCCGATGCGTGCTGATGCCGCCGGCCGCCTCTGCTTCAATACTTTTTTTTTTACTTTATATGGCAAGCCGATCCAGCTTACCATATAAATTAAAAAAAAAGTGTTAAAGTAGCTCCGGCCGGCAGCATCAGCACGCACCGGCCGTTTAGATTACATTCCCAGCAGTCTGATGGCTGCATAGTGATGGGAGCAGCGTGAGGTGGAAGCTCCGCCCCCTCGCACTCAGACTGCTGCAGCACCGGATGTCAGGTCAGTGACATCCTGTCAGCATAGAGGAGAACAGTGTGCAGCTACCAGGAAGTCAAGAGAAGTAGAAGGTGAGTAAAATAATGTATTTTTTGTACTGTATAATGTTTTTTGTATTTGTTAAAAACAAAAAAAATCGGCGTGTGTGTATGTAAGTGTCCCCCCCTATATGCCACTCTGCCTCCAGAAATGCCTTATACCCCCCTATATGCCACTCTGTCCCATGATATGCCTTTTAACCCCCTATATGCCAGAGTGGCATATAGGGGTATAAGGCATTTCTGGATGCAGAGTGACATATAGGGGGTCAAAAGGCATATCTGGAGACAGAGTGGCATAAAGGGGGTTAAAAAGGTATATCATGGGGCAGAGGAGCATATAGGAGGGTATAAAGCATATCGGGGAGGCAGAGTGGCATATAGGGGGCATAAGGCTTTTCTGGAGGCAGAGTGCCCCATGATATGCCTTTTAACCCCCTTCATGCCACTCTGCCTCCAGAAATGCCTTATACCCCCTATATGCCACTCTGTCCCATGATATGCCTTTTAACCCCCTATATGGCAGAGTGGCATATTGGGGGTTAGAAGGCATATCATGGGACAGAGTGGCATATATTATTTTTTATTTAATATGGCAAGCTGGATCGGCTTGCCATATAAAGTAAACAAAAATGTCCCATGATATGCCTTTTAACCTCCTATATGGCAGAGTGGCATATAGGGGGTTAGAAGGCATATCATGGGACAGAGTGGCATATAGGAGGGTTGAGGCATATCAGGGAGGCAGAGTGGCATATAGGGGGGTATAAGGCTTTTCTGGAGGCAGAGTGCCCCATGATATGCCTTTTAACCCCCTTTATTCCACTCTGCCTCCAGAAATGCCTTATACCCCCCTATATGCCACTCTGTCCCATGATATGCCTTTTAACCCCCTATATGCCAGAGTGGCATATAGGGGTATAAGGCATTTCTGGATGCAGAGTGACAAATAATGAGATAAAAAGAATGGCACATAGTGTGACTCGGGTGTGTATAAGGGGTGCGTGTGGGTATAAGAGCTTCACCGTGAGATAAACTATATGGGGCTGGTCTCCAAATTTTTCCAGGGCTGCTTTTCAGTCCCAGTCCGGCCCTGCCTCTGCGGTGAGTCTCCCTGTTCGTTCTCGGTGCCGGCTTGTAATGCTGAGCGCCAGAAGATTTCCGGCGCTCAGCATTACATGCCGGCACCGAGACCGAACAGGGAGACTCGTCGCAGGACTGCTGAAAGGTAAGTACAAGAGGGCGGGGGGGGAGGGGTGTCAGGGACGATAAGGGGAGGGGGGGCGGCATTTTAAAATTCGCCCCAGGCGGCATTTTGCCTTGGGCCGGCCCTGGTCTTACGACGTATCCCCCATTCCAATTTACATTCCTAAGGATATGTAGTGTCTACTCCTTAACTTTCTCATGGAAGATAACGTTAATTGGATCATATATATACTGAAACATCAATATACATGAATACTTCTTTGTTCTCAATTATAGAGGGAACAAGGGCAAAAAGAAATAATCGCTATATGATTAAGTAAAATAAAATGGCTCTGACTCCATTTTGGGTTCATGTATAATACAGAATATATAGAATACATGTTTTCCCTCATAAAATATCTGACACACCCAAGGATTCAGAGTAATTGAAAACCAGTTGTCTTCGGAGAATCTGAGTCTTCCTCCTACTGGAGTAGCGGTGGCGTCTCACAGAACCGTTAGGATCTTGGGGCACTTTGGAAAGGGAGAGTCTGTCCGAGCTTCCTTCTTCTCCAAAGGTATGGCCTCTGATTTGGTCCCTGCGAGGCTTTGGGTGTCTGGACCGGAAATCTTTTCTCCACTGGGTTTCTTTGGGGCATTCGTTGCTAATCACCTGTAGTTCTTTCTAACTGGGATTCAAGGTCTTCCCCTGAAAGGGAATTAAGTGGCCCGTTCAACCATAGAGCTCTTCTGGCAGCAACAGAAAGCAGAAGCCCTGGCAGACATACTTATGGCTTTGATAGAAGCGTCACAGAAAGTCTGCGGCGAGTTGGACAGCAGGGCTGCTCTTGAGAATCTCTTTGTTAGAAGCCTCAGCAACGATGTTCTCGTCAATCTGTGACAGCCGAGACCTGACGGCTCTACCCCCTGAAGCAGAGGAGACCCCGGAGGCTTCTTGATATCTGCTTCTGTCTTCTCCTCCATCCGGTCAGATAAACGAGAACCGTCTCCTAGCTGCAAGGTGGTCTCGCTTGGAATTTTCATGACTTCCAAATCCACTTCAGGTGCATCACCAATCTGATTCCTCAAAGGGAAGCAAACGCCTGGAATAATAATAAATAATATAAGCAGAATAATAATAATAATAATATATTATACAGAATAATAATAATAATAATATAACCAACCGCTTATTATACAGAATAATAATAATAATAATATAACCAACCGCTTATTATACAGAATAATAATATAACCAACCGCCTATTATACAGAATAATAATAATAATAATAATATAACCAACCGCCTATTATACAGAATAATAATAATGATGACAAGTGATCTGGGATGCGGCTCCAGAGAGAGCTGCAGAGGAGCCCAAAAAGCCAGCTTTTCTCAAACTGTAAATCCAGCAGCCGTATACTACTAGAGGACGTGAAGCCAACACATTATTCCACGCTCTAGAGGACGTGAAGCCGGCACATTATTCCACGCTCTAGAGGACATGAAGCCGGCACATTATTCCCCGCTCTAGAGGACGTGAAGCCAGCACATTATTCCCCGCTCTAGAGAACGTGAAGCCGGCACATTATTCTCCGCTCTAGAGGACGTGAAGCCGGCACATTATTCTCCGCTCTAGAGGACGTGAAGCCGGCACATTATTCCCCGCTCTAGAGGACGTGAAGCCGGCACATTATTCCCCGCTCTAGAGGACGTGAAGCCGGCACATTATTCCCCGGTCTAGAGAACGTGAAGCCGGCACATTATTCCCCGCTCTAGAGGACGTGAAGCCGGCACATTATTCCCCGCTCTAGAGGACGTGAAGCCGGCACATTATTCCCCGGTCTAGAGGACGTGAAGCCGGCGCATTATTCCCCGCTCTAGAGGACGTGAAGCCGGCACATTATTCCCAGCTCTAGAGGACGTGAAACCGGCACATTATTCCCAGCTCTAGAGGACGTGAAGCCAATGTTCCTTTCACTGAAAAGAGCAGCACAAAACGCACGGCATCAGAGCGGCACTAATATAATTCCCAAGAGATGCAGCAAGCAGATAAAATGTGACTCTGGAGCTGTAAGCCGCATGTAAAGCTGCTAGCGGGACGGGGACGGCTCTAGATTTCTGGGGTTCTCTGGAGTCCCGTCTTTAGTAATAATAAATGCTACATCCTCAGAGACAGTTAAAAGGAACGCTTCTCTTCTGCCGAGGGGCCGGAGTGAAGCAGGAAGCCGTCGGCGGACAGACTGAAGCCGAGTCATTGTACAGGTAAGCCTCGGAATGCCCCCCGTGGGACGGAGAACCCCTTTCCTCTCTACTCATGAGGCTGCAGGATAATGTTTTGCGCACGCCAGGTTCACACGCAGTCGGCAAAGTGAGCGACGAGCCCCTGAATCAGCCAACGAGTCCCTCCCCGGGGCATTTTCTGCCGGCATCTGGAAGAAATGCTGGATTACAGAGACGCGTGGAACACTTTCAGGAGACATTAGCGATTCCATTAACCCCGACACGCACTCCCCCGGCAGCAGGTTACAGAATAACTCCCCCCGGCTGACGTGCGACACCTCGGTGTGAAGGCGAAGGCCGAACATCACGAGCAGAACTCCGGTCACCACCAACGCGCTGCAGCTTACCGACTCAAAGAAGTAGAGCCGCTCGTAGGGGAAGCGCTCCATGATGCTCTCGATACGGATGAAGGAGAGAAGAGCCGGGAGCTGCAGGGAGGAGACAGCGGAGATCAGACCGGCTGGCCGTTCTTCAAGGGGTTAAAATAAGGAACTTCTGCGGACAAACTAAAAGCCAGAAGCAATGCTTTTATCAGCCGCCGCAGCTTTCTGAGGGTCGCAGAGCCCCGGAGGATCATTAAACCCAACTAAACCTCAGGCAGGGGATTTTTTACCTAAACTGTAAGTCCTGGGCATGAAGGGGGGCGGCTTTGGGGTGTACCTGCCGACTTTCCTCCCAAAGCATCCGGAAAGTCTTGAGTACTTACTGCGTATCTCCCCGTATGGCGGCCAAACGGAGACGGCCCTGCATGATATACACCGCGGCCTTCTGTGTATCCATCCTTCCACACGACACTAATGTGCCGAGTGACGCCTCCAAGCTGCCGGCAGTCATTCTAGAAATACGCCGTATCGTATATCGCCGACACTGAAAGCGGCGCATCAAAATATCCCGGATTAACGAGAAATCCGAGAAGCCATTAAATATCACATTAAATGACATTTCCAAAACAGCGCGACTTCTCCGCTAATGGAAAGGTTCTAGACAGCTGCCCCGACTCCTTGCACTGCCTGCCGTAAACAATAGAATGGCCCGGTCTTAATAACCCACCGGACACACAGACAAATGAAAGTCAACCGAGGAACAGACTTCATTGGATAAGCAGATCTGTAACATCGCCCCGCATCACATCATCACCCCCCCCAAGCCATCGCCCTGCATCACATCATCACCCCCCTCAAGCCATCGCCCCGCATCACATCATCGCCCCGCATCACATCATCACCCCCCCAAGCCATCGCCCCGCATCACATCATCACCCCCCCAAGCCATCGCCCCGCATCACATCATCACCCCCCCCCAAGCCATCGCCCCGCATCACATCATCACCCCCCCCCCAAGCCATCACATCATCACCCTCCCCAAGCCATCGCCCCGCATCAGATCATCACACCGTGGATCCCATCCTATAGAAACCGCAAGGAAGGAGAAAAGGTAACACCGGGAAGCCGCACTACAACCGCTGAAGAGTTTCACCTGATCCTCGGCTTCATCTCCTTTCATTTCTACCCCATCTTCAGCGACCAGACCAAGTTCCTCGAGAAAGGAGAGGCGGAGGCGCAGAAATCAGCCGCTCAGGGGGCCGGGACACTGCTTATAATATAACAAGAATAAAAGCTGTTACATAGAACTCCCCTGAAGACACGCTGAGAAGATCCGCTGCCGGTTCTAAAGAAATAAATGCCGCCACTTACTCTTTGGAGATACTTTAGGTGGACGCTCCCTCCGTGGTTCCGTTATTAGAGACCCCATCCAGGAAGCTGCGGGAAGGGCCGGGGGGCTTCTGCCGGATATTACATTGGGAAACACACATTACAGGGGATACGATGTCCGGAGGGTTCCAGTAACCAGAGAGAGACGGCCGCTAGAAGCCATGCATTGAACGATCCATCCTGATCACAGCCATTGGATGCGCGCGGGAGCCGAGAGCTTCCTTTACATTTCTGTGGTGCCCCCATATACCCCGCATCTCCCGACACGTGATCTACTTACCGCCTGGGGGTGCCAGTGAAAGCGGAGAAGCTGCAGCTTCCCCCTAAGGTTCCCAGACACTGGATTGCGCGTGGAAATGTATCCCTTGGCTCTGCAATCCCTGCATGTTAAGGTTTGTTTTATACCCAGACGTGTTACACGAGACACCATTTCTTTCTTTATCTCTTGTAGATGAAGAATTTGATCCAGACTCGGATGAAACATGAACAGTACTGATCCTTTACTGATCCTTCACTGCAATCGTCTGGATGCGGAAGATCCTGAAGTCCCCGTCTCCCCCGAGTAACGCCGCTCTCTTCTGTCTACCATAAGATGAAGCGCTTCAAGTCGCTGAGTTAGCACTAAACAGAGCGAGTATGAGCCCCCCCAGCACCCTTTAAAAGATAACGCGTGTTAAACATACACACGGCAGGAGGAGCACGTATGGGGCTCGAGGATTATTTACGGGTAAGTTTAACCATTTCTTCTTATTGATTTATTATGGGAAAGCCCTGTTAAATATGCACGAGGAAGCCCTAGATCATCCATTTTTAACTAATCAGCCTGCGGGGCCTGGGATTTCAAAAAAATGCCTAAAAAATAACAGGGTTCTTTTTTGCTGCTGTAGCGGTGCTGAAAAAAAGGAACCCTGCAGAATGCATTTTTAAGAACTCAAATTTGGCTTTCAGCAAAAATGCCTAAAAAATTACAGGGTTCTTTTGCTGCTCTAGCCGTTCTGAAAAAAGGAGCCCTGCAGCATGCATTTTTCATAACCCAAAATTGGTATAGGGAAAAAAATGCAGAAATAATTACAGGGTTCTTTGTTTCCTGCATTAAATAATGTATATTAAAACTGCATGTTTCGGGCCTAACACCAGCCGGGGTAACTGCAGCGTTAATATTTAATATTCATAATTCAGGTTTCCGGGCTCTGGACAGCGAGGCCAATACTAGCCAGGAAAAGCCTGAAGCCTGAATAAAAGCCATTCGGATGTATGATGCGGGGGAAGCCGGCCAGGGTTGGCCCCACATCATGCCCCGCATTAACTAACCAACTATACACGAGGCAAGGTTCTCAGCACCTCTTGCGGAGAAAGCCGGCTCGGGTCGGCCCTTCCTCGTGCATAGTTAACAGGGGCCCCTCAAAAGCCATCTCAGCAGTTTTTATTATGCATGACACAGGGCCAACCCTGGCCGGCTTCCCATGCATCATACATCCGAATGGCTTTTATTCAGGGTTTTCCTGGCTAGTATTGGCCTCTCTGTACAGAGCCCGGAAACCTGAATTATGAGATGAGATGGCTTTTGGGAAACCCATGTTAACTATGCATGGCAGGAGGAACACGTATGGGGCTCGAGGATTATTTACGGGTAAGTTTAACCATTTCTTCTTATTGATTTATTATGGGAAAGCCCTGTTAAATATGCACGAGGAAGCCTAAACATGTGCAGCGGGTTCGAGTCGCGTTACCGGAGCTTCGTATGACGTTTCTGTGATTTGATCCTAATGTCTGGATTCTCCGCGTGTAACAGACTTCACTTCGTCCGCCTAAAGATATAGACGAGATTTTTAAGAATGCCGCTCTCCCCCCCCCCCCCTAATTTCCGACCCTCTAAACCGCTGTAACCCCCGCACCTTACCCGTCTATCATTCCCCTTAACCCCCGCATTGCTGCCCGCATCTCACCCACACACTCCGTGGTCAGCGCTGCTTCTGATTTGATAAAGGAGGTCGATTCTCGGGAAGGTTTGGCCAATAAAAGGCGATTATTCTGCCGCGGAAGTTGCTATTTTCTTTTTGCGCGGACGGGGTAACGCGGCTCTCGGGCTACAAGCAGGAGGTTAGTGGCTACGAGATTTAATCATAATACCGACACTCGGGGTCACCAACCCGAGCCACAGCAACAAAAGGGTTGAAAGTACAGTTTGGCTTTGATTGGGAAAGGGTAGTAAAGAGATTCTCTTACTGCTGCAGCGATCGCCGAGCTGGACTTGTGGTTGATGGCGGCCAACGTTACCGCGGCGATGAAGAAAAACAGGGCGCTGACCCCGGTATTCACCAAATCCTACGAGGAAAGAAGAAGACACGTGAGATTCTGGCGCATGTCTGCTTCATGAGACTCCTTTCCATCCCCGCTCCTGTAATGTACATTTATATATATTATACTTTATTATATACATTTTCTTAGCATAACCGCCAAAGGCCATGCTGTGCGTAAAAGAGCTGACAGTCTGCTGGAGACGTTACCCGGCTGTCCTCCAGCCCTCTGATACATCAGTCATGGAATGAAGTTTGTTGCCGATTCACGATCATTTGACCCAAAGACTGGAGCGATAATCTGCGGCCCAAGACGCTGGAAAAGCTTCTTCCAAGTCTCTGGTTTTAGGACGTTTGGTTAAAGCGATGCGGTTTTTATCCCTTTAGTTGCGAACGCATGGCACGGCTTCCTAGCCCAGATGTCACTATTTACCAAAGGAAGGGGCATTTCTATAAATGGGGGGGCTTTGGTGGGTATTCTTTTCCCTGCTGGTCCCAGGCGATACTAGTAGACAGGACTCATAAACTAAGCCCTCAGAAGAAGGGAGGGAAGAAGCGTCACCAGCGACCAGCAGGGAAAAGAAGCTGTCGGTAGGAACCAACCTGCATCCCCCGACGACCCGATAGATAAATATACAAACCATCGAAGGGTCGGGAACCAGAAACGTCTTCCATGGACACCGCAACGAGCGCACGATGCGGGGTAATAGAAGTAATTAACCCGGGCAGCAGATTTACCGGAAATGAGGCAGAATCCTCACGAGTTGAGTGACCCGGATACCGGAGACTTCCCCGCGGCTCAACATGCCGATCCCTGAAATAATCCAACTAGCGCTAGAGCGTTCGGAAATAACAGAGAAGGCCTGAGATGGCCGCAGAGACTTCCGAGGGAACGAAGCGCAATCTCTCCCGCCTGAGGAGATGGAAAGAATGCCGGTCAACCAATGTCCAGATTCCTGGGGAAAGCTGAAAGGACGTAACGAAAGCCCCGCTTATCCAGGAATAATCACAGAAAGGGTTCCTAACAGACAGGGTCTGTCGCTCACTCAGGCATCTGGCGGAGGTGATGGATTCCAGAAATGCTGACTTCAGGGACAGAAGATGGAGATAACGATTGAAGAGGAACAGGAGACTGTAAAGCACCAGATTGAGGTCCCAAGGAACTGTCTTGGAAACAGGACGAGGTCTAATCCAAACTAGAGCTTTAGAAAATCATCTGACTGCGGACAGGGAGACCGGTTCATATCCCAAAAAGGTGCTGATGGCTGAAATACGGACCTTAATGGTAGAAGGTTGTAAACCTTCCTGAAGAAAGTCCAAAATGAAATTAGAAAGACATGGAGTAGCGGACAAACCTTTGGAGCTGCACCAAGAATGGAACCTCTTCCAGATTTTAACCTCAGAGACCCGACATGCTTGCGGTTTAACAGAAGGGTCTCGGTAACTGAAGCGGAAAACCCTGTATTCCAAAAATGTTTCCGCTCAACATTCAAGCTGTCAGATGGAGGATTTTTGGCTTTGGATGTAAAGTTGGGCTTTGTTGATGTAGGCTACTACAGACCTATAGTCTGAGGGTACGAAGACTCTCTTGCCCGTTAACTTGGTCCCCCAGGTGACGAAGGGCGTTCTCCACTGCCACAAGTTCCAGACAGTTGGAGCGAAGGGGTTGGAGAGGAGACCAGCTGCCTTGCGCAAGCTCCTCTTGGAAGACGGCTCCTCGTACCTTCAGACTTGCGTTGTTACTTAGAATCTTTGTCTGAAACGGACCACCTTCTTCCTACAGATAAAATGCCTGTCTGTATCCACCAGGTAAGAGGCTCAGACATGATGAGGAAGGGCAATGAGATAGTTGAGGGGAAAAAAGGCTTCTGTCCCAACGATGCAAAACATAATTCTAGAGTGTTCTTAAATGGGCCAGAGCCCAGGGAACAGTGTACCTTGCAGAAGCCATTTTTCCAGCCAAAGACATACAAGTCTTTATGGAAGTTTTTCGGGATGAAAGCACTTGAATCACCAGCGACTGAATGCTGAATGGGTTCGGTTGAACCAACCATCTAGGTAGGGAATGACAAATTCCCCCATGCAGCCACTACCACAGCCAAAAGCTTTGTGAAAACCTTGGAGGCCGACGTGAGGCCAAATGGATGAGCCTGAAACTGGAAATAAGTCTCTGCCTCTCTAGGAATCGCTATACGAAGAACCTTTTGATGAGACAAGAGGATAGGAACAAGATAAGCATCTTTAAGGCCTATGTAGACCAAGAAGTCGTTGATCCATCCTGAATCTGAAATAACAGAGGTCTAATTTAAGAAGGAAACCGCTGTTGGGGCCAGGAAAACCGGAGAGTAGATTCCTGAATTCTTCTCTAGCTCAGGTATCGGTATAATAGCCTGAAAGTCTTTGAAACGATTGAAAACGTCTGGTCTGATCTTGGGGAAGGAGGAGACATCAGAAACCAGTCTGGTCTGATATTAACAGGTAGCCTTCTGACCCAGGGATTTTGAGAAATTGAAAACCAGTTGTCTTTGAAGAACCTGAGCCTTCCTCCTACTGGAATACAGGTGGCGTCATGCCGAACCCTTAGGATCCTGGGGCTCCCTGTGAGTCTTTGGGTGCCTGGAGCCATATCCCTGGGGCGGACTAGGAAGGTGCGGATGGAAGAGCTTAAATCTTTTCACCACTGTTTAGCATTGAATACCTCAAAGAAAATCACCTGTAGGTCTTTCTAACTGGGATTCAAGATCTTCCCCAAACATGGATCTGCCCCTGAAAGGGATATTAAGTAGCCTATTTAACCATAGAGCTCTTCTGACAGCAACGCAAAGCAGAAGCTCTGGCTGACATACTCATGGATTTGATAGAAGGATCACACAAAAAGTCCACGGCGAATTTGAAGGCAGCGATACTCTTCATAATTAATTCTTCAGAAGTCTTAGCAACGATGTTATCCTCAGTCTGTGATGGCCAAGGTCTGACAGCTCTGCCCACCGAAGTAGAGGAGATTCCTGGTTTGAAAGCAGAGGTGGAGTCTTCTCGGTAGCCACTTCTGTCTTCTTCTCCTCCAAATCATCAGAAAAATGAGAACCATTTTCTAGTGGCAAGGAGGTCTTGTTCTGAAACTTCCATGACTGCCGGATCCACTTCAGGTGCATCACAAGCCTGATTAAAGCCATCAAAGGAAAACAAATGCCCGGTCTGGACCTGGACAGGTTCATTCGCCTTTCAGGTTGACCTCACTCACTAAGGGGGGGGGGGGTGTCACACTTTGGAGCGACATCTTCAGAAACATGTATAGTGCAGGAAAAAGCAAAGAGCTTTCCCTTCGGATGTATCTCCCAGCTCCATAAATCCTTCTCCCCGCAGGATCCGTGCCAGCCACAGACTTCGCACTGGCCGGGCAAAGTTTCCTTCTGGAACCCCTAGGACTTGTGACATCCTGAGAATTGCACATGTTTGGGTTTCATAGGAGCTTTTTTAGGCTTCTCCTCCACAAAGAGCAGTTCAGGAATATCAGGAGTGGATATAATACAAAGATGTAGCAGCACCCAGAAAAAGCAATACAGGCAGAGAATACAACAGTATCCTATCCGACCAGCAATTAAATCCATGTCAAAACGCGACAGCGGTGAAATGATGCGTCCAAAACGAGGCTTGGAACCCAAACCAGACGTACGGATCGCGCATTAAGAGGGCGTTCAGGGCTCAGCCCCGTCTTACTGCTACTCAGGACAGCTGCCACGAGAGAGGGATAGACAACAGACGGGGAGCTGCGATGCTCCGGTTCACCTCCCATCTGCCCCCCCCCCCCCATTACCACCACCGTGAGCGACAGGAGAGAGACTTTCATCCCCCACAGGGGTAACTTGATGGGTCAGAAGAGCACCAACCCAGACAGGGGCTAAAGGCACAGAGGGTTCCCCCGACCAAGGGAGCTTAAGCCCTGGAACCAGGCTCAACCGAGAGTCCTAAATATAACAGGTCGATGAGTCCTCCCCACCTAGAATGGTTCTAGAGCGGTTTCTAGGGTACAGAGGAGCCAATCTACTAGAGTCACCAGAGACTGCAGGGAAAATATACAGCTTAATAATATAACAAACCGCTTATTATTATACAGAATAATAATAATAACAATAATGACGAGTGATCTCGGATGCGTCCCCAGAGAGAGCTGCAGAGGAGACCAAAAAGCCAGCTGGTCTCAAACTATAAATCCAGCAGCCGTCGGGCTGTTTGTGGAATATAAAAAAGCAAAACCGGGTTCTTTATAAGGAGCGATTCCGGCGCAGTATGTAGTAGAGCAGCAATTGGTAGGAATGGTGTATTGGTTGCTATGGTGATTACTCCACTTGCTGCTTAATACCCCCTGTAGCCGGTAATGCGTAGGGACTTGGGGTGATTTCTGACTATAGTAACTCACAATAAACTTTGAAGCCGCAGAAAATACATTAGAAATGAGTTATAAATTATATGCCAATCTGGACTGATCTGCGGTTATTGAATTGTCTCCGGTACATGAAAATAATTAATTAATTTACAATAAGAATATATTAACCGGATCCAATATGAAGAGAAAATACCCCGGACAATAACAAAAAGACATCACAGGCCTCGTTCTACCTCATCGAGAACCATTATTATTATTACTTGTTAAGTGCATAAAAAAGGGAAAAAATAAAGCTTTCATACACAGCATTGTTACAGCAGCAAAAACACACATTTATTATCAGATCTCCAAACATCACTACATAGTATATGACATACGTAATAAATATAATATATGTAGAAATATTCATTACTATTACGTCAAGAAAAACAAATACGTGTATCTCCATAGGCCCATACACACAAATCCATATACAAACATATACATCCTCATATACACATATCACGCACATCCACCTATACATTCATCATATACATGCATATACCACACACGTGCATCATATACCTACACCATATACAAACATATATATCCCTATATACATATGCCACGTACACCATATACATACATCCCCGTTTCATAACCCGTTATGATGGAGCATATTAAGTACGTTTTTTGGGCGGATATACTGGATATAGGAGCGCAGAGCCAATCGTATAAAAGCCACAGAATGTAAAAGAGAATAATAATAATTATAAATAATAATTAATAAATACTATTACTACTACTACTAATAATAATTAATAAGGTAGTTTCTCGCTTACTGGGTTCCGTGAGGAGTAATGGATTTTATGACTATTTGTAAAAGATGCGACTAAAATGATAAATATCGTCTTATTTGGAAATATACAGAAATTGCTGATATAATATGATGTCATCGTTGAAACGATAAAAAGCTATTCCCATGAAACATATTAACCCTTTGTATGCCTTTTGCCTACAGATGGACAAAGCGAGTGTTTCAAATAATTCGGGGGACAGATGAGCCGCCCGCTCCTGAGTTTAACACCACATGAGAGCTTTCCGGAGTAACTCACCCATCGGGGCGAAGCGGAGGTTTCCGGAGTAACTCTCCCATCGGGGCGAAGCGGAGGTTTCCGGAGTAACTCACCCATCGGGGCGAAGCGGAGGTTTCCGGAGTAACTCACCCATCGGGGCGCGGAGGTTTCCGGAGTAACTCTCCCATTGGGACGCGGAGGTTTCTGAAGTATCTTTCCCGTCGGCGCGACGCGGAAGTTTACGTAGTAACTCACCCATCGGGGCAACGCGGAGGTTTCTGGAGTAACTCACCCATTGGGGCGCGGAGTTTTCTGGAGTAACTCACCCATTGGGGCGGGGAGGTTTCTGGAGTAACTCACCCATCGGGGCGCGGAGGTTTCTAGAGTAACTCACCCATCGGAGCGCGGAGGTTTCTGGAGTAACTCACCCAACGGGACGCGGAGGTTTCCGGAGTAACTCACCCATCGGGGCGACGCAGAGGTTTCCGGAGTAACTCACCCATCGGGACGCGGAGATTTCTGGAGTAACTCACCCATCGGGACGACGCAGAGGTTTCCGGAGTACCTTTCCTGTCGGGACGCGGAGGTTTCCAGAGTATCTTTCCTGTCGGGACGCGGAGGTTTCCGGAGTGTATGGGGAGGAATTATTAAATCACCTGTAAACCAGATGACTTATGCTAAATGGGACCTCCTATTCCGGGTGTCAGCTTCCTACTCCCTACGCAGGGACCCCCGGGGTAAGTAAGCCCCATTATTGGGTAACGCAGACGACTTTTTACTTGGAGAACGATGAAGAATTACCCCATCTCAATGAATTCTCTTTTGTTTTAGGAAGCAGAGTTTTCCAGCCGATGGCCAGAATCCCTAAAATCCGCCTGGACACACAGGGACCCCATGTTATAATTCCTCCCCAGCCGGTATCTGCTGCGTGTGACACCGCGCCAGAGACAGACGGTAAAGCTTCCCGAGGGCGTATGCATGTACTGTGTTACACCATTTATCAGTATTAACCCCTCATATGCCACAAACTCCACACAAACCATCATCAGGCAATAAGGGAGCAGGCGACAAACCCATTCGATTCCTCCCCAAGGGCTACATGATCAGGGACTGAGAAGCAGAGGCACAAATCTTCAGAAGTCCCTTCTTCAGATTTACATAACGCGCATATACACCCACGTTATATCCCATTACGTAACGTGCATATACACCCACGTTATATCACATTACATATCAACGCGCATATACACCCACGTTATATCACATTACATATCAACGCGCATATACACCCACGTTATCTCCAATCACATAATGTGCATATACAGCCATGTTATATCACATTACATAACGTGCATATCACATAACATAATGCACATATACACACACGTATCATATTACATAACGCGCATATACACACGTTATACCCCATTACATATCCTAACACACAAATACACCCACGTTATCTCCAATTACATAACACGCATATACACCCATGTTATATCCTGTTACACAACAATGCACAAATACACACGTTATATCACATTACATATCCGAACGTACAAATACACCCATGTTATCTCCAATCACATCATATATCAAGGTGCATATCACATAACATAATGCACATATACACACACACACACACATTATATCATATTACATAACACATATGTACACCAACGTTATATCACATTAGGGCTGCAACTAACGATTATTTTCATAATCGATTAGTTGGCCGATTATTTTTTCGATTAATCGATTCATCGGATAAAAAAAACAATATGCACATTTTTCGTTTATTTAAAATAATTTAATGAACTGGATGTTAAAAAACAACTTAAAATTTACATTAACATTCTTATTTTGTTATGATGTAATAAAAAACAATATTTTCAAAGTACAAGAACCCAAACACAATATTTATGAAACAAAATAACCCCAAACATTCTGAAAAGAGGTGGACTATTACTGTTCAAGAAACTTTGCCCCAGCCCTGGCACTTTGCACCCAGCACTTTGCACCCAGCACGTTGCACCCAGCACTCAGCACTTTGCACCCAGCACTTTGCACCCAGCACTTTGCCCCAGCCCTGGCACTTTGCACCCAGCACTTTGCACATTGCACCCAGCACTTTGCACCCAGCCCTGGCACTTTGCACCCAGCACTTTGCCCCAGCCCTGGCATTTTGCACCCAGCACTTTGCACCCAGCCCTGGCACTTTGCACCCAGCACTTTGCACCCAGCCCTGGCACTTTGCACCCAGCACTCAGCACTTTTCCCCAGATGTAATAAAAAACAATATTTTCAAAGTACAAGAACCCAAACACAATATTTATGAAACAAAATAACCCCAAACATTCTGAAAAGAGGTGGACTATTACTGTTCAAGAAACTTTTCCCCAGCCCTGACACTTTGCACCCAGCCCTGGCACTTTGCACCCAGCCCTGGCAATTTGCACCCAGCACTTTGCACTGTGCCCCTGCACCCAGTCTCCAACTCTGCCCTGCACCCAGCCCTGCCCCCACATTCTGCCCTGCCCCCACACTCACACCCTGCACCCACTCTCACACCCTGCCCTGCATCCCCACCCTGCCCTGCACCCACACTCACACCCTGCATCCCCACCCCCACTCTGCCCTGCACCCAGTCTCCTGCCCTGCCCCCACACTCACACCCTGCCCTGCATCCCCACCCCCACTCTGCCCTGCACTCAGTCTCCTACCCTGGCCTGAGTTCGGGTCTGTCAAAATGTTGTTAACAAACATTGTGTATTTGTTATACTGGGGCAGCCGATGGTGGCTCTTGAATAGCGAGGTCTGTGTTTATGTGACTGATGGATGGCATGGTGGGTGTTGCAGCGGGGAAAGCGGTTGTTTGTAAACGTGTGGGTCTAGGTCTTTTCTAGATTCATTCAGATACGGTGTAATGGTTTATCAATACATGGCGCTATGGTTGATTGTGTATGGTGGTGCATTGGTTGGTTGATTGATGATCTACTGTAGTGGTTTGTGTTTGATCAGAGATGTAATTGCACATTAGTTAGGACATCCTCGATTGAAGGAAAGGACTCTGATCCAGATGAGCAGCAGCAGCTTGCGATCTGGTAGGGTAGCGTGTGTGTCCAGTAGTTGTCGTCTCCCAGGGGATCGGAGTTTTGGCTTTGGGTGACTCTGTCATCCGAGCCGGTGTTTGTTTGTATTGTTTGCTGAAACAATCACCGGCAGGGAAGAAGTCCCAGCTACGTTCCTGGTACATCTTCCGTACGTAGGCTTCCTAGAAAGGATATGAGTGGCGAGCTGGATGCGTCCGTGAAAGAATCGATCCCCTATCATCGAGTTAATCTATGAGCAAGTGGGATTTGATGAACTTGAACCTCTAGCGGTTGAGCAGAGTGTAGTTGCTAAGGGAAATGTCAAGGTTATGTGAAATGTTCAGAATGAGGATATATTGTTTATGGCAAAAGAGGAGGAGGGAGCAGATCAGGGGTAGGCTCTGCTATGGTTAATGATGCCTCGGTGCAATAACACAAAGGGTAAGTAAGTGGAATATATGCATGTACTAACGACAACATGCAAAGCTTCTGTAACATGGATTCACTCTAACAAACAAACAGCATACACTTACACACCGACTCAAACAAACTGACAAACATTATGCATCGTCACGTATAGATATCTACATGCAGAGGAGTAACACAATCAATGACATTGTTATGAATGATTGATAGATGATACTCTTGTTCTTAGGTTTCATTGTTATTGTAGAAATGTAATGACTCGATGAATGTGTACGTACCTGTCCGGTATGTTCCGTTTCATCCTTATTAATGATATACATTAGAAAGAACCTGGAAAACACACAAATGGAGAGAGGATGATGATGATGTTTATGTAAACTGTGGAGTGTGGTAAATTGTGAGATAAGATGTCGTGTGGATTGATGAGTACAGCTAGCGGTTCATGAGCTTTTGGGAAGGACTGTGTGTCTGCAGTCTAGGAGGTAGCGATGGATTATCATCTACGTGTAAGGAAAAGTTTCATGTTGTTTGTCATCAAATAGATAGACATTTGAGATAGACAGACAGACAGATAGATAGATAGGTTTCCTTTTTCGGGGTCTGTTTGGTTTAGTGAAAGCGTAGAAGGAAGGAGTAGGTTTGATTTTTTGAGCCGAGTGGGAAGGTTTGAATAATTTGACAGCTAAAGATGACGCAGATATTCCCTTTGAGCACTGAATAAGATTGCAGTACATGGGCTGCACACATTATTGGCTGATGGACAGCGACAACTGTGACAATGGAAAGGTGGTCGTGAATTGAAAGAAACAGGTGGGTAGTGTCGTCTATGTGGATTTTGTCATCTTGATTGCTGTTTGTTTGTTGGTTAGTTGACAGATGATAATCTCTATCCTCTTAGGGGAGGATGGCGCGGGCAGTATGGTTTCATGGCTATGGAAGGAAAGAGGGAGCGAATGAGTGAGATGTGAGGTGAGTCCATGAGACATTTACAGATGATTGATTGATTGCCTGTACAATGATGTTCTTCTCCGTGTCTTTGTTTGGACAGGTCAGCGTAGATGAATGCCTCTAGTTGACTTAGTTGGTTAGTTAGTTAGTTAGTTAGTTAGTTAGAGGTGTGTGTGCAATGTTGAGATTGTAGTCATGCGCACCTGCCTTGTGTTTCTATCTATCTATTTACAAGCTCACGTAATTAACTATGTAATGAAGACACTGCCGATTGATTGATTGACTTTCAACATGTTGTTGTTGTTATATAGGAGTTGTTTGTTCACCTAATAAATACCAGTTATACTAGGTATGTATGATGATGATGATGATGATGATGATATCCCATGGAAATGAGCATACAATTAAGTAAAGCAAACTGCTTTTATTTCTTTATTTCATAACAAACAACAACAACATGCGATGATGATGATGTGGAGGAAGAGCTTGTAAGTTATGTGATATATGTATTGATTTGATTTACTTCAGTGACAACAGAAACACACTGAGCTGGTGTTTAGCATGTGATGTCATAATTAAAAGTATTATTATTTCTGACACATCATATTTATTTAGTAGATGTCTTGCAGAAATAGAGTTAGTTAGGTGGAGACACGACAAAGGGAAACATTTGGAGAATTGGCTCCATTGATTAGTTTTAGGAAGCACAAAGGTGTAGTATACTTACAAGTCATTGGCCGAGTTGTGTTCCTGTAATGTGTGGGTTTTAAAGCCATCGGGGCGTTTTTTCACGCCACTCAAGACCAAGACTCCCGGGACTCGTTTGCCAAGATGGCACCGTCTCCCGCCAGTTCACATGGTGACGGTGGCGAGGATCCCGGTGCAGACCCGCCACTTCACGATCAACCCACACTGCAGGATGCGCTTCGGCTCCTGCCTACGAGGGCAGAAATGGTGCCTTTAATTGAGCAAGCTACACAGGGTATCCGCGATGCACTGGCTGAAATCAAATCGGATGTTCACCAGCTAGGTGACCGCGTGGCTGCTGTCGAACAAGACAATGTGCAGATAGCTACTACTGTGGATTCTCTCTCATCCCAAATGTCCGACCAGACCTCCATGCTCCGACTCCTAGCACGCAAGTTTGAGGACCTCGACAACCGTGGCCGGAGGAACAATCTTCGGGTGCGAGGAGTCCCGGAATCGGTACTTCAGCCGGACATCTCTACTACACTTCAAACTATTTTTAATGACGCCCTGCAGAGGCCTGCCGACTCACAGATCCTCTTCGACAGGGCACACAGAGCCTTGAGATCCAGAGGCGACGCAGCCGGTCCACCGAGAGACATGATTTGCCGTCTCCAGGATTACCCGTTGAAAGAAAATATCCTGCGGGCCTGCAGACAACGGGCGAGCCTGTCTTGGGATGGTAATTCCATCTCTATTTATCCGGACCGCTCGCTAACTACCCTGCAGACTCGCCGCATTTTGAAACCCCTTACCGCTGCCCTTAGGGAGGCCTCTATTTCGTATCAATGGGGTTTCCCCTTCGCCCTCATTGCTCGTCGGGACGGTGACATCTTCACGATACGCCAGGCATCAGATGTTCCCCAATTTTTGCAGGACCTTGGCCTGCCGCACCTATCCATCCCGGATTGGGAGGCTACTTTCCCGGCCCTAGCTCCGCTTCGGGATCCCACTAAAGATTGGTCTCCGAGACCGCGTCGCACCAAAAGGCAGAAGCTGCCAAATGCCTAGATACCTCTTTCAACTCTGACCGAATGACTACCGCGTTCCTGCTCTTGGCTGATTCCTGGACACGATACCGCGACTCCTGGTCATGGTTCTGCAGCGCCGGACATCTTTGCATCTCCTTTGTCTCGTCGTCCCCGGCTATGTGCCTTTCTGGACGCCCTGCTATGTCTATGGCACCTCGCTTTCCTTTCTCTGGCTCCAGGTATGAGTGCCTCGGGACACGTTTACTTACCTCACCTGTGCCTTTACTCTGGAGGGGAACTGTTTGTCCGTCGCCGGGACGTTGATGCACTCATCTACACGTTTTCTTATGCTTTAAATAATTTATTTTCTTTTCTTACTGTTTTTGGTTGTTCTGATTTGTATTTACGCCACTGTAGTGCTTTTATTGCCTTCGCCCTGGTGCTCTTCTGTGTACGGAGTTCACATGTCCTGGTACTGTTGTGGTGTCTTTTCCCCAGTGCCACTTTTGTACGCTTGGTTAATTTTTTCCACGTACGATTGGGCTCTTCCCGGGTCTCTCCCTCCACACTTACACGCACACACGTTATGGCCTTGGTGGTTTCCTACACTTACCTTGAGACTCCCTCTCTCCGTGAGGTTCTGCACTCTCCCATGCTAGTGTCCGGGGTGCCTTTCACTTGTTTTCTAGTCAGGGGTAAGGTCCTTTGGTCTTCACCTTCACACGCATACACTCCCGCCCATGTTTCTAGCTACTGTCTCTCCTTCGTGGTTTTCTTTTCTTTAATTTTCCTTTACGGAGAGGATGCTCCTGCATCTCTTCACACTCTCTCTATATTCTTTCTTCTCTTACACACTTACACTACCTTTCACATGCATTCCCCCATCAGAGCCTACCCGCCTTGCCCTCAGGGACAGGGTCCTCGGGTTTTGACCACTAGCATGGTCCCTTGGCTCATGATTCGATGTGATTACATCGGGCACATGTTCGCCCTATTTGGTTTCTTTTTTTTGATACTGGTTTGTTTTTGTTTGTTCCTCTTTAAGGACGTATTAGTACCTTGCTTACTGTTACTCTTCTCACATATGCTGGGTATTTATGTCTGACACTCTTGTTAAATGCACCTCCCTCAATGTGAGGGGATTAAACAAGCCACAGCAGAGATCTAGATTACTTCATGTTTTGCACTCCTTCCGTACCAAAATCGCCTTTTTGCAAGAGACGCATTTTATACGCTCTAAAGAGCCTAAATTACAGGATAGATATTTCCAATCCGCGTTCTTTTCCAGTTCCCCTCAATCTAAAACTAAGGGCGTGGCGATATTACTACACAAGTCTCTCTCTTAAGGGTTTTTTGGGAGTACATAAAATCTCGCTAGCTACAGTCTATGCTCCTAACAAGGATCAAGTCCCCTTCTTGGTGGAATTTCTCTCTAAATTGGCGGACTTTCAGGAGGGCGTTGCCGTCTATGGGGGTGACCCCAACGTGGTCCTGGATCCCAGGCTCGACTGTTCTGCGGGGACTTCCCACATTCCATTTGTTAAAATTAAGCGTGTTAAACGTATGCTTCTCCTCAATCGGTTGGTGGATACATGGCGGGTCCTTCATCCCTCTGTGCGGGATTACACCTTTTTCTCTCCCCCCCATAACAGGTATACGCGTATCGATGCCCTCTTTCTTTCACACCATCACCTCTCCTATCTCCAATCCGCTGATATTGGGTCCCAGACCCTCAGTGACCATGCTCCAGTGCACCTTACCTTACGTCTCCCCTTGCTCCCCCCTAGGGTTTGGTGTTGGCGCCTTAACGAAAACTTGATCGACACTCCTGCGTTTGTCGCAGACCTCATGTCTCACCTGAAACATTATTTTGAGGAAAACTCTTTCCTAGACACCCCTATCTCGACGATCTGGGAGGCCCATAAAGCTGTTATTAGGGGACACCTTATCCGACTAGGCACGCAGCTCAAGAGACTTAACCAGGCCGAGCTCTCCTCTTTATCTCGTGGCATAGCGGAACTTGAGCTTCAACATAAGCTTTCGTTATCTGCAGAGATTTTGGAGCAGCTCCGGGCGCTAAGGTCCCGACTTGCAACCCTTTTAGACGCTAAGCTGCGCAGGAACTACCTCCTCGCCAGGGGGCATTTTTATGAAATGGGCGACAAGCCGGGGAAATTGCTTGCTCGTGCGCTCCGTGCCAAGAGGGTAGCTACGTTTATTTTCCAAGATTAGGGACGCCAACGGATCCTTGCATCACACCTCTAAGGATATAGCTGCCTGTTTTGCGCAATATTACCGGGAGCTTTATAATATCTCCCAAGGGCGTGATCCTGATACTCATATTGCGTCGCTCATGGATGCGTATCTGACTAAACATTTCCATAAGCGCATTTCGAGCGCGGACAGGGACAGCCTTAATTCCCCTATCACTTTAGTGGAGCTGTAAAGGGCCCTTAACTCCTCCCCTCAGGGAAAAAGCCCGGGCCCAGATGGGCTTACCCTCCTCTATTATAAGAAGTTCTTCTCAGTTCTGGGACCGCATATGGTCACCCTTTTTAACTCACTCGCTACTGGAGGCTCTCTTGATCCCCACTCTAATGTGGCCCACA
The DNA here is from genome assembly GCA_029215755.1 of Spea hammondii. Lineage (NCBI taxonomy): Eukaryota > Metazoa > Chordata > Amphibia > Anura > Pelobatidae > Spea > Spea hammondii. The sequence goes on along the minus strand of JARDYJ010000012.1, from coordinate 31,338,154 downwards.
TCACAGTTATACCAAAACCTGGCAAAGACACCGAAATATGTGGCAGCTATCGCCCGATTTCATTAATTAATAATGACCTTAAGTTGCTTGCGAAGGTTCTGGCCCTACGGCTCTCCTCGCTCATCCCGGCCTCGATGCATGGCGACCAGGTGGGATTTGTCCCCGGGAGAGAGGCTAGGGATAATACGATCAAGGTATTGGACCTACTGGCACAGGCTCAGCATAGGCGGACTCCCTTCCTCCTAGTTTCCTTTGATGCGGAGAAGGCCTTCGATAGGGTCTCGTGGGCCTTCCTGTTTCGGGTTCTGGAGCGGTTGGGGTTGGGTTCTCACTTTATACATCTGGTGCAGGCCCTCTATACCTTACCTTCGGCTTGTGTGAAGGTCAATGGTGTTTTATCTGAACGCTTTCTGTTGGCCAACGGCACGAGACAGGGTTGTCCCCTATCTCCCTTATTATTTATTTTAATGTTGGAGCCCCTCGCGAATGCTCTCCGTTCGAATCGAAATGTCTCTGGCCTTACAGTGGCGGGGATAGAATATAAGCTTTCTATCTACGCAGATGATATGCTCTGCTTGCTTTCTGATCCGCTTACGTCCCTTTCGCATGTCACGGTCGAGCTTCAAAGGTTTCATACGTTTTCCCAGTATAAGATTAATATTCAAAAGTCCGAAATCCTGGGGTCTCATGTGCCCTCATCCCTGAAGGCTTCTATCCAATCTTTATTTCCCTTTTGTTGGGTTGACAAGTACCTGACTTACCTCGGTGTTCGCATTCCGGCGGACCTCTCGACCCTGGTTAGGGTTAACTTTGTCCCACTGTTGTCTTCGGTCATTACTGACCTCAGACGCTGGTCTTTCCCGCATATTTCCTGGTTTGGTAGGGTGGGTGTTCTGAAGATGAACATCCTCCCGAGATTTTTGTATTTGGTTCAGTCGTTCCCTGTTTACCTACCTAGACCCTATCTTAGGGCGTGGCGTCGAGTTCTCACCAAGTATGCGTGGTCTGGCCGCCCCCCCAGACTTGGCTTTAATTATCTCACGAGGCCGACGGAACGTGGCGGCTTGGGTCTCCCAGATGTCGAGGGGTATTGGATTGCCTCACGTGCGCGCAGGGTGGTGGAGTGGGCGGCCTACGCTCCTAAGCAATGGGTGCAAATTGAGGATTCCTCCTTTGGGGCGGATATCTCGGCCGTTCCTTGGTTGGCGGACCTTCACCGTCGCCCATTGATACGTAATCACCCGACCTTGCTCCCCACGCCTAGAGTGCTCCAGATTCATCTGAAGCGATTGGGTTGGTTGGGGTCCCCGGGTCATTTTTATCCCATCTCCTCTAATCCGGCCTTCCCTCCGGGTTTGGGCGACAGTATCATTAGTCACTTGCTACCTGACGGTGTAAGGATCCTCCGGCTTCACCACTTATTCCGGGATGGTACGCTCCCGCCGCTCTCCGCCTTGTCCCGGATTGCTCCGGTACCTTTTAGCCTTACTTTTCTGTACCATCAAGTCAAACATTTCTTGCGGGCGTTATCCCCTGTATATGAATGTGCGACTCCATATACCCCCTTTGAGATTGTCTGTGATGATAGGGCTCGCCATGCCCACCTCTTGTCCACTATGTATAATCTGTACGTGTTGCAACGTTCCCAAGCCATACTTTCTTGGCCTGTGGGAGAGGGACCTGGGCCTCTCCCTCGATGCTGAGGAACGGGCCAAAATCATTCTTCTCGCACATAAGGGAGCCATTTCCTCTAAACTTCAGGAAACGTCTTACAAATTGCTTACCAGGTGGTATAGGGTTCCAGCGGAGCTCCACCACTTCCTGCCCCAGGTTCCCCCGCAATGCTGGCGTTGTGGTTTGGGTATCGGTTCTTACCTTCATATTTGGTGGGACTGCCCCCTGGTGCGGCCACTTTGGGCGGCGGTTGAAGCGGTGCTTCGGGCGATAGTCGATCCTGATCTTCAGCTCACCCCTGGGATTGCTCTCCTTCATCATACGCGGTCGAGCCTGGGTTCCTACAAACGGTCCCTTACTATTCAGCTTCTTAATGCCGCCAGGGCTACTATCCCTAGGTTTTGGAAACAATCCATCACTCCCCCGATCTCTGCGTGGCTGTCTTATGTTAATTTTTTATGTCACATGGAGGACTTGGTGATGTCATCTAGGGGGGCTGGTTATACGAACGGTCTGAAGTGGCTGCCATGGCAGGACTTCCTTGGGTCGCCCACCTTTCAGACGGCTCTGCCGGGTCTCCCTGGCCCCCCACCGGCTTTAGAATCTGTCTAGCTTTTCCTTGGTTCCACGCTGTGTCTAATTTTTCTTTTTTAATAAATTTTTATCTTTTAGTCTACTCCAGTCGTATGTGCTTTATATCCAGCTACACCAATGCACAACACGGTACTTCTTTCTTCCCCGTTATACGTCCATTCTTTTGTTTTATTCTGACGTTCTTTGTTTCTCAGTACGTTTCAGTTTGGTTATGTTCTGTTCGCCTCTCAGTTTCTCCAACTGTGACATACCCTGCCTTGTCAGTCAGTTACCACTTGCAAGGATTTTTGCTATATATGCGTATTCTCTATTGCCAGTACGCCCGTTTGCTATGGTATTTAATGCTGTGCCTGATGGATATGTTACTACTTGTCATGCTCATTTTGCCACTCCTATGTGCATTTTGTACTGTATTTTATACCTGTGGCGATTGTATTGTCTTTATTCTTGTTTCAATAAACTGAGAATTGATAACAAAAAAATATATATATATAGTGTGTATATGTGTATGTGTGTGTGTATATATATATATATATATATATATATATATATATATATATATATATATATATATATATATTAGTGTATATGTAGTGTTTTATAACCCCCCCCCCCCTTCCTGTGGACCATGTGCACTCCCTCAATATGAAAGCTGTAGACGCCAATGGATATATGTGACATTATGCTGATGAAATAATGACCCCTTTTATAGCATGTCATATAGCCGGCTGTATGGCAGGGGGAAATAATAACATGTATTTGTCTTTACGTGTGTCCTTTCTGTAGGTTCCGCCTGTATTTCGGGATTCCTGAGCGTCGCTGAAGACCCTGCAGGAGCTGCCGCTGTACGTCCGCCTGGATGTGGATGCCGACCTGGTCCAGGTAATGCCTTCTTTCCTCGATGAGGAGAGCATAATATTCATTCTAGCACAAACGCCTGCGAGATTAGATGACCGCAAAGCTGATCTCTTTTGACAATAATCCATTTGTGAATCTCCTCCGGTCTCCAGACACTGAATTGAAGAATATGCAGTGTTTGTTATTTGATTAGAATAAAAGCATTTTTATTAGCACGTGCCATGCGAAGCTCGAGGCAGTTTGATGAATTGTGTGGCCGCACCTGCATACTCCTGTCTGAGTTATGGCGGGTAAAGGTCATAGAAAAACCGTTCCATTAAAATCTAGGGGGTATGTGGATTCATTATTAATTAAAAATTAACCGCAGAAATCTCATGGTGCTGTCACAACCGCAAGGGATTCTGGGTAGGCGTATGCCATTAAGGTCGACAACGATCACCTTTTGCCTCTATTTAAATGTTGTAATACACAGATCCCTTGAAAGTAATTGCTGCCGTACAGGACATCTTGTAGACAAAACTCGGGAAGAGATGCAGTAGTCAGATCGCCGCTCGTGGACGGCCGTTTCGTCCTTAATGGGACTCGTCGGCGTGAGGTTGTGATGCTGGCTTAATACTTGAGGCTTGGGGGTATCCATGAAATACCATTACATAAGTTATGGTGGGAGATAAAGGTGATGGAAAACGCTTCCGCTTAAAATTAAGGGGTAGTAGAAGCATTTTAAACACTCATCTATAGACACCAGACAACCAGGGGCGGGCTGGGGGGCAATTGCTCCCCAGGCCGCCCTGAATGTACCTTAAAACGGCGCCGCCACTGAAGTGGTCGATGATTCGGGCCACGCCAGGGCCGTCTTTAATGGCCGGAGCATCCGCGGTGTGCCGGCGCACCGAGATGCCATTGCAGCCGACGCGGCTGTGACTCTTAAAGTGGCCGTAAGACACGCTGGGCGCTTTAAAATCATTAAGCGGCCAGTGTGCCTGCACAGTGCCGCCCAGTGTCTTGTTCCGTGTGACTCCGCCCCCTCGAGCGGCACGTCACATCGTCAATGTGATGGGCTGCTCGAGGGGGCGGAGTCACACGGAACAGCTCCTCGCGACAGGTAGAAGAGCACGTTGGGGGACAGCAGCAGTGAAGGATGGCAGCCAAAAAATGTAAGTATTAAAAAAAATAGTTGGGGTAATAGGCGGAAGGGAAGCCATATTCACAGGGGGGGGGCTGCATCGGGACAACACTATTAAATGCGAAATGGGGGTGGCTAGGGGGTATAAGCACACAACAGGGTGGTTGGGGTACCACATAAATCAATACACAAAGGTGGGGGGTGGGTGTCTGGGTCGGTCATTAACAGTGCAAAGGGGGGCATCAATACACAAGGGAGGGGGGGCTGGCTGGGGACATCAAATAAATCAATACACAAGGGTGTTGGGGCATAATGAACAAAGGGGGCTGGCTGAGGGCACAAATCCACATGGGGCAAGGGTGTGGGGGAAATACATTAAAACAAAAGGGGGGGGGCTGGCTGGGGCATGAATACACAAGGGGAAAAACAAACAAACAGCAAACCAGTGTGGAAAGCATTTTGGATGTGGGTGTCAGTGTCTTGAGTGTAGGTGTGGCAGAGCCTGTTCTGGTGTCTGTGTGTTTGGCTGTCTGTGTGGCAGGGCCTGTCATGGTGTGTATGTGTTTGGGTGTCAGTGTTGCAGAGCCTGTCCTGGTGTGTGTGTGTCTGGGTGTCGGTGTGGCAGAGCTTGTTCCGACACAGGGACAAAATTGGCTAATGCTGGGCTGTCGGGGACAAAGTTGCTCACTGTGGACTGTGTTATCTCGGTGCTGGTCGGGTTCTATGTGGGCAGTGTGGACACCGGGGCTGGCTTTGGGAGTGTGCATCCTGTGATCGATGCCTGTAATTTAGGGGGTTTTAGCTGTTATGTGATTTCCAGTTGATCTGTATGTGCAAAGGTGGGTTTGTGTGTTATGTTGCTCTGCTATGTTTCCCTACATTCTTTATGTATGTATGCCTGCAAATTCAGGGTTTGTCTTTCTTATTCAGTTGATCTATACATGCACGTGCTGTTTTTTTTCAGGTGTTGTTTATGTGATCTCTAGCTGAACTACAGGGAGTAAGTAAAACAGAGGTGTGGCTTAGTGAATGAGGGACAAAGGGACTCTGGGGATAATTATAGGCAGGGGCCCAAGGAAATGCCTAGGGTCCAATTGTTCTATATTTAAATTTGATTTTGTTCCAAAGAATAGCTGTTTTGTTTAATGTTTTAAACATATGTTTCTCTTATTCCTAGTCCCGTCACATTACATCAATACGCGTTAGAAAATCAGGAAAAGATGGGCACGGATGGTGTGGTGATTTGGTGGCGCGACAACGGGCCACTTGACTAGACTTGCCCCCCCCCCCAGGCTTTAGGCTGCCAGCCCTCCCCTGCAGACAACCTCATGCTGACGAAAGAGCCGTCAACGAGCGGTGAAATGGCTATTGCGTCTCTTCCCGAGGGCTGTGCTGTACAGCGGGCAATGACTTTCAAGGGATCCGTGCATAAAGTGGATCTAGAGGCAAAAGGTGATCGTTCTCGAGGTTGTTTGTTTGCATGCGCCTACCCAAAATCTCTTGCGGTTGTGGCGTCACCCTGAGATTTCCGAGGGAATGGCAAGCCTTCTGGCTTGTCTGGCGTCTTTAGATGAGATATTTGTAATGATGCTGTAACGTAGGCCAAAGAAAGGAAACGTACCTTTTTGCGATGGCGCAATAGGTATGGAGCGTAGTTAAAGCAGCAGTATCGGAAAGAAGAACACGCTCTGCGGAAACTCGATCCGTGCCGAATGGAATCTGTTGTATCGTGATATATATCCATCGCGATAGTTTCTGGTCTGCGATATTACCGCCTGCGTTTGGATTTGCCGGGGTTTCGACTGAATCGTTCCCGATGCGGTTATAGAGGAAACGACACCTCCGCTTGCTATGGAGCACAGCAAAGGGTATTGAGCTGATTTGTAGAAGTTATTCTTATTCTCAGCGACATTCTCGTTTATACGATGCAATGTATGTAATGCTAATTCTGAATATTTCAAGAACATTCCACGCTTCTTTGTAGAGTCTAATCTATGATTTTGGTTGGATTGGTAGTACTTTAGGTGCGCGATTGCTTCTAGTTTTAGGCTTTCTGGCGCTCTGTGCGTGTCGAGTTGAACTGGATGCTTTTGTCTTTTCTTGTCTCTAGGAAGAGGTTCCTCAAGAAGTTCCTCAGTTGAAGGTAAAGAGCTCTTCAAGCTTAGCTCCGACAACTATCGCTAGTCAAGTAGCTAAAGGGGCATCTGTGGGCTCCACGCAAGAAGAGTCACTTCCCCTGTTGAACCCGGGCAAAGATCACGGGGGGGCGACAACCACCCAGGATCCCACTTTGTCTGCACTCGACGAGGATCTGGAATTTCGGCTGCGTCCGGAAGCGCCGCTCACAGCTGAGGCGAGCGGCCAACCCACTGTGGGAGCAGAATGTGAGGAGAATGACCTGCAGGCGACACCCGAAGGACCCGGTAAGTGAAAAAGTCTGCGACGTACATTGAGTCTTTGCCTGGTGTGTTTTTTGAATGCCTCTATGCGCTAAGGGAGGGATGCCCCGCAGCTCTCGAGGTACATGCATTGAATGTGTACTTGCGTGGTGAACCCGGTGATTGTCCTTTCCTACGATGTTTGTGTGTTAGTTTGTTTGTACCGAAGGCAGCTTTTGACACACGCGTGCTTTGGTGTCTGCTTCATTAAACAAGGCTGGATCTTTACAGGTGCCTGAACAGTTGTTACCCAATTTCCTCCAGAATTCTCAAGCACTGCATCGACGTATCGTGGTACGGGAAGACTTTCAAACACCAGCAAATAAACAAACAAACACTTGGTGGGCTTGTCATAGATGAGACGCAGTCAGCTCCATCTGTGTTTGTTTGCGAAACTACAGGCTGACCGTAGAGCGTCGGCTCCTTTTAAAACGGAGACAGACGACAGGTAAAGATGCTAGCGACGCGTCGATCGACTGGGCCTGCTTTGAGCGGAGGACTAAACTGATGATTGAAAGTAAATCTAGAGTAAAATGTTGTCTATGAGATATTGGTGGAAAATGGTTGTTTGTGGCTACTTGAAGCAAGCTCTCGATAATACTCTTCCGTCACCTTTTTTGCAGACGCCGACGTTATGGAAGATGTCGGTTCAGCTGCCGATGAGAAGCAGACAGAGCTGACTGAAGAAGATCTCGGAAGACTGGTTGGACAGCGTGAGACGTGCAAATTGCACACGGCGATGTGTCGTCGCACCGCCGGGAAGGACGTTGAAGTCGAGCGCCGAAAGGGAGCCGTCCCCGCTGCGATATTGGGCACAGACCGTTGTTAAGAGTATGTATGTCAGAGGGAATGTCCTGCGCTAGGTAGGGAAGTAAACGTACGATTGCGTTTAGCGTCAGTTGCGAGAGTAAAGGCGTGCTTCTCGTGACCGTTTAGTATGTGCGCGGTAAGACACCGAGGTCAGACGGTTGACTGTTTATTGCGACGGGCACTTTATTGTATTTGAAGAGAAATGCATAAAGAAGTTAGCAGCTTCTTACCACTTACAGCACTTACTGATGAGCAGAAAGCAGTGCTTGAATTTGGCCTAAGATTTCATTTTCAGAGAATTCGAGATAGTTGTTTAAGATACATTCCAGCAGTCATCAATCAGCTGTCATTAAAAGAAAAACGAAATAGCAACCCAATGCGGTTTTTCATTTCGTACAGTAAGAAGACAATGAACAGGCCAACTTTTAGTCATTCTAATAGAGTACCGGTAAAATGACCAAAGAATCAAACAAACACATGTTGCATACGTCTACAGACGGTTAAGGCACTTAATCGATTGAGTTTGGGTCTGTCAAAATGTTAAAAACAACGTTTCTCCTTTTTGTTATCTCTTTTTCCTTCAACTGCTTGTATAGAAGTTATTTATGGTGGGAGGTAAAGGTGATGATGGGAACCCGTTCCACTTAACATTAAGGGGTTACGTAGAAGCAATATTAAACAAACAAACACTCGTTTACAGACACCAGACAAGCCGAAAGGCTTATTTTCCTCTCGGAAATCTCATGGCGCTGCCACAACCACAAAGGGATTTTAGCGGCAGGGTTTTCCATCATCAGCTTTAACCACCATAACTTCTGATGTTATGGTTGTTTTTGTTGACCTCCCAGCCTCGAGTATGAAGCCAGTATGACGACCTCCCGTTAAAAAGCATGAAACAGCTGTCCAAGAGCGGCGATCTGGCTGTTGCACCTCTTTCCGAGTTTTGTCTAAAGGCTGTCCCGTACAGCGGGCAATGACTTTCAAGGGATCTGTGTATAAAGTGGATACGGAGGCAAAAGTTGATCATTGTTGACCTCGTTTGCATGCGTCTACCCAGAATCCTTGTAGTTGTGGCGTCGCCATGAGATTTGTGAGGGAACAACAAGCTTTTTGGGCTTGTCTGGTGTCTGTCTGTAGATGAGATCTGTTTAATAATGATGCCTCTGCTACCCATATCATCAACTGCCTGAGAATGGCAGAAACAAACAAACGACAACAACTATTTCTATTATTTCTTCTATCAATTCACCTTGATTAGACTCTAGTATCTTACAAAGGTAAACAAACAACGTGTACAGTTTGGAAGTGTAAACCATGGCTGTGTACAGTTTGGTGTTTGTTTTTGCTAACAACAAACACCTAAGGCTGTAGCCGTTGTAACGACAGATCCTATTCTTTCAGGGTAGCGAGCGCAATGTTTTTAGAGACAGACACCATGAACGTCCATAAATGTGGAGTCTGTGACTAGCGTAAGGTTCTTACAAGTGATGTCGTCAAAAGTCAATGGCAACTCTTTCTTTAAAAGATAGAAATACAAAGAAAAAGACGGGGGAAATCCTATGCATGCTGCTCCAGACACGAGATCCACTCTTAAGTGGCGGCCGAGTCAGTTTTCCTCTGTCTGTGAGTCGAACGGATGCCTCAGTAGTGTGTGTGTGTGTGTGTGTGTGTGTGTGTGTGTGACAATAGGTATTGTGCATTTCAGATGGGTGTCCATTAGCCTTTGTGTTCTGGGGCAGCCAATGGTGGCTCTTGAATAGTGAGCTCTGTGTTTATGTGACTGATTGATGGATGGCATACTGGGTGTTGGTGTAAACGTGTGGCTGTAGGTCTCTTCTAGATTCCTTCAGATACGGTGTAATGGTTTATCAGCGACGACTCGATACATGGCACCATGGTTGATTGTGTAGTGATTTGCGTTTGATCAGAGATGTAATTGCACATTAGTTAGGACATCCTTGATTGAAGGAAAGGACTCTGATCCAGATGAGCAGCAGCAGCTTGCGATCTCGTAGGGTAGTGTTTGTCCAGTAGTCGTCTCCCAAGGGATCTGAGGAGTTTTGGCTTTGGGTGACTCCTCTGTCATCCAATGCGGTCTTTGTATTGTTTGCGGAAACAATCACCGGCAGGGAAGAAGTCCCAGCAGCGTTCCTGGTACATCTTCCGTACGTAGGATTCCTAGAAAGGATATGAGTGGCGAGATCGATGCGTCCGTGAAAGAATCGATAACCTATCATCGAGTTAATCTATGAACAAGTAGTGGTTGAGCAGAGTGTAGTTGCTAAGTGAAATGTGAAGGTTATCTGAAATGTGCAGAATGAGGATCTATTATTTATGGCAAAAGAGGAGGAGGGAGCAGATCAGGGGTAGGCGCTGCTATGGTTAATGATGCCTCGGTGCAATAACCTAAACGGTAAGTAAGTCGAATATATGCATGTACTAACAACAAACATGCAAACCTTTCTAACATGGATTAACTGTAATAAACAAAACAAACAGCGTACGCTTAGACACTGAGTCAAACAAACATCACGCATCGTCACGTATAGATATGTACATGCGGAGTAACACAATCAATCAATCAATCGCATTGATATGAATTATTGATAGATACTCTTGTTACTAACAACGCAGATATGGAGAGATGATGATGATGACGTAAACTGTTGAGTCTGGTAAATTGTGACATAAGATGGTGTGTGGATTGATGAGCACTGCTAGCGGTTACTGAGCTTTTGGGAAGGACTGTGTGTTTGTCTGCAGTGTAGGAGGTAGCGATGGATTATCTGCAAAGGAAAATTTGTATGTTGTTTGTTTGTCCTCTGACAGACATTTGAGATGATAGGTTTCTTTTTTCGGGGTCTGTCTGGTTTAGTGAAAGTGTAGAAGGAAGGAGTAGGTTTGAGGAGTTTTTGAGGCGAGTGGGAAGGTTTGAATAATTTGACAGCTAAAGATGACGCCGATATTCCCTTTGAGCACTGAATAAGATTGCAGTACATGGGCTGCACACATTATTGGCTGATGGACAGCGACAACTGTGACAATGGAAAGGTGGTCGTGAATTGAAAGAAGCAGGTAGGTAGTGTCGTCTATGTGGATTTTGTGTTGTCATCTTGATTGCCGAGTGACATGTTTGTTGGTTAGTTTACAGATAATAATATCTATCCTCTTAGGGCAGGATGTTGTGGGCAGTATGGTTTCTTGGCTATGGAAGGAAAGAGGGAGCGAATGAGTGACATGCGAGGTGAGTCCATGAGACATTTACAGATGGATAGTGTGACGGAAGCCTCCATCACTGGGACCACTGGAGAGGCCTGACTGGCGGCCTCCTCCCTATCGACTATGGGCCCTGGGTTTGTAAAGGCTTCTGTGGCTACCCCCAGCAGTTTCATGTCATCACCGGCTGAGGGGGATTATCTCCGGCAGACAGCCAGGATCTGCCATCAGGGAGTGAGCACCATTGTTTTGGTTTAATGTTGTATAAATCGGTCTCCCCCCCCCCACCTATTGTACGGTTAATCCCGTTACTGCCCCTGTTGTCTGTGGGAGGCGGATTAAGGGGGCGGTTGGTGTCCCAATTTCTTGTATTATGTTAATGTGTGTTTTGCTGGATATATTCAGCTCTGTGTGTGAGAAATAAATGAGTCTTTGTTTATTTTTACCCTACACTGAGCCTCTGCGAGTGACTGGGGAACCGGGGAAAGTGCGGTGTCCCGGGCTAAGGGAGCACAAGACAGCGGAGGTAGTCGGTCGGACTAGCCAGCTCCGTGACATTGGTGGCAGCGGTGGGATTTCTTCTTAGTCTGAGGGACAATTACTTTCTACAGGGATCGACCGACAGGATGGCAGACTTCGGTCGCCTTGACGAGGACACGGATGTGGTCTCAGAATTCCAGGGGCTGCTGCGGGCCATCCTCTCCTGCTACACCACTACTCTGCCAACAGAACAATACCAGAATCTGAGGCGACTGGTTCGACGGTCACTACGGCAGAGGGCTGTTATATGCCGGGGTCAGTGTCTTCCAAGCTCCGAACAAATGATTAGAGACCAGCGGGAACTACGGATGTCATTCCTGGGAGAGCAACCCCAGGAGCAATGGGTATCCGAATGGGACAAGCTGGTCCAACAGGAGGTAGAGCTGGAAGATCACTATAGGGCTCTGCAGTGGTATACAGAACAAGCATATTGGGGAGCTGCGAAAGAATGTTCTCCGGAGGGCCATGACTTTGGGGGCCCGGGATTATTATGGGATAGTCTTCCGGAGGGTCCGGACTTTGGAAGTACAGCGGAGTGGCGGATTGAGGACATCTGGGATTTCAGGGAGTGGGACCTCCCAGATGCACTAGGACTTAAAGGTGATTTAGACTTTTTAACTACACAGGAGTGGGAACTGGAGAAGGCGTCTAAAAAACTGTTTGACCGCGTTCAACAGAATGCCCCAGTGTCCAGGGATTTTGTGGATGTTATCGAGCGGTCATCTGAGGATGTCGATCCAGGCGGGGTGGATGGGACTGCGGTGTCCACCCCTGAGTCACAGGGATACCGGGCAGCTAATCCAGATCCGATACCAGAGCTATGTGACAACCGGATCCAGAGATTGTGGATCTAATTGAGTTTACATCTGAGGATGTTGGTCCTGGAGGGCTTGCAATTGGCTTCTCTTCCCAGGGAAAGGAAGAAAGTTTTCTGGGGGGGATAGTGGATGGGACTGCGGTCTCCACTAGCACCCACCCAGCTGAAGAGCTAGCAACAGGGCAGAGCGCTGTTGGCTTGTGCCCTACACCTTCAATGGCTACAGGGATCCAGGGAGATGCGGCAGCTCAGATGTCCGGGAGCGGAGGAACCGGTCCTCCCTCCCCAGCGGCAGGCCGACCCACAAGATTCCCTAACCCCAGCTGAAGCGCTGGCAACCGGACAGAGCGTCGCTGGCCTCTGCCCAGCACCTACCAAAGCGGCAGAAAATCAGGGAGGAATACAGCGGCCGACCCGCCTCCCCAGCAGAAGCAGGGAGGTGGAACAGCCGGTCCATCTCCCCAGCGGCAGAACCTAATTCCGGGACCGGATTAACCTGACCTCCCTCCTCAACGGCAGCAGGAGCACCAGGGAGGGGATGCAGGCGGCATCCCTCCCCAGCGGTACCCGGGAGATGGCGCAGCCGGCCCATTTCCCCAGCAGCAGCAGGAGCACCAATTTGGGTAGGGCATCGATGGGCCAAATAAAGTGACTGACTACGGAGTCAACCCGTTTGGGGTCTCATCCTGTGTCAGTCCAATTCGAAGGGGGGAGAATTTATATATAGAAGTTATATGGGGGGTATGAGGCTTTTGTGGAGGCAGAGTGCCCCATGATATGCCTTTTAACCCCCTTTATGCCACCCTGCCTCTAGAAATGCCTTTTAACCCCCTATATGCCACTATGTCCCATGATATGCCCCTGGCATATAGGGGGTATAAGGCGTTTCTGGAGGCAGAGTGGCATAAAGGGGGTTAAAAGGCATATCATGGGGCAGAGTGGCATATAGGAGGCTATAAGGCAAATTGGGGGGTATAAGGCATTTTGGGGGCATAGTTGCAAGCATGGGGCAGATGCGCATAAAAGGGGGAGCAGGTTGGCAAATAAAAGGAAATCAAAGCAAAAATGTTGTCACAATCATAGCTGAAACAATAGTTTACATGAATTAATAAAGTACTAAAAGTTTCTTTCAAGAATATCGTGAAGAATAATGATGTGATCACTGAATCAAATGGAACTTTTTCATCTCAAAATGTTTGCAGTAGCAAATGTTTGTTTGTTTGGATTCCATTATGTCTCAAATGTATTTCGTTTATTAGGGCCTTTTGACACTTTTGCTTTCTGTCATTTTAATACAAATAATGTGATGATAAAAAGAATGTTTTCTGGTTGTCGATTGTTGCGAAGTAATCACTGAGCCATCCAGCAACTTCCTCGTCCCGAAGAAGCGTAGTACCTGTGAGACGTTTATCGTTCTCTATAAAGCAATATTAACGGGCTCCTGTCCTAATGAATTTCTGGAACCTGTAATGTAATTCTGCAGCTATGAATCAATATACGATTGGCTCATATAATCCCTTTTTGTGCTGTTTTCTATAGACTTACCGTAGGTTTGCATGGACTATGAAGGACCTGCAGGTTCTTAGGTATCCACTATAACAATCCAACCCCGGTGCATTTCTCTTGCAAGAAGGATTGCGCAGTGATAGTATTAGCGCATAGGTAAGGGAATGAGGTGACAGTCAATGGATCTCACCCATTGATTAGAGAAACTGGCCCGTCTTGCAGAAGAAGCTCACCCATAACGTCGAGTGAAGCTTTATGAGTTTGCGTGTTGAGGTTTCACAACACCAGTCCCAGCAATGTACGTTAACTGCTGACTTGTAAGGTTTTGTTTTGTGAACGTGGGGGGGAGGGGGAGTATTATCTTTAATGTTGGGGTTACCCCAATGAGTTGCAAGGCGTCTAATTATTTCTGGGCAATGAGAATTAATGCTTTCCTCAAATATGTTGTTCAAATTGCTCCTCCCGTTCACAGGCATCGCTAGGATATCATAGAAAACTGGGTGCCACTGCGTCTCCAAAATGTTGAATTAAACTGTTTATTTATTTATTTTTTTTAAAGTGTATCTGTCTGTAACCTTTTCTCTCTTACACTTTGTTTTTTTGATTGGAATAGACTTCAGGTGTCTAAAGTTGTTTTGAGAGAAAATGTGGGTTTTGTAAATGTGCAGAATCAGATGATTGCAGGAAGGAGGATTAGAGAATGTTTGGGGAATGAGTGTGATATACGCAGTGGCGTAGGTGAGGCCCCGGAAACACCGTTTTTATTTCTTTTTTGCGCAGCCGGAGTGGAGAGAGAGGCGGCGAGTGGTTGGTCAGGAATATGTGTGTTCAGCAACCGCTTGGCGCCTGTCACTCGCCTCTGTCTCTGTGGTAGCGTTTCATGCTGAGCGCCTGTATATGACGTCATATTCCGGCAGTCAGCAGTGAATCAGCGTGCACCGCGGCAGAGCAGGGAGATAGAGGCCTGTTGATCTCACTTCAGGACTTCTACAAGGTAAGTGAATTTCAAATGGTGGAGAGGGGAGATAGGGGGAGGGTACATAGTGAGGAAGGGGTCGATAGGGCAGAAGCGAGGGAGAAGTGGTAGATAGGGAGAAGGGAGGGAGATGGGGAGAAAGGAGGGTAGCAAGAATACTGAAATAAAGAGTCCGAATGAGAGAGAGTGTTAATGGATTAATGTGTGGATGGATTGTGTGAATAAGTGAGAGAATGAATGTTTGAGAATGCATTAATGAATATGTGTAAAAGGTTGGTGTGAAAGAGTGAATGAATAAATGATTGTGTAAATGAAGGTGAATTAGTGAGTGACTGTAAAAGTGTTTGTGTGAATCATAGGTGTATAATTGATTTGTCAAAAAGGCAAAGATGGTATAAGCAGTAGACTTGTGCATTCGTCTTTGTGCGAACATGGAAACGAACAAGAAGAGTGCGTTTTCGTGTTCGTTCCGAAGAGACGGCGGCGGTAAAACGTAGGCGAAGACGAAGACACACACCATGAAGATCTTTGTGATTGTCTTTGTCTTTGTCTACCATTTCCCCCCCCCCCCCCTCTTCTAACTTACATTGTCTTTGCGGCATCGCGGCAGTTCCCGGAAGTGGAAATCCGCAGGTTCGCCGTCACGGGTTACAGGGCAGTGCGAATGAGCCTATTGGTCGCCTACAGGGACCTCCTCTGGCATCAACCAATTGGTTGATGCCAGAGGAAGACCCTGCAGGCGACCAATAGGCTCACTCGCACGGTCTTTGTAACCCCCGCCAGCAAACCTATGGATTTCCGCTCCCGTTAACCCCTTCGACGCTGCGTTATCTAACACAGCATCGAAGGGGTTAACGGGAGCGGAAATCCATAGGTTAAAGGGCCTTGCAAGCGACCAATAGGCTCACTTGCATGGCCCCTTAACCCTTTAAAAAATAAACTTAACCCCTAACTAATTGAACAGGGAGGGAGACCAGTGGGATCTGCTGGGTAAGTTGCAGCATTGAGGT
This sequence comes from Spea hammondii, assembly GCA_029215755.1. Taxonomy (NCBI): domain Eukaryota; kingdom Metazoa; phylum Chordata; class Amphibia; order Anura; family Pelobatidae; genus Spea; species Spea hammondii. Next base: position 31,322,592 of record JARDYJ010000012.1, on the reverse strand, counting down.
TTTAAAACCCCAATGCTGCAACTTGTCCTGCAGATGCCACCGGTCTTTAACTAATTGAACAGGGAGGGAGACCAGTGGGATGTGCCGGGTAAGTTGCAGCATTGGGGTTTTAAAACCCCAATGCTGCAACTTACCCTGCAGATGCCACTGGTCTCCCTCCCTGTTCAATTAGTTAAATGTCCGTACGAGCGACTTTATTGGTCGCTCGTAGGGACATTTAACCCGGCACAGACTAACTAATTGAACAGGGAGGGAGACCAGTGGCATCGGCAGGGTAAGTTGCAGCATTGAGGTTTTAAAACCCCAATGCTGCAACTTGCCCTGCCGATGCCACCGGTCTTTAACTAATTGAACAGGGAGGGAGACCAGTGGGATGTGCCGGGTAAGTTGCAGCATTGGGGTTTTAAAACCCCGATGCTGCAACTTACCCTGCTGATGCCACTGGTCTCCCTCCCTGTTCAATTAGTTAAATGTCCGTAAGAGCGACTTTATTGTTCGCTCGTACGGACATTTAATTAATTAAACAGGGAGGGAGACCAGTGGGATGTGCCGGGTAAGTTGCAGCATTGGGGTTTTAAACCCCCAATGCTGCAACTTACCCTGCAGATGCCACTGGTCTCCCTCCCTGTTCAATTAGTTAAAGACCAGTGGCATCTGCAGGGCAAGTTGCAGCATTGGGGTTTTAAAACCTCAATGCTGCAACTTACCCTGCCGATGCCACTGGTCTCCCTCCCTGTTCAATTAGTTAAATGTCCGTACGAGCGACTTTATTGTTCGCTCGTACGGACATTTAATTAATTGAACAGGGAGGGAGACCAGTGGGATGTGCCGGGTAAGTTGCAGCATTGGGGTATTAAAAGTCTGCACAAGCGACCAACAGAGTGGCTCGTGCAGACTTTTAAAACCCCAATGCTGCAACTTACCCGGCACATCCCACTGGTCTCCCTGTTCTGTCAGTTAAATGTCCGTACGAATGACTTTATTGGTCGCTCGTACGGACATTTAACTGATACAACAGGGAGACCAGTGGGATGTGCCGGGTAAGTTGCAGCACCAGGACCCTAAAAGTCTGTACGAGCGACCAACCGAGTCGCTCGTACAGACTTTTAAAATCCCAATGCTGCAACTTACCCGGCAGATCCCACTGGTGTCCCTGTTCTGTCAGTTAATAAATGATAGAACAGGGAGACCAGCGGGATCTGCCGAACAATTACAGCACCAGGAGTTTAACAGTCTGAACGAGCGACCCTATTGGTCGCTAGCAGGGGGCTCGTCTGCCATCAACCAATGTCAGACGAGCCCCCTGCTGACGACCGATAGAGTTGCTCATACGGACATTTAAACTCCTGGCGCGAGAGCGGCTTTAACCCCGTTTTAACCCCTTAACCGGGGAAAACGAAGAAAACCCGAACACGACGAATGTCCGCGAATATTCGCCCGAAGAGAAGACAGGACCAGGCGAATATTCGCGGAATCGGAATTTTTTTTTTTTGCCGAAGACGAACACGAAGAGCCCCCTGGTGCCCAAGTGTAATAAGCAGGGTGTTTAAGCATTGGGGACCAAGATGGCCTAGGCAGGGTGTTTATGGGACAAAGATGGTATACACTCTGATGTTTGGGGACACTGTTGACTCATTCTGGCCTGTTTGGGTGCCGGTCAGGTTCTATGTGGGAAGTGTGGATGCCAGGGTTGGCTTTGGGGTGTGCAACCTGTATCTATGTCTGTAGTTTAGAAGGGGGGGGGGGGGGGTTATCTGTACTTTTTAATGCAGAGATTTTATGTGAATTCCAAATGATCTATACCTGCCAAACTGTATATTTTGTGTGATGTTGTTAATATTGATCTGTTATGCTATGTTTCCATACATTATTTATGTACACCTACAAATACAGGATTTGTACGGTGTATTGAGTTGACCAATACCTGGGTTGCTTTTGTCATGTGTTGTTTATTTGATCGATACCTTCAGTGCAGAGTTTACATGCGATTTCCAGTCGATCTACACCTGGAATGCTGGGTTTGTGTGTTCTATAGATCTATACCTGCGATGTTATGTTTCCATACGTTATTTATGTATACCGGCAAATACAGGGTTTTTATGTCTTATTCAGTTGCATGTGCTGTTTTCATGCGTTCTTTGATCTATATCTGAACTACAGGGAGTAAGTATGGTTTAGTGAATGAGGGGACAGTCAGAAGGAGGGAAGACTACCGACTCTCACAGTCTTCCCCTGATCTGCAGTCAGTGTGGCAAATTGTTTTAATCTTGTTTTGGTGTGGTAGTGGTGTGGTAGTGGAGGGAGTGATTGCATGCTAGGGAGTGTGGAACGGGGTCCAAGCAAATGCTTGGTTAGGGTCCAATATTTATCTAATATAATATCTCTAAATTATGGCAGCAGGGTCTAATATTAAAGAATGCTAAATAAAAGAGATAAGTACATATTATGTATTTAAGAATGGGTGTGTAATGCATATATATATATATATATTAGTGTATATGTAGTGTTTTATAACCCCCCCCCCCTTCCTGTGGTCTCTGTCCCCCCACGTGCACTCCCTCAATATGAAAGCTGTAGACACCGGGGGCGTGGGCAACTGTTGGAGAAGACGGCTGCTTGAGACCTGAGCTCCGTCGGTCCTCCGGTATTATTAGCACTTAATCGCTATCACTTGCACTTATGGTGCGTAACAGACGACAGTCCTCCACCCCGCCGGGGCCTGGGGAGGGTGCCATGTCCTCGGCGGCATCCCTTCGAGAGTATTTTCGCACCCCAGCGGTGTTGGCCTTGCAGGCCCCTGACGACCACGAGGCGCCTTCGCCCGCGGGTTCCCGCGATTCCGAGGATAGGCAGGAGGATATAGCTACGGGAGTGCCTGGTGTGCCTACCCGTTCTGCGGATGTTTGACAGCTCTTTTCATCGGCTCCATGGCGCGAGGACTTTAGCAAGTTGCTGTCGGAACCGAAACAAACCGTGACCGACGCCGTGGCGGGCATTCGGGGCCGACCTGGATGGGCTGGACCGTCGCCTTGCGCTCCGGGAGGCAGATTCTGCTCACCAGGCTCAGAGAACATCTGCCCTGGAGTCCTCTTCTGCCCACCATGCCTTTTATCTGGCCGAATATCGGAGGAGGTTTGAGGACCTCGACAACAGGGGCCGACGCCACAATGTGCGCATTCGGGGTCTTCCGGAGGAGACTACCCATACACCTGAGGATGTTGGGGGTCTTGTGGCCCGCCTGTTTAACAGCCTCTTGGGGAGACCTCCCGAGGCTGTGGTCTCTTTGGATCGGGCTCACAGAGCTCTGAGACCTAGGGGTCACCGAGGGACATCATTTGTTGCGTTTGGGGGTGGGGCTGTTCTTTTTGCGTTGATACTGCGATGCGCTATCTTGTATACCGGGGATCGATGGTTGGTCTCATGTTGTCTTTGGTTACTTTTTTAGTTTTTGTGTTGTTTTTTGCTGGATTCTTTTTTCGGTTGTCACTCTGCCTTTTACCGTAGGCGTCGTGCGTTGCTGGTGGAGCGCTGTGGTCCTGCTGTTTCTGGGCCTTCCAGTGTAGCCTCTTCCAGCTGACGCCCTAGGTATTCATTTGGAGGGTGGGGATTGTTTCTCCCCCCCCCCCATCCCTGTATATTTGTTTGTTTGTTTAGTTGTACCTCCTACCTTTCATTGTCTTTGTCTTCCTATCCTGGTGTTTGTCTCCCCCCCCCCTCTGCCCTCCCCTCCCTGTTTGTTTATTTGTCTGTCTGTGTGGTTGTAGGTTGCTTTGTGCCTACCACTTTCTTTGTTTTATTCTTCCTCTCCTGGGGTCTGTTTCCCCCCCCCCCTTTTTTGTTGCTGTGTTTCTCTCTCCTTTTCCTCTTCCTTTTCCCTTCTCCCTTTACCTGGGAGATCCTGACTCGCGCTTTGGGGGACGATTTACCTCCCATTGATTTCATCCTGCGCTATGACTAATCGATCAATGCCAAGGGGCTTAATGTCCCTGAGAAACGTTCAATTCTGCTTAGGGATTGAAAGCGTCAACGTGCTTCTATAGCGTTTATTCAGGAGACTCATTTCGGTAAGCTTGCCGATGCCTGGTACATCCCTAATACTGGGCAGCACTTGTGGCTTTCTAAAAGATTTTGAGCCTTGCGGCGATTTCAGGAGGGGCTGTTAATTTTCGGTGGGGATCTCAATGTAGCTCTGTCTCCTCGTTTGGATACGTCCACGGGGGTGTCTCAGACCCCCCTCTCATGTCTTAAATCTTAAACGCTCTTTGCTGACGTCTGAGCAATCGGTGGTTTGTTGGAGGGCCCTTCATCCTTCTGACAAAGATGTTAGTTTTTATTCTATTCCGCACAACAGGTATTCTCGCATTGACTGTTTGTTTATTACTCACTATAATCTCCCTCTCCTGATTGCTGCTCGCTATGGAGCCATTACGTGGTCTGACCATGCTCTCCTGTCCTTGACACTTTAATCCCCCCCCCCGTCTCGACCAACCCAGAGCTCTCGGAGGCTGAACGAGTCTCTGCTTAATGATGCCCTTGCCTCGGAGGATACTGCCGAGACCTTACGCAACTCTTTTTTAGTCCAATGTGACTCCAGATCTGCCTCTTTCTACTATTTGGGAAGCACATAAATGTGTTGTCTGTGGTCAGTTTATTAGATTGGGGGCTGCTAAGAAAAGAGCCCATGCTCAAAAGCTTAACGCATTATATCTGCAGATAGAGAGGTTGGAGAGGGTTCCTAAGGACACGATGGTGGCTGCTGACTTTACGCGTTTACTTGCGCTTCGTACGGAACTCGCTGCTATCCTCGATGGCCAGGCTCAGAGATCTTTCGTTTGTTTTAAGGTCCTATTTTATGAACACGGGAACAAGCCGGTGAAGTATTTAGCCCGCGCTTTACACAAGAGGAGACAACTTTCCTATATACCCAGTATTCGTTCCGTCGGAAATCGCGCATGAATTTGTGGCCTTCTATTCTAACCTCTACAATCGCTCCCCCTACACACGACTCCTCTGGGGATACGGAGACTCGTAGATTGGCTATTGCTCAATATTTATCCCGATACTTACCCCGTCGTCTGCCCACTTTGGATTCTGCGCAGTTGGAGGTTCCGATTTCTCTGGACGAATTGTCTAGGGCGATTAAGCTTTCTAAACCCGGTAAGTGTCCGAGTGCAGACGGTCTCTCTCTGGCCTATTCTAAAAAGTGTTTTGATGTTTTGGGTCCCCAATTGGTCTCTGTGTTTAATTCTATTTTGAAGGGGGGAATGCTTCCATCCCCATACTTTGGCGGCTACGATAGCTGTGATCCCGAAGGAGGGGAGTGATGCTGATCTCTGCGGTAACTACAGGCCTATCTCCCTGTTGAATGTAGATATAAAGTTATTCTCCACGATTTTGGCTTTGCGTTTGGGTCGATTTCTCCCGGCTCGGATTCATCCTGATCAGTCGGGCTTTGTGCCTGGTAGGGAATGCAGGGATGGGACTATCCGTGCATGGAATCTTATCCGCTTAGCTGGGCGTTCAGGGGCCAGGTCTATATTGTTTAGTACAGATGCCGAGAAAGCTTTTGACCGGCTTGACTGGACGTTTATGCTCGCTGTGCTTTGGGAGGTGGGTCTTGGTCCTCATATGATGGGCTGGGTGTCTGCTTTCTACTCTAGGCCCTCTGCCAGGGTTCGCATTAATGGTGCTCTCTCCCCCTCGTTCCCTATCTCCAAGGGCACTAGGCAGGGCTGTCCGCTCTCCCCGCTACTCTTTGTCCTTTCCCTGGAACCCTTTTTGGAGGCGGTGCGTACTAACCCGGATATTTCAGGGGTGGTATGTGCAGGTTTACAGCACAAAACGGTTGGTTTTGCGGATGATTTGCTATTTGCACTTACGTCTCCCCACGTTTCGCTACCCGCGCTCCTCGAGGAATTTCGGCTCTATGGTTGTCTCTCTAATTGAAAAAATAATTTAGCAAAATGTGAGAGATTAAATATTTCCTTGCCTCGAGCGGAGGTGACCTCCTCGACCTCCTCCTTTCCCTTCCCTTGGTGCGCTCAAGCATTGCGTCATCCGGGGATCTGGTTGACTGCGGACTTATCTCTTTTGTATGGGTTGAATTTCCCCCCGCTGCTTGATGAGATTCGCAGGGACCTTCGCACATGGGGTCCTTGGTTGTCTCTTGGGTTGGTAGGGTTAATGCCATTAAAATTTACGTTCTTCCCCGCATATTATTTCTTTTGCAGGCCTTGCCTATAGTTTGACGGTGCGTTTGATGTTCCTATCCTTTATCTGGGCCAAGAAATCCCCTAGATTGGCCATGGCGTTATTGCAGAGACCTAAGGTGAAGGGTGGTCTGGGCTTGCCTCGCCTCCGTACTTATTATTTTGCTTGTCATCTCGTGCGGTCTTTGGACTGGACATATCGCTCTTCTCCTAAGTTGTGGGTGCATTTGGAGGCGTTTGCTTGTTTGGTACCGATCCCGGAGGCAGGTGGAGGGTAATCCTTTTGTACTAGCCATCTTGCGGGTGCTACACGCTGTCTCTCGCAAGTGCCGGCTGCTGACTTACCCTTCGCCCAAGACTCCACTTTGTGATAATCCGGACTTTCCCCCGGGTGTGTCTGGGATCGCATGATTCTCCCACGCCGAGTTCCTTTATGCAGGGTCATACGCTCCGGCCCATTTCTAGCCTTTTCCCTGGGGTTGCCCCTACCGCTCTTCAGGTTCTACAGTATCTGCATTTGCGAGATTATGTTGCTTCCATTCCACAGAAACGTCACCGTATTAGAGACCTCTTACCCCCTTTGAGGCTTTGCACTCTAGGGCTGCCTTGCCTCCCCACGGCGTTTCTTTGTTGTATCAGCTACTATTGTGCGGAAATAATAACATGTATTTGTCTGTACGTGTGTCCTTTCTGTAGGTTCCGCCTGTATTTCGGGATTCCTGAGCGTCGCTGAAGACCCTGCAGGAGCTGCCGCTGTACGTCCGCCTGGATGTGGATGCCGACCTGGTCCAGGTAATGCCTTCTTTCCTCGATTAGGAGAGCATAATATTCATTCTAGCACAAACGCCTGCGAGATTAGATTACCGCAAAGCTGATCTCTTTTTATAATAATCAATGTTTGAATCTCCACCGGTCTCCAGACACTTAATTGAAGAATATGCAGTGTTTGTTATTTGATTAGAATAAAAGCATTTTTATTAGCATGTGCGCTGTGAAGCTCGAGGCAGTTTGATGAATTGTGTGCCCTCACCTGCATACAGGTACAAGACGTTACTGACCCTTTCAGCACCAGGGGGCTAGGGCCGAACGGCGGGGTTATTAGAATCAATGTTTTCAGTTTCTAGCCCGCACAGATCGGCAAAACAATTATGAGGGTTGTGTATATTTGCCAAAGAAAGACCGTGGCACGAGTTATGGCGGGTAAAGGTGATGGGAAAACCCTTCCTGTTAAATATAGGGGGTATGTAGATTCATTCTTAAAGAAACACTCATCTGCAGACAGCAGACAAGCCCGAAGGCTTGTTGTTTCCTCTGAAATCTCATGGTGCTGTCACAACCGCAAGGGATTTTTTGGTCGGCGCGTGCCAATAAGGTCAACAATGATCACCTTTTGCCTCTATTTACATGTTGTTATACCCAGATCCCTTGAAAGTAGTTGCCGTCGCACAGGACATCTTTTAGACAAAACTCGGGAAGAGATGCAGTAGCCAGATCGCTGCTCGTAGACAGCCGTTTCGTCCTTAATGGAACTCGTCAGCGTGAGGTTGCGATACTGGGGGTATCCATGAAATACCATTACATGAGGTATGGTGGGAGATAAAGGTGATGGAAAACCCTTCCGCTTAAAATTAAGGGGTAGTAGAAGCATTATTATTAAACACTCATCTACAGACACCAGATAACTAGGGGCAGGCTGGTTGCCCCCCCCCCGGCCCCCCATGAATCTACATTAAAACGGCCGCGCCGCCGCCCATTTAAGTGGCCGATTGGGCCACGCCAGGGCCGTCTTTAATGCCCGGAGCGTCCGCGGTGTGTCGGCACACCGAGATGCCATTGCAGCCGATGCGGCTGTGACTCTTAAAGCGGCCGTAAGACATGCTGTTAACATTGGAGGTGTTTATGTCGATGCTTTCTGCCGGATGGTTTGATCTTTTTTCTCTCGTCTCTAGGAAGAGGTTCCTCAAGAAGTCCCTCAGTTGAAGGTAAAGAGCTCTTGAAGCTTAGCTCCAACTATCGCTAGTCAGGTAGATAAAGGGGCATCATCTGTGGGCTCCACGCAAGAGTCACTTTCGTTGCTGAACCCGGGCAAAGATCACGGGGGGGGGGGGGGGCGACAACCACCCAGCATCCCGCTTTGTCCGCACTCAACGAGGATCTGGAATTTGTGCTGGGTCTGGAAGCTCCGCTCACAGCAGAGGCAAGCGGTCAGCCCACTGTGGGAGCAGAATGTGAGGAGAATGACCGGCAGGCGACACCCGAAGGCCTCGGTAAGTGAAAGCGTTTGCGACGTACATTGGGTCTTTGCCCGGTCTTTTTTTTGTAATGCCTCTACGCTCCAGAGAACAAATCTCCTGTTTGCGACTGGTGACGTGCGGGGCGCTCACAGCCAGCTCCAGCGGGGGGGTTTACGCAAGAAAGCGATCAAAGAATACCCCATGCATCGAATGTGTACTACGGCGCTTACAAAGTACTTGCGTGGTGAACCCGGTTATTGTGCTGTCATAAGATGCGCGTGTTGTTTGTTTGTGCCGAAGGCAGCTTTTTAAACGCACGCTTTGCTGTCTCTTTCATGAAACAGGGCTGGATCTTTACAGCTGCCTGAACAGTTGTAGTTGTTATCCAATTTCCTCCAGAATTCTCAAGCACCGGATCGACCGCTAAAGCTCTACTCCCAGGAAGGTTTGTCGTACGGGAAGAAACAAAAAATTTGAGAATGTGGCTCTCAAACACCAGCAAACAAAGAAACAAACTCTTGGTGGGCTTGTCATAGATGAGACGCAGTCAGTCAGCTCCATCTGTGTTTGTTTGCGAAACTACCCGTTGGCCGTAGAGCGTCGGCTCCTTTTAAAACGGAGAGAGACGGCAGGTAAAGATGCTAGCGACGCGTCGATCGACTGGGCCTGCTTTGAGCCGAGGACTAAACCGATGGTTGAAAGTAAATCTAGAGTCAAATGTTGTCCGTGAGATATTCTTTGAAAACGGTTGTTTGTTTGTTTGTGGATGTTTAGTGGCTACTCGAAGCAAGCTCTCGACGATACTCATCCGTCCCTATTTTTTGCAGGTTCAGTTGCTGATGAGAAGCAGACAGAGCAGAAGACCGATTGGACAGCGTGAGACGTGCTAATTGCACACGGCGATGTGTCGTCGCACCGCCGGGAAGGACGTTTAATCCGAGCGTGGAAAGGGAGCCGTCCCCGCTGCGATATCGGGCACAGGCCGTCGTTAAGAGTATGTATTGTCAGAGGGAATGTCCTGCGCTAGGTAGGGAAGTAAAATGTACGACGATTGTGTGTTTTGCGTCACTTGCGAGAATAGAGGCGCGCTTCTCTCGACCGTTTTGTATGTGCGCGGTAAGACACCGAGCTCAGACGGGCGACTGTTTATTGTATTTGAAGAGAAATGCGTAAAGAAGTTAGCAGCATCGCTACAGCACTCAGCAAGGAGCAGAAAGCAGTGCTTGAATGTGGCATAAGATTTGACTTTCAGAGAATTGTAGATAGTTGTTTAAGATACATTCCAGCAATCATCAATCAGCTGTCATTAAAAGACAAACGAAATAGCAATCCAATGCGGTTTTTCATTTCGTACAGTAAGAAGACAATGAACGGCACAACTTTTAGTCATTCTAATAGACTACCGGTCAAATGACCAAAGAATCAAACAAACAAACACACGTTGCATACGTCTACAGACGGTTAAGGCACTTAATCGATTGAGTTCGGGTCTGTCAAAATGTTGTTAACAAACACTGTGTATTTGTTATACTGGGGCAGCCGACGGTGGCTCTTGAATAGCGAGGTCTGTGTTTATGTGACTGATGGATGGCATGGTGGGTGTTGCAGCGGGGAAAGCGGTTGTTTGTAAACGTGTGGGTCTGGGTCTTTTCTAGATTCATTCAGATACGGTGTGATGGTTTATCAATACATGGCGCTATGGTTGATTGTGTATGGTGGTGCATTGGTTGGTTGATTGATGATCTACTGTAGTGATTTGTCTTTGATCAGAGATGTAATTGCACATTAGTTAGGACATCCTCGATTGAAGGAAAGGACTGTGATCCAGATGAGCAGCAGCAGCAGCAGCTTGCGATCCGGTAGGGTAGCGTGTGTGTCCAGTAGTTGTCGTCTCCCAGGGGATCAGAGGAGTTTTGGCTTTGGGTGACTCTGTCATCCGAGCCGGTGTTTGTTTGTATTAGGGCTGCAACTAACGATTATTTTAATAATCGATTAGTTGGGCGATGATTTTTTCGATTAATCGGATAAAAAACAATATGCCAAAAAAAATGTTTTGTTTATTTAAAATTTAATGAACGTAAAATTTACATTAACATTCTTATTTTGTTATGATGTAATAAAAAAACAATATGTTCAAAGTACAAAAACCCAAACACAATATTTATGAAACAAAATAACCCCAAACATTCTGAAAAGAGGTGGACTATTACTGTTCAAGAAACTTTGCCCCAGACCTGGCACTTTGCACCCAGCACTTTGCCCCACCCCTGGCACTTTGCACCCGGCACTTTGCCCCAGCCCTGGCACTTTGCACCCAGAACTTTGCACCCAGCCCTGGCACTTTGCACCCAGCCCTGGCACTTTGCACCCAGCACTTTGCACCAAGCACTCAGCACTTTGCCCCAGCCCTGGCACTTTGCACCCAGCACTTTGCACTGTGCCCCTGCACCCAGTCTCCAACTCTGCCCTGCACCCAGTCTCCAACTCTGCCCTGCACCCAGTCTCCAACTCTGCCCTGCACCCCCATCCCCACTCTGCCCTGCACCCAGTCTCCTGCCCTGCCCCCCCACCCCCACTCTGCCCTGCATCCCCTGAAACCCCACCCCCACCCCCGCGAACCGCTCTGTGCGAAAGGAGCCACACGCAACAAAAAGAAGGCGGAGAGTGCAGCGGAAGCGGGGAACGCTCGCGGAGGTAAGTAAAAGGAGCCGAGCGCTCCAACAACTAATCGATCGCTCGATTAATCGATAACGGAAATCGTCGACAACGATTTCCGTTATCGATTATTATCGATTTTATCGATTCGTTGTTTCAGCCCTAGTTTGTATTGTTTGCGGAAACAATCACCGGCAGGGAAGAAGTCCCAGCTACGTTCCTGGTACATCTTCCGTACGTAGGCTTCCTAGAAAGGATATGAGTGGCGAGCTGGATGCGTCCGTGAAAGAATCGATCCCCTATCATCGAGTTAATCTATGAGCAAGTGGGATTTGATGAACAGATTTGGTTGAACCCGAACCTCTAGCGGTTGAGCAGAGTGTAGTTGCTGAGTGAAATGTCAAGGTTATGTGAAATGTTCAGAATGAGGATATATTCTTTATGGCAAAAGAGGAGGGAGCAGATCAGGGGTAGGCGCTGCTATGGTTCATGATGCCTCGGTGCAATAACACAAAGGGTAAGTAAGTAAGTGGAATATATGCATGTAGTAACGACAACATGCAAAGCTTTTGTAACATGGATTCACTGTAACATACAAACAGCATACACTTACACACCGACTCAAAGCAACTGACAAACATTATGCATCGTCACGTGTAGATATGTACATGCAGAGGGGTTACACAATCAATGACATTGTCATGAATGATTGATAGATGATACTCTTGTTCTTAGGTTTCATTGTTATTGTAGGAATGTAATGACTCGATGAATGTGTACGTACCTGTCCGGTATGTTCCGTTTCATCCTTATTAATGATAAACACACAAATGGAGAGAGGATGATGATGATGTTTATGTAAACTGTGGAGTGTGGTAAATTGTGAGATAAGATGTCGTGTGGATTGATGAGTACAGCTAGCGGTTCATGAGCTTTTGGGAAGGACTGTGTGTCTGCAGTCTAGGAGGTAGCGATGGATTATCATCTACGCGTAAGGAAATGTTTCATGTTGTTTGTCATCAAATAGACAGACAGATAGACAGACAGGTTTCCTTTTTTGGGGTCTGTTTGGTTTAGTGAAAGTGTAGAAGGAAGGAGTAGGTTTGAGGAGTTTTTGAGGCGAGTGGGAAGGTTTGAATAATTTGACAGCTAAAGATGATGCAGATATTCCCTTTGAGCACTGAATAAGATTGCAGTGCATGGGCTGCACACGTTATTGGCTGATGGACAGCGACAACTGTGACAATGGAAAGGTGGTCGTGCATTGAAAGAAACAGGTGGGTAGTGTCGTCTATGTGGATTTTGTCATCTTGATTGCCGTTTGTTTCTTGTTTAGTTGACAGATGATAATCTCTATCCTCTTAGGGGAGGATGGCGCGGGCAGTATGGTTTCATGGCTATGGAAGGAAAGAGGGAGCGAATGAGTGAGATGCGAGGTGAGTCCATGAGACATTTACAGATGATTGATTGCCTGTCCAATGATGTTCTTGTCCGTGTCTTTGTTTGTTTGGACAGGTCGGCGTAGATGAATGCCTCTAGTTGACTTAGTTGGTTAGAGGTGTGTGTGCAATGTTGAGATTGTAGTCATGCGCACCTGCCTTGTGTTTCTGTCTGTCTATCTATTTACAAGCTCAAGTAGTCAACTATGTAATGAAGACACTGCCGATTGATTGATTGATTGATTGACTGACTCTCAACATGTTATATAGGAGTTGTTTGTTTGTTCACCTAATAAATACCAGTTATACTAGGTATGTATGATGATGATGATGATGATGATATCCTATGGAAATGAGCATACAATTAAATAAAACCAAACTGCTTTTATTTCTCTATTATTTCACAACCACCGCCATGTGATGATGATGTGGAGGAAGAGGTTGTAAGTAAGTAAGTAAGTAAGTAAGTTGTTATGTGATATACGTATTGATTTGATTGATTGATTGACTTCAGTGACAACAGAAACACACTGAGTTGGTGTTTAGCACGTGATGTCGTCATAATTTGTAGTATTATTATTTCGGACACCACATGTCATTTATTGATTTAGTAGTTAGTTAGGTGGAGACACGACAAAGGGACACATTTGGAGAATTGGCTCCATTGATTAGTTTTAGGAAGCGCAAAGGTGTAGTATACCGTAGAAGTCATTGGCCGAGTTGTGTTCCTGTAATGCGTGGGTTTTAAAGCCATGGTATTACGGTAGTCCTTTCCGATGCCACGGATGAAGCATTTAGCCTGGAAGGAAGATTCGAGAAACAAACAAACCTGTGGGTGTATGGGAGAGCGCGCAGTCCCTTTAACTGTGTCGGGTGTGGAGATCCAATGGACCATAGTGTTTGATTGGTGGGTCGGGTGCCTGTGATAGTCCAGGTGCGACGCGTCCACCACCTGTGTGCGATCGCTCGTTGCCTTGTCTGACCAATCGTGTGGCGGCAACACTGCTATATCTGTGTGGGGCTGACTTTGAACGAGCTTGCTTGGACGTGGAGCTTGCGTTGTGTAAGTGGACGCGTTTTAAGTGGACCGATAGCAAATAATTCTCCGCTCTAGAGGACGTGAAGCCGGCACATTATTCCCCGCTCTAGAGGACGTGAAGCCGGCGCATTATTCCCCGCTCTAGAGGACGTGAAGCCGGCGCATTATTCCCCGCTCTAGAGGACGTGAAGCCGGCACATTATTCCCCGCTCTAGAGGACGTGAAGCCGGCGCATTATTCCCCGCTCTAGAAGACGTGAAGCCAACGCATTATTCCCCGCTCTAGATGACGTGAAGCCGGCGCATTATTCCCCGCTCTAGAGGACGTGAAGCCGGCGCATTATTCCCCGCTCTAGAAGACGTGAAGCCAACGCATTATTCCCCGCTCTACTAAAAATAATCGTTAGTTGCAGCCCTACTATGTATGCTTAGTGAAATAATGACCCGTTTTATTGCATGTCATATAGCCGGCTGTATGGCGGGGGGAAATAATAACATGTATTTGTCTTTACGTGTGTCCTTTCTGTAGGTTCTGGCTTTCTTTCTGGATTCCAGAGCGCTGCAGAAGACCCTGCAGGAGCTGCCGCCGTACGTCCGCCTGGATGCGGATGCCGACCCGGTCCAGGTAATGCCTTCTTTCCTCGATTAGGAGAGCATAATATTCATCGTAGCACAAACGCCTGCGAGATTAGATTACCGCAAAGCTGATCTCTTTTGACAATAATCCATTTGTGAATCTCCACCGGTCTCCAGACACTGAATTGAAGAATATGCAGTGTTTGTTATTTGATTAGAATAAAAGCATTTTTATTAGCACGTGCCATGCGAAGCTCGAGGCAGTTTGATGAATTGTGTGGCCGCACCTGCATACTCCTGTCTCTGCATAAAAGTACCACACGTTGCTAACCCTTTCATCACCATGGGGCCAGGGCCGAACGGCGGGGGTATTAGAATCGATGTTTTCCGTTAGTAGCCTGCACGCTTTGTGTATTTTTACCAAAGAAAGACCATGGCATGAGTTATGGCGGGTCATAGAAAAACCGTTCCAGTAAAATCTAGGGGGTATGTGGATTCCTTATTAATTAAAAATGAACCGCAGAAATCTCATGGTGCTGTCACAACCGCAAGGGATTCTGGGTAGGCGCACGCCAATAAGGTCAACAACGATCCCTTGAAAGTAGTTGCCGCCGTACAGGACATCTTGTAGACAAAACTCGGGAAGAGATGCAGCAGCCAGATCGCCGCTCGTGGACGGCCGTTTCGTCCTTAATGGGACTCGTCAGCGTGAGGTTGTGATACTGGCTTAATACTTGAGGCTTGCCCCCCAGGCCGCCCTGAATCTACCTTAAAACGGCGCCGCCATTGAAGTGGTCGATGATTCGGTGACCGGCGCACCGAGATGCCATTGCAGCCGATGCGGCTGTGACACGCTGGCCGCTTTAAAATCATTAAGCGGCGAGCGTGCCTGCACAGTGCCACCCAGTGTCTTGTTCCGTGTGACTCTGCCCCCTCGAGCGGCACGTCACATCGTCAATGTGATGGGGGCCGCTCGAGGGGGCGGAGTCACACGGAACAGCTCCTCGTGACAGGTAGAAGAGCACGTTGGGGGACAGCAGCAGTGAAGGATGGCAGCCAAAAAAATGTAAGTATTAAAGAAAAATAGTTGGGGTAATAGGCGGAAGGGAAGCCATATTCACAGGGGGGGGGGGGGGCTGCATCGGGACAACACTATTAAATGCGAAATGGGGGTGGCTAGGGGGTATAAGCACACAACAGGGTGGTTGGGGTACCACATAAATCAATACACAAAGGTGGGGGGTGGGTGTCTGGATTCAATATACATGGGTCAGTCATTAACAATGCAAAGGGGGGCATCAATACACAAGGGAGGGGGGGCTGGCTGGGGACATGAAATAAATCAATACACAAGGGTGTTGGGGCATAATGAACAAAAGGGGCTGGCTGAGGGCACAAATCCACATGGGGCAAGGGTGTGGGGGAAATACATTAAAACAAAAGGGGGGGGGGCTGGCTGGGGTATCAATACACAAGGGGAAAAACAAACAAATAGCAAACTAGGGCTGCAACTAACGATTATTTTCATAATCGATTAGTTGGCCGATTATTTTTTTGATTAATCGGAGAAAAAAAAAAATGAATGTCAATTTTTCATTTATTTAAAATAATGTAATAAACAAATTATATTAAATACAAACAGCATAATAAAAAAACTTTGATAACATTCATTTCTTGCCTTTATTTCGCAACCAGCCCCCCCCAATTTATGCACGTTTGAGCCCAGGCTTGCCACGTTGCCTCCCACATGTGCCACTCCACGCTGCCTCCCACATGTGCCACTGCACGCTGCCTCCCACATATGCCACTCCACGCTGCCCCCCCCCCCCCACATATGCCACTCTGCCTCCCACATATACCACTCCACGCTGCCTCCCACATATGTCACTCCACGCTGCCTCCCACATATGCCACTCCACGCTGCCTCCCACATGTGCCGCTCCACGCTGCCTCCCACATGTCACTCCACTCTGCCTCCCACATATGCCACTCCACTCTGCCTCCCACATATGCCACGCTGCCTCCCACATATGCCACTCCACGCTGCCTCCCAGATATGCCACTCCACACTGCCTCCCACATATGTCACTCCACTCTGCCTCCCACATATGCCACTCCACGCTGCCTCCCACATATGCCACTGCACGCTGCCTCCCACATATGCCACTGCACGGTGCCTCCCACACATGTCACTCCACTCTGCCCCCACATATACCACTCCACGCTGCCTCCCACATATCCCACTCCACGCTGCCTCCCACATATGCCACTGTGCCTGATACACCTTATACCCCGATACACCACTCCATCCTCCCCAGACATGCCACTCTACCCCCAGATAAGTCACTCCACTCTACCCCCAGATATGCCACTGTGGCCCCAGATCTGCCTTATACACCCTGATACGCCACTCTGTCCTCCCCAGACACGGCACACTGCCCTCCCCACATATGCCTTATATACCCTATATGCCTTATACCCCCAGATATGTCACTCCGTCCTCCCCAGATATGCCTTATGCCTCCCAGATATCTTATAGTCCCCTCATAGAGTCAGAGACTATACTTTTATAAATAAGTAGTGGGTTAATCTTCACTGCCCCCAGGATTTAGATTCCCTCTAGTTTGCCCCCCTTTATCTTTAACTGCACCTTAAGTTAACTTTAATAAATTAATAAAATTAACCCTCAGTCCTCATCATTAAATTAACCCTAAACAACCCATTAACCATAACTGCCCCTAAATTAACCCTAAAGACCCCATCAACCACAGCATCCCCTAAATTAACCCTAAACACCCCATTAACCATAACTGCCCCTAAATTAACTCCCACCTCCCCTAACTTTCAGCAGCCCAAAAATTAATTTTATACTTACAGTTAGATGAGTGTCACAGCCATGTGGTTGTGGCCTTCTGGGAGAAGGAAGGGGGCGGGGCCAGTTGTCACAGTGATTACAGGGAGGGACTGGTAAGTAGGAGCTGCCGGTGTGAGTCAGACTAAACGGATTATATAATGAGGGGGATTTTTCAGAGCGTTTGCTCTGAAAAAAAACCCCTCATTTAATAATCGATAAAAATCGATTCAACTAAACGATAATGAAATTCGATTAGTTGTTGCAGCCCTACAGCAAACCAGTGTGGAAAGCATTTTGGATGTGGGTGTCAGTGTCTTGAGTGTAGGTGTGGCAGAGCCTGTTCTGGTGTCTGTGTGTTTGGGTGTCAGTGTGGCAGAGTCTGTCCTGGTGTGTGTGTGTCTGGGTGTCGGCGTGGCAGAGCTTGTTCCGACACAGGGACAAAATTGGCTAATGCTGGGCTGTCGGGGACAAAGTTGCTCACTGTGGACTGTGTTATCTCGGTGCTGGTCGGGTTCTATGTGGGCAGTGTGGACACCGGGGCTGGCTTTGGGGGTGTGCATCCTGTGATGTATGCCTGTAATACAGGGGGTTTTAGCTGTTATGTGATTTCCAGTTGATCTGCATGTGCAAAGGTGGGTTTGTGTGTTATGTTGCTCTGCTATGTTTCCCTACATTCTTTATGTATGTATGCCTGCAAATTCAGGGTTTGTCTTTCTTATTCAGTTGATCTATACATGCACGTGCTGTTTCTTTTCAGGTGTTGTTTATGCGATCTCTACCTGAACTACAGGGAGTAAGTAAAACAGAGGTGTGGCTTAGTGAATGAGGGACAAAGGGACTCTGGGGATAATTTTAGGCAGGGGCCCAAGGAAATGCCTAGGGTCCAATTTGTCTATATTTAAATTTGATTTTGTTCCAAAGAATAGCTGTTTTGTTTAATGTTTTAAACATATGTTTCTCTTATTCCTAGTCCCGTCACATTACATCAATACGCGTTAGAAAATCAGGAAAAGATGGGCACGGATGGTTTGGTGATTTGGTGGCGCGACAACGGGCCACTTGACTAGACTTGCCCCCCCCCCCCCCCCCCAGGCTGCCAGCCCTCCCCTGCAGACAACCTCATGCTGACGAAAGAGACGTCAACGAGCGGTGAAATGGCTATTGCGTCTCTTCCCGAGGGCTGTGCTGTACAGCGGGCAATGACTTTCAAGGGATCCGTGCATAAAGTGGATCTAGAGGCAAAAGGCGATCGTTGTCGAGGTTGTTTGTTTGCACGCGCCTACCCAAAATCTCTTGCGGTTGTGGCGTCACCCTGAGATTTCCGAGGGAACGGCAAGCCTTTTGGTTTTGTCTGGCGTCTGTAGATGAGATATTTGTAATGATGCTGTAACGTAGGCCAAAGAAAGGAAACGGACCTTTTTGCGATGGCGCAATAGGTATGGAGCGGAGTTAAAGCAGCAGTATCGGAAAGAAGAACACGCTCTGCGGAAACTCGATCCGTGCCGAATGGAATCTGTTGTATCGTGATATATATATCCATCGCGATAGTTTGCGGTCTGCGATATTTCCGCCTGCGTTTGGATTTGCCGGAGGGGTTCGACTGAATCGTTCCCGATGCGGTTATAGAGGAAACGCCACCTCCGCTTGCTATGGAGCGCAGCAAAGGGTATGGAGCTGATTTGTAGAAGTTATTCTTATTCTCAGCGACATTCTCGTTTATACGATGCAATGTATGTAATGCTAATTCCGAATATTTCAAGAACATTCCACGCTTCTTTGTAGAGTCTAATCTATGATTTCGGTTGGATTGGTAGTAGTTTAGGTGCGCGATTGCTTGTAGTTTTAGGCTTTCTGGCGCTCTGTGCGTGTCGAGTTGAACTGGATGCTTTTGTCTTTTCTTGTCTCTAGGAAGAGGTTCCTCAGTTGAAGGTAAAGACAACTATCGCTAGTCAAGTAGCTAAAGGGGCATCTGTGGGCTCCACGCAAGAAGAGTCACTTCCCCTGCTGAACCCGGGCAGAGATCCCGGGGGGGGGGGGGGGGTGCGACAACCATCCAGGATCCCGCTTTGTCCGCACTCGACGAGGATCTGGAATTTCTGCTGGGTCCGGAAGCGCCGCTCACAGCTGAGGCGAGCGGCCAACCCACTGTGGGAGCAGAACGTGAGGAGAATGACCTGCAGGCGACCCCCGAAGGACCCGGTAAGTGAAAAAGTCTGCGACGTACATTGAGTCTTTGCCCGGTGTGTTTTTTGAATGCCTCTATGCGCTAAGGGAGGAATGCCCCGCAGCTCTCGAGGTCCATGCATTGAATGTGTACTTGCGTGGTGAACCCGGTGATTGTCCTTTCCTAAGATGTTTGTGTGTTAGTTTGTTTGTACCGAAGGCAGCTTTTGACACACGCGTGCTTTGGTGTCTGCTTCGTTTAACAAGGCTCGATCTTTACAGGCGCCTGAACAGTTGTAGTTTTTATCCAATTCCCTCCGGAATTCTCAAGCACCGCATCGACGTATCGTGGTACGGGAAGACTTTCAAACACCAGCAAATAAACAAACAAACACTTGGTGGGCTTGCCATAGACGAGACGCAGTCAGCTCCACCCGTGTTTGTTTGCGAAACTACCCGTTGGCCGTAGAGCGTCGGCTCCTTTTAAAACGGAGACAGACGGCAGGTAAAGATGCTAGCGACGCGTCGATCGACTGGGCCTGCTTTGAGCGGAGGACTAAACCGATGATTGAAAGTAAGTCTAGAGTCAAATGTTGTCTGTGAGATATTGGTGGAAAACGGTTGTTTGTGGCTACTTGAAGCAAGCTCTCGATAATAGTCTTCCGTCACCTTTTTTGCAGACGCCGACGTTATGGAAGATGTCGGTTCAGCTGCCGATGAGAAGCAGACAGAGCCGACCGAAGAAGATCTCGGAAGACCGGTTGGACAGCGTGAGACGTGCTAATTGCACACGGCGATGTGTGGTCGCACCGCCGGGAAGGACGTTGAAGTGGAGCGCCGAAAGGGAGCCGTCCCCGCTGCGATATCGGGCACAGAGCGTCGTTAAGAGTATGTATTGTCAGAGGGAATGTCCTGCGCTAGGTAGGGAAGTAAACGTACGATTGCGTTTAGCGTCAGTTGCGAGAGTAAAGGCGTGCTTCTCGTGACCGTTTAGTATGTGCGCGGTAAGACACCGAGCTCAGACGGGTGACTGTTTATTGCATAAAGATGTTAGCAGCTTCTTACCACTTACAGCGCTTACCGATGAGCAGAAAGCAGTGCTTGAATTTGGCCTAAGATTTCATTTTCAGAGAATTCCAGATAGTTGTTTAAGATACATTCCAGCAGTCATCAATCGGCTGTCATTAAAAGACAAACGAAATAGCAACCCAATGCGGTTTTTCATTTCGTACAGTAAGAAGACAATGAACGGCACAACTTTTAGTCATTCTAATAGACTACCGGTCAAATGACCAAAGAATCAAACAAACAAACACACGTTGCATACGTCTACAGACGGTTAAGGCACTTAATCGATTGAGTTCGGGTCTGTCAAAACGTCGTTAACAAACACTGTGTATTTGTTGTACTGGGGCAGCCGACGGTGGCTCTTGAATAGCGAGGTCTGTGTTTATGTGACTGATGGATGGCATGGTGGGTGTTGCAGCGGGGGAAAGCGGTTGTTTGTAAACGTGCGGGTCTGGGTCTTTTCTAGATTCATTCAGATACGGTGTGATGGTTTATCAGTATATGGCGCTACGGTTGATTGTGTACGGTAGTGTAGTGATTTGTGTTTGATCAGAGATGTAATTGCACATTAGTTAGGACATCCTCGATTGAAGGAAAGGACTGTGATCCAGATGAGCAGCAGCTTGCGATCCGGTAGGGTAGCGCGTGTGTCCAGTAGTCGTCGTGTCCCAGGGGATCAGAGGAGTTTTGGCTTTGGGTGTCATCCGAGCCGGTGTTTGTTTGTATTGTTTGCGGAAACAATCACCGGCAGGGAAGAAGTCCCAGCTACGTTCCTGGTACATCTTCCCTACGTAGGCTTCCTAGAAAGGATATGAGTGGCGAGCTGGACGCGTCCGTGAAAGAATCGATCCCCTATCATCGAGTTAATCTATGAGCAAGTGGGATTTGATGAACAGATTTGGTTGAACACGAACCTCTAGGGGTTGAGCAGAGTGTAGTTGCTGAGTGAAATGTCAAGGTTATGTGAAATGTTCAGAATGAGGATATATTCTTTATGGCAAAAGAGGAGGGAGCAGATCAGGGGTAGGCGCTGCTATGGTTAATGATGCCTCGGTGCAATAACACAAAGGGTAAGTAAGTAAGTGGAATATATGCATGTACTAACGACAACATGCAAAGCTTTTGTAACATGGATTCACTCTAACAAACAAACAGCGTACACTTACACACCGACTCAAACAAACTAACAAACATTATGCATCGTCACGTGTAGATATGTACATGCAGAGGGGTAACACAATCACTGACATTGTCATGAATGATTGATAGATGATACTCTTGTTCTTAGGTTTCATTGTTATTGTAGGAATGTAATGACTCGATGAATGTGTACGTACCTGTCCGGTATGTTCCGTTTCATCCTGATTAATGATAAACACACAAATGGAGAGAGGATGATGATGATGTTTATGTAAACTGTGGAGTGTGGTAAATTGTGAGATAAGATGTCGTGTGGATTGATGAGTACAGCTAGCGGTTCATGAGCTTTTGGGAAGGACCGTGTGTCTGCAGTCTAGGAGGTAGCGATGGATTATCATCTACGCGTAAGGAAATGTTTCATGTTGTTTGTCATCAGATAGACAGACAGACAGATAGGTAGATAGGTTTCTTTTTTCGGGGTCTGTTTGGTGTAGTGAAAGTGTAGAAGGAAGGAGTAGGGTTGAGGAGTTTTTGAGGCGAGTGGGAAGGTTTGAATAATTTGACAGCTAAAGATGACGCCGATATTCCCTTTGAGCACTGAATAAGATTGCAGTGCATGGGCTGCACACATTATTGGCTGATGGACAGCGACAACTGTGACAATGGAAAGGTGGTCGTGAATTGAAAGAAACAGGTGGGTAGTGTCGTCTATGTGGATTTTGTCATCTTGATTGCCGTTTGTTTCTTGTTTAGTTGACAGATGATAATCTCTATCCTCTTAGGGGAGGATGGCGCGGGCAGTATGGTTTCATGGCTATGGAAGGAAAGAGGGGAGCGAATGAGTGAGATGCGAGGTGAGTCCATGAGACATTTACAGATGATTGATTGCCTGTCCAATGATGTTCTTGTCCGTGTCTTTGTTTGTTTGGACAGGTCGGCGTAGATGAATGCCTCTAGTTGACTTAGTTGGTTAGAGGTGTGTGTGCAATGTTGAGATTGTAGTCATGCGCACCTGCCTTGTGTTTCTGTCTGTCTATCTATTTACAAGCTCAAGTAGTCAACTATGTAATGATGACACTGCCGATTGATTGATTGACTGACTCTCAACATGTTATATAGGAGTTGTTTGTTTGTTCACCTAATAAATACCAGTTATACTAGGTATGTATGATGATGATGATATCCTATGGAAATGAGCATACAATTAAATAAAACCAAACTGCTTTTATTTCTCTATTATTTCACAACCACCGCCATGTGATGATGATGTGGAGGAAGAGGTTGTAAGTAAGTAGGTAAGTAAGTTGTTGTGTGATATACGTATTGATTTGATTGATTGACTTCAGCGACAACAGAAACACACTGAGTTGGTGTTTAGCACGTGATGTCGTCATAATTCGTAGTATTATTATTTCGGACACCACATGTCATTTATTGATTTAGTAGTTGTTAGGTGGAGACACGACAAAGGGACACATTTGGTGAATTGGCTCCATTGATTGATTAGTTTTAGGAAGCGCAAAGGTCATCGGCCGAGTTGTGTTCCTGGAATGCGTGGCTTTTAAAGCCATGAGGCGTGGTATTACGGTAGTCCTTTCCGATGCCACGGATGAAGCATTTAGTCTGGAAGGAAGATTCGAGAAACAAACAAACCTGTGGGTGTATGGGAGGGCGCGCAGTCCCTTTAACTGTGTCGGGTGTGGTGCTCCAACGGTGTTATTGATGGGCCAGGTGCCACGCGTCCACCACCTGCGTGCGGTCGCTCGTCGCCCTCCCCGGCCAATGGGGCGGAGGCCCCGGCCCCATATCTGCGCGGGCCCGGCTCGGTACGAGCTTGCTCGGTCGTGGAGCTGCGGTGTCTAAGTGGAGTCGAGGCAAAGTGGAGTTGGTGTGGAGTTAGTGGGGAGGAAGGGGGGCGGCAGGGGGCCCCCAACACAGGTAGGCCCACAAACCGTCCGCCTATCGCACCGCACCCCCTCACATTCACCCTCTGCTCACACCTTCGTTCCTCACATCCAGTCGCTCTCCTACCTTCCACCGATTCAATCCACCCTCAACACTGCACCGAGATTATGTCATCCCTGCCCCCGTTCCCTCACACTCGCTCACTTACCGTGGAAATGTTGGACCCCCCTCCTCATACGGGGGACGCCTCTCCTGAGCCAAAAGCCTCCCAGGAGCTATTGAGTAAACCTGCAGACCCTTCGGAGCAGCAGCGCAGATATCTGGGAGAAATCAATCATTCAGACGCACGCAAGGCGTTCGTTATCAGTCACTTCTCAATTTATTCATTGTCGCGAGCGGTGTAAATACTATTTCAGGTGGACCGCTACAAAACCATTCACAAAGGGAAATGTCACACTCAGCATATAGCGGGTGCGACTGATCCACATCAAACAAACAGACACAGACCAAGGTAAAAGGGTTCGCATCTACACAGAGTTAATGTCTTCCCAGCATCCAGACAGGTAAACATATCTTGTTATCTCGTTACATAGGTATGAGAAAGAAATCAATAACAACAAGACTCGTCTACGTTGGCAAAAGCGTGTACGACAACATGTGTATGTCATATAAAATGGTGTCCATTTAAATTTCATATTTACATTCCGCCTCGTACTCAACCGTCAACAACACAACCCCTCTCTGACAACCCACCTGCTCGAGGAAGCGTCCGACATTCCTTCCCTGTACTACCGACCATCATAATCCTCATCAAGCCATCAATCGACAGCTTCGACACATCCTCGGAACCGGATCAACTCGTCCCCATCCAAGCCGTCCTCTCCTATTCTCACACTTCCCCCTCCGACTGGATTGCAAACTGACAAGAGCAGAGCCCTTTGCGGCACTTGGTTATTGTATGTATGTATGTATGTCTGTATGTTTTTCTACATTGCTTTTCTGACCACAACAGCTCTACAGAACCTGCAAGCACACTATCAATCAATCAATCAATAAAATATTAACAGCTAACTAACCAACTGTGAATCTTTCTTACTGTGTGTCTGCCTGACCATTGGTGTCTGTCTGTCTGTCTGGGTATATATAATAAAAGTGTCTGCCTGTCAGTCACAATACATATGTCAGTCAGCATCTACATTACATTACAATTACATTAATTTATAAAGCGCCGGCCGATTCCGCAGCGCTGTTTGTTACATTCATTAGAACAATTTATAAACAAACACAATAACAACACATACAATACCACACCGGTGCAAAGGAGAAGAGGGCCCTGCTCTCGGGAGCTTACAATCTAGCCGGTGGTTGAGGGGAGTGAGACGATAGGAGAGGACAGCTCGGGTGAGGATGAGTTGATCTGCTTCTAATGCGTTGAAGCCGTTGGTTCCGACGGCTGTAATTAGGATGATGATGGTTGGGAGTAGTGTCAAGCAACGTTGTACGCTTCCCTCAACAAGTGGCTTTTCAGAGAGCTTTTGAAAAGTTGTGTACGAGGCAGAAAGTCTGACTCAACGGGGAAGGGGATTCCACAGGAGGGGAGCGGCACGGGTGACATCCTGAATACGACAGTGGGAAGAGGTCTTCCTCAACATCCCCAGACAGACAGACAGACACACACACACACACACACACACACATACATACATCCATCCATATTCCTTGAATCCATCATCAACTGTTTCCAGGTAGCAAATTATCTATCTATCAATCAATCAACGTGGCTGCCTCTCTCCTGCTTATATCTCCATTACAGCGGGATAAATAAATAAATATTACAGCAGACCATTCAGCACCCTGGACAGTGGGACCTCCCCAGCTACAGCCGCCCAGTGCGCCAATAGCGTCCGCTGCTACATTACAACAAACACAATGAGTGCATCTCTGTATGTGTGTGCACCATGTCACTGCAGTCCGTTAACACCACACTACACTACACAACACATATCATGATATGACGACATTCATTAATAAATACAGTCAATGATCCAAATACAGCATATCATAAATGCTGACACATCGGCCACCAGATAGACAGACAGACATATATCACTTACATGTGATCACCTTCCCATCTTGAGCAGAGTCAAAGTCATAGAATATAACTAACTCTCACTTAGTTAGTTAGTTAGATCAACTAACTATTCAAGTTATACTCCAGCCCCCATACACACCTTCAAGACATGTGTGTTTGTTTGTTTTATCTGACCATACCTACCGTTTTCTATCCTAAAATGCACAAAGGAATTCCAAAATCTACATCTATTTGGTCACACAACCCATCCTCAGCTATGTCGCTGTATTATGTTCAATGAAAAGCATGAATCAAACAATCCCCTACCTTAAGGCTATATGGCCAAGTGGCCCGTCCCTTGAAGCTACGATTTCAAAGTCATACCTCCATATCTTCTCAGACTTGCTCTTGTTGTTGATCTCCTCTCAATTCTCCAAAGGCATCAATGATCACACCTGCTTTTGTTTGTTTGTTAGAACAAAACACACACAAAACAAATGAACATGAACATGGGATTGCCAATGAAAACACATCAACATACACACATGAACTATAGCAACCAATTTCATTTGATTGATTGATTGGGCCATTCCAAACATCGAGACATTAATAAGACACAATAGCTAACAATGCAAGGTATGTTTATTTGTTTGTTTGTTTGTTATTTAGTTAGGACTGACTTACTTTTACTTCTTACTTACTTACACTAAACTATTGCTTTACTTACTACAGTGATGCAACCACTTGTAGCAATAACACTTTCTATATATAAAACAACAAACAAACAGCCTATAAAAGAAAAACATTTGGCCTTGCATCACCAATCTAGGAATTACCATATTTGCCCAATTTTAACACAACCCCCCCAAAATCTGAATATTAATATAGGAACAAGAGATAAAGCCAAAATATAAGACAGACAAACCTATAGGAAACAAGTTTGACCAGAAAATGTTCATTCATGTAAACGATGCAAACTCTTTTGTTTTTAATAAAAACTATACCGTATTTGCTCCATTATAAGACAAGGGGGTTTTACCAGCGCAAATGCTCTGAAAAATACCCCTCAGCTTATAATCAGGGTCGTCTTATAATCAGAGCTCATATAGGTCTGATTATGAGACTAAACTCCAGATCACGATGCAGGGGACCTGGATCCTCCTGTGTTACCCCCCCCCCCCCCCAAATTACCGTTGCTTCTGAGTCTCCGCTGCTTAGGCCGGCCAGCGTGTAGAGCTCTACGCAATTCACGTAGAAAACCTCCGCTCAATCATGTAGAGCTCTACACGCTGGCCGGACTAAGCACCGGGGGACTCAGAAACTCCGGTAAGTTTGGAAGAGGGAGGGAGCGTTAAATGGGGGGCATAAGGCATTTCTGGAGGCAGAGTGCTTTGTGGAATGCCTTTTAACCCCATTAATGCCACTCTGCCTCCAGAAATGCCTTTTAACCCTCTATACACCACTCTGCCCCATTATATGCCTTCTAACCCCCTAAATGCCAGAGTGACATATAGGGTTAGAAGGCTTTTCTGGAGGCACAGGGGCATATAGAGGATTAACACTAACCCCCCCCCCCCAATTTACCAGTGCTTCCACAGTGTGTTGTTCAGGCAGCCTGTAGAGCTCTATGCAATTCGCGTAGACAACTTCCGCTGCAGCTGGAAGGAGGTGCGGTTAGCAGCGGGGGTTGTCTGCATTCATCACCTCCCCCAACTGTCAGAGATCAGAGTCCCCCGGTGCCAGGAACTCTCCTCACTAACAGCCTGGGAAGGTCTACGCCGATGGACGCGGACAACCCCCGCTGCTAACCGCCCCTCCTTCCAGCGGATGTTGTCTACGCGATTTACACACTGCCCACACAACACACGGGGGACTCAGAAGCACCCGTAAGTTGGGAGGAGGGTATTAGACAGAAAGATCCAGGTCCCCTGCAGCGCTGCAGGGATCTGGATCTTAGTCTCATAGAAAGACCTATTTCAGGCCCGATTATAAGACGACCCCACTTTTCAGACGAGGGGTATTTTTCTGAGCACTTGCTCTGAGAAAAACATCACCTTATAATCAAGCAAATACACTATTACATCCTTTAGTGAGGATCAGGTTCACAAACGCTCAATTAACTAGACTTTACTCTAAGGTTACACATTTGGGAAGTATGACAAAACAGACTACACCTAATAACATCACATTGAATTTAGTTAGTTAGTTAGACATGACAATTCACCATGGTGGGGAGCTTAAACCTCCACGTCTGAGAAAGGTGCGGAAGCACCAGCTAAAGCTGAGCATATGTCATTAGACCTTGCCTGGAACATAGGAACATAGCAGCTATCGGTTCATAAGGAAGCAACTATGGCATGAATAAGGGGAACGCAGGCATTGGACGCACCTTGAATAACGGCCAAAAGGATGACGATTACAAAGAAGAAGAAGAAGAAAGTGACGTCATACGGATCCCCTGCGGGCTCTTCCATCTCATCTCCGATGCCACCTCCGGCTCTCACCCCCCCACACGCATGTGGAAAAGATGAGAACGCTGTAAGAAAAAGTTGATAAATGACGCACCCTACTTTCGCTGCAAAGGCCAGTTTCCACCGCCGTGACTCCGCCATTTGTTCCGTTCCACATACTCCAAGTCGTCGCTCGTTTGTTTACGTTACCGTTCCGTGTGTAACGCGCCTTTTCTTCCCACAAAATAAGCTAGAGATTCGTTGTCATTTCAGCTCAACTCACCCAGCATTTGCTTGTCGGGTGCATATTTGCCACAAGTGCAGTTTGGTGCCCTTACCGTCGTCATCGTGTCATCGCGCTTCATATCTGGATCGTCCTCATCCTCGCTTTTGTTAGAGAACTTACGGAAAAAGTTGAAGGCCACCACCGTGTCAACATAGACACACAACAACAAACAGCTACAAGTCCCACCGTAAGTACCGGCTGCAAGAGAAAAGTCATCGCTGTTAGTAAGTAAGCGCTGAGCTGCGCTTCAGTCGGGTACAAGACGTACAACCGGCCCTCGGCTTCTTACGCTGCACCCGAAGGCGGCCAGGCCGAGCCGAATCTCTGCTTTCCGTCATCACGCTGCGTGCCAATGATAACTCTTCCAATATCTGCTCGTCTTAACTGTGAATGTAAGTCAGCCGTTCCAAATGAGGAAGCTATGAGGGCATCTTAATCCACCCCTTCAAATAAATTCGACCCACCGCAGAGAAGACAGCCAGGACTGCTACTTGCGCTTTGCTAGGATACAGCATTCAATACATCAAGAAGTATTTCTATGACATTTGATTAAATCTCGGTCACTTCGTATAAGGCAGTATAGGAAAACTAACATAATAGACATATACAAACAAACACAATATTATATAGAGCAATAACAAACGCATATGACACACGCACGCACACTCAGGGACCTTATCAATCAGGTAATCATATTAATAGGTACGCTAGCCGGGGTGTATAGGGAAGGGGGGGGGTGGGGGTAGAGCAGCAATGCCTGCAGTGTACATCATCTCTTCTCTAACAAACACTTCTTATGGGTTTCATGCATTCGTTCCTCTTACTACAACGCTGTCATCTTGACAATATTTCTGAGGGAAAGGAAAATCAGACAGCGTTTTTCTCCTTTTGCTAACAGAAATGACACAAATTTTGCAGTTTAATCTGTGAAAAGCACATAAAGAAAACACGTCAGCAGACGAGAGACGGCCACTTCTTGTGACTACAACGAACAGTCCGCGTCGTGAGTGTTTCAAGCAGCTGTTCGGTTTCAATAATTCATGAGGAAGCTACAACAAACACGGCAGAGGAGGGAAAAGGAGAGAGCGGGCGTAGCATTCCGCCGGGAAGAAGGGCGAGTGAATGAGGAAATAATAATTATTACATAGATAGATAGATAGATAGATAGGGAAAAGAAAAAATGTCGGTGCGCTAAGCTAGTCTCAGGCTCAAATAATACAAATGTATAATATGAGGCCTACCAAACAGTGTGAGCATGCTGCAAATACAGTGTGTTGGCTGTACAATGTATACAAAAAACAAAATACTGTCTGCGCTTCTCACCCTAATAAAGTTGGCAACAAATATATAAACATTATATAAATGAGAGGTTTTGGTTATATGAATTGGCCAAAGCATAATTAAGCTCACCCGCCACGTCAAGGCACACTCTCAATAGGGTGAGAACCTACTCTCACCTCCTACATTGTGGGCACACAAAGCAGTTTATACTGCTACCAAAACCAAATTAATGTGTTGGGGGAGGTGCAATTAAACCTCCTCCCATTTAACCCCTGGACAGCAAGCTGCAACCAGACTAATGAGGAGCCAACAACCTCAAATATGTGCAAACTGGGAAAAGAAAAAATGTCGGTGCGCTAAGCTAGTCTCAGGCTCAAATAATACAAATGTATAATATGAGGCCTACCAAACAGTGTGAGCATGCTGCAAATACAGTGTGTTGGCTGTACAATGTATACAAAAAACAAAATACTGTCTGCGCTTCTCACCCTAATAAAGTTGGCAACAAATATATAAACATTATATAAATGAGAGGTTTTGGTTATATGAATTGGCCAAAGCATAATGAAGCTCACCCGCCACGTCAAGGCACACTCTCGATAGGGTGAGAACCTACTCTCACCTCCTACATAGTGGACACACAAAGCAGTTTATACTGCTACCAAAACCAAATTAATGTGTTGGGGGAGGTGCAATTAAATTTTTTAGATAGATAGATAGCACTAACAAACAGTTTACACAGCACTCCATACAATACAGAAATTCAAGGGCTAGAACAAGACTGGAATCGACAGACTAAGACAAACCGATACATTACGTGGAGAGCGAGAGAGCCCCACACAGGACTGGTTTTTGAAGCCCACTGATTTTGGGTCCAATTCCACCCGCTCACACAATGTGTGTGCGCGCCGCTCCCGCAACATGTGTGTGACCAATCCCACCCGCTCCCTCCACTAATGTGGCCAACCCCACCCACCCACCCTTACCTCAACCGCAGATTTCCCACGCAGTCCCACAAGGCTGCCTTCACGTTGCTCCCTCGCAACATCTCTTGCGGTTGTATGGTGTAAAGTTTATAACCAAACGAATGATACATAATAAATACAACGGAGACCGTTTTTGGGATAAACAAAGGCCCCAGTCTTTCATTTAGCTTATAACAAATTTCCAACCGTAAACTATCAAAAACAACTTTGCATCAAAAACTAGAATAAACCGCAACTCTCGGTCCAAACCACAGAGCTAGAAAATATTTTTCATCAAGGCCAACTGCCCCAACGGCCCGTCAGCCCGACACTGAACAAACGCCCCCCCCCCCCCCAACCGCCACAAATGGATACATAAAACCCGTTTGTGGCCCTTTCCACAAAAACCACAGCCTTCTCGACCATACTCTGAAGATCAGAATTAAAAATATCACAACCAATGTTAGATAAATGCACCCCATCCAGTCTGTACAGGCCTTCACAGCCTCCTTCCACATCCGAGTGCCTAAAACTTAAACCCCCTTCCGATAACACGGACTTTTCTACAGATCTGTTTAATTGCCGCCTTAGCCTTTCCAAGGCTCTTAAACTCTCGTGCTGCAACCAGATCAAACGTGGGACAATTTCCGACCGTGCCAACGTAGTACCCGCAAATCTCGATTTTAACAGCTCCAGAATATCTTTAATCCCCCATCAATAGTTGCACAGATTTAACCCTACCTATACCGTTTCCCCCCACAATGAATTATCAAAACATCTGGCCATGGCAAAATCTGAATAAAACCCCTCAACATTAACTCTTAATTCAGATATGCTTAAACCCCCTTATATACCTATCCAATATATAACGGTTTTCTCCGAGTCGAAACCAATCTTTTCTCCATAGCGTCGTTCAGCAGCTCTTCGATGCGCCCGGTAAACAAAAGAGCGTCCGATTATCCAAACCACTATTGGACGTTCACCTGTAAAGAAATTGCATTAACGCAGTAGCATAAGTATTACATCAAACGAGGCCTAATATATAACTTTCAAACGCTCAGAGTCCCACCGACCCAACCTTTTAATGATTGATACAATTATCCGGCCCCGGTAATGCTGCTTCCGTAGCTGCGCCTACACCAAATGGACGAATGCAAAGAAATCTTTTCAGAACCCAACCCTAGGCTAATCAAACAATTTCGTAAAGTTTTTCCAAACTCAAACTGGGTCAAAGGTAAACCTGACCTACGTATTCACCACTTACCGTTAAAATCTGCCCTTCCGCTGTTAAAAAACTAGGCCGCTCTTACCGGACACATTTCACAATTGGCTACCTTATTCCGTTTAATCCAGCAGCCTTTGCCCAATGTATCCGTTTTGGATGATCTTAAATAAATCAACAGTTTATCATCACAAAAAACATCTTCAAAACAAACACCACAACCACGTTTTTGTATTTGCTGCCACCAATTCGCAGACACGAAAGGCACCAGAAAACGCTATAAGATACGCTGTTCTAAATAACAGGGCTTCGTACTCATCCTGGCAATTCTCGTGCACCACACCGACCGACTGTTGCAGTAAACCAAAAGAAATTGGGCTTCTATCATCCAGCTTTCTATGCTTTCTGCCAAAACCTTTTAAGATCTGCTCGGTTAAAGATTCCCTGCTAGCTTCATGAAAAAAGAAACTCCTAAGAGATAACAATCAATCCAGCTACATGAAAAACCCTTGTTAATCAACATTAACACAAACTCTAAAGTTTTCTCTATATTACTGTCAAACTCATTTCACCCTTTCTCATTCATAAAAATACTCCATTCCCTCCAAGCCTTAGAAGAATTAGCCCAAGTAGCCTTGGAAAGAGAATCGCATGGGTCATGACGTAACTCGGCGACGTTAGATGCCAAACCTCGCCCGGAACGGCTAAGCCCTCCTTGTCCGCCATGGGCGCCAAACGCCTGAACGCCTTAAAATCAAGTCGGGACAAGGCATCAGCAATTCCATTAGCAATCCCCTTAATATGGTTAGCTTTCAACCGTATATTATGCTTTAAGCATAAAAACACTCAATGTCTGAGTCAGTTAGTTAATAACTGGTATGGATTTAGCTCTTAACGTATTTATAACTCAAACAACACCCATATTATCGCAGCTCAATCAAATTCCTTTCTTTGCCCAATTCCAAGAGAATGGCCACCTCTCAGCAGCCCATTCTACTTGCCAATATAAACCAAAACCTACCAAACCGGCAGCGTCCTTATACAACTCCAAAATCACTCTGCCATACTGTAGAACCATTCAAGCTTTGAAGGAAAAGTTTCCACACTTTCAGATCCTCCTTAATTTGTCGATTGACCCTTACCCTATGGTAACCTAACTTTTTACCGGCTCTACTTCTCGCCATATGCCGCGAAAAAACTCTACCCATAGCCATAATTCTGCCCGCAAACTTGAGCTGACCTAACAGACACTGAAACTTTTTAACTCTCGCTTTCTTGGCCAATAAAAACTCATCAATAAGAACTCTTCATTTACACGCTTTATCTGACGGCAAAGCAAAGTCCATTTTTACCGTATCAATATCAATGCCCAAAAACGGAAGGGATGTTGTGGGTAAAACAGTCTTACCCTTAGCTAATGGAATACCCAAAAATTCGCCAATCTCAAGAAAAGATTTGTACAACACGCTATTACAATCATCAGAACTTTTTCCACCTAGATACAAAAAATCTGCTAAATAACGCACTACAGAACTACAACCAGAAACCATTTTAACTAACCATTCAGAAAAACTGGAAAATGCCTCGAAATAAAAACATGACATGGAACAGCCCATTGGTAAACATTTCTCGAAACAATATTTACCCTCAAACTGAAAACCAAAACAACTAAAACACGCTGGATGGATTGGCAACAATCTAAACGCACACTCAATGGCCACCTTCGCCGAGTAAGCACCTTTACCGCAAAGCCCAACCCAAAACAAAGCATATTCAAACGATGCTGTTAGGGATATTAATGAGACAAAATCGGTAAAAACCAATATTTTATCACACACGCAAAATAACGACGCTACCAAAGATTGCAGTACCACATCCACAATATTAATTTAAGGACATACCCTATATTTTATCTCCGATCCTAAATCCTTTCAGATCGCCGAAAATTAGGATTCAAATTAGATATATATATCGCCACGATAATCAATCAAAAAATATTATTTATTGTGAAGGCAATTTATTAAATTTACATATGGGTCACACAGTGCAGAATACAAAATATAAAGTTCTTAAAACACGTCAAATTGCAGTATATCCAAATACGGTATATTATCGAAAGTTATCAATATGAATTAATACTTTGTGAGTCTAACACAGCATTAATTTCCATCCCACTCAGCAACCAAAAATCATAATCAGGGCGGTAATAAAAAGATCACTAACTCTCTTATATTAGTTTAACTAATATGACAATTTAAAATAATTTAATAATGTCTAAGAGTATTTAGTGAAATTCCTAATAGATGCAAATAATGTCAAACTTCATCTACAGGTAAAAGTACCTTTTCATTATTGTTATTATCACGGGTTATAAGCTGCAGTCTCACAAGCCGTCATATACAATAATGCAATATATTATTTATTTCCCAGAAACAGGCTATTCTATACGAAGAAGACAACATTCATCTCTATTCAGAATAATAAAACAATTATAATTACCACTCACAGTACACGCTGGAGTAAATACAAAAAGGCCTGAGGCCAATTGTTAAAAGACCTAGGGATAGGTCTTCTCCTGTCATCCTCTTTCTCCCGCTTAACCAAAAACAACTCTTTAGATGCTGGAAGCAGCGACAGAATATCAATACACTCATTGTTCCATATTTTCTCTTTTAACGCTTTAGATAAATGAAAGCCCAGGAGGTGACATCTCACAAGATGGAGACTCCTTAATAGTAATTTCATTAACAACATTTGTCTGACTAACGTTAGCCAGCCCCCCCCAAGCTTGAGCTGGATTAGGGCCCTGCCATTCTTTAAGCAGACTAACTAATGAACCCACCACCGCATTTCATTTTTCCATCTCCCCTCTTGGCCACTCACCCACAACGGCGCCTGCATCCGGAGTCCCGCTGACTCTGACAGTCCTCTCCCTCTCCTCTCTGTTGGTGTTTTCTTCTCCTGCAGGGCTGTTTACCTCTAACAGCCCTAGACACTCGAGTACACTGAGCTGCCGAGCTTCTGCTTGATCTTCTTCCACGTTCCGCGCGTTGAAATGACGTACCCGCGACTTCTTCTTGCTCCCGCGATGGCAGGATACCTTCTCGCGACATCGGGAACATGCGAGAAGTAGAAGCGCCATCTTCCCCAGCCATCGACTCCTCCTCCGCGACGTCTCCAGCTTCAACGGGAACAACGGCAGGATCCATTTCATCTGTAAGCGGAGCCAAAGAAATGCAAGTCTGCAACCATTCTTCGAAGCCTCTTCTCCCGGCTCGCTCGCGAAGACAATTCAGCTGCTGCTCCCGAGGCTTTGCCGAAAAAACCCCCCGCTCACCAGACTCAAAGGTCAGTGCAGTCGATTAACGCTAGCCCGGGTAGCGAAATAAGCACCTTTTATAGCCTGGAATCACGCCCAAACTATAGCGCGACAAAGGCGGGCAAACTAAGCGGCGCGAGCTGCTCACTAGCACAACAACACAAAAAAGGCAGCCAAAACTAAGCGGCGCCTGTTGTCCTTTGCCTGACCCCTGTGATTTAACCCTTTCACACAATTTATGGTCCCCGACAACCACATGCAGCCCTGTGCTAATTTCACAGGACATTCTCATTTCTTGATCCGCCCAGGAACCCAGCAGAGTCACGGAAAGTGACATCACATCACGCGACTCCGCTGGCTTCCTGGCCCAAGCAAGAGTAGAGACGCTGTGAGGGAGCAACACGAAGGCAGCCTTTGCGGGACCGCGCAAGGTTACCAAGACCCGCAGGTACAGCGCCTGACCGCAACACCAGGAAGAAAGGCCGCAAGTTGTTTTTTCCCAGTGCAGTCCCCTAGCGGAGAGCGCCCAGCTCGCAAGCTTACAATCCTGAGGAAACAAGCATCAGGCACAGAGAAAGGGTCAGAGGTAGGGCGGCTTCTCCAAACAAGTGGGTTTTCAGATGTTTCATGAATGTTGGGAGGGAGGGTGAAAGCTGAAGGTTCCACTGGAAGTAGATTCCAGAGACACGGGGGCAGATAAATCAAATCTTGTAGACAGGAAAAGGAAGAGGTGATAAGTGAGGAGGAGAGCCTTAGCCCATGGGGAGAACATAAGGATCGAGTAAGAGAGTATTTGCTTATGAGGACACACATGTATGGGCAGGCAGTATTATGGAGGGTCAGTACCAGGACTTGAAATGTCATTCTAAAGGTCATTGGGAGCCAGTCAAGGGCTTCGCAGAAAAGGGGAAGCAGAAAAGGAGCAACGTGCAAAGAACATAAGCCTAGCAGCGCCATTTAGGACATACCGTAGAAGAGAGAGAGTCGACACAGTGCAAAGCCAACCAGAAGAGTGTGACACTAATCGAGACGGGAAATGACGATGAGTGAATGAACCAGACTTTTTGTGGCCTCTTGGGTGAGGAATGGGCACATGCGAGAGATGTTTCTTAGGTGCAAGCAGCAGGATCTGACAAGGGACTGAATACGAGGAACAAAGGAAAGGTTAGAGTCAAGGATGACCAAGGCCAGCCCAAGACATAACGCCACCTGAGGCAAAGTTGAAAGCTGCCCCCCCCCCCCCACACCAGGGGTCATTATCTACCCTAACTCTCCCTCCCTCCCTATTATCCACCCCCCTCCCTCTTTGCACTTACCTTTCAGCAGTCCTGCGGCGAGTCTCCCTGCTCTGCCGCGGTGCGCACTGCTTTACCGCTGAGAGCCCGAAATGACGTCATTTTCCAGCACTCAGCATTACAAGCCGGCAACGAGCTAGAGGGCTCGCAGAGGAGAGACATGGGCAAAAACCACTCGGCGCACCTCTCTCTCCTCCACTTAAACAAACAAAAACAATCATAAATAACGCGCTTGGGGCCTCTTCAAAATTGCCGCCCTGCCCAATTGACCCGCTCTGTTCCACGGTAGGGCAAGCCCTGAGGATGACCCCAAGGCATCGGGCCTGATTAGTAGGAGACATAGTCGTGTTGTTAATTTTTAGACACAATTCAGGTAGTGGAGGGGACACGGAAAGAGGGAAGATAACGAGTTCACTTTTAGAAAGATTACTTTTCAGGTAGCGTTGTGACATCCATGAAGAAATAGCAGACAAGCAATTGGTAACACGAGACACGAGAGATGTCGAGAGATCGGGAGAAGACAGGTAAGTCTGCATATCGATGATACTAGAGGCCAAATGACTCGATTGCTTTGCCAAGAGATGAAATATAAAGAAAAAACAGCAGAGGGCCAAGGACTGAACCTTGAGAGTGGAAGGGCCGATGATGTCTCGCCAGAGAAGCTGACAGATATGAGGAGACCCAGGAGAGAGCTGCATCTCAAATGCCTATAGAACCAAGCTGGTGATCAACAGTATCAACATTTGACTGGATCTAAATTCAAACTAAATACACTTTGCTAGCATTCCCAGCATTTGGAATCGATGGCCGTGCTTTACAGAAGGCCGTCAATGCTTTGCCCGCAAGGCGGGAGAACATACCCGGACGGCGTCCGGCATCAAACCTCGCATCGGACTCTAGTACGAGGAGCTGTGCGCGCCGTGATCATTACCGCCTGATCTGCGGCGATTATCGGGAATCCTTTGCAGACAGCTTGTACATGTTACGACTTCACACTTATGGCACGCACGTTACGGCTATTCGCGAGCACGCCTGGCTTAGGCGGTCGGAACTGCAAAACGACTCGTGCTTCATGCAGCCGTCTGAGTAATACGAGCGTGTGTGTTTGTTTGTTGGTTTGCTAGGGGCTCCGGCTCGCTCGGACCTCCTGTCGTGTTTTCTAGGGCCGTGGTCACGACAGAATTAGAATTAGGTAAAAGGAGACCAATCGCCAACGTGGCTGCCACAAACACCTTGTTTTACACTCACTTGTTTTCCATTATGCGTAACAGAAGACAAAATGGTTCTCAGGGTCTGGAATCCCATCGCAATGTCCAGGAGATGAGCGGCAAAGAAGAAATTGTTGGAGTGCCCGAGGATAGACATGGCCGTGCACCGGGCGAGATCAACGAAAGACTGAAAGAAATGTTTGGTGTCAAACAAACCCATTGCTTTTGCAGTTGGCAACTCAACTCGTGTAACCCTCCCCCCCACCCCCCACCAGTTTCAATACATACGTTGTCTGTGAAGACGACTCCGAGCTTCCAGATGGGAGACTTCATATCGATGGAGCTCAACCTGCACGAGACAGTCTGCTGTTATTCAGAGAGACGAGACAGAAAACGTGAGGAGTCTGTGGCCCTCGAGTACTGAATCGAACATCTTTCCCTGTAAGTAAGTTACCCGCCTGGAGATAGCTCGGTATTTTCCCATTTGGGTTCTATGCCAGGCCTGTCCCTTAGTCCCATGAAATGAAGGCAGCGGGTCTCCCGGCGCTAAATGCGAAATACAACGCAAGCAACCGTACGATTACCTCCACTTATCCGGCCCGGTCCTCTCGAATGCGTTACAAATACAGCTGCAGAACGAGCGATGTGTCCTGCGTACGTACATAGGATTAATATCCCTGCTAACTTTGACATACATTGCGGCGGCCAAGGAAGACTCCTTTATCCTCCGCCGAGATCTTGGACTTTACATTTTATGGAGATTTCTTTCACAAAGTCACCTCGAGGTCAATACTATGCAAACGCTGTAACCGCGCCTGATCCCTGCAAATTACAAAGACGCGCCAGCCTTTGTACCGCATTCGGGACGCGTCGTCCGTGCCCGCCTTCCGCGCTTACCCTTCAAACGAACGGATATTGTCTTTCAGATTGTTTGATAGTGATAATAATAATAGTGATCGGGCGCTAAATATTGTATAATTAAATAATCATATACAAATATTGTTTATATATATATATATACATATACATATATATTAAAATTAAAAAGTTAATTTTTGATATTGATACATGATTCTGACACAACAAATGGAGATTGGAAAATCAATATAAGTATTGTTTGTTTTAATTTATTTACCGTATTTGCTCGATTATAAGACGACCCCCCCCCCCCCCGGAATCAAAATATTAATTTAGGAGAAAAAAAAGAGCCTGAATATAAGAAAACCCTATAGGAAAGGTTTTACTAGTAAATATTAATTCATGTAAACTAGTTTTTCATATTTAATAAAAGCTATGATTGAGAAAAATATATTTTGTTTTAGTTCCTTTTATTTGCCAACCTGCCCCCCCCCCCCTAGGTATGCACATCTGCCCCCAGGCTTGCCACACTGCCCCCATATGCCCCTCTGCCCCATGATATGCCTTTTAACCCCCTATATGCCACTCTAAAAGGCATATCATGGGGCAGAGTGGCATATAGGGGGTATACATAGATAGATAGATCTAACAACAACCAATAAACAGCTAGTGCCTGTAATAATGGAACGTACCGCTCCCTTCAGGAGCGTCGGTGTTGCGCCTTTATTCTTACCATTGCTTTGGCCTCATCTTCCGGTCTCTACTGTTTCTCTACTCTTTCTTGCTGGAACCGAAGATCCCGAAGACCGAAAACTCAAACTGCACATCCACTAAACGTCGCAACCGGAACAGGAGAACCTCCAGAAGAGCGCTTCAAGCGGGAAAAATGGAAAGATATACGGTGAAACGGGCCCGAAAGCAGACGTCAGGTTATATACAACAGTACAGATGCACGATCAGACAACATATAAAGATCAAATAATAACACACACCGAAATAAAGGCAATAATCATCTCGCCACATGATGGAAAACACAAATCCCCCTCGAAAAAACAAGGGTACGGGAGGGAGGGAATAATACTCGCTTTTTTTATTTAATTTAATAAAATCAAGACTTTACGTCATGTAATAGTAAAATCTGGTAATTTGGTTAAGACACGGAGGCTTCATATTATGCTGGTTCAAAGCTCATGAACTGCACGTAAAGCCAAGTGCTGAACGGGTCGAAAATAGACATTACGGAATGTAGACTCAGATGACCAGTCGGCCACCTTCGTGATATCCTCCAAGCGACACCCTAAGGAGGAAGCTTTAGAAGCCATAGCACCTCAGACAGAATGAGGCGCAAAAACGGTCAACATCGATAGCCGCCTGGGCTGGTAGCCACGTGACCCAGCGAGCAAGAGAAACAGTAGAGACCGGAAGATGAGGCCAAGGCAATGGTAAGAATAAAGGCGCAACACCGACGCTCCTGAAGGGAGCAGTACGTTCCTCATAAGCACGGAGGCACCGCACCGGACAAAGCCGGGGCCGATCGGGGAAAAGCCGGATCAAAAACCAATGAAATAGAAGTCTGGGTACGGCGAGAAATACATAGCAAACCGCACACCCTCCGGTACAAAAGAAGGAGCGGTAAAATCCAAAGCTCCGACATCAGAAAACCGTTTGCAAGATATCAGACAAAGTAAGGTGACCAATTTAGCCGACAACTGCTTCAAAGAGAAGTCCTCATTAGGACCCCCACCGATCCAAGAAATCCAAGACCAAATTGACATCCCAGAAGCAAGCATAGCGCAAAGCAGGAGGGCGAGAAAAACAAATACCCTTAAGAAGTCGACAGACAAGAGGATGACGACCAATGGGAACACCCTCGAAAAACACATGGCCAGGCAAAATGGCCGATCTATATACGTTGGCTGTACGATAAGCTTTCCCTTCTTCAAACAGCATAGTAAAGAACTCGAGGACCAGATACGGGATCCGCGTGCCTTCCCATGCACCACTTAGACCAGGAATCCCACGCAGAGCGAGAAGCTCTTGGGGTACCAGGCGCCCAGGCATTCGCCATAAGACGGAGAGTCGATTGCGGAACTCCAGGGAAAGACCATGGTCCCCGGAAAGCAGCCAAACCATCAAACAAAGTGTGCCCCGAACACACCAAACCGTGCAAGTTCCCCTCCGGACGGTCCGGGAGCATCCGAGGCATGTCCACGGACATCTCAAACAAACCGAGGGAACCGCGCTCGAGACTGCCAAAACGGGGTGATCAATCCGAGATGCGTCCCCTGGGCTCCGGAGCTGGAGAAGGGTTCTGGCAATCGTATTGAATGGCGGGAAGGCATAACGCCTGCCCTGGGACCAATCTCGGAGAAAGGCATCCGTAGCTAGGGCGTCCGGATCCGGTCTCCAACTGATGAACCGAGGCAGCTGAGCGACCCCAAAGGTCGTTTATCCGATAGAACGCATCCGGATGAAGACGCCAATCGCTCGCACCTCAGAGATATCTGGAGTTCCAATCTGCCGTGGTATCGGGAGAGGCCGGGAATATCTCCGGCCCACTAAAGAGATGTCGTTGCGAAGGCAATAGGTCCAAAAATCCCGTGCCAGGACTGCCAAGGCTCTCGATGGTTGATGTAACGAACCGCTGTGATGTTGTCCATCCCGGGCAGGATAGAACAATCAAAGCTTGATTGGGAGATAGATAGGCTGCGAACCGCCAACAAAGCCGCCAGCAATTCCAAGATTCGTCTGGAGACCATCGCCCACCTGTAGAGACGTTCCCGCAGCGCGCGCCCCAACCGCGTAAGCTTGCGTCTGACTCTATGATCCAGTCCGGTACTGCTCCGCATATCGCTCTCCCGTTCCACGCTTCCATATGCAGAAGCCACCACGTCAATTCCTCCTTGGCCTCCGCATCCAGAGCTATCTTGGTCTCGAAAGAGAGGCCTTGCCTCAGATGAGCCGTCTTCACTCGTCGTAGCGCTCTGCAATGTAGCGGCCCTGGGAGGATGGCCTGAATGGAAGAGGAGAGAAGTCCCAAGCATGCGAGCTAGATGGCGCAGAGAAATCAGTGGGAAAACGTAGAATCCTCCAAATCTCTTTCTGGACAGCCACGACCTTCAGAAGAGGGAGATGTAACGTCTGTAGAACCGCATGGACACGAAATCCCAGGAACTCGATGGATTGAGAAGGATCCAGGATGGATTTCTCCCAATTGATTAGAAAGCCCAGGTTTTGTAGTAAGGATACCGTCCAACCGAGATGAATCTCGAGAAGTGCCTCTGACCGAGACACGACGAGGACATCGTCGAGGTAGATGATGAGACGCACACACCCCCGACTTCGTAGGAACGATACCACCGGTTTTAGAACCTCGGTAAAACACCATGGGGCGGATGATAGGCCGAACAGGAGGGCAAGTGAACCTCCGCCTCTTCCCGTGCCGTGCGAACTGAAGATAATCCCTGTCCTCGAGGGCTATGGGAATTGAAAAACAAGCATCCTTGACATCCAACTTGACCATCCAATCGAAGACAATGGATACCTTCCATCTTGAAGTGATGATACACTAGGAAGGAATTCACCGCCTTTCTTTGGAATCTCCTGAATGGCCCCTTTTGCCATCATTTCTGCCACCTCCGCAGAGATCATTTCTTGATCTTTTGCTGGAAACACGAAAGGTCTCGCGGGAGCCACCTGAAAAGGAATGGTTACCCATTCCAAACGATAAGCCCGTACAGTTTCGAGCACCCAAAACATCTCGAGTCCCAACATGCCAAACCGGAGCTAAAGGCTGAAACCAGGTACTCACCGTAGGGTCTCTTGCCAGGAAAAGTTCCTCTGGAATCGCGACACTGCCATGGTCGCCCTCTGGAAGGGAAGAACGGAGTAGACTTGGGTTCCGCATATGCCGCTCTACTGGTGAAGGAGCCTCGATGCTGGCGGAATGACCCGCGAAATCCACGGCCGGACAGACGGCCCCTCCAAAAACCTTAGGCGTAAAAACACGCTTCATTGAGCTCTGTGAAAGTCTTCACAAAGGACCCCAGATTCTTAATAAAAGAATCACCAAACAACAGGCCTTTGGCCGAGGGGCCAGGTTCATTATCAGCCATGTTGACCAGCTTAGGCTCAATCTTGAGGAGGACGGCCTTCCTCCGTTCAATAGCTAGGGAGGAATTAGCGTTCCCCGCAAGGCAGATCAAACGCTGAATCCACCCTAAAGCAGTCTCAAAATCTAGAGGTTGATCGCTCAATTGAACGGCCTCCAACATCTCGTATCATTTGGTGACAGGACCCAGTGAACCCAAAACTCTGTCTTGGCAATTCTTTAGAGAAAATTCAAGACCCTTCCTGGATTTCCACCCAGTCTTGCCCAGAAACCAAACACACAATCTGTGGCTCTACCTCAGGAGTCTTACAAACCCCCATCGGGAACTAGCGGCCGTGGACGTTCGGCTCTCAAGTTGTTCCTGGCCTCCTTAGATAAAGGAGTCCTAACACGAGACGCCACATAATTGGCGATATGTACAGGGGGCTCCCACTCCGCAGAACGACGATGACGGAGATCAGCTAGATCAAATAGTGGCAAACCTAGAGGATCCAGAAGACGACCCTGAAACTGTACACCTTTAACACCCGAGGCCTGTTTACTATCGGTCACTTTAGGAAGTGCATCCAGAATTTTAGGGGAAACATCAGACCCATCCGAGTCCGCACCCTCCACAGGATCCTTCTAGGAATCCATAGATTGAACATCCTCACCATCGCTGGCCTCTGATTCAGAGGACTCAACTAGGGCACGCGCCCTTTTCCATTTCCTGACCGATTTAGCCCGATCAGAGTGCATACGCGCCATCTGCGACCAGTCTGGGGACCGTCCGCAATAACAGGGGGAACCCTGACGTCATGCAGCGAGGGAGATAAACGCTTGGTTTTAGCAGAGGCCTTCCGCCCTGCTGACCTAGATTCGGAATGACCGGCGGTACTAACTCCAGGCTGAACCAGGCCGGGACCTTGAGCCTGAGCAACAGACTGTGAAATGGACGATGACATAGCCCCCACAGCTTGAACTAAAGCTTGATTGATAGACCTGGACATAGTAATGTCCATCATTAATTGGAATTCCTCAGAGGAAACCAAAATTATCATCCCTAACTAAATCTCTAGCAGGGACAGAAGAGGGGAAACATTAGCCCCAGCAGCGAGATCATTACCAAAATTCTGCATGACCAGCAGTAAGAAATATTAATACCTGCAAGGAACAATTAAGGGTGAAATAACCCTTAAAAGGAACAGAAAAAAACAGAGTAGAGGCAGAGCAGAAAACACAAGAACCGCTGTGACCAAAAAACCGCGAAAACGCCCATAAAAATGGCCGCCGCGTACAGAGAAAAAAACGGTTACGACCGGCAATAATGAGGACACCTAAAACGAGCCGCAAAGGACCCGCCGTAAGACAAAAAAGATGGCCGCCGCATGCGCGGCCGCCTCAGAGGCCGCAAAAACAACAAGGGCGCGACGGTATAGAAGAGAACCCCACAAACGGGTAGAAAGCAGCATCAGCACCTCCAGAGAGACGCCGGTAAGTGAAACACGGGCAAATAAGGCAAAATGAACACACAGAAGAGGGATAAATACACAACAATCCCCACAGAACGGAAAAAATACAGATAGAGAGAGAAAAAAAATATCTAGAGAAAATAAGACATAGAAATAATATGTACTGAAATATACTAAAAGACACAAAACAAGGAGCTGAAAAGAAAGCAAGGAAATATCCAAAACAATATAAGGAGAACAAATATCCAGTACAATATACGGAGAGCAAATAATTGGACTTAGCTGTCTGAGGGAGCAGCAAAGAAAGAGGAGCATTATGGGAATAGGCGTGATGTTATTACAGGCACTAGCTGCTTATTGGTTGTTATTTGTTTTCCTTGTTTTAGATCTCTTTGCTGCTGTTGGGAATAAAGGAAGAGAACAGCATAATACGAAGCCTCCGTGTCTTAAGAAAATCACAAAAACCCTCCCCCACCCCCTTACCTGAACTGCAGATCTCTCACTCGCAGACTTCTGCGGGGGGCCCGGCTGTGCGAGCGACTTCTCTGGCCCCACCCCCCAGAGGAAGGAGGGGGGAGGCAGAGTTATGTGAGGACTGTGCTAGCTTCCTGTTCTCCTGCTGCTAATAGCAGAGGCGCTGCTCGCGACCAAAGCCCAGTAAGCAGCATGGCAACCTAATCGAGGTCTGATTAGAAGACGACGTCGATTATAAGACGAGTGGTCTTTTTCCAAGCATTTGCTCTGGAAAAAACCTCGTCTTAGAATCGAGCAAATACGGTATATTGCACATTATATTTACTGTCACTCTTACAATTATAGGCGCAACACTTTATTACATCTTTTCATATTGTTTGGCCTACAGATACCAATAATTTACGCACCATGACACGAGGGATCCTTC
Organism: Spea hammondii; assembly: GCA_029215755.1. Classification (NCBI taxonomy): domain Eukaryota; kingdom Metazoa; phylum Chordata; class Amphibia; order Anura; family Pelobatidae; genus Spea; species Spea hammondii. The sequence continues at coordinate 31,277,893 of JARDYJ010000012.1, read as the reverse complement.
TTCGGGTTGGGTCTTTTCCACCGGGCTAAAATCGCGAGCGTTTCTCATACAGACCCAGAAGTGCAGCGATTCGCTCTGCCCCGTACAAGGCGCCATATTTGTTGATCACCTAAATAAGCAAACAAACAAAAGCTGCACACAACGCTTGTTGACTTTTCAAGGTCCTCCTTAAGGTGAACACATCAGATTTGGAATGGATCACTGTTATGGTTTGCTAGGGCTGCAACTATATCGCCCATAAACAGGAGAGAATTTCAAGGGGAGCAGCTTAGGGGGTTCGAGGAAACATTGGCTATATCTCGGCAGATTTACTACTGTCGCCTTTGTAAACAACTTGGAAACTCGGGAAACAGGTTGTCCTTGGCTGGTGTCAGTAATGGACTGTGCTGTCCATACGAGAGCCCAATGCGTACAGGGGAAAGCGGCGAGGAGCTGCTGCGTCAAAGAGACGATAAAAGCCGGTCTGGGGAACGGCCACTGAAACGTTGGTCTTCAAAGAAACTTCGCACAGGAAAAGAACGTCACAAAACATTCTATTCCTGCCACACTGTGACCGACGACCAGAGAAACATTAAAGAGACCGTATTCTAGCGAGGGCTTCGCCTTGTAGAACAACAGCATGAAGTTAATGGCAAAAGCAACAAACAGGGCCAGAAATCTGAGATTGCAGAAAGGCCGGGCCAGGTAGTTCGGAAATAAAGAATAAAGGGTCAGACATTACGTTTCTGGCGTTCTATTGTACGCGCCGGAATTAACCGCCTGCGATATATATTTGATTACTAAACCGTAGCAGATCACACGAAATCGGACATACGTGGCTTTATGGGGGCAATTGGAATAGTACGAGACATATATGTTGGCCACGTCTACCCAAACTGGGCTGCTAATCACAAATACCAATGAAATGTAATGGGAGAAATGGGCCGTCGTCTGGATTAGGCAGGGGGTCACAAAGCGAGGGGCTCTGTCTTCTGAGGATCGGTAGTCGTGGAGCTCAGATAAAGCTCAGAGGCAGATGTTCCGCTGGGCTCGTCCTTTCATTCTTTACTCTGAATCAGCTTTGGACGCTCAAAGCCACGCGGGCAAGACTCGCAAGACGCATTTCTACATTTTAGATAGTAAACGTTATGGTCGGGGTAAGGTCCCATCATTCGACACCAGGACCAACGTTTGCAATCTTGTTTCCTCTAAATGAATGGCAACTAGAAACGGGCTCATGAAAGTGCCCTGTACGGAAGAAGACAAACGCTAAAGCGTCACCTGAGATAAAGGAGGCGTTTCGGCTTCCGTGCAGGAATTGATCGGAAATGAATCTGAAAACGTCACGTGAGCTTGAGGTGGGGGGGGGACGGATAAAAGTCCCCGGATGTGTAGACTATTATTGAACTTCACGACAGTTTTGGCTTGGCCTGAGCCAGCAGGGAACTCGCCGGGACAGATTCTTACGACGCAGACGTTGGATTTGAACCTTTAGTGAAACTGTGCAAAGTCACTCTTTGAAGTTGATAAAAAGGCTTGGTAGCCGGGACCCATCCAAGCGCAAAGCACAGCGTGTAGGCACTTGCTGTGATGTTGGAGCCCCATTTAGAGGGTTGTCAGTGGTGGGCAAAGCCTGAGTTACACCTCAAAATAATGCTTCATTAACGCTCAGAATTTTAGGAATGGACTACACAAAAGTGAAGCACAACAAAGAACCAGGCCCAGCTGGCAGCTGTCTCGCCTGATGAAGAATATTCTCAGAATCTCTTACCAGCATCTCAGTTTGCTAGATCTCCAAGCCGGCCAGGAAGTTGGCCATTCATGCTTCCGGCTCCTCTTTCTTCTGGCTGCGTCTTCTCTTCTCAATTTGACCCTCCTTGCTTTCAAGGAATTCAGACTCTTCCTCTGCCTTAGCTTTGTCCATTTTCTCGCCGTCTTCCATGCTGAGAAAATAATTGGACGATTAGGTGCTGATGGACAGAGTACAATGGCTTTGGCTAACAGGTGGACCCAAGCTGGTCAAACACATTACTACCTATTGTAGTCATCCGTGCCAAGGCGTCGTTAAGTCGCGCAAAACGTAATACAGGCAGAAGTGCCGATATAATTCAGAGACCGGATAGCCAACAGATGGCTTCCCAGGCGTTAGTGAAGCAGATGTCCCACTATTACACGTCGTGCCAGCGTTACACGGTATAATATTGTTCTGCGCCTCAATACAACAGATTGAAAAGCCTTCCTGTTCCGGCTTTTCATTAACGTGTTAAGGACGCTCAAAAGCGATAAAGCTAAATGGATTCATTGCAAGAATTATGCTTTTTACAGAATCTAAGTATAATCTGACTTAGACTGTAAGCTCCTCAGGCCAGGGACCTCCTTCCCTAATGTATCCATCCCCAGTGTACCCCAGTGTACTTGGCCACAGAATCCACTACATAACGGCACCTGGCCCGTATTGCGCTCTTAACTAAAAAGTGCTGCGTTGCTTATTTTCCATCAGCTCTTTCTGTTCCTGGAAGTACTCTGGGAGACGGATGCTTTGATAGCAAGTTCATGAAGTTCAAAGCGTGTTGGTCCGTTTAATGTAATTCTCCTTTATCTAATTCGTAATCAGCATTCAGAGCAAACAACAGAAACGCACTCAGCCTTCTCGGATTCGGCCTTCAGGTCGTCCTCTTGCTCTTTGGCAATTTCTGCTGCCCGCAATCACAAGGTAGGGACTTCTTCACTAGAGACAGATCGGCGCCGTTACATTTCCACACAAACTATTCAATTAGCATTGCTGCCGGCCCATCTTCAACATCTCTGACTAGCGTTGGCCGGGGCTCGAGGATTTTCCCACCAAATCTAAGCTGGAGAAGGATTGTGAGATACCTAAGCACTGGTGTGCACAGATATGCCACATCACGTGGGGACATTATATACACATATACCTATACATATACATGGCCACACGCATATATATATAAACACAATAACCTTCAAATTACACCCAAACCCAACATGTGACTATTTGAACACCGTTTTATTACTTGGGATTATGTTCCTGATGAAATAGTTGTTGGGAATGTAGAGAAAAGATTGGTGGAAAGACGTGTCAACGATGACAACGGGGAAAGGGGAACAGCGCAGGAACCGAGGATCAAACGATACACCCGCAAACGAGGATATAGAGAAGGAGCTCACAGACGTAAACACAAACACTCAAAGAATCTAAGAGAACGACACAGAACGACGCGGAGATCTGTATTCCACAATTATTCTATTTCACAAACACGAGTAACGCACAAACACTCGGCTGTTCCCACATCCCAAGTGACGTCGTGCTAATCGGGCGAGGGATTCCCGCCTCAGACCTTGGCGGCTAACGAGGGACTCTGCGATGGGGCAGCCGGCATGTAACTGACTGCTAATTAACATCCCGCGGAACGAGCTAATGAGCTCCTCTGGCTGCAGGGCAACTCTGCGACATATATTTCCACGCCGGGGGATTGTGGTGGGATTGGTGCGCTTTATCTGATGGAAACGCGTCCCTAAACGAGTGACACTAACAGCAGAGCCGTCTCTGTGACTCAGACCCAATGGCACGACGTATGAAAGGAATCATTAACCCCCCTTTCAAGAAAACCTCCCTGTACGCGGGTTACGGCGTTTCGGGCAAACGTCCCCGTATCATTCCTCGCTATCATACCAAGTACAATTGGGATAAACGTGTCTCCCGATTAAAACCGGCACGGCAAGGAATGGGTCGTTTCTCGTACACGGGATTCGTTATCATGGAAACGCAATCCGCAGATCCGCACCGCACAGCCGGCTCCGCGTGCTCCTTAGTATGTTCAGTGTTATACCAAGCGGATTCCCCGGGGCTGCGTGGCCTGCCCTGATCCGACTCCCATTACGAGGTTCTGTATTCTATCAGATGAACTTCATACAGTGAAGGGGGGACACTCTAGATTTTCCTCCTCATCTAGAGGAACACGCGTGTGACTTGGAAATGACGTAACAGGGTAAGCGTTATATCTGCATTTCCATGGTAACAGGAGCCCATGCTTTGTAATGTTTCATAACGCTACCATTAAAAATGTCAAACTCACAAATAACAGATTTTAAGAGACAAAATGTAGTGCCCCTCACTGAAGAACATCAGAAGTGATCTGGTCATGATAAATACAAGAAAAGCCAGTAAGAACCGAACCTCAGATCTAATTGATTTGCCAATCGTCCACCAGACAAGGATCCATGTCGGCATTTTACCTTTTACCCGATTAACTACTACAAGACTTTCCAATGCAGATTCCGGAGGGAGACGTGAATCCCATCGATCGAACTGCCCAACAAAATCCCTGGGGGCCGATTACTCTGAGCCCCTCATAAAAGAGGAGACGCTGAAGGAATGACCTGCAGTGGACTAATGGGGCCGGAGTCAATGAACCTTATAAAGTTTTGCTGCCAAAAAAACACATGAGCACAGCCACGTGCCACGTTCCTACATGGACAGCAGCAGGGAAACCACAGGAGGGGGGGTACCAACCATCAACCTGCAACAAGAAGAAGCAAGCAGCAAGTAAGGCCACTGCAACCCTAGCAGCACCCCACACATACACCTAACTCTATCTATCTATCTATCTAGCTATCTGTCACTCCATTCCATGGAAGTGTCCTCGTTTTGGAAGAGGCATCTTTTGAAGTGGCGAGTTAAAACAGGAGTTAAACAACAGGAGGGCAACCACAGGAGGGGGGCACCCAGCAAGTAAGGCACCCAGCAACCCTAGCAGCATTCCCCCCACCCCACAACCCACACAGGTAAGCCTACACCCTCCGATACGTTCCCAATACCTGCGTGTCCGTCTCAACACCCACCCCTCACCTACCTCCACTAACCTCCCGTCTATCGCAAATCACCTCACATTGCCCGTAGCTCAACTCCTCTAAAACCCACACTCCCGGTAATCCCACCATCCGCCCCCGCCACACATCATTCTATCATCTCCATTACCGTTGTTGTTGTTGGTAACCACTCCACCATCCCATCAGCAGTCCACGTTCACTTCACCTCCTCACATTCACCCTCTGCTCACACCTTCATTCCTCACATCCAGTCACTCTCCTACCTTCCACCAATTCAATCCACCCTCAACACTGCACCTAGATTATTTCATCCCTGCCCCCGTTCCCTCAGACTTACTCACTTACCGCGGAAACGGGGGACGCCTCTCCTGAGCCAAAAGCCTCCCGGGAGCCATTGAGTAAATCTGCTGAACCTTCAGAGCGGCAGCGCAGATATCTGGGAGAGGTAAATCATTCAGACACACGCAAGGCGTTCGTTCTCAGTCACTTCTCAATTTATTCATTGTCGCGAGCGGTGTAAATACTATTTCAGGTGGACTGCTACAAAACCATTCACAAAGGGAAATGTCACACTCAGCATATAGCGGGTGCGACTGATCCACATCAAACAAACACAGACCAAGGTAAAAAGTTCTCATTTACACAGAGTTAATGTCTTCCCAGCATCCAGACAGGTAAACATATGTTGTTATCTCGTTACGTAAGTATGAGAAAGAAATCATTAACAAGACTCATCTACGTTGGCAAAAGCGTCTACAACAACAAGTATATGTAATATAAAATGGTGTCCATTTAAATTACATATTTACATTCCGCCTCGTACTCAACCGTCAACAACACAACCCCTCTCTGACAACCCACCTGCTCAAGGAAGCGTCCAACATTCCTTCCCAGTACTACCGACCATCATAATCCTCATCAAGCCATCAATCAACAGCTTCGACACATCATCGGAAGCACATCAACTCGTCCCCATCCAAGCCGTCCTCTCCTATTCTCTCACTTCCCCCCTCCGACTGGATTGCAAGCCGACAAGAGCAGAGCCCTTTGCGGCACTTGGTTATTGTATGTATGTCTGTATGTATTTCTACATTGCTTTTCTGACCACAACAGCTCTACAGAACCTGCAAGCACACAATCAATCAATCAATAAAATATTAACAGCTAACTAACCAACTGTGAATCTTTCTTACTGTGTGTCTGCCTGACCATTGGTGTCTGTCTGTCTGTCTGGGTATATATAATAAAAGTGTCTGCCTGTCAGTCACAATACATATGTCAGTCAGCATCTACATTACATTACAATTACATTAATTTATAAAGCGCCGGCCGATTCCGCAGCGCTGTTTGTTACATTCATTAGAACAATTTATAAACAAACACAATAACAACACATACAATACCACACCGGTGCAAAGGAGAAGAGGGCCCTGCTCTCGGGAGCTTACAATCTAGCCGGTGGTTGAGGGGAGTGAGACGATAGGAGAGGACAGCTCGGGTGAGGATGAGTTGATCTGCTTCTAATGCGTTGAAGCCGTTGGTTCCGACGGCTGTAATTAGGATGATGATGGTTGGGAGTAGTGTCAAGCAACGTTGTACGCTTCCCTCAACAAGTGGCTTTTCAGAGAGCTTTTGAAAAGTTGTGTACGAGGCAGAAAGTCTGACTCAACGGGGAAGGGGATTCCACAGGAGGGGAGCGGCACGGGTGACATCCTGAATACGGGAGTGGGAAGACGAGTTAACTACCAGGATCTCTTACTATGCATCTTCCTCAACATACCCAGACACACACACGCGCACACACACACACACATGCACATATTCCTCGAATCCATCAACTGTTTCCAGGTAGCAAATTATCTATCTATCAATCAATCAACGTGGCTGCCTCTCTCCTGCTTATATCTCCATTACAGCTGGATAAATAAATAAATATTACAGCAGACCATTCAGCACCCTGGACAGTGGGACCTCCCCAGCTACAGCCGCCCAGTGCGCCAATAGCGTCCGCTGCTACATTACAACAAACACAATGAGTGCATCTCTGTATGTGTGTGCACCATGTCACTGCAGTCCGTTAACACCACACTACACTACACAACACATATCATGATATGACGACATTCATTAATAAATACAGTCAATGATCCAAATACAGCATATCATAAATGCTGACACATCGGCCACCAGATAGACAGACAGACATATATCACTTACATGTGATCACCTTCCCATCTTGAGCAGAGTCAAAGTCATAGAATATAACTAACTCTCACTTAGTTAGTTAGTTAGATCAACTAACTATTCAAGTTATACTCCAGCCCCCATACACACCTTCAAGACATGTGTGTTTGTTTGTTTTATCTGACCATACCTACCGTTTTCTATCCTAAAATGCACAAAGGAATTCCAAAATCTACATCTATTTGGTCACACAACCCATCCTCAGCTATGTCGCTGTATTATGTTCAATGAAAAGCATGAATCAAACAATCCCCTACCTTAAGGCTATATGGCCAAGTGGCCCGTCCCTTGAAGCTACTATTTCAAAGTCATACCTCCATATCTTCTCAGACTTGCTCTTGTTGTTGATCTCCTCTCAATTCTCCAAAGGCATCAATGATCACACCTGCTTTTGTTTGTTTGTTAGAACAAAACACACACAAAACAAATGAACATGAACATGGGATTGCCAATGAAAACACATCAACATACACACATGAACTATAGCAACCAATTTCATTTGATTGATTGATTGGGCCATTCCAAACATCGAGACATTAATATGACACAATAGCTAACAATGCAAGGTATGTTTATTTGTTTGTTTGTTTGTTATTTAGTTAGGACTGACTTACTTTTACTTCTTACTTACTTACACTAAACTATTGCTTTACTTACTACAGTGATGCAACCACTTGTAGCAATAACACTTTCTATATATAAAACAACAAACAAACAGCCTATAAAAAAAAAACATTTGGCCTTGCATCACCAATCTAGGAATTACCATATTTGCCCAATTTTAACACAACCCCCCCCCCCCCCCGAAATCAGAATATTAATCTAGGAACAAGAGATAAAGCAAAAATATAAGACAGACAAACCTATAGGAAACAAGTTTGACCAGAAAATGTTCATTCATGTAAACTATGCAAACTCTTTTGTTTTTAATAAAAACTATACCGTATTTGCTCCATTATAAGACAAGGGGGTTTTACCAGCGCAAATGCTCTGAAAAATACCCCTCAGCTTATAATCAGGGTCGTCTTATAATCAGAGCTCATATAGGTCTGATTATGAGACTAAACTCCAGATCACGATGCAGGGGACCTGGATCCTCCTGTGTTACCCCCCCCCCCCCCAAATTACCGTTGCTTCTGAGTCTCCGCTGCTTAGGCCGGCCAGCGTGTAGAGCTCTATGCAATTCACGTAGAAAACCTCTGCTCAATCATGTAGAGCTCTACACGCTGGCCGGACTAAGCACCGGGGGACTCAGAAACTCCGGTAAGTTTGGAAGAGGGAGGGAGCGTTAAATGGGGGGCATAAGGCATTTCTGGAGGCAGAGTGCTTTGTGGAATGCCTTTTAACCCCCATTAATGCCACTCTGCCTCCAGAAATGCCTTTTAACCCTCTATACACCACTCTGCCCCATTATATGCCTTTTAACCCCCTAAATGCCAGAGTGACATATAGGGTTAGAAGGCTTTTCTGGAGGCACAGGGGCATATAGAGGATTAACACTAACCCCCCCCCCCCCCCAATTTACCAGTGCTTCCACAGTGTGTTGTTCAGGCAGCCTGTAGAGCTCTATGCAATTCGCGTAGACAACTTCCGCTGCAGCTGGAAGGAGGTGCGGTTAGCAGCGGGGGTTGTCTGCATTCATCACCTCCCCCAACTGTCAGAGATCAGAGTCCCCCGGTGCCAGGAACTCTCCTCACTAACAGCCTGGGAAGGTCTACGCCGATGGACGCGGACAACCCCCGCTGCTAACCGCCCCTCCTTCCAGCGGATGTTGTCTACGCGATTTACACACTGCCCACACAACACACGGGGGACTCAGAAGCACCCGTAAGTTGGGAGGAGGGTATTAGACAGAAAGATCCAGGTCCCCTGCAGCGCTGCAGGGATCTGGATCTTAGTCTCATAGAAAGACCTATTTCAGGCCCGATTATAAGACGACCCCACTTTTCAGACGAGGGGTATTTTTCTGAGCACTTGCTCTGAGAAAAACATCACCTTATAATCAAGCAAATACACTATTACATCCTTTAGTGAGGATCAGGTTCACAAACGCTCAATTAACTAGACTTTACTCTAAGGTTACACATTTGGGAAGTACGACAAAACAGACTACACCTAATAACATCACATTGAAGTAAGTTAGTTAGAGATAAAAATTCACCATGGTGGGGAGCTTAAACCTCCACTTCTGGGTAAGGTGCGGAAGCACCGGCTAAAGCTGAGCATATGTCAGGAGACCTTGCCTGGAACATAGGAACATAGCAGCTATCGGTTCATAAGGAAGGAACTATGGCATGAATAAGGGGAACGCAGGCATTGGACGCACCTTGAATAATGGCCAAAAGGATGACGATTACAAAGAAGAAGAAGAAAGTGACGTCGTCAAACACGATGCGGTACATTTCATACGGATCCCCTGCGGGGTCTTCGATCTCATCTCCGATGCCACCTCCGGCTCTCACCCCCACACACATGTGGAAAAGATAACACTGCAAGAAGAAGTTGATAAATGACGCACCCTACTTTCGCTGCAAAGGCCACTTTCAACCGCCGTGACTCCGCCATTTGTTCCGTTCCACATACTCCAAGTCGTCGCTCGTTTGTTTACGTTACCGTTCCGTGTGTAACGCGCCTTTTCTTCCCACAAAATAAGCTAGAGATTCGTTGTCATTTCAGCTCAACTCACCCAGCATTTGTTTGTCGGGTGCATATTTGCCACAAGTGCAGTTTGGTGCCCTTACCGTCATCATCGTGTCATCGCGCTTCATATCTGGATCGTCCTCATCCTCGCTTTTGTTAGAGAACTTACGGAAAAAGTTGAAGGCCACCACCGTGTCAAGATAGACACACAACAACAAACAGCTACAAGTCCCACCGTAAGTACCGGCTGCAAGAGAAAAGTCATCGCTGTAAGTAAGTAAGCGCTGAGCTGCACTTCAGTCGGGTACAAGACGTACAACCGGCCCTCGGCTTCTTACACTGCATCCGAAGGCAGCCAGGCCGAGCCAAATCTCTGCTTTCCATCATCACGCTGCGTGCCAATGATAACTCTTCCAATATCTGCTCGTCTTAACTGTGAATGTAAGTCAGCCGTTCCAAATGAGGAAGCTATGAGGGCATCTTAATCCACCCCTTCAAATAAATTCGACCCACCGCAGAGAAGACAGCCAGGACTGCTACTTGCGCTTTGCTAGGATACAGCATTCAATACATCAAGTATTTCTATGATATTTGATTAAATCTCAGTCACTTCATATAAGGCAGTATAGGAAAACAAACATAAGAGACATATACAAACAAACACAATATTATATAGAGCAATAACAAACGCATATGACACACGCACGCACACTCAGGGACCTTATCAATCAGGTAATCATATTAATAGGTACGCTAGCCGGGGTGTATAGGGAAGGGGGGGGGGGTGTAGAGCAGCAATGCCTGCAGTGTACATCATCTCTTTTCTAACACTTCTTATGGGTTTCATGCATTCGTTCCTCTTACTACAACGCTGTCATCTTGACATTTTTTCTGAGGGAAAGGAAAATCAGACAGCATTTTTCTCCTTTTGCTAACAGAAATGACACAAATTTTGCAGTTTAATCTGTGAAAAGCACATAAAGAAAACACGTCAGCAGACGAGAGACGGCCACTTCTTGTGACTACAACGAACAGTCCGCGTCGTGAGTGTTTCAAGCAGCTGTTCGGTTTCAATAATTCATGAGGAAGCTACAACAAACACGGCAGAGGAGGGAAAGGGAGAGAGCGGGCGTAGCATTCCGCCGGGAAGAAGGGCGAGTGAATGAGGAAATAATAATTATTACATAGATAGATAGATAGATAGCACTAACAAACAGTTTACACAGCACTCCATACAATACAGAAATTCAAGGGCTAGAACAAGACTGGAATCGACAGACTAAGACAAACCGATACATTACGTGGAGAGCGAGAGAGCCCCACACAGGACTGGTTTTTGAAGCCCACTGATTTTGGGTCCAATTCCACCCACTCACACAATGTGTGTGCGCGCCGCTCCCGCAACATGTGTGTGACCAATCCCACCCGCTCCCGCCACTAATGTGGCCAACCCCACCCACCCCCTTACCACAACCACAGATTTCCCACACAGTCCCACAAGGCTGCCTTCACGTTGCTCCCTCACAACATCTCTTTTCTTGATCCGCCCAGGAACCCAGCAGAGTCACGGGAAGTGACATCACATACCGTGACTCCGCTGGCTTCCTGGGCCATTTAAGAGTAGAGACGCTGTGAGGGAGCAACACGAAGGCAGCCTTTGCGGGACTGCGCAGGGTTACCAAGACCCGCAGGTACAGCGCCTGACCGCAACACCAGGAAGAAAGGCCGCAAGTTGTTTTTCCCAGTGCAGTCCCCTAGCGGAGAGCGCCCAGCTCGCAAGCTTACAATCCTGAGGAAACAAGCATCAGGCACAGAGAAAGGGTCAGAGGTAGTGCGGCTTCTCCAAACAAGTGGGTTTTCAGATGTTTCATGAATGTTGGGAGGGAGGGTGAAAGCTGAAGGTTCCACTGGAAGTAGATTCCAGAGACAGGGGGGCAGATAAATCAAATCTTGTAGACGGGAAAAGGAAGAGGTGATAAGTGAGGAGGAGAGCCTTAGCCCATGGGGAGAACATAAGGATCGAGTAGGAGAGTATTTGCTTATGAGGACACACATGTATGGGGAGGCAGTATTATGGAGGGTCAGTACCAGGACTTGAAATGTCATTCTAAAGGTCATTGGGAGCCAGTCAAGGGTTTCGCAGAAGGGGAAGCAGAAAAGGAGCAACGTGCAAAGAACATAAGCCTAGCAGCGCCATTTAGGACATACTGTAGAAGAGAGAGAGTCGACACAGTGCAAAGCCAACCAGAAGAGTGTGACACTAATCGAGACGGGAAATGACGATGAGTGAATGAACCAGACTTTTTGTGGATTCTTGGGTGAGGAATGGGCACATGCGAGAGATGTTTCTTAGGTGCAGGATCTGACAAGGGACTGAATATGAGGAACAAAGGAAAGGTTTGAGTCAAGGATGACCAAGGCCAGCCCAAGACATAACGCCACCTGAGGCAAAGTTGAAAGCTGCCCCCACACCAGGGGTCATTATCTACCCTTCCTCTCCCTCCCTCCCTATTATCCACCCCCCCCCTATTATCTACCCCCCCCTTTGCACTTACCTTTCAGCAGTCCTGCGGCTAGTCTCCCTGCTCTGCCGCGGTGCGCACTGCTTTACCGCTGAGAGCCCCAAATGACATCATTTTCCAGCACTCAGCATTACAAGCCGGCAACGAGCTAGAGGGCTCGCAGAGGAGAGAGATGGGCAAAAACCACTCGGCGCACCTCTCTCTCCTCCACTTAAACAAACAAAAACAATCATAAATAATGCGCTTGGGGCCTCTTCAAAATTGTCGCCCTGCCCAATTGACCCGCTCTGTTCCACGGTAGGGCAAGCCCTGAGGATGACCCCAAGGCATCGGGCCTGATTAGTAGGAGAGATAGTCGTGTTGTTAATTTTGATACACAATTCAGGTAGTGGAGGGGACACGGAAAGAGGGAAGATAACGAGTTCACTTTTAGAAAGATTACTTTTCAGGTAGCGTTGTGACATCCATGAAGAAATAGCAGACAAGCAATTGGTAACACGAGACGATGTAGAGAGATCGGGAGAAGACAGGTAAGTCTGCATATCGATGATACTAGAGGCCAAATGACTCGATTGGTTTGCCAAGAGATGAAATATAAAGAAAAAACAGCAGGGGGCCAAGGACTGAACCTTGAGAGTGGAAGGGGCGATGATGTCTCACCAGAGAAGCTGACAGATATGAGGAGATCCAGGAGAGAGAGCTGCATCTCAAATGCCTATAGAACCAAGCTGGTGATCAACAGTATCAACATTTGACTGGATCTAAATTCAAACTAAATACACTTTGCTAGCATTCAAAGCATTTGGAATCGATGGCCGTGCTTTACAGAAGGCCGTCAATGCTTTGCCCGCGAGGCGGGAGAACATACCTGGACGGCGTCCGGCATCAAACCTCGCATCGGACTCTAGTACGAGGAGCTGTGCGCGCCGTGATCATTACCGCCTGATCTGCGGCTATTATCGGGAATCCTTTGCAGACAGCTTGTACATGTTACGACTTCACACTTATGGCACGCACGTTACGGCTATTCGCGAGCACGCCTGGCTTAGGCGGTCGGAACTGCAAAACGACTCGTGCTTCATGCAGCCGTCTGAGTAATACGAGCGTGTGTGTTTGTTTGTTGGTTTGCTAGGGGCTCCGGCTCGCTCGGACCTCCTGTCGTGTTTTCTAGGGCCGTGGTCACGACAGAATTAGAATTAGGTAAAAGGAGATCAATCGCCAACGTGGCTGCCACAAACATCTTGTTTTACACTCGCTTGTTTTCCATTATGCGTAACAGAAGACAAAATGGTTCTCAGGGTCTGGAATCCCATCGCAATGTCCAGGAGATGAGCGGCAAAGAAGAAATTGTTGGAGTGCCCGATGATAGACATGGTCGTGCACCGGGCGAGATCAACGAAAGACTGAAAGAAATGTTTGGTGTCAAACAAACCCATTGCTTTTGCAGTTGGCAACTCAACTCGTGTAACCCTCCCCCCCACCCCCCACCAGTTTCAATACATACGTTGTCTGTGAAGACGACTCCGAGCTTCCAGATGGGAGACTTCATATCGATGGAGCTCAACCTGCACGAGACAGTCTGCTGTTATTCAGAGAGACGAGACAGAAAACGTGAGGAGTCTGTGGCCCTCGAGTACTGAATTGAACATCTTTCCCTGTAAGTAAGTTACCCGCCTGGAGATAGCTCGGTATTTTCCCATTTGGGTTCTATGCCAGGCCTGTCCCTTAGTCCCATGAAATGAAGGCAGCGGGTCTCCCGGCGCTAAATGCAAAATACAACGCAAGCAACCGTACGATTACCTCCACTTATCCGGCCCGGTCCTCTCGAATGCGTTACAAATACAGCTGCAGAACGAGCGATGTGTCCTGCGTACGGACATAGGATTAATATCCCTGCTAACTTTGACATACATTGCAGCGGCCAAGGAAGACTCCTTTAGCCTCCGCCGAGATCTTGGACTTTACATTTTATGGAGATTTCTTTCACAAAGTCACCTCGAGGTCAATACTATGCAAACGCTGTAACCGCGCCTGATCCCTGCAAATTACGAAGACGCTCCAGCCTTTGTACTGCATTCGGCACGCGTCGTCCGAGCCCGCCTTCCGCGCTTACCCTTCAAACGAACGGATATTGTCTTTCATATTGTTTGACCTACAGATACCAATAATTTACGCACCATGACACGAGGGATCCTTCTTCGGGTTGGGTCTTTTCCACCGGGCTAAAATCACGAGCGTTTCTTATCCAGACCCAGAAGTGCAGCGATTCGCTCTGCCCCGTACAACTCGCCATATTTGTTGATCACCTAAATAAGCAAACAAACAAAAGCTGCACACAACGCTTGTTGACTTTTCAAGGTCCTTCTTATGTAAGAAATATAACTATTTGTACCCAAATATTTATTCTTTCGTTCTTTTGGGGACAGGTGGCAAAGAAACTGTTAGAAAAATGCTTCTGTTATCGTAAATATTATTGCTGACAAAGACATAAGAAAGCAGGGAATATCTAGTCTATGATATATGCACGAGTTCACGCCAACACGTCTACTCTATGTTATTATATATATATATATATGTGCAAAGGGTCAAGTCTAGGCCATCCTTAATTATGCAGTTTAAAGAGGCGTAACCTGCTTGAAAAGTAACCAATCAGAACGAGGCATGCTATTAGAAGTAGATAAGAGGTTATATAAACCACGTAATCCAAACATGTAATCAGACGACGCTTCGACTTTTGTGTGTTGTGTGCCTTGTCTCGATTATGCGCATGATCTAAATAAAGGAAAACTCTTTCTGAGGAGAATTCGACCATTAATTCAACCAACAGAAACACACGCACACAACAATATGTATTTTAAGAGTATATTAATAGGAAAATTCAACTACAGCAATTAATGGTCTCAAGTTACAATACAACAACTAAAAGCAAACACGAGTAACACTGACAAACCTCACTACTACATTATCGTAATATTAACACCTCTTAACCAGACTAATTACCACAATACTGCGATATATAATGATGACAGCACTAATCCTTACTCCGATTAACAAAGGAGGAAGACACCATACAAAATATAACCGGAAAACGATATAGTTACCACCAACGTCCCAATGATATCTTGACTTGAAAGGACGCCGGCAATCTAAGTACACCCCCAAGGATCCTCTGCACGCAGCACGATCTGGAGTTTCTTTCTTGGGAACCAATCAGTCCTTGGGATAGGTAGCCTTTTATCCTTGTTCTCTCTCCTGGACCTTCCTTTTGACTTTGTTCTCCCCCTCTTCTTTCTGGTCTGAGGTTTTTGTTCTTATAGAGTATTTCTGGCCAATACTAAGTTATGGACTCTGCCTATCTCTGTCTTTAGTTATCCAGTTCATCCAATCAAGGGCCATTGTTAAGATATGGAAATTGCTCAGTTGTCCATTGCCATGTTTCCATTGGCCATAAGTCCACAATAACTGGAGCCGACTACGAATATGTGAAAGGGCTACTGTGAATATTCGAAAGGATGTTGTGAAGGTCCACATTAGCGGGAGCCGGCTGCGAATATTCAAAAGGCCTACTGTGAAGGTCCACAGTAACCATGATGTTTGCCACATATCCCTGGAGCCAATGTCCTGACGAGTTTGGGGGTGCACAACTGCCAGCAACCTTATATTTAAGATATCAGTTATATTCTAACAAAAATATTAAAACACATTATTTTTCTTACGCTTAAGGTGAACACATCAGATTTGGAATGGATCACCGTTATGGTTTGCTAGGGATGGAACTATATCGCCCATAAACAGGAGAGAATTTGAAGGGGAGCAGCTTAGGGGGTTCGAGGAAACATTGGCTATATCTCGGCAGATTTACTACTGTCGCCTTTGTAAACAACTTGGAAACTCGGGAAACAGGTTGTCCTTGGCTGGTGTCAGTAATGGACTGTGCTGTCCTCCGTGACCAACGCCAGCTTATAATGTCACATCCCGGCCCTCCTGCTCAGAACGATGTGCAGCACCATGTACTACTACTATACATACATATGTGTGTGTGTGTGTGTGTGTGTGTGTATATATAGACACAGACACACACACACACACACACACACAACTGCAACACTGCATACTTACTTACACACGATACAGGAGTCACGGCGATGTGATCTTTGTATGCTCTGTAGATTATCTCACCGCTAGAGACTCTGCCTCCCCATGGATATATGAAGCCTGCCTGCTCCTGACTCACATAGATTCATATGCACCTACTCTAACACTTTACATAAGACAAATGTCCGCGTAAGCAGAAACCTCGCATGTTACATAACACCGCCATTTATTATTCAGATGCTCATTAGTTTCATTCGCACAGCGTGCGCTGACAAAGACACCGTATAGTTGTTGTTGTCGTTGTTATATATATATGAGGCACCGCCGGCCTACTGGGAAGTTTCCCGATATCCAGGTCGGGCAGTCGGGCCCTGGAAACACGAGCGGTTGAATACCACGCGCTGCAATAATGTATCACAACGGGTCAGTTATGTCATAAATGTTACATATAACAATGATACATAAACGAGGATAACTCTTTACTATGTAAATGCGTGCTTCTAAGAGTTTCACTGACCTGGAATCCCCACTTAGATGGATTCTTCATTCCCCTATTGATTTCCATAAAGTCTGGCATTGTTAATAATGTTGCCGATGCTGGGCGGCAGCGTTACCGATAAGCTTTCGTTGCAGAATTCCATTTAACGGGTAAATCGTTTGGAATAACAACACCGCACTTTGATGCGCTGTTTGATGTATAACAGATAAACGGAGAGAGACGCTGCCCGCGACAAACTAAACGTAGAAGGAGACTGGGGTGGGTGACGTTACTTGCCTCCCCTCCCCCTCCCAGAGGAACATGACGTTTGGTACTTAAAGCATTTGTTCGAACAACACATTCTCTAAGTGATTATCGCGGCACAATGTGACCCAAATCACTGTGCGGATGTAAAGTCCCGCAATACATTATCACAGGCAGACAACAATTACATTTGGCAGATCAAAGGAACCAAAAGGGAGGAAGAGGCGAGCGCATGCGCACGATCACAGACACATCAGTGAAAGCATCCCCCCCCACTGGGCCGTTCCCCAGGAACGTATCGGCGTTTCTATTCTCCCTCTACGACGGAAGGTTGTTATTTGGGGGTTGTTTAATTGACAGACGCTTCGGTACAGTAAATTCAGCTGGCGCTCAGCTGGGACTTACTTCACATCTCTTCCCCGAGACTTCATATCCATGGTCACTTAAGCCAGTGGATGGAACGCTCGGATCACAATGTGAAAGGGCACAGAAAAGCGACAAAGCGCTAATCGTTTTTCCGCGGCGATAAAGCTGACGGGCAAACCGGAAACGATATCGACAGGGATATTTACTAAAGGGCTCAGGTCTGAAAATCCTACATGACTTTTCGCACGTCTCAGTAACCCAGATCCCACATCCCCCTAGGCCTGCGGATGGCAAAAACATGAGGTAGGAGACGCGCGCGCCACACTATCGGCCAAGCGAAATGCGTCGGGTGCGGAGACTGATCGCGGCACGCGCCCATAATACAGTCACGTGGGTTTTGGACGTGCCCCTCAGCCAGCACGCCGGTGCTCCAGATCAGTGCCGCGTGTCCGCTGTCCAGAAGGGGAGTCACTGGCTGGGGGTTATTAGTTACCCATGTAATAATACCACTAAACATATTGGGCTTTTGGACAGGATCGTAGTCTTACAAACACCTCCGGGGGCTACCAGCTGGACAGCGACACTTTTTTTTTTATGAGGAGTGAATTGGAGGAATGGATTAAATGCCTAAAATAACGATGGCTGTTGGCACGGTTCGTTCGAGGGAGTTTTTTAAGTGGAAAAGTTGGGGGTCGTCTTATACGCTGGAATATACGGTACATCAGAACAAGGAACAGTAAATTAATTGGACCCAGATGTGCGCTAAAAAAAGGAAAGCTGAGCTGGCAAAGAGAGAAGTGCTCCAATACCATGCAGCTCGGGCTCCAATCCCTGCTTAATAAGGAGATTATGTAATAAATGATTAGAAAGGGTTTAATCATTGCTGCAGATTCATAATGAACATTGCCAGGCGCGATAACCCAGACTAACGTCCAATCGTCTAACGCTACAAACGTGATCTGGTAGAGATGCCAAAGAAACAAGGGCAAAACGGGAAATGAAACCCAGAAACAATGACCACAAACTTACAGGAGCGGCAGGCATCGGCCAAAAGAGCGTGTGAGCAGCAGGGAGTACATGAAGCTGGACAGAGAAGTTAATCTGAACACGGCTTGGCAGCCAAAGAGCCAACCCTACAAATACAGTCTCAGCAAGAGGTTCCTCATACGCCACTAAAGAAGTGCTGACAATGGGGGGACGCGGAGTGAAGGGACGCGGAGTGAAGGGACGGGGCCGTCACATGGGAGTGAGGCTACTGTGAGGCTTCTCACAAGTTCTCTGGAGCGCTATCCTCATGTCTTACGACGGGAATAAGCAAACTCCCTCAGAAGTCAGTTTTACTGGCCAAAATAATTGCCATACTTCATTAGTTTGAACTAACTAACCTCCGTACATCTTAAGCTAATCTTGAGAAGCCTTAGGTTACCTAGCAAGGAAAGTTCCTAGTAGGAATAGGAAGCTCGCTGTGAACGCGGGAACATGTGGGTTGAGGAGGGTGCGTAAATGTTTAGGAACACAGATTTAAAATCTTATAAATCTTCCCCATACAGAATCACCAATTGACTTTACTCTAGAGACTTTACCTTTTCCCGTAGGTGAAGATGTTCCTTCACTTCTTCATCCGTGTCTTTCTGTAAAAATATATATACTTGTAAAACAATCTTTGAACGCATCAAACAGGCTAATGACATTTCAGGAGCATTTAACAGGATCGGCGACAGGCGACAAATCACTTGGTTTCACTGCCTTTACTTAAATACCTCCCATACGCCGTAATACTGCTGGTTAAATATGGCGCACAAGCGTAGGGACTAAATCCAATGTACAAATTCAGATCGCTTGGAAACTTCTGAACCTCGAGGGGACCTAATTAAAGATGAAGAGATGGATTTTCTTCATGGTTTAAATTATTTATTTAGAGCGCCTCATTATTACTCAGTTCACGTTTTAGGACGATACACGCTGGGAAAGCAGAGCTCGTGTGCATTTTTAGGATATACATTATTAGCACGGCTATGACTAAAGAGAATCCGATCTGTCTGTGTGGCCGGCTTACAAGGCTGTATCTGCTCTTGGCCAATGAGATGAGCTCCTGGTCCCCTGGCGTGCCCACATTCAAACCAATCGGCAGCATCTTCTTCAGGGCTGCCGCGATTAGCGAGGTCTGTATAGAGTAAAGGTCACCGCGACGCTTTGTTCTTTTCCGCTCCTGGTCTTGACCTCCAGACTGGAAGAGTGACATCATTAAAGGGTGGTTAGCGTCAAGTGACACGCGGACGAGAAGAACGACATCAGACGCCGACAAAAAGGTTTTGGTAAACCTGAAATAACTCCCGCATTTAATTCTACTTCCTCGCCACGCTCTTCTGTCACAAAGTCATTTATCCCTCCTTCAACCATAACACCCAACTTAACTTCTCAGCACGGATGTAAAAAACGCATAGCAAGGCACCGATAGACGTTCTAAAATGTGCCTTACAGCAGCCGTGGCATTTAAAAGGCCGAAGCTGCTCCTTGGCATGACTATTTAGTGTAGAGAGAACACTTGGTGTAGCTGATGACATCTGCAGGACATCACTGACCGCGTGGATCAATCACTCACCGTTACGCAGACGTGGCGGCAAACCTGCGAACGTCAAACCGAGCCTCCTCATCCCAAACAACCCACCGCGCTTAAACACTACAAACATTTTACTTATGACACTAACAACATCCCTAAGAAAAAGATCTCTGTCCTGGGCAATCATTTTGGATCAATCATATGGACATTTATAGAATTTTCTGCGTAACCCACGTTTTTTTACAGAAAATACAGCCTGCAATCACATCAGCGCTCTCAATACAAACGTGACGATACACAATAGAGACCGGAGACTCGATGGAGCTACGGATTTGACACCGGGTGAAACATATTACATACTGAACATATCACGCTGGAAGTACTCATGGAAAAGGCTGTGCGTTCCCTGAAAGCACACAATATGCAGACTGGCTTTGGCTGTGACACAGACAATTATAGATATTTTTAATAAATTAATGGCCAAGACAAGCTACGGTCCTACACGGCGGAGACAAAAATCACAAGCAAAAGGCCTAGAGACTCAAATGTAAAACGCAGAGGGACTGTTGCTTTAAGACAGCAAGTCACAGCTCTGAGCGACACACGCACGGCTTGGGGGAAGCCCTCGTCTGTCACGGACATCGCGTCTGCAGGTGAAGCAGCCGAGACCCTGCAATCCACGTTATCAGCGATCATCGTTTTAGGACGAGCCTTGGGGTAATCCCAGCATAGTCAGGTGTTAATAGGCTGCAGATGGCACTGACGGCCCCTCGGTGGGATCTTTTCTGTTAGGGCCGCTCCGGACATCTAATGGTCTGTTCTCATATGTTTTAGGCAGGGCTGAATCTCTATACAGCTGGTTTACATATAGCAATGATGAGTACAATAAGAACTCAGTAGGGTGTTGGACACGGTAAAGGTGGCTATAGGTTTAACACAGCCATGAGCAATACTATAGGAGAGGACGGAGCTGCATACAGACTAAAGAACATCCACTTACATGGTTGGAGATACCTCTCTGATTAACCTTGTATAATACTTATCCATGAAAACCGCCAGCTGGTATAGAATTAGGCTCGTTGGGCATCAAAGCTTTGCTTACAGTAGCGCCTTCAACAAATTTCTACAACAGCAATCCATGAATCGGTCTACGATTGTGCGACACGGTACCGCTACATCAGTGGCGTCACAAGGGCTTTTTGGTTTTTGAATGGACCAAAACACCTTCCTGGCGTATAAGGACAGCAGAACAATGAAATAACGTCCCTTCGTCCAGTGCCAATCCCACAAGTTGTAATGAACAGCATAAGGTTCGGAAATAACATTCATAGCGCAATGACATGACGCAGCACTAAAGATCACATTGCTTCCTCTGGTTGATCCGGATATAGAATTGATTCTGAACGCATGCAAAACAAATTTCTAAAATGAATTACAAAAAACACTTAAATATCATCCTGTAACACTTGCTTTATAAAAAAAGGTTCTTGCATAAAAACATGGTAATTCTAGAGAAGAACTAGAAGAACCCTAAGGCTAGATGGTGTGCAGTTAGCACTAGGGCTCGGCTGGTAGAAATGGAAATTGCTCCCAAAAAGTTTGCTAGGCCCAAAGATGGCTCCTGTTGTGAGTTTTTTCATTTTCTAAAGAGAAAGTCCATGGATATTCAATAATAACCGCATCTGCGGAAATTGCAATGGACCCTTGGTGACGCCGCTGCTAGGACTGATGGAGCATAGGAATGGATGAGCCAGGCCAGCTATTACACACAGGTCACACATGCTGTACCTTCACTTGCATGGGCTGCGTGAAAGAAAATGCAGGAGACAGTAAGTAAACAGACGGAAAACGAACCATTTACGCCTTAGTCTTTTGTGAGGTGCTTTGAAGCCAAGTGAACAGCAACAGTAAAGAGGACCTACGGTGACCATGGTCTGTTACACCTGTGTCCTTTGGCTTGTTAGCTGGGTAGCTGGACTATTCACAATACATACTTGGTTCCCCGTTTCCAAATCTTCTAAACCATGAGCTAGATGTCCTACTTAGGGCTTGCCCTTTGACGTTGGCCAACGCTTACTGGATTTGTTTAGCTAAAGTTCAGACATAAAGTGCGATGTTTCTGCATTCAGTAGCAAGATCCTCGTCAGTATCCTTTGTAATAAAATGTCTTGGTGATGAAAGATTTTGTGCATGTACCAACATGTGTCATACCGAGTATGGAACACAAATGGCTATTCAAGTTGTATTCATTCAGTCCCATTATACTAATACCGTGCATTGTATCCGGCTCAACGGCAGCTTATAACTGTTTGGCATAGGGCATCGCCCTTGGGTATTTGTATTTTAGGCTAATTCTGGCATTTAATGAAAATGACAAAATGATAATAATTCAAATGTAATCTACTCATCCGTGCAACATTTTAGTTTGAATAAAAGGCTCTTTGAAGAATCCATATATATATTTATATATAAAATGTATATGAAAGGGAACTGGGAGGCTTATATACGTCAGATGTAATGTATGCACATGTACATGACCAATACCCTGCGCAGACACGTCATATTATACACATCTATAGAGCACCTCAAACAAATTTTCCTTTGACATCTCGCTCTTGTTCCCTGTTATTGATTTCGTTCTGAATCACAAAATTCTGTTCTTCTCTCTTGAAGTTCTAATAAAAAGTGGTTAAGCATGGCCATGTAATGCTACCCTAAAACATTCAATCTGTGCTGCAGTCATGTTGAAAAGCGCATTTACATATATATATATGAGCTCGCCCAGCCCACTGTCCGTGTAAGACAAACGTAATCAAAGATTCCTTACACGCGACTGGCACCACAGAACGAACGCTTCGGCCACCGTCCGGAGGAGCTCCTCTGGATCTGGATCTGGCTTTTTCAGCCAGTTGGACCTGAGTTATAGAAGACAGAGAACTGTAATAAGAAAAGATCTTCAGCGCATAAAGTATTTGTGTCGCATCGAGGAGAGCCCCTCCACGCACCCGTTATTGCCACATATCGGGTAAGCGTTGGGTAGAAGGCATACAGATCCCTGCGTCCACAATCAGCAGTTGTGCCTCCCGAGTGTCGGACTTGCTGTCTGCTTTCAGTTGTTGCTCCTCCTGTCCAATCTTGATTGCTTTCTTCTTCAGTTTCTCCAGGGTTGGAATGAAATGGACCGAGCCTTGCTGATAATCGGCTGGGCATAGACTGCGAACGAGTGCACCGACATTAAAGATTAGTCACATGATCACATGATGATGAGAGTCACATGATCTGGAAGAATGGGGGAACATTTTTCGAAATGGTTCCAGGATTTCTATTCTGCACATGAAGAGCTTCAATCCAAGGCACAAGTTCGTCTAAGGGGGACAAGGCATATGCTCACATACTTATCGGGGTGCTAATGGAGGAATTAACACTGGTACTTTATAAAAACGGTGATATGTCCCCCCCAACGTTCACTTGAGTAACTGTTTCTTTGAAAACTATTCCTCATTGTCTTCACTGTAAGAGGGGATCAGAGGACCACCGATGGTGTCAAGCACTGAGCCACATCAAAGCCTAAAACCTTGGAAAGCCAGTGCTTGGATCGGTAAAGCCATGACATGATTCCAATGGCACAATCTCTTGGACTATAACGTTACTGGATGTAATGTGAATATGCCAAGATAGATAATCAGTGATATGATGCATCTCAACCATGTCGGCTACGGGATTTGTCTCTCTATGAAACCTCGCAAACTCATGTTCTAGTTTAAGATGTTTAACTAATTGCAAACAGAAAGAAAGTTGTGCGCAGGCTCACCCGCAATTCTTTCCTCCACGATGCCTCAGCGATTCCCAGGTTGTTGTTAATGATCTTAAGGATGTTGCCGAGGATCACGCTCCGGTGTCCTGATGTCACGTGCGTACAGCAAGGCCGGCCGTTCTCTGGCACGTTTTCTGTTCCCCGCTCCCCCCAGTAGGACAAATAATTGCACAGCGCGGGGAGTATAACCTCAGTGACACGGGGCATCTCGGTGTACCTCTGCCAGATCGTTAATCTCTTTCATCGGTCCCTCCAAGTGTGGCATTTCCCGACACATCTCCTCCGCTGTATCTGGCATTCCTAGAACTACAGAACGGCGAATTAGACCGATCCTCATCAGAAAACAAATACTAAACACGGAATACAGACTGGGCCTGCCATTCTCTGTGGGAAATGAATTGGTTGGATATTGTTGAGTGGATATTGTATAAGTTGTGCAGTGTTGTTTCTTTGCATGTTTTTGACATGGCCATGTCTAGTGGCATCGCTTCATCAATACGCAAACCTGGATCCGAAGATTGCTAATGAATCCATGGCTGGCTGTATTAGGCCTCTGGACCTGTAGACCCTCTCAAATGTGAGCGCTAACCCTACGTGAGGATACTTTGGGTGCCAAGAGAGCCCGATTGTTCTTCTTAAAGCCTTCCTGATCAACGTCCAGTATCTCATATCACTGCTTCAATATTAAAATGCACTGCTTTAAGGGCCTGCCAACGGGACTTTATTAGTAATACCAGAGTTGTGTAACAAATGTCCTCAAAACACCGGAAGCCGGGAAGGAAAGGCATCGCAGCAGCACAGATACGCACTCGCTCTCTCCCGGGGGGTCTCGGTGCTGTAAACAGACAGCGAGTCGTTGTGGAAAGCTCCGGGTATAGCCCCAGCCTGCGCGGCCACACACTCTCCCAGGGCTGGACGTTGCCTGTGGGGAGAAAGAACACAGATGGCTCGTAGCTGCCGGGTCCCAAACACACATTACAGTCACATTCAAACATTGTTAAAGGGTGTTTGTGGCTTAGAGTTCTGAATCTCAGAATAAAATCGCACCGCTCACGGGAGGCTCCAGAGGGCCGATATCTCAAAACGGCCCTCCCAAGGCTTTTTAATCCTAAAGTACAGTTTAAACTTTGTCCTACACATAAACACACGCGCAGGCGCTGTATACTCTTTAGCCCAAGTATAGCCCCCTTCATCGATGACGCGCTGGATTCCGGTACTTATTGTTAACTCAACCTGCGCACATGCAGGAATCCATGAACTCTCCTCTGCCTTTTGTCTCCATCCGCCTGACCTCTCTCTGTTTCAATCCTTTGTCTAAAAGACTTTGAACCCACATACGCTAACATCAGATCAGACCAAAAGAGCAGAATGCTTAGGGTAAAAGATATGGGGCAAGTGAATCGACCATTTGGCTTCTGTCTTGGCACACGGCCCGGATAGTTTCTCCCGGCAGCGGCACGTACCCATCGCTGTTGTACCCATCGCGCAATGAATCATGGATGCACGGTATTTTTGGGGAAGTACCTTTCAACATAGATGTTCTTTCCGCTCCCGAGGGAGTAAAGGCTGCGCAGGATTCTGTAGCAGGAAACTTGCCCGTCGTCCACTAGAAGTAGGAAGGGTAGAGAGAGAATAAATAGCCGATACATCAGTACGAAATATGGATCTGTATATTAACGCACCGGCGCCATTGAGCGTACGAACCCAGCACCAACCGGTCCGTGCTGTTGTCCAGCTAGCCAGGCTAGACAGGTTGTCTCCTTAGGGCAAAAGGAGGCTTTGGAAACATGGGGTTTAGTACGTGAGGGGCAGTCATGTCAGGGGGAAAAAAAGAACACTTCCTTTCAGGTATTAAGTCAAACCTATGCGGCTTGGGAACCATCGATAGAATTTTTAATAATGTGTAGCGAGGTTCAGACGTCTTACAACCTCACAACCACCATGAAATAGGGGAATACGGTCAATGTATATTTAGTGATGGTGACAAATAATAGAAAGTGGACGTACAGAGTAAATCCTCCCCAAACCGATGGCGAGCCACGTGCTCAAAGATGGAAGCCAGGACTGGCAGGAGAGCCACGGCGGTGTAGTTAATATTCTGGGAAAGGCCTTTCATTTGTGTCCTGGAGTGGCTGAATTTCCCCAGCTTCAGATTCTCCAACGTTTTCCCCAAGTCTTCAGCGGCATTCTCAAAGAACGCACCGACTCCGAGCCGGACCTCATCACTGCGCTAATTACATAAGAGAAACGAAACACTCAACGGAACCGTGTGACATCTCCAAAACAGTATATATCTACCCCCTGGAAACCCACCGCATCACCAATACGGGATTTGGATTCCGTTTCATTTTAACCAAACAATTTCAGATTTACGATAAACTACATGAAAAGATTATTATACAGACACACACATACTCAAGCGAGAATGTATTGTATACAAGAATGAATTGTAGCTTGCTAAATTCAACCACAGACTACATTCAAATATAGTAGCCTGTGGGGGGGGGGGGGGGGGTTATCCAGCATACATAAGAAATTAAGAGAAAACTAGTTGGATATCCAAGAGCTGTCTCAAAAACTAAAAATGCAACTGTCCTGAACAATTTAATAAGAAATATCTATTGCTGGATGAGGTACCACCTGGTGTTTCAGAGTAGAAACCTGTATCAAGTAGAGTTTCATAATGTGACGCAAAGAGAGTAACAAACAAACAAGAAAAAGGGGAAATGGTTTTTTTCCTCCTAAAAGCATACCGTGTGTCGAGCGTCTGAGCGAGAATGTGCACACCGCTCACCATGGTGGAAGAGTCACTGCCTATAGTGAACAAAAAGAAGAGAAGAAAGAAATCTTATCATGGAATTTCACGGTTATATCACGGCCGCCTGAAAACAACGTCACACGAGTACATGCTGTCCTGAAACGGTTCAAAGCAACCTTTCCCCAACAATCAACGCTGATGCTCAAATAAATATAGTCGGATACCTCACTGATTGACTTGTTGGGTTGTCACAATTGATTTGATTCACCGATATCATAATGGGGGTTATTTATAAAGAGTCATTCTGGTGTAAAAACGGCCTTATCGCCATATTGCAAGCAGCGGAAGGTTCTTTTAAAATTGCACCAAATATTGTACGCTAAAACACTAAAGGTGCTGTTCCACCGGCTGACGTGTTTAGCTACAAGCAGCATTACAGACGTCATTGGTAATAGTGTCCAAACCTGCCACGGAAATAATATGTCAAATGTGACCTCATTTATACAGTTTGTTGGAAACTCTTGTCATGTGACACAAAAACAGGCACTGATAGGTTCCTGCCACTGAAAAAGGTTTCTTCAAAGTTTCTTCTTTTATAGGATGAAACTTTCAAATGGAAAAAACATAGGAAACATGAAAAACATGGAAATGACATATCTGCATTTGCTAAAATGTCTTGTCTAAGTGGAACAGCAACATTAAAAAAAACCCACAAAACGCTACAAATAAACAAATTCAAACAAGGTGTAGACATTCATGAAATATAGTAGTTGGTGAGATTTCTCAGAGTTTCATGCAGGTGACAGTAAGTCATAAAACGTGAACTAATGGCTTTGACCTTGTTGGATGCCAAATATTTAATACATTTTTATTTAAGAGCACAATATATATAATATTCTAATAGCTGGCCACGCAATGATGTATACTGTAGAGGTCAGGTGTTGCTGAGAACGCGGCACACACCATCCCGCATTGCAGTCTGTAAGAGGTTTAATCGTTTAACGACTTTGTTTCCGGCTTCACAGAGGATTTAAAAGGACAGAACGAGTCCGCCGAAGCAACGCGCGCTTGGGTCTCATAACATGCGATCCACAAAAGACTCAATGAAATTCTGATCAGCGGGGGCCACAGATAATATGCTCCTCATTCGTCATCACCACACAGAACAATGCGCATGAATGTCACCGCGTTTGCTTTACTACCGCAGACTCCAGCGTTACAGACTCTCTCCTGACCTTCTTTTACGCCGATCTTATGTCTGACAAGGGCTGCCAGTGTGCAGAACAGGCTGGAGTAAAGAAGGAAAAAAAGAGAGAGGGAAAAAAGGAAAGAGAACAAAAGGCTGCAGGTTAGGAAAGGAAAATAAGGAGATTTCTATCAAAAATAAATGGTTTTTGCTAGAAGAACCTAAAATTCTTTGATATGCAGTGGGTTATAGACTGCTTTACAAGCCATGTTAAGCCCCCCCGTGTATACCTGGTAGATGAATCCATCAGGCCGTTAAATACCCCCACCCCCCGACAGTTATGTACGGCTCTGTCCTGAAGGGACACAGTTTTACGATATTTTAATTAAACGCTGTGCTTCGATTCCCAGAAGCCCCCCCCCCATGCCCTGTAATGCTTGGGTGTTGTTTCCTCCAACTCTTCCAATATCAGAATACCAGAGGGACTAAAGGTGGGACCCTCGGCTTTTCTCGCAGAGCCTGGCTTCACGGTGACTTTCTATTTGGGACATTTGTTCTCCGGAGATCCTGACAATTTCGATACAACTGAGACTTATTTCTCCGACAGAAGAAAAAGAAAATCAGAAGAAGCCCTCCGACTCCAACGGGTTCTCTTAAGAAAAAGTATGATTATAGCTTCCATTGTAAAAGTCTCTGCTACAAAGGTTCTTCGGTTTTATTATAGAGTCTCAGCAACAAACCGGATATTCTCTTCAATAGCTTTATACCTCTGATCATCAAAAGCAGTCTCATCATCTAAAGGTTTTCTGCTAACAAAGGCCATCGCTTGGATATAATGGACCTTCCCTATAATGGGAAATCTGGAAGCAGCTGTCCTTCCCAGCTCCTTTTTATAGTTTTAGACAATAAGCCAACCCGAAGCGTGACATTTAGCGACATTAACAATACTGCATGTTGAGACATAACAAATAGCCATCTATGTCAAACAGTGCTCGGGTGACGGCCAACGTATGTAATGCGTCCCACAGCTGAGTGTCGCCTGATGTTTTACATTTTATCTGCATTGAGGGATTCACCAAAATCCTCACTTATATTTTTGCTCTTTTTAGTTACCCACCCAGCTATTGCCACGCTGGAGAGGCAACTCATCGAAAGCATCCCCTGCTCAGCCGCGCGCCGGTACTCAAGCCAGCCAGACCCAGCGCTGACTCCAACAAACGGCACTCTCTGTGCGAATATACAAGAAGGGCTCCCAGCTGCTTATAACGAGGTGTATGGGGGGGGGGGGGCAGTAGAGAAGCATTTACAAAACCAGGGGGTCTCACTAGCTGGGCCCAGGAGTTTATTGTTATGACCCTACAGGATCTGAAATCAAGAGGCGAGCCTGTATGTTTCTGGCAGGAAGGTAATTCCACTCATCCACCACCTTCTCAGCAAAGCAATACTTTCTTTACATACAAATCATTAAATGCAACTAAAAAAAAAGATCAACATTAAATGATTAGTTAACAGTCAAGAAGCGACGAGAAACAGAACGTAAAAGAACAGTCATGTCCAGCTTTCCAACACACATGGTGCTGAGCAGCTTTATGCTGTCTACACAGGTCCTTGTGCGCCACACTGCTTACCATCCAAGCGAAGAAGTGACTTCACGGAGAGAATAATCACAACACTCAATCAGTTTAAACGGCTGTTCTCGGTGGCATACTAACGCGGCACGTGCGATACATATCGATTTGGTGACATTATTTGACATACATGTACACTGGCTTACTCTCCTGTCACTTCCTAGCACTCAGAGGTTGACAATTAAGATAGAAACACAGAACTTGATGGCAGGAAAGTACCATTCAGCTCATCTGGCCTGACCATTCAAATCATTTTTACATTCCAAGTACACGATCCAGAAGCCCATCACAGCTAATTTAGGTGACATCACCATCAGGGGCGTAACTAGAAACCTCAGGCCCCCGGTGCGAGACTCTGTTAAGGGCCCCCCCCAACCCATCTATCCCTTTCTCACTATCTCCCCTGTCCCTCCCTACCCCCCCTTCTCACAATCTCCCCTCTCCCTCCCTACCCCCCTTCTCACAATCTACCCTCTCCCTCGATACCCCCCCTTTCTCACAATCTACCCTCTCCCTCCCCCCCCTTTCTCACAATCTACCCTCTCCCTCCCCCCCCTCACAATCTACCCTCTCCCTCCCTAACCCCCCTTCTCACAATCTACCCCCCCCCCTTTCTCACAATCTACCCTCTCCCTCCCTACCCCCCCTTCTCACGATCTACCCTCTCCCTCCCTACCCCCCCTTCTCACGATCTACCCTCTCCCTCACTACCCCCCCTTTGTAGGTCACTTACCGTCAACTCCTGTGTTGGGAGCGGGAGGCGTTTGTCTCGGGTGCCGGCGCTTCACTGCTGAGCACCGGCACCCGAGACAAACGCCTCACGCTCCCAACACTGCACTCTGGGCAGCGCTGAGGCAGGCGGCGGCGGCGGCAGCAGCAGCAGCGGCAGGGAGCAGAGGCATCCTGGATTTCTGTCAGTCAAGGGGGCCCAAGAGTTGCCGAGCAGTCGTTTTCAGCAACCGCTCGGCACCCCTTGGGCCCCCCTGACTGGCAGAACTCCAGGCCCCGGTCGCAGTGGCGACCCCTGCGACCCCGGTAGTTCCGCCACTGATCACCATGATGTGATAGATTCCTTTGTGTTATAGAACACGCTGAGCTATAATAAAGGCCATGGGAAAGCAACATCTCTGTTGGGACTTTAACCTTCTAACTACTCTTCTATCAGGTTTATTCTGCTTATTTCTCTTACGAATTATGTTTAAAAACCTTAAAAGAGATGATGGTTTCCCTTTTTATACATCTAGAAACCACATGATTGCCACCTACCTCGCCACCATCTCTTCTTCTTTGTTGGATGCATAGCCGCTGCTGCTCAGGGTTTTGGTCGGGGAGGAAGTACAGACAGTGATTCTTGAAGTTCTGGTCAACGAGGGGAAGGAGATCCTAGAACGGGAAAAAAAGAGGACGCTGGATTTACCTGGATGCTGACAAACATCGCCTGGTATGAGCAAACGAAAGGAAAACAGAGTTTCATCCATCTTCACTCTATCGATAACCAAGGATGTAAACAAGGAGGGCTACGGTATGAACCATTTCATAAATGATGTGAACAATTTTTGAGCCTCTGTTACAAAATATGGTATGACCATTCCAGATGTATTCAAGCCCATAGGCAGTGAAAGTTCAAGCAGCAAGGGTCAATATATCGTTATTAATATCTCATGTATCGTTCCAAACAACCGTAACAAGGGGAAAACATTTATGAATGTTTCAAAACCGTGATTTCTTGCTCGTGGGGAGATTTTTGGCTTTTTCCGCTGTTACGGTACATTTTAAATAGAAATGTTAGACAATAATATTTATTGTAAGTCCTCGGTACAGGACCTAAGAAGAGCCGTATGATTGAAATGAACATAATGTAATAAAAGCATTATTACTGTATTTCAGATATCAGATCTAAAATCCCTGCCCAATGCTTTCACTCAATATACACGGCGGACACCATGCCAAACCATGCCAAACCAGGTCAACTAGGCACATCTTACCTAAGTGAGCAATGAACCCCTGTGCAGAGTCAACATAATGCAGAAGCTTCTTCAGGTCCTTTAATCCCCTGCAACCAATATTATAAAAAGATGTATTAAGCAAAGATAATAATATGTGCATCTTATTTCATGCATAATAATAAAATGAATATATGAACAGAAAAGTCGCGATGTTACAGAACGCTAAATGCGGCATCTGGACCTGGATATTATTGCAGGAATTGAGCTTTCTCCCGATCTCGAGACTTCTCTTTGGCTGTTAGGGTGTCGTACGGCACAAGTAATGGACGGCTCCCTCCGCCTGCACACCGACAACCAACAATTCATTCATCCAACCGATTATTTGCATTGGTTTTCCCTTTCTGTAAATGATCATTTTCGGTATTGGGTGCTCCTATGTGTACAGCAAAGCCACATTCACTAATAAACGCAAAGCGGAGCCTTCAATAAAGAGTAGTTACGTTTCACATTAAGTACTGTTAGAACGGAGGACACGATTGCTCCCTTATTCTGAAAACCAGGCACCATTTAAGCAAACGTATATCTTACCTTTGCTCTCCAATTCTAGTTTCTTCTTTTTGGCCCAAATCTTATGATCATTTTCAGCCGTCACCTCAACCATTCCCTGCAAAAGCGGTGGAAGCAGAGACAACCGACCAAAGCTAAATATTTCTTTTAATTGCTGCATAGATCAAAAAACAGGCCAGTACAGCCTTAAAAAAAACAGTGTGCAGAGCGAACGACCGCTTTCCTTAATCATTTTGGGAAACATCCAGTAAGGCTCCAAGATACAGAAATCTCTTTATGTACAATCATTTTGTCTCACTTTTGATGTCAGATAACTTTGACAAATAACCTTCACGGAGGAAAACATTCCAATCATGAAGATTTAATCTCAGTTTTCAAACATAACGAGAAGCGCCGCCTTATTAGAGGTCACTGGCCACAGTGTTCTCCCAAACCCAAGTCATCCTGCATCAAATCCAATTGGTTTTTTGGGGGCTATCATCCATACATCCAAATATATATTTGACAATTAATCATACATACATATATTGTGAAGCCCCGAAACATGTTCTGACATCAACTCTGATTTGTCTAGGAATTCTACGAAAATGGATCTCAACATGTATAGCTCTGAAGAAGAGTAGTGGCAGACGGAGGCCATAGTCTAAAGCTAGAGGATGGTTAGATGTGATGAAATGTTTAGTCTGATTTTCACAATGGCAATATAAAATCCAGCATACACCGTGATGGCGGTCGCCATTAACACAAAAACAAACGTTTCATCTGGTTTTGTTCCATTAAACTTTGGAACCTTCATCTGCAGACCTGGAGGCGGCCATTATTGTCCGTCATGTGATATTTTGGGTGACTTTCCCCGATCACCGCACTGAGTTGATTATTTACGGCAATGCCAATGAAATCTGTTCCGCCATAGACGTTACCTTTTATCAGCAGATTACTTTTTTTCAACCTCATTCACTAAGTAACCGGATTTCACTAAGAGGGTGGTAGATGACTGGAACAACTTTCTGGCCAGTGCGGTAGGGGTAGGCAATCTTTGGCTCTCCTGATGTTGTGGACTACATCTCCCATAATGCTCTTACAGTCATAATGCTGGCAAAGCATCAAGGGAAATGTAGTTCACAACATCTGGAGAGCCAAAGATTGCCTACCCCTGGGATAGGCATACGGCCATCCTGAATACAGAGTTCAGCAGGGAGTAATGGCCACATCAGATGGGCAACATCGGTTTGGAGAAAAGAAATAAACTATAACGGGGACACAAACCTGGAGCTCTCTGGAAAGGACAACATTGCTCAGATCGACTGGGACAGGAGTGTAACCATTTCCCTGCAAAACATAGATCAGACAGAATGTTCCAATCATAAACAATCAAAGCATAGGTCAACTCGATGGACTGCGTGAGTCCTACATAGTACATCTCCAGGTTTCAGAGGAATGCATTCACTTTCTCCTCAGTTATTACATTCACCGTTGGCTAGTGATCTTTGGTTTGATCTATACAAGCCCAGTCCGTTACAAGTCTAATCTTGCAGGCTGTGGCTAAGATACCCGTTACCACCCATAAAACAGAATTTAGAATTGGCTTGTAGCCCTGTCTGCATGTAATTACTGCAATTGAAATGTGAAATCTGAGATTATGTAGGCTAAAAACCAATATGCCTACTTCTTAAATTCCACCCAAGCCAGCCCCCTTTAATATATATATATAAGCACACCATTGGTTAGTCACTGATGGAGAATGTGGAGTCCAGTTAGAAGGCGTACCTGTGACTCGGCCACCCTGAGTGTAACCTGGGATATGATTCTGCTTGTAACATACATCTGATCGCTCGTATACCTGGCTGGCCTGGGACATGCTGCGCAGCTTCTCATTTTCCCTGTGCGGTGCCAGGGCTTCTCCTTCCTTCGTACGTTCCACGCTCCAGCCTGTCGCCGACTCCCTGACAGGCCGCCGATAAATCTCCTTCTCCTATTGAAAGACAGAGATAAATGACCAGCGGGTCTTTAGAGTCGTTAGACGTTTCTACTGTGCCGGTTCTAGAAATATCCGCTGAATGAAACTGGGCTTTTTGGAAGGTCGCGGCTACGAAATGTCACAGTTCAATTCTGATCGTTGGCGTGAGCAATGAGGCCATTACAAACAGAGTTTACAGGATAAAACGAGAGTAACCATGTCATTTCACTCAAACACGCGTGTCCTAGAGCTCCAACATCACATTCGTTTGTAGTAAGCAATCATATTACAGCCCCTAACCAGGAGCTAACAACAATATAAGTGCACACGGCATATAACGTAAAGTGCATGTTACACCGCGTTGTGGAAATGTTGCGCAGCATGGAGCAGAATAATCTAATAAATAGAAAATAGTGCTTCCGGTTATATTTATACCCGGGTCTGAAGCTTTCCTTTAATAAGACCCGTTTATGGTTAATGTGCTGCTAGGAAAATGTATAGGAGAAATGCATTGTAACGATAAGGGATGTAGTTTAAGTATGTCATGTTTTGTAGTTATCTTCTTGAATTGCGTGCCTTTTGTAGGGCTCACGAATACACGCGCCGATGTATCTCTACACCGAGACTGCTAATTAAACACCGTCTGCTCTATTAGAACCAGTCGAGTCAGAGAGAATCACATTACATTTATTTATAAAGCGCCCGCAGATTCCGCAGCGCTGTTACAGTCAGAAGAACAATTTAGAAACACAGACTATAACACAACACATACAATAACACAGACA
The DNA here is from genome assembly GCA_029215755.1 of Spea hammondii. Classification (NCBI taxonomy): domain Eukaryota; kingdom Metazoa; phylum Chordata; class Amphibia; order Anura; family Pelobatidae; genus Spea; species Spea hammondii. The sequence continues at coordinate 31,243,256 of JARDYJ010000012.1, read as the reverse complement.
AAAACACATACAATAACACACACAATAACACACACAATAACACAGACAATAACACATACAATAAAGAAGTTGTCCGAGGGAAGAAGTGTAGATGGAGAATAGCAGAGGCCCAAGAACTGAGCCTTGAGGAACACCGGTAGATAGCGGTAGGGGAGAGGAGTTCCAGTGAATGAGACACTAAAAGTACGGTCAGAAAGGTAGGATTTAATCCATGAAAGAGCCGTGCCACGGATGCCATGCGCATGGAGGGTTTGTAGGAGGAGGGGGTGGCCGACTGTGTCAAAGGCTGCGGAGAGGTCCAAGAGAATAACCAGGGAGAATTGGCCTTTCGTTTGAGCTGTGAAGAGGCCGTTAGTAATCTGAGTGAGTGCAGTCTCTGTTGAATGCTGTGGACGGATACCGGATTGTCAATGGCCAAGTAGAGAGCTTGAAGAGAGAACGTTTGTTAGTTGATTGTAAGTGAATCGTTCCAGCAGTTTGGAAGCTAGCGGGAGAAGGGAAAGTGGACGGTGGTTTGATGGGGATGTGGGATCATGGAAAGGTTTCCTTAGGATGGGGGAGATGACGGCATGTTTGAATGAGGATGGGAATACACCAGAGGAAAAGGAGAGATTAAAGATGTGGGTTAGGGTTGGGGTAAAGGCACTAGAGAGGGGGAGTAGGAGATGTGAGTGCAGGGTCAAGGGGACAGGTGGTGAGGTGGGAGGACAACAGGACCTTGGAAACCTCAAAGGGTGTAACTGGGCTGAAGCAGGTGAGGAGGGATTCAGGTGAGGAGGGATTGAGGTGAGGAGGGAGGTTGAGGGACTATATGATTGACACTATGGGGGAGGATGTTGTCCCTGATGGTGTCAATTGTGTTTTTGAAGTAGGTGGCAAGCTCTTGGGCAATGAAGTTGGAGGGCAAGGGAGGTGCTGTGGGCCTGAGAAGAGGGTTAAATGTGGAGAATAGACGTTTAGGGTTATGGGAAAGAGGTGATTAATGAAATGAAATATGTTTGTTTAGAGAGATGGAGGGCCGATGTATAGGAACGGAGCATGAATTTGTAGGAAATGAAGTCTTCAGGTGAAGATCTCTGTGGTTATACTTTACAAACACAAAATATTTTACTGCAATGCCAAAAGCACAAATAGATAAATACATGTTTTCTAAAAAAAAATTAAAAATATTATATTATATATTTTATTATTTCTGTAACGCAGGCCAGCTTTGCTCTGCGGATTTGTTAATAATCGCTTGATCCCCTATGTACCAGGAGAAAGGATGCCCTTTTACAGCCTAGCAGTCATTGTGATGTCTTGTATTTTGGATGATATAGTACATTACAGTGTATACAAGTGTATATAGCGTACACGAAAGCAGAGGCATCTGTCAAACGTAAGCTAATAAAGGGCAGGCCCCAATGCAATTTCTGTCTCCATTGCGATTTATCTGGATACTTTCGTTCTGCAGTGCTATATAATAATAATAATATATACAGTATATATATATATATGTTTTTGTCACTCATTTGAAGATTGTGAAAGTCTGACGTGTGACTGGCAGCTGTAGCGTGACTCTCTATATGAAAGTTCATGTCGGTTGTGGGCATGATGCGCGCTCTCGCGTTCCACTCATGGAAGTCTTCCAGAGCCGCTCTCTCCCGTGTCGGTCACGGAGGCTTCTTTATCTGCTCTTACTGTCACTCACCTAATGCTCCGCTGGCATCTCCCTCCCGGGCTCTGCATTCCCTACAGCTTTTTACCAGTTTTCCCTGCATTTGTTAATCACAAACGACAAACATTACAAGGCGTAAACATTGCATTTATTTGCGGTCTTATTTTATTCGCTAGAGAAAGTGTTTATCTAGTTGATTAGCATTCTATTCCACTCTAGTACTGTCTAGAACGTAGTTGACATTAGTGAAACCTATCATAATAGCAGGGGTGATATTTTAATTGGTTTTGCTGGTAATAAATGATTAATATTACCATTTACAGCCCCACATTTCCCTTTATCTCATGTAGACAATGTGGCTTTTTTATCTTCTTAGGGGTATTTTCTACAAATAACAGCACATTTGTGACACCCATATTCTCTCCAAACATAACCATTCAACTAACGGGCGCACCTACAGTGTTTGGCACCCTCGCTCACTCTCACTCACACTCATACACTCTCACTCACAGGCTGTCCACACGGTGTGCACCCTTTTGCAGTAGTACTCCTGGAGACCTGGTCAGCGCAGGCGATAACGCAGAGAAGCGAAAGAAGACAGAAGAGGCAAGAGAAGAAGGGGAGCTGCATGGAAGCGGCCGGCGGAGAAGGTAACCCGGGGCAGACCGACTTCCCTGCCATTCCCGAGTACATGAATGATTCACAGAAAGTGACCGTCACGAGGTGACATCGCTACATTTCAGCCTACGTGACAATGACTTTTATACGCCTGACCCCCAGGAACCCCTAACCTGAACCTGTTAAACGCGCTTCTGCTGTCCCTGCTGTTAAGCCCCACAGAATGGTGCGATTTGGCCGAGGTTGCTGTTACGTTGTTACCTCGCGGCTAATCTTATCGCTGCACTTGGTTTAATATTCTCTCTATTCCCAGAATTATATTAGCTTCTTCGCGCCATGGAAACAAACGAGACGCGCATTTCGGTGGCTGGGAATAAGATGCGCTCACAGACATGTCTGTCAGGAAAGTGTTTGCTCTGCGGTTAAGGTACCCGTGTAACAAAAAGCTACGTTACCCGGCGGAGCAAACACAGAGACGGCACACGTCTGCACTCTCCATACATTCAGCACCGAACCCCAGCCGCTGATACATCAGTCTGTCGTAGAGACGGCTATGTTGGTATTATTACAGGTGAAGGGGTTTAGCTGCCCTGCACAACATCTCAAATTAACTTTACAATACTCAGGAAGGCATTTATTATTTATACAGGCGCAGGTCGCCATGGCGACTGATAATTTTGTCCTGGCGCCTAGGTGTTGGTGAGCCAAACCGGTGGCGAAACACATCTTCGGCAAAATGCCGAAATAAGACTACAAAACGGCCGAAAATCATCCCCGCAGGGGCCGCGCTGCTTAACTGTGCGTCTTACTGTGCAAGCAGGGTCTCTTGTGCCGGCCACAGGAAGCAGGAAGCCAGAGGAGTCACATGAATTCATCTCACGTCACATGACTGCTCCATTCCTCCTCCCAGTGGGCGGGACAAGAGAAATTCGTGCAGAGAGACAGAGAGAGAAGCGGCGGGGCCCCTATGGAGGTTTGCGTGTGAGAGATCTGCAGTGCAGGTAGGGGGGTGAAGGAGGGTGCATGAATGAGTATATGAATGAGCAAGCCAGGTTTCAGCATGTACTCCTATCATGCCAAGTCAGCCAGTACATGCTGGAACCTGGGTATGTCTGGGCAGGACTGTGATTGCTGAGTGCTGGGGCAAAGTGTGAGTCCTGGGGAAAAAGTGTGAGACTGAGTGCAGGGCAAAAGTGTGAGACTGAGTGCAGGGCAAAAGTGTGAGACTGAGTGCTGGGGCAAAGTGTGAGTGCTGGGGAAAAAGTGTGAGACTGAGTGCAGGGCAAAAGTGTGAGACTGAGTGCAGGGCAAAAGTGTGAGACTGAGTGCAGGGCAAAAGTGTGAGACTGAGTGCTGGGCAAAAGTGTGAGACTGAGTGCTGGGCAAAAGTGTGAGACTGAGTGCTGGGCAAAAGTGTGAGACTGAGTGCAGGGCAAAAGTGTGAGACTGAGTGCTGGGCAAAAGTGTGAGACTGAGTGCTGGGCAAAAGTGTGAGACTGAGTGCTGGGCAAAAGTGTGAGACTGAGTGCAGGGCAAAAGTGTGAGACTGAGTGCAGGGCAAAAGTGTGAGACTGAGTGCTGGGCAAAAGTGTGAGACTGAGTGCAGGGCAAAAGTGTGAGACTGAGTGCTGGGCAAAAGTGTGAGACTGAGTGCTGGGCAAAAGTGTGAGACTGAGTGCAGGGCAAAAGTGTGAGACTGAGTGCAGGGCAAAAGTGTGAGACTGAGTGCAGGGCAAAAGTGTGAGACTGAGTGCAGGGCAAAAGTGTGAGACTGAGTGCAGGGCAAAAGTGTGAGACTGAGTGCTGGGCAAAAGTGTGAGACTGAGTGCTGGGCAAAAGTGTGAGACTGAGTGCTGGGCAAAAGTGTGAGACTGAGTGCTGGGCAAAAGTGTGAGACTGAGTGCTGGGGCAAAGTAAGGGCTGGGGTAAAGTGTGAGACCGTGGGTGCTGGGGCAAAGTGTGAGTGTAGGGCAAAACAACATCCTGGCTCCTAACTTTTTTAGCTGGCTCCTAGATTTAAAACCAATTTGTCAGGCCCTGGATTATCATATAAATGACTCCTTCTTTATACACAGAACAAACCCAGTCCTGTTAAGCTGCGGCCCGCGGATGTCTCAGCCTGCGGGTTCTTTTTGGTGTTTGTCCAGGTTCCTCCCGTCTCTGCCACGCTTCTCACTGTAAATACTGCTTTTCAGGGGTTATTCTCTTGGCTCTATGCTGCGCTCATACTGTCCGCCTGCAGTATCATGCAGTTACCTCTCGCAGAACTCCTACCATGCACTGGGGAGGTCCAAAGAAGGAAAGAAGACTTCATAGCACGACACGCGCTTTGCCTTTTTGTCTCTCTTTTGCCTCTTGTCCATCTCGTAGTGTCTCTCTTTTGCCTCTTGTCCATCTCGTAGTGTCTCTCTTTTGCCTCTTGTCCATCTCGTAGTGTCTCTCTTTTGCCTCTTGTCCATCTCGTAGTGTCTCTCTTTTGCCTCTTGTCCATCTCGTAGTGTCTCTCTTTTACCTCTTGTCCATCTCGTAGTGTCTCTCTTTTGCCTCTTGTCCATCTCGTAGTGTCTCTCTTTTGCCTCTTGTCCATCTCGTAGTGTCTCTCTTTTGCCTCTTGTCCATCTCGTAGTGTCTCTCTTTTACCTCTTGTCCATCTCGTAGTGTCTCTCTTTTGCCTCTTGTCCATCTCGTAGTGTCTCTCTTTTACCTCTTGTCCATCTCGTAGTGTCTCTCTTTTACCTCTTGTCCATCTCGTAGTGTCTCTCTTTTACCGCTTGTCCATCTCGTAGTGTCTCTCTTTTGCCTCTTGTCCATCTCGTAGTGTCTCTCTTTTGCCTCTTGTCCATCTCGTAGTGTCTCTCTTTTGCCTCTTGTCCATCTCGTGGTGTCTCTCTTTTGCCTCTTGTCCATCTCGTAGTGTCTCTCTTTTACCTCTTGTCCATCTCGTAGTGTCTCTCTTTTGCCTCTTGTCCAGCTCGTAGTGTCTCTCTTTTACCTCTTGTCCATCTCGTAGTGTCTCTCTTTTGCCTCTTGTCCATCTCGTAGTGTCTCTCTTTTGCCTCTTGTCCATCTCGTAGTGTCTCTCTTTTGCCTCTTGTCCATCTCGTAGTGTCTCTCTTTTGCCTCTTGTCCATCTCGTAGTGTCTCTCTTTTACCTCTTGTCCATCTCGTAGTGTCTCTCTTTTGCCTCTTGTCCATCTCGTAGTGTGTCTCTTTTGCCTCTTGTCCATCTCGTAGTGTCTCTCTTTTGCCTCTTGTCCATCTCGTAGTGTCTCTCTTTTGCCTCTTGTCCATCTCGTAGTGTCTCTCTTTTGCCTCTTGTCCATCTCGTAGTGTCTCTCTTTTACCTCTTGTCCATCTCGTAGTGTCTCTCTTTTGCCTCTTGTCCATCTCGTAGTGTCTCTCTTTTGCCTCTTGTCCATCTCGTAGTGTCTCTCTTTTGCCTCTTGTCCATCTCGTAGTGTCTCTCTTTTACCTCTTGTCCATCTCGTAGTGTCTCTCTTTTGCCTCTTGTCCATCTCGTAGTGTCTCTCTTTTACCTCTTGTCCATCTCGTAGTGTCTCTCTTTTGCCTCTTGTCCATCTCGTAGTGTCTCTCTTTTGCCTCTTGTCCATCTCGTAGTGTCTCTCTTTTGCCTCTTGTCCATCTCGTAGTGTCTCTCTTTTGCCTCTTGTCCATCTCGTAGTGTCTCTCTTTTGCCTCTTGTCCATCTCGTAGTGTCTCTCTTTTACCTCTTGTCCATCTCGTAGTGTCTCTCTTTTGCCTCTTGTCCATCTCGTAGTGTCTCTCTTTTACCTCTTGTCCATCTCGTAGTGTCTCTCTTTTACCTCTTGTCCATCTCGTAGTGTCTCTCTTTTGCCTCTTGTCCATCTCGTAGTGTCTCTCTTTTACCTCTTGTCCATCTCGTAGTGTCTCTCTTTTGCCTCTTGTCCATCTCGTAGTGTCTCTCTTTTGCCTCTTGTCCATCTCGTAGTGTCTCTCTTTTGCCTCTTGTCCATCTCGTAGTGTCTCTCTTTTGCCTCTTGTCCATCTCGTAGTGTCTCTCTTTTACCTCTTGTCCATCTCGTAGTGTCTCTCTTTTACCTCTTGTCCATCTCGTAGTGTCTCTCTTTTGCCTCTTGTCCATCTCGTAGTGTCTCTCTTTTACCTCTTGTCCATCTCGTAGTGTCTCTCTTTTACCTCTTGTCCATCTCGTAGTGTCTCTCTTTTGCCTCTTGTCCATCTCGTAGTGTCTCTCTTTTACCTCTTGTCCATCTCGTAGTGTCTCTCTTTTACCTCTTGTCCATCTCGTAGTGTCTCTCTTTTGCCTCTTGTCCATCTCGTAGTGTCTCTCTTTTGCCTCTTGTCCATCTCGTAGTGTCTCTCTTTTACCTCTTGTCCATCTCGTAGTGTCTCTCTTTTACCTCTTGTCCATCTCGTAGTGTCTCTCTTTTGCCTCTTGTCCATCTCGTAGTGTCTCTCTCTTGCCCATCTCGTAGTCTCTCTCTCTCTCGCTCTCTCTACTGGAACTTCCCGTTCTATAAAGTTAACGCCACCACACACACCAATTCCACAATACTAACTATGCTGCTGTTTTCCAGTTAGAAGATGCTGGGCTACACATTACGTATCAGTTGTTTCTAGTTGCCCTGACTAGATGATGAATCTCTTCCTGAGGTATGGCTATCCAGACGTTTATTACAACATTACACATTACTCTTGGCTAGGCAGAAAGTCACATTATCTTACACAAGCAGTTCTCTGGGGCTTGCCCATTCATAATGCACTTACGTCAACACTACAATAACACATTTCCGAAGAATTAAAAGAGAACATTCATATAGCAAGGGATAACATTACTGCTGTAGAAGAATGGAAACATCAGATAAAATATAGTATAACGGCTGCATGGTATATTGATCTGAATTTGCCTGGGTGAAATATATAAGTTTGTACCTGAGAGGCATACAAGTGCAGTGCTTTGGTGAAAGTGCCGAGTTGCATTAAAAACGCTCTCCAAACCTAAAGACCTGTCACATCTCATCGTGATCGGATCTAAGCATGCGGCCGCGCAGCCTTCGCAAACCATCTGCTCACAGCCAAGCTTGCCCCTGAGCTAACATTTCCAAGAAACGCAAGTACGGAGCCTCGCGCATGAAGATAAATTACACCTGTCTGATTCAAGTGACTTTTACCATTTCTGTGTCCGTGTGTTGATCGGTGTCTTCCTCTACCGCCTCTCTTCCTATTGGATTGCATTGTATTCCAGCCCTTAGAGGGTTAAGCAGAGTGCTTGGCCTGTAATACAAGCTTCCTTTACCCAATTTCCACTGCCTATTGATACACTAACAATAGATGCTTCCTAGATGCTTCTAATTCGGGAATTTCCCCACCGACCAAACCAAGACAATCCTGCCGCTGCCAGAGGTTTGTTATTTTTGTGTGCAGCCTTAGATCGCAGCCGCTTGGATCACTTTCCCTTTTTTTGTTATATATTATTTGTGTTTTCTCTCCGGTGTGCTGGATGTTACTGATCTAGCATTTTATACATTATACTCTTTGCTGGGATGAGCCCAACTCACATGTGGTGCAATAACGTTTATTAAATATTCAAAGATAAAACAATTTCTATTGTTTAATGTGGATCGGGTGGTCTAAGGATCTCTACCTGCCTTTTCAGACAGGGGCGCAGCAGAGGGTGAGTTTTCATGTTTTCGTCAAGGGACAATCCATATTTCCACCCGCCATGGATCTGAAAGAAAAACAATGCCTAATGCTAAGTGTCACAGAGCTGGCTAGTCTGACCGACTACCTCCGCTGACTTGTGCTCCCTTAGCCTGGGACAACACACTTTCCCCGGTTCCCCAGTCACTCGCCGAGACTCAGTGTAGGGTAAAACCAAACGAAGACTGATTTATTTCTCACACACAGAGCTGGATATATCCAGCTAAATGCACATTAACATAAAACAAGATATTGGGACACAAACCGCCCCCTTAATCTGCCTCCCAGAGACAACAGGGGCAGTAACGAGATTAACAATACAATAGGGGGGAGACTGATTTATGCATTAAACTGAAAGAATGGTGGTCACTCCCTGGTGCCAGATCCTGGCTGTCTGCTGGAGATAATCCCCTCAGCCAGTGATGAGATGATACTGCTGGCGGTAGCCATAGAAGCCTTTACAAACCCAGGGCCCATAGTCAATAGGGAGGAGGCTGGCAGTCAGGCTTCTCCAGTGGTCCCAGTGATGGAGGCTTCCGTCACAATTCTCCCCCCTTCGAATTGGACTGACACAGGATGAGACCCCAAACGGGTTGACTCCGTAGTCAGTCAGTTTATTTGGCCCATCAATTACCTCCCAAAATTGGTGCTCCTGCTGCTGCTGGGGAGGGATGCCTCCTGCATCCCCTCCCTGGTGCTCCTGCTGCCGTTGAGGAGGGAGGTCAGGTTGATCCGGTCCCGGAATTAGGTTCTGCCGCTGGGGAGATGGACCGGCTGTTCCACCTCCCTGCTTCTGCCGGGGAGGCGGGTCGGCCGCCGCATTCCTCCCTGAATTCCTGCCGCTTTGGTAGGTGCTGGGCAGAGGCCAGCGATGCTCTGTCCGGTTGCCAGCGCTTCAGCTGGGGTTAGGGAATCTTGTGGGTCGGCCTGCCGCTGGGGAGGGAGGACCGGTTCCTCCGCTCCCGGACATGTGAGCTGCCACTGGGGAGATGGGCCGGCTGCCGCATCTCCCTGGATCCCTGTAGCCATTGAAGGTGTGGGGCAGAAGCCAGCAGTGCTCTGCCCTGTTGCCAGCTCTTCAGCTGGGTGGGTGCTTGTGGAGACCGCAGTCCCATCCACTACCCCCAGAAAACTTTCTTCCTTTCCCTGGGAAGAGAAGCCAATTGCAAGCCCTCCCGGACCAACATCCTCAGATGTAAAATCAATTAGATCCACAATCTCTGGGTCCGGTTGTGGTGTAAAGTCACATAGCTCTGGTATCGGATCTGGATTAGCTGCCCAGTATCCCTGTGACTCAGGGGTGGAGACCGCAGTCCCATCCACACCGCCTGGATCAACATCCTCAGAGGACCACTCAATAACATACACAAAATCCCTGGACACTGGGGCATTCTGTTGAACGCGGTCAAACAGTTTTTTATACACCTTCTCCAGTTCCCACTCCTGTGTAATTAAAAAGTCTAAATCACCTTTAAGTCCTAGTGCATCTGGGAGGTCCCACTCCCTGAAATCCCGGATGTCCTCAATCCGCCACTCCACTGTACTTCCAAAGTCCGGATCCTCCTGAAGACTATCCCATAATAATCCGGGGCCACCAAAGTCATAGCCCTCTGGAGAACATTCTTTCGCAGTTCCCCAATATGCTTGCTCTGTATACCACTGCAGAGCCCTATAGTGATCTTCCAGCTCTACCTCCTGTTGGACCAGCTTGTCCAATTCGGATACCCATTGCTCCTGGGGTTGCTGTCCCAGGAATGACATCCGTAGTTCCCGCTGGTCTCTAATCTTTTGTTCGGAGCTTGGAAGACACTGACCCCGGCATATAACAGCCCTCTGCCATAGTGACCGTCGAACCACTTGCCTCAGATTCTGGTATTATTCTGTAGGCAGGGTAGTGGTGTAGCAGGAGAGGATGACCCGCAGTAGCCCCTGGAATTCTGATACCACATCCATGTCCTCGTCAAGGCGACCGAAGGTGGAAATCCCGCCGCTTGCCACCAATGTCACGGAGCTGGCTAGTCCGACCGACTACCTCCGCTGTCTTGTGCTCCCTTAGCCTGGGACAACACACTTTCCCTGGTTCCCCAGTCACTAGCCGAAACTCAGTATAGGGTAAAACAAAACGAAGACTGATTTATTTTGGACACACAGAGCTGGATATATCCAGTAAAACACACATTAACATAAAAACAAGATATTGGGACACAAACCGCCCCCCCTTAATCTGCCTGCCAGAGATAACAAGGGCAGTAACGAGATTAACAATACAATGGGGGGGGGGGATGATTTATACAACATTAAACTGAAACAATGGTGGTCACTCCCTGGTGGCAGATCCTGGCTGTCTGCTGGAGATAATCCCCTCAGCCAGTGATGAGATGATACTGCTGGGGGTAGCCACAGAAGCCTTTACAAACCCAGGGCCCATAGTCAATAGGGAGGAGGCTGGCGGTCAGGCCTCTCCAGTGGTCCCAGTGATGGAGGCTTCCATCACACTAAGCAACTCGGAAGACATTTAACACCAAATAATAGCTCTCGGACTGGGCAAAAATGGCAACTTGACTCCCCAGTTCATCGAATTTATGCGCTGAGCGGTGATTGCAAAGACTGAAGTTAAAGAAACTAGGTCATCTGACAGATTACCGGGAGGGGCTGGGGAAGATCCAGCATTCATGGTGCACATTGGCACCAATGACAAAGTGAGAGGTAGGCGGAGTGTCCTTAAAAATGATTTCAGGGACTTAGGTAGCAAGCTTAAGGCAAGGACCTCCAAGTTAGTATTTTCTGAAATATTACCTGTACCACGTGCCACACCAGAGAGGCAGCGGGAGATTAGGGAGCTAAACAAGTGGCTCAGAAGCTGGTGTAGGAAGGAGGGGTTTGGGTTCATGGAGAACTGGGCCGACTTCTCGGTCGGATACAGGCTCTACGGTAGGCACGGGCTGCACCTCAATGGGGAGGGTGCAGCTGTGCTAGGGGAGAAGATGGCCAGAAGGGTGGAGGAGTGTTTAAACTAGGGAAAGGGGGGGAGGGAAACTACAATATAGAAGGGGAAGATAGTGTAGATAGTGTGAATATTGAATATGTGCCTTCAGCTTCTCAGCAGATATTTTTATGTTAACCCTGAGTGTCCTTTTCTGTGTGACTCTATGTGCAATGAAAGGTTAAGAGTGGACAGGTGGTTGGCTATTTCTTGCTCCAAGTAAGTTAAAAGAAACTGACCAAGTCTATTCAAGGACCACAATGAGGGGGGTCAGAAGTGATTGATTATCTCAGCTGCAAACATGGTCTTTGCCATAAACTGACCATAATAGGATGAATGGTTTTCTGTATCTTTCTGTGTGTATATTTCAGGACACTGATTATTTGCCACGTAGACAGATTTTAGCACGTAGCTGTCTTGTTTGTAAAAGGTATATAAGACATGTGTTGTTTTCATTGAGGAGAGAGTAGTCTGGCTGATGACACTCCCTCGTGTGCACGAGCAATAAAATCTGCTTATTCAACTCTTTTGGGAAGAATCTGTGTCTCAAAGTTATTGAGCATTCACAATAGAGAGCTGGGGCTTATAAATGTACCTGGGGGTGGAGCGGAGGGAGGGGTTAGAATAGTTAATAGGGATAGGCTTCATGGGGAAAAAAAACATACACCTCTAAATTGTATGCTTACTAATGCCAGAAGTCTGACCAATAAAACTGACGCACCGGAGTTAATAATGTCTGAAGAAAAGTATGACATAGTGGGTATAACAGAGACATGGTTGGATGATAGCTATGACTGGGCGGTTAACATACAGGGGTATAGTCTATTCAGGAAGGATCGAAAAAAACGAAAAGGGGGAGGAGTTTGCCTTTATGTAAAGCCCAGCCTAAAGGCCACACTGCGGGAGAATATATGTGAGGGAAATGATAATGTGGAGTCATTATGGGTAGAAATATATGGAAAGAAAAAGAATAAAATACTGATCGGGGTTTGCTATAAGCCACCAAATATAATGGAAGCAGCAGAAGATCAATTATTAAAGCAAATAAACAAGGCAGCTAATCACAATGAGGTGGTTATTATGGGGGACTTTAACTATCCCGACAAACTGGGAAACCGAGACCTGTGAATCTCATAAAGGAAACCGGTTTCTGACTATAAGTAAGGATAATTATCTGTCCCAAATGGTACAGGACCCGACCAGAGGGGGCGCCCTACTGGAATTAATATTAACCAACAGATCTGACAGAGTAACTAATGTGCAGGTCAGGGGGCACCTAGGAAATAGTGATCACAATATGATACATTATAACTTGTCCTTCAATAAGGGAACTCTTAGAGGAGCCACAAGAACTATGAACTTTAGGAAGGCAAAGTTTGATCAACTAAGAGAAGCCCTTAACACTGTAAATTGGGAAAATGTCCTCAAAAACAAGAGTACAGACACTCAATGGGAGATTTTTAAGAATATCTTCAATTCTCACTGTGAAAGGTACATACCGTATGGGAATAAAAGAGTCAGGAACAAGAGAAAACCAATGTGGATAAATAAAAATGTAAAGGGGGCAATAAATGGCAAAAAAGGCATTTAAGCTACTAAAACAGGAAGGCAGTGAGGAAGCACTAAAAAGCTATCGGGAAAAAAAAAAATATGTAAAAATCAGATAAAAGCAGCAAAATTGGAGACAGAAAGACTCATTGCCAAAGAGAGTAAAACAAACCCCAAAATGTTCTTCACCTATATAAATAGTAAAAAGGTTAAAAATGAAAGCGTTGGCCCCTTAAAAAGTAATGAGGGAGAAGTTATAGACGGGGATCAGGAAAAAGCTAATCTATTAAATATATTCTTCTCTGCTGTATTCACAGAGGAAAATGAAATGCCAGGTAATATACAGCAGGATGAGATAATCAAAATAGACAAATCACCAGGTCCAGATGGCATTCACCCCCGCGTTCTAAGGGAGTTAAGTAATGTAATAGACAGACCCCTATTTCTAATATTCAAGGACTCTATAGTGACAGGGTCTGTTCCCCAGGACTGGCGCATAGCAAATGTTGTGCCAATATTCAAAAAGTGACCCGGGGAATTATAGGCCTGTTAGTTTAACTTCTGTTGTGTGTAAACTGAGGGTTTCCTAAGAGATGCTATTTTAGAGCAATGAAAATAAATGTATGACTCCATATCAGCATTGGGTTTACAAGGGATCGGTCCTGCCAAACTAACCTGATCAGCTTTTATGAGGAGGTGAGCTCAAGACTGGATCGGAGTGAATCGCTGGATGTCGTATATCTTGATTTTTCCAAAGCATTTGATACGGTGCCACATAAAAGGCTGGTACATAAAATGAGAATGCTTGGGCTGGGGGAGAATGTGTGTATGCGGGTAAGTAACTGGCTCAGGGATAGGAAACAGAGGGTGGTTATTAATGATACATACTCTGAGTGGGTGACTGTTGCTAGTGGGGTACCACAGGGGTCACTTTTGGGTCCTATTCTTTTTAATATATTTATTAATGACCTTGTAGAGGGATTGTGTAGTAAAGTATCAATCTTTGCAGACGATACCAAGCTCTGTAACGTGGTTAACACAATAGAGGACAGCGCACGATTACAAATGGATCTGCATAGGTTGGAGGCTTGGGCTGGGATGTGGCAGATGAGGTTCAACACAGATAAATGTAAGGTTATGCACATGGGGAAGAAAAATCCAGGCTGGGAATATGTATTAAATGGGAAAACACTGGGGACGACTGACATGGAAAAGGACTTAGGAGTTTTAGTTAACAGTAAATTTACCTGTAGCGACCAGTGTCAGGCAGCTGCTGCTAAGGCAAATAAAATCATGGGGTGCATCAAAAGGGGCATAGATGCCCACGACAAGGAAATAATTCTACCACTGTACAAGTCACTAGTCAGACCACACATGGAATACTGTGTACAGTACTGGGCACCAGTGTACAAGAAAGATATAGTGGAGCTGGAGAGGGTTCAAAGACGGGCAACCAGAGTAATAAGGGGAATGGGAGGACTACAGTACCCAGAAAGATTATCAGAATTGGGGTTATTTAGTTTGGAAAAAAGACGGCTTAGGGGGGACTTAATAACTATGTATAAATATATAAGGGGGCAGTACAGAGATAACTCCCAGGACTGTATCTATAACAAGGGGACATCCTCTACGGCTGGAGCACAGACGTGGGTTCTTTACAGTAAGAGCGGTGAGATTATGGAACTCTCTGCCAGAGGAAGTGGTGATGGTAAACTCAATAAAAGAGTTCAAAAGGAGCCTGGACGTGTTTCTTGAAAGCAATAATATTACAAGTTATGGATATTAGATTAATAATAGGGACAGAACGTTGATCCAGGGATTTATTCTGATTGCCATATTTAGAGTCGGGAAGGAATTTTCCCCCTGGTATGGGGCAATTGGCATCTGCTTCATAAGGGTTTTTTGCCTTCCTCTGGATCAACACATTAGGGACACAATATGTATATAGGTTGAACTTGATGGACTTTGGTCTTTTTTCAACCTTATGAACTATGCAACTATGTTATGAACTATGAAAGACTTTAATGAAGGTAAATTTGACCATGAAAGTTTTGAAAGGTAATAGAAGCATTTCTATGGGCATCCAGGATAACAGGAACACTTAGATACGATGAATCAAGATCATTTTATAAAATTGCACCTTTGCTAAATTTCCCATCACATACTTTGTCTAGGATGTGGCTTAGAGTTAGTTCAAGCTCCCCTTGCTTCTGTGGGGTAATGTATATTGTACTTCTTGACTACTGTACTTATTATACGACTGACCTTATTCTACCTCCCCTTTGTTATAGTGTAAATCTGTAAAAGGCTAAATAAATAATAATAATACGCCTCCATACATCGGTGGCTGAATGTATAAGCAATAGGTCACAATGCGCTGCAAGTTAAACAGCTCTAAGTGAAATGAACAACCTCGTTCTGATTAAAATGCGTAAGGTTATCTGTCTCTCGCTGAGCACCTCCTGACGGCTGCTTTTCGATTTTTTCCAGCATAATCTTTTATTTTAATTGAAATGAACCCGTGTGTGAAGGATACACGTCACTGTTCCGCATACATGTCCCTGTTATTCTAATCTTAATAATGGGATTATTTATGTCACCAGGTTCCCCCGCTCAAACAATGAAAATTGCACATAATAGGATGTCCTTTGAATATAAAATTCCCCCATGTGTCCCCTGCTTCATTTTTATTGCTAGTATTTAAGCTCTACTAAAATTCAAGGTATATCCTATTGGCCCTACATAAACCACATTTCAACACAGCGAACATCACAGAATTAAACTAAATATTTTGTCTCAGACGTGAGCTACTCAGATAATTAGCAATGATCAAGCGACATAGTAACGTTAGGCACCTTTTAATCAGCTCGGCGCCTAACGCAGGCATTACCTTGGCAAAGGCCCGTTTATCATGGGAGGGCTCTGCATTTTTATTGACAACGTGAGACTGTAAAACAAAAGCAATGTTCACATATAGATTCACGAAAACAGTCTTTACCATGCCACATTGACATTGTTCTCAATAACCATCTTGAAACTTGGATTTAGATCGCCTCTGTGGTTTCTCTTCTTCCAGCTTCTCCCAAAGACTGGGAGGGTTGAAGAAACGCTGCGAGTCTTTGATCCTTTTCTGTCCCCGGTGTTTCAGTACTGCTGAATTCTAAAATGCATTACGTTTACAGTGATCTATAATACCCAAAGGTATTTGTATGTGTATAGTATACAAACACCATTTCTTTTTCCTCTGTTTCTAAGTATTTTTCTTTAACTTTCTAAAAAAAACAAACCTGAATTACTGTGCGGGGACATCTCTACAAACTCCATGCTTCAACCCAATGTAATTCGACATCTCTTCCAGCTCAACTATGATAACTCACTTGGCAGTATTGATGGGTTTGGGGTCAAAATGTCCTTCTGAATCCACCGACATCTGCTTCTCTGGAGTTGCTTTGATTCTGGTATCAACATAATCTGGCGGCAGAGCGCCCGCAATGGCACTGAGACAGGGCATTGCCATTCTAAAGAGCTCGGCATCGTACGACTGCAGGAGAGATAGGAACTGGTTGGAAAGTCCCACAGAAAAACATGCAAATGGTTAGTGACAGCAACACAGCCACGGGAGAAAACATTTAGTAACAAGACCATGAGTCTGAGCATCAAGCCCAAAATCAGAACATGCGAGACAATCACGAGACCTTTTCATTGTGCTAATGATCAACTCCGATGATAGTATACGAAAGGAAAGCAGCACAAAAAGAGACTCAAAACTGGGAAAACCACCACATGAGAGAGAGAAGAACATGAAGTTGTAGAGGACATGTTCCCATATTCATACACAAACAACATTCTTTGTATTCAGAAGCATAAAAAACGCAACAATAAAGATTGGATGAATCAGGCCGTGGACTTTTATTTAGTTTACCAATACATACAAAGACTTCACTCATAACTTGAACTGTATAAACTGATACTATACATTAACCAAAACTTAAACCCTTGGCATAAGCCCCAGAGCACATCTTAGACATATCACCTTGCCAACCGCCCTATAAGCCAGCTGGCCCAACTCAAATTAGCAGTTCACCCCAACCGCCTCAAATGTTTTTTTTTTGTTTTGTTTTTTTTTATAAAAAACCATTTGAGGCCCCTTCCCACAAAACCACGGCCTGTTCAACCATACTCTGTACATCCACATTAAAAATATCACATCCAATGTCAGACAGATGAATCCCATCCTGCCTATACAAACCAAAACTCCCACCACCTTCCAACTCTTTATGTCTAAATGAAAAACCTCCTTCCAAGAGCATAAACTTTTCCATAGCTCTGTTAAACTTCCTGCGAACTCTTTCCAGCGCCCGAAATTCTGGCCTCTGCAGCCACAGCAGGCGAGGAATGATCGCAGACCATATAAATAATACATTATTAAAACATCCTTTTAAACATAAAATTAACTCCTTACAAAAAAGAATTAACTCTAGCGATTTCATTTTACCTAAATCATTACTCCCACAATGAATAATTATTGCATTAGGCCACGGCAAGCGATCTACACACTCATCTAAACAATCCTTTAATTGATCAATCCTCAAACCCCTTATGCCCACCCAATGAATAGCTACATCATCCTTATTGAAACCTAAATTTTCACCATAACTTCTTAGCGCCGCTCTTCTCTGCGACCAAAACACGAAAGAATGGCCGATAATCCATACTATGAACTTCCGATGACCTGCCAAAAATTACATTTAACCCAACATATGAACATAGCATTCTACAAAAGATGTGGCCTCACATATATTTTAAAACGCTCTGAACGCCATCTACCCAATCTTTTAATCACAGACTCGTCGAGACCCAATAATGCGGCTTCTGTAGCAGCACCAATCCAAAATGAATGCGTAGTATATCTTTTATCACTCAAACCTAACTCACTCAAACCTAAACTCAAAAC
This sequence comes from Spea hammondii, assembly GCA_029215755.1. Taxonomy (NCBI): domain Eukaryota; kingdom Metazoa; phylum Chordata; class Amphibia; order Anura; family Pelobatidae; genus Spea; species Spea hammondii. Next base: position 31,225,796 of record JARDYJ010000012.1, on the reverse strand, counting down.
CTTCTGAAACTGAAATCTAGTTAAAGGCAAGCCTGATTGAAGGATCAACCAATTTCCACTTGACCCCCGGACGAACCGCATTAAAACTTTCTGCTGCCAAGACAAATCTCCGAACCATCCAACCTATTCAGCATTACCCAACAACCTTTCTTATCCCAATCCGTCTTTGATGACATAATAAACAGTCAAAGCGTATTCACAGCTAAACCGGCACACTCACCATTAGCTGCCTCAGCTCTGTCCTCAGATGCCTGCTCTCTTCTTTCTTCCTCAGGCAGCTGAGCCGTTTTCGGATCAGCCTGCATTATCTGCCGGCCCCTGGAAGAGAAATGATGGCTGCATCCCTCATCAGGATCATGCAGCGTTTTTGCCCTCTTAGAAGAATCCTTCACTCTTCTTACCCCCGATAACTGGAGCTCTTCTTCCGGGTCCGGCACGTCTATCCGACGTAACAGAAAGCCGGTCACCTGATAACACTCGCCGCGATGATGCGCCCTCTAGCGGGAGTTCCTCCGCTATATAAACCGCCTCCGGCTCCACCTCCGCAATCTCCTCCTCTTCTCCAGCACAGCACGGATCCACTGGTAGTTCGTCCGAAGATGCAGCAGCCTGAAGACATCCGCGCAGCCATTCTTCACCTCTCTCCGCTACCCCAACCTGAAGCATCTTCATCAGCTCGTCCATCTTCAGCGCACCGCTTCGCCACTGCTCACCAGTCTCAAGGACAGCGCAGTATCGGCTAGGCGGCACGCCAGGTAAGTAAAGCAGACACCTCAGGGACGCTCCTTATATAGATAGATTTCCCGCCCGTAGCGCAGCGAGAGGCAGGGCGCAACCTATCTAAGCGCAGCGCGAGACACTCGCGAGCCGGCACGAGACACCCGAAAAAGGCGGCAACCCAGAGCGCAGGCGCAAAAACACTTTTAGTTATATAACCTTTTTTTTTTTTTTTTCTTTTAAACGCTGACCTTTTATTGACCTCACTCCTATTAAAGCCTATGTAAATTACCTTTACTCAGTCCCCACACCTTCATGTCACCCTGCCCTATATGGTGCAGGCTTTATCAAATCTGTTCTTCTGATGCCTCTTTGTGTAGTAGTAATAATAATAATTATTAGCAATAAGAATGGTGAAGACTAAAAAAATGAATAGGATTCATTTATGATGATTCTATTTTATGCAAATACTTCAGAGCTGCTATCTTAAACCGAGCGAAATAACATTTTCTGTAGAAATCCCATCCCAAGTTGTAGGACACACATAGGCTTGATGGACAGAACCTCATGCCCTTGTATACATACGATGAAGACAAAATAAATCCCATGCCTACATTACAGTATTATATATACTATTTTGGACATTATGTGGCTCTAGTGTTATAGTAGCTACACGTTATCGTCCGCTCGTGTCTTTGGGCCCTGTGCGTCCGCGCATTCTCTTTCTATAGCCGAGTCTTGCTGAACATTTCTGATAGATCATGATTGGCTCAATAAAGCAAACTGTGGTTTCTTTTCTTAAAATTACCAAACTGCCAGAATAATGATTTCATTATCTCCTGTCAACAGCCGAAGCCAGAGAAATCCTTGGAGGCCGACGCAGCTCAAAGAAATATATCTCGGCACGAGATTAGAGCAATGAAATGAAGCATGATGCGGGGGAATTATATATTAACAGTTTCCTCCCCGCCATCTCAACAACATCATAATTGTTCTCATATTCAGTAAAACGAGACAAACAGCACATTTCTGGGATGTTTACCTTTATTAAACGCTGTAGCTTTAGAGGAATACTAATGATTCCCACTAGGTCTTCTGTGGGTACCAGCGAGCGGAGGATGGATCGACTTCGAATAGCTTCACCTTTACCAGTCTGGATCAACTGCGGGCACAGCATGAACCCGATGTTTAGCGCACAGGTGCATTCTCCACACACAACGCTTGCAATTAGGCAGGCATTAAGATGAAACCGTAATTGTTGCTTGTATTACTGCAAATGCTGTGCGTCTACCCCTTTCAAAATTATTTCAATTAACATTTGCCTTAATGAAAAATATGGCTGCTGTTCCAACGACATTACTGGCCCCATACAACTAAATGCCTTCCACAACAAAGGTTACTGGAAAAGAGAAGACAAATGTAGTCAACGCGGCCACTTACTAAGCCTCGTAGATTGCAACGGACCATAGCTGGTACTACATGACGACCCATATCTCGAATGGTCCAATCAGAGGGTGGTTTTTCGGGGCTTAAAGAGTACATTTTTGTTTGACACTCCCTCACCTAAGATGAATGGGTTATGGTGAGGGCTTTATCTTTGGTTTTAAGCTTAGTAGGAATTAATAAGTGGGAAGGGGGCCTTGGAATAGCAAATTTGTGAAAGACAACAGCGGCCTCTGGAGCAGGACAAGATACTTACACTTCCCTCTGATACCCCTGAGAAGGAAGGTCCAGAGTCGGGTTCTCAGAGATGTTAATAGCTTCCCGCATCGCCGGCAGTAAACCATTTCCACCCTCTCCTCGCAGCGATGGCCCAAAACACTCAGGCCGTCGGATAAGGAGCTTCACCGCCACGCCGGCGTTTTCTTCCACGCTCTCACCTGGTAAACGAGAAAGACAAAAGCGGTGCTTGGTTAGCAATATGGGAAAGCTCAGGAGCGCTCCAGTATTGTAACGGAGCTTTGCCCTCAGGTGTGCTACTGGGATAGAACATTTACACTGTCAGAGATAATTAGAGGAGAAAACCAAACAAGACGAAGAACACAGAGTACGATTCACCGCTGCAGGTCCCTTATCGCATCTACAGAATACGTTGTGTCCGCCTGGCATGGACACAATATCCACAAACAGTTAAAGCTGGAGCTAAAAAAGATACTACACGGTCTGGTGATGGTTCTGCTCATGGTGCAGAGGAAGAAACCAATACTCTGTAACCACTATATCTTCACTTTAAAGATTTCCTATTGGTGACTGATTATATTAAATACAATAATAAATCCTAATAATAGGGACAGCTGAGAAATACAAATAGGAACACATCGATATATGTAAATGTTCAAACTCTTCTATAATACTTCTTTACTAAACATGTTAAAAGAAACAAAATGTGCACATCGCCTGCATAATACAATAATGATAGCGTTTCCGTTTATTATTTCCGATTACTAAAGTTACGAAAAGCTAACTCTGTTACCACAGATTAAACACAATGAAACAGATGACATTATTTTCAGAATGTCATCGCAGCATATATTAACATCTCACATTGACTTGTTTGTCCTTTGCACATTACCCTTTATCTCCCGGAAAATAACGAACGTCTGTAATGATGCTACGGGCTTGTCACTTCAAAGGCTCAGTTTAACAGAAAGTCAACAGGCTTTGGGGTAAATCTGGTGCGTTACCTGCGGGAGGGGGCAGCGCTTGGTCCTTTGGCCTTTAGGCTTCGATCAGATGAAGCCAGAGGGCTCTAACCTGAGAGTGCATCATGGTAGTGTTTTGATGGGGGTTACACCGGCCACCGCCTCTGCGACAGCACAATAAGTATGCCGTCTGGGCCTTTAGACCGTTCCAAGCACCTGCTTTTCCCCATTAGACTTGGTCTCTTAGCTGGCAGGTAGAGGATTCTTTTTTTTATAACCCCAGCCAATGACCGGGGCCAGTAATCACCAATATCTGAGCTTTATGTGCATGCACTGAAAACACCACAGGGAAGACAGCGTCTAGAAGACCTTTTGCGTGTGTGGTTTTTCGGCAGGCCATTTTGTCCTCTATCACAACTTGTGATAAGACACTTGTCATTCCCCTCTTGTGGGGGGATCCAGGTCATTACTGTGTGGGGTTTGATTCCCCGCTTACTCACTGATGTCCAATGCACAGGAAAGGCCAATGAGTGCTAAGAAGCACAAATAAAGCGGTTACAGAGAAGGACGTACATAAACACTACATGAAGCCTTTGCCAGAATGACATTAACCAAGTTGTTCATAAAAAGAAAACATCGTTCATGATCCTGAAGACAATCAGCAAAGCCCACGCTGCATTGTTCATGTTCCATGAAACATCTTGTATCGGAGCCATGCCGAGGAGGCTCTTCAAACACTTGAAAAGTCCATCACAAAGCTTTTACTGTAGCACTTTCCTTTCAAATGCCCATCACAAAGCTTTTACTGTAGCACCTTACTATCCAATGGAAACAATAACTGGAAAAGAGGTAAAGATACTCGGAATCAGGGCCAGCCCCGCCATATTTATGACCTTGGCAGATACCTTGCATGACAAGCTGGCGGGAGGGAGGTACCACAAGGCTTTCGCTTTTGACCGTAAACATGTACATGAGGGAAGGGGGTACTATGCGTTTAGTATTGTAGGGTTAGCACTCCATTTTTTACTATTACAGTTGTTTTAATTAAGGAGACGGCCTTGACCGTGTGACCCAGAGGACCTGCTCATTCACTGAGATGTAAACATAGCAACGGGAGAGGTTTTGTCTATACGACACATAAAGTGGATTAAACCTCCAGTCATCCCATGAATGATGTTCCATTCTACATTGTGCATATGATCATTTAACCATTGTACAGGCAAGCTTATAAGATTGCCTTCTTAGAAGAAAAGGATCAATAGTCAAAAGCATTCAACTAAACTAGAGTAATTCTGCAGAAAGCATGTCCTTTTTAAAACTATCATGCCTGGTCACTATATTGGAATGATTACACGAGCAGTGTAAGTACCTTAAACACATACTGATAACAGAATTACTACAAGGGAAGGCTGCAGAGAAAAGGAAATGCACGTATAAGTAAATATTATATATATATACACATGAAGATGCCATAGATATATCCGTATAACTGTTGATACCGGTTTAACACATTATTGTAACTTCAAGCTGAGATGATGGCCGTTTGTACTCACCGTTCACAAAAACAGCAAAGCGCAGGAATGAGAGATAGAGCTCGCCTTCAATGGGATTCCAGCCAATGTCAGGGTACCCCCCTTGGCTATAAGCATCGGACAGCTCTGCCAAGTAAGTCACCACCTGGAGGGATAAATATTTGTTCTGTGTCATCCGTCCTCATATTCTTAGCACAAGTCATATCGCTGACACTGAATGGCAGCTAAGAAACATTCAATTCCCACTTTCTGTTTTATGGACAGGCTCAAAAACATATCAGCCTCAGGAGGGTTTGGTCCTGGCGCATGTTTAGTGAGAAGTCAGATAAGAGCTGTCAGAAATGAACTATAGAAGTGCCTTGTACCTTGTGCAGCTTTCAAAGTAATTCAAAACTACCTATAACTTGTGCTTTTGCTGGAGTAGTGCCAGGTTCGGGAGCAGGGGGCAGATCGCCTTAGTGGGGGATCAGGCTCCCTGATGCGCTGCTACTCGGGGGACTGCAAACGTGCTGCACTCGACTCAAACGTTCCAAATATTTGAAATAATACACAGGTGCAGTGTCACAGACGTTTTCGGCGAGCGTGTGAGTGGAGTACATGGAGGTTTATAACGTTATCTATACGCTCACATGTAACGGTATTACATAAAGGCTAACGGAATCGTATAAGGGCTCTTGGGACGCTGACCACATTTCACACAGATCTGTAGCGTACTGAAGAGTTGGTCTTGAGGAGGACATTTTGTGAACTTTCTCCTTTATAACACAACAAACCATAATTAGAATGGAATGATGCGAAAGGGAAAACAACTTTCTTCCATGATGCCACAGTCTTTGGTGCACATTAAGAACGCTTAAAAACTTAGGTTACACCTAAGGGACGCCTATAATGCTCATATGGGGCAGGACGCACGGTAACGGCGCTATGACTTACAAAACCATGTGTGTCAGTTTCTCTTACGCAATGTGTCTGAGGATCGGGCTCAACATTTTTGGACTGCAATGTTTCATGAAAACGTGAATTGAAAAAACATAGTTACAATAATATTAATGTGAAATGACAGTTTAGAATATGGCCTTTCCTGTGTCACGTTTCCATCCTGGGCACGTCGGGGTTTTTTAAAAATATAGTGACACTCCTCACATCATCTTGAGGGCCACATTAAAAGGCCCTAAGAGGCATTAGAGGTCTATGGATCACAGTTGCAAAGAATATTTTTTTTAAAAAGGTGAGGGTCTCTCTCATGCGCAGACTGGCTGTGTGAATTCACTAGAGTTTGGGTCTCCAGAGGAGTTGATAATCATGTCACCATGATAATCCACTACGAAGTGACAACTAAAATGAGAAGATCTGAGCTGGCCCCATATAATTACAGCAGTGCTGTTACAGTCAGTAGAACAATTTAGAAACACATACAATAACACACACAATAACACACACAATAACACACACAATAACACACACAATAACACATACAATAACACAACACACACAATAACACATACAATAACACACACAATAACACATACAATAACAAACTGGAGCAAAGGAGAAGAGGGCCCTGCTCTCGCGAGTTTACAGTCTAGTCGGAGGGGGAAGTGAGACAATAGGAGAGGACGGCTTGGATGGGGATGAGTTGATCCGGTTCCGATGATGTGTTGAAGCTGTTGATTATTCAGATAATGCATAGCTAATCAATGAAATTATTTCCAAGTACCCCTACAACATTAACAATGCAATATGCAGGGCCTACACAGCCCTTCTTGGAGAGACTTGTTGCTAAGGCACAGTGAAGTTTGTGTGATGAAAAGGTCAACACTCTTGCAGATGATCAGAGTAGTGCATACACCCAAAGATGTTTACACCCACACGTGAATTTATTGCATGGGGCTTATATTATAGCGTTTATACGTCTTGAGTTCTTGTATATCTGCCACCACACTGCAGCTCTACAGGTTCTGCAATGATTTTGCCCCTACCTTCTCCAGGTCTGGTTCCTGTAAAGCCAAAGCAAGCTCATTGTTGTCCATTACAGAAGCCGCGGCAACATCTAGAGGTATGGAGACTCTCATTGATGGAGAAGCTGCAGCAAAACACAGTGGACAGAGAATACATCAATTTACTAAAGTTTTAGAAAGACATGGTGTTAGTGAGCTCAATACAACATTTACAAATATTTGAATCCATGATATGTGGGTTTATTAACTACCTGTGCTTCTATTCAGTAATGAAGGAGTTGGCAAGAGAGTTGCAGTTTCACCTCACAGAGAGTGTGAGAATCATCTACAAATAAAGTAAGAGAACCTACGCAGCCTTGTACATGAGAAATACATTGTATGTATAGCAACACTGTAATTATATTGTGGTAGCGACAGAGTGTCACCGTGTGTGGCCATATCAAGCCCAAAACAAATGCAAACATTAAAAAGTCGAAAATCGTTCTCTGGACAAATCATACCCAGCCCAACGCTGCTGTTTTCCAACAAATGGCCAAGATGTTCGAACATTGCCTTTTGGTTCTGCCTGCCGTGGAGGTATAGAGAAAAGAGGGGGGCGTATTGTCCACCCTCTGGAGAGGAGGCATCGGGAGCAGAGGCAATCACAGGCCGGTGAACCTGGGAAGTTCCTGGGCTGCCCCACAGAGCCCTACTGCTCCTTAAAGGAAGAGGGTGTGTTTGGGATAAGGAGGCACAAAGAATTTAAAGGGTCTGTGAGGGGGGCCGAGGTTCAGATAGGACCTGGGTAGAGGTTCGGGGGGACACCGGGCGGAACCCTTGGCCGTCTACCCGGGGGCTGCGGCAGGTTCCCGGGAGCCGCGGCCTTGCCGGGTCCGGGGACGGGTCGGACCGCGGGGATGCGGTACCCGGGCTGGGCGTCCCGAGGTCCGTGGAGCTCCTGGCGGGACCCTCGGCCGTCTACCGGACCGTGGGGTTCCCCGGAGCCGGCCCGAGAACTGGGCGGGTTGGACCGCCGGAGCGGCACCCGGGCTGGGCGTCAGGAGGTCGTTGGGAGCCCCGGGGCGGACCCCCGGCCGCGGCGGATCCGGCCCAGGCAGGACTCGCGGGCGGCTGTGCGGCCCGAGGTCCGGGGAGCCCCGGGCGGGACCCTCGGAGGTCTACCAGACGGTGGGGTTCCCGGAGCCGGCCCGGGACTTGGGCGGGTTGGGCCGCCGGTGCGGCACCCGGGCTGGGCTGCCCGAGGTCCGGGGAGCCCCGGGCGGGACCTGTTACAGGGTCACCGTACCCAAGGCTGGGTACCCCTGTTTGAGGGCTGAGGAATCACCAGTCAGTCCCTCATACGGATAGCACTCAGCTATCCACGGATCATCCAGACCACCATTCGTAGCAAACCAAGAAGAACTCTCTTTATTACAAACACACAGAACTTATATACAATCTCAATGCAATGTGTACCGAACCCAACCCCCAATCCCATCAGCCACATCCCATCACAAATCCCATCAGTATACAGGGGATGTATCAGGTGAGGGGATTACAGAATACAATGGGTTCCCCCACCTGTGTTATCCCCCCTGTAGTGCGGGTGCCGTCTGGGCAGACAGGGCTGTGTTGGCTGATTAAGAGCCCCAGCCAGATTATAGGATCGTCTCTTTGAAGGCCGGGGCTGAATCCACATCAGTCTCTGGGCCGGTTACACAATAAACACAATATAATATATTACCGGGTCACAGTATACAGAACCGGACACAAAAGTGCTCCGTGACCCGGCTAAACTTCATATGACATATGAGCCAGCTAGCCTGGCCCTGTCACAGATCTCCCCCTTGACCAACGGTCCGGCACACCAGGCAGATCCACACGGGTCTGCTGCAGGCTGTCCGAGTGGACAAAGTTCAAAGGTGCAGGCCTTAGTTCATGGCCCCCTTTGTCAGAATCATCCATTGAAGGTGGGCCAGGGCCCTGGTTGCCCAAAAGGATAGTCAGTAGTCCTCTGTGAATTGGAGGACGGTCCCAGCTCAGCTGGGGGCACATGGCTATCCCCCTCACCGGGGTAACAGGGGCACGTGGGGACTCTTGCTCCCTAGTCTTGGGAACTGAGTCTGGGGCAGCTGCCAGGCCAGGGTGGTTGCATGGAAGGAAAACCCTGCTGATCGGGCCGGGGGCACTTGGGGAACCAGGGAAACACGTAGAGGTAGTAAGCGAGGCCTCTACCGGGACACTGGAGTGACCTAGGGGACACTCTGGGACAGGAACAGGTGCCCTTACAGGGTTATTGGGTGAGCTAAGCAGCTCTGCGGGGTACTCAGGGGACCCAGGGGAATACTCCGGGGCAGGGACAGGTGCCAATACTGGACCACCGGGAGGGTTAAGCAGACCCTCGATCTTCCTCTCTGGGACAGGTGCCTCTGCCTGGGCACGGGGAGAGTCAGAGGAACACTCTGGGACAGTGACCTGGGCTTCTAGGAGGACACTTCGGGAACCAGGGATCACTTCGGAGAACACAGGGATAGGAACCAGGGCCTGCGCCAGGCTACTGAGAGGACCCAGGGAACTCG